>JAZGLO010002808.1:0-633999 GCA_036873155.1 Biomphalaria sudanica
ACTTAGTGACTTACTATTTTACTAAACTATCATTTATCATAGTCATACTGAGATCATACTCATACTAGTTACTACTCATACTCATAGACTTCATTATTCATAGAGTTTAATGAATGAGAGTCTAGAAGAGACTAATCTGCATGAACACTGACAAACAGTGAACATTAATCATTAATGATTTAATGAACAGAGTGCAGAACTATTAAAGATCTATCTAGGTAATAAATAATATAGAAAATATAGATCTAGAATTTGCATGCAATGCACACATACCTGTACACGTAATGCCAAATGGATCTGTTTGCAGATACACTTACCTATATTAGAATTTAGATTCAATCGACCTCTCTCTATATAGAGAACATATCACTAAGAAAAAAAAAGTTTTTATCTAGATCACACATTTATAATATTTATAGGTCTGTGATCTATATAGATCTAGATCTTGTATGCAAACAGTAACGGGTAGTCTCCCTTAGGCTTAGATCTTGTTTAGAAAATTTGTTTATTTATCAAGGATCCCAAAGAATTGAAAGATCTTGGAGAATCTTGGTTATATCATGTAACTATTAATTGATTAGATCTAGAGTCAATAGACTATTGTATAGAGTCTAGATCTAGATAGATTATATTCTAGACATTTATATATACTCATTATTATAGAGTAGACTACAGTCACAGTGTCTACAGACCTAGTCTACTTTTTTTTTTTTACTACACAGTAACACACTACTACAGAGTCTACATCTATGACATTCTATGATCTTAGACTTAGTCATAGTGTAGTTACTGTTGTATAGTCATCTAGAAAAGATCTAATCATGATCATCTATCTGACTATTCTAATAATTCTATTTCTATATATAGTAGATTCTTATATAAGGCATAAGGCACACTGTATTCGGGAACTAGGTCAAATTTTTATTTTATTTTTTTATTTGGTGATGGTTTAACTTACAAAAAACCTGAAAGCAGATTCTTATTCTGCAACTAAAGGCATAAAGGACTATAAAAATAGCTGTGTTCCTTTGTATTACCACCCATAGTCAAGATTTTATTTTAAAATAAATTAGGAATTAGGTCACTTCATTCTCCTATACTAAACATAGTTTTTGTGCTTTCTCCTGTAGCGCACACTGAGCACTGTCAATAAACACCTCTATGTTAATGCTAATAAAAATTATAAATTATATTTGTGTTAATTAAAAATTATTTAGATTGTATTAAAAGAAGTAGATTCACTTCTGCAATATGTATTTATAGTTATAGTATATTGCCTCTCTCTCTCTCTCTCTCTCTCTCTCTCTCTCTCTCTCTCTCTCTCTCTCTATATATATATATATATATATATATATATATATTATAATATATATAAATATATATATATACCATTTATAGTTTATTTATTTATGTATGCCTACCTATATAATCTATGTGTAGAAATAGACATAAATAAATCTATATAAATTATAGATCTATAAATTAATTATTTTAATTTAATAAAGATAATATTTTCAACTAGGCTACTTGTATTTTCTCTCTGTCTTTCTTGTTATTTCCCATCCAAGGACCCTCTTCTTTTCATAATTTGAATGTTCGTTTTGTTACACCTTAACATCCCCCTCCCTCCCATAGATGCTTATAATTCTTTTCATGACTCTCTCCCCCTTCCCTCAACTGCCTGTTTGATAGTTTGTGACACTACATGTTTAGTGTATACCTCTCCTCACTGCCAGTGCTCGCCTGGCATGATCACCTGCAGTAGGCATGGTCTTTGGCTTCAAATTAGCAGCCCGCACTTTTTCTTTCATTCATAAATTATATATTCTAGATATCTCGATCTAGGTCATGTTTATTCATTGAAAAATCATACATTTATTAATCCCAATAATATTTCTTATTACGATTTTGCCTTGTGCACTACAGGAGAATGTGTTAAATTCATTATTATTGTTGAAACACCTCCTTTTTTAATTTTATTAAACTGCTAACAGTATAAATGTGATTGGTATGTCTTTCTAAAGATGTTTGGAAGCTTATTTTGATATATCCATCAACCTACGATCAAACAGGTTCATAATTTAG
Source organism: Biomphalaria sudanica (assembly GCA_036873155.1). Lineage (NCBI taxonomy): Eukaryota > Metazoa > Mollusca > Gastropoda > Planorbidae > Biomphalaria > Biomphalaria sudanica. Next base: position 2,086 of record JAZGLO010002808.1, read on the forward strand.
CCTTCATCCCTTATATGGGTATGAATTGTCAGGGGAGGTTAAAACAACAGCTTTACATAGATGGTTACAGAGAATCTAAAAAACTGCTATCTGCTTTGGAAAAGCGGAACAAAAATACCAGAACTTATCTAAAATTGGACATGCGCTGTCCCGAAACGTCGTTTTTAGTTCCAAAATAAAAACAAATGAATTATAAACAAAAAGCGATGCGTTTCTTGAAGGAGAATTCGATGAACTGTGCCTTATATAAGAACCTCCTCTATAACTATTAAACTAGATTAGTCTTGATTAGATTGATTAGATCAACTTCATCAAGTACTTCAACTACTACAAGTAGATCTATTACCTATTATTCATCTAAGACTAAATTGTCTAAATTTAGATGAACTAGATGATAGATCTAATCTTTATCTAGATCTATTATTATAATTATAATAATAATTTTTATTATTCATTGTTTTTGTAAAGTCAAAGTTGCTAACAATGAGGCCACTAACACTTCTTTTTAAAAGTTTTTATTTTGTAATTTACTAAGTACCGGTAATTAGAATTATATTTATAGTAGATTCTTATATAAGGCACAGCGTATTCGGGAACTAGGTCAAATTTGTTTTTTATTTTTTTATTTGGTGACGGTTTAATTTACAAAAAAACTGAAAGCAGATTCTTATTCTGCAACTAAAGGACTATAAAAATAGCTGTGTTTCTTTAAATTACCACTCATAGTCAAGATTTTATTTTAAAATAAATTAGGTCACTTCATGCTCCTATACTGAACACAGTTTTTGCGCTTTCTCCTTCAGTGCACACTGAGCACCGTCAACTCCTGGAAATCTCCTGAAATTGCAAAATATACAAAAAAGTCATGGAAATTGTAAAAAATCTTTTGAAAACTCATACAAATATCCTAAAATATATAGATAAGCTTTGTCATTTTGGGGTGTCACTCAATATGGAACATGCCAATCCTTCATGCGAAAAAAACCCGGCATTATGTAATACCCCTAATTGTGGAATCTAGTGAAAGAAGCTTCTCGCACCTCAAACTAATAAAGAATTACTTGAGGTCAACAATTCTCATAGATAGATTGAAACATTTAGTAATTCTTGATATTGAGCTTTATCTATGTAGGAAATAGAATTTTATGATATACTGTATGACTTCGCTACACGCAAGACTCGTAGAGTAATTCTGTACATAGTAAAGAATGAATAAAATGCAAAGACAAATTTATTTTCTAATACAAACTCTAAATTTTCACTTATTTTCCATATCCCTACCCAAACTTGACCCAGCGCGAAATCCGTTTCCCATAGGGCCCCACAACGGTTGAGTCCGGCCCTGCTTTTTAGTGATGTGTGAATACAAGTAGATTACTTGTTCTCCTCCCCTTTTTTTTTTTTGCTGCTAAAGTTACGTGGGGTAGAAATAAATAAAAGAATTATCTTTCCATGACTTCTTGGTCACAATGGTTAAGTACACCCCATTTAGTGGCAGGTGAATACTACTTGTTCTCCCCCGTCTTTTTTTTTTTCGTGGGGTAACTCTAGTACGACTTGCAGAAATAAAAGAGTGATCTTTCCTTTACTTCTTGGTGTCCAAACTATTGAGCCATGAAGAGAACATCTAAAGGAGTTTTGAGTTTATTCCCCCCTCCAGAGTTTTTTTTATGTTAAAAAAACCCCCTCTTCAACTAAAGCAAACAAGTCACCAGAGATGGGTTTTGAGTTTAAAACCCCCCCTCTGGAGGGTTGTGACTTTAAAATCCCTCTCCTGTGGGTTTTGAGGTTAAAACCTTCCTACTCTTCATTATAAAAGTGAAGCCAACTACAGTCACCAAATTCTCTGAGCATAGCTAAGGAGGGTTTTGAATTTTAAAAAAGAATAATCAAGTATATTAACTAGATTTAAGATTTACATAGTTTATAGATGTACTATAGACTGTATGGTATAAAAATATGGATGCGTGCGAGGATTTTCCCAGTAAAAGAGAGAAGAGATATTCCTCTGTGGTTGTCGCAGTTTCCTTTTCGCTTGTATAGATGGACAATTGTGGCATCTTTAAAGTCTTGTGGTATTGACTCTTGTTCCCACTTAATTAAGAACAGCTCATGAAGTCTTTCAATCAGGCCTAATCCACCTTTTTGTAGACCTCTGTGGGAATGGAGTCAGCTTGTCAGTGACTTCTCAAGAGCATGCTCAGACTTTGGCCTTACCATTAACACAAAAAAGACTGGTCTTATATTTGCCTGCTCCAGGGAAAGCTTACTCAGATCCAAGCATCAAGATAAATGGACATGATATAAACGCAGTGGACAGATTCACATATCTTGGCAGCACACTCTCCAGAAACGGAAAGATCGAAAATGAAATCGACCTGCGTATCGCCAAGGCCAGTGCATCATATGTCAGACTGTCTAAAAATGTCTGGAAGACTTGTTATCATCACAAATACAAAGCTAAGGATCTATCAATCTGTCATGCTCCCTACATTGCTCTATGCCTCAGAAATGTGGACAGTGTACAGAAAACATACAAAGAAACTGAACTACTTCCACATGACATGTCTAAGAAAAATACTGAATGTCAAATGGCAAGACAAAATACCAGATACTGAAGTCCTTCAAAGAGCGGGTCTGCAAAGCATCCACCTAATCCTGGTGCAGTCCCAGCTGTGATGGGCAGGACACGTCTGCAGAATGGAAGACCGCCACATCCCTGTATGGCCAACTAAATGAAGGAAAGTGCTCACAAGGTGGTCAAAGAAAATGCTTCAGGAACACCTTCAAAGCTTCTCTGAAGGCGTTCAGCATAGACCCAGCCACCTGGGAGACAGAGGCACATGACAGAGCATCATGGCATCGCGCTGTGAAAACTGGGGCACAGGTTGCTGAGGAAAAGAGAACAACGCTGGCAGAAGAAAATGTTCCCACTTAATTAAGAACAGCTCACGAAGTCTTTCAATCAGGCCTAATCCACCTTTTTGTAGACCTCTGTGGGAATGGAGTCAGCTTGTCAGTGACTTCTCAAGAGCATGCTCAGACTTTGGCCTTACCATTAACACAAAAAAGACTGGTCTTATATTTGCCTGCTCCAGGGAAAGCTTACTCAGATCCAAGCATCAAGATAAATGGACATGATATAAACGCAGTGGACAGATTCACATATCTTGGCAGCACACTCTCCAGAAACGGAAAGATCGAAAATGAAATCGACCTGCGTATCGCCAAGGCCAGTGCATCATATGTCAGACTGTCTAAAAATGTCTGGAAGACTTGTTATCATCACAAATACAAAGCTAAGGATCTATCAATCTGTCATGCTCCCTACATTGCTCTATGCCTCAGAAATGTGGACAGTGTACAGAAAACATACAAAGAAACTGAACTACTTCCACATGACATGTCTAAGAAAAATACTGAATGTCAAACGGCAAGACAAAATACCAGATACTGAAGTCCTTCAAAGAGCGGGTCTGCAAAGCATCCACCTAATCCTGGTGCAGTCCCAGCTGTGATGGGCAGGACACGTCTGCAGAATGGAAGACCGCCACATCCCTGTATGGCCAACTAAATGAAGGAAAGTGCTCACAAGGTGGTCAAAGAAAATGCTTCAGGAACACCTTCAAAGCTTCTCTGAAGGCGTTCAGCATAGACCCAGCCACCTGGGAGACAGAGGCACATGACAGAGCATCATGGCATCGCGCTGTGAAAACTGGGGCACAGGTTGCTGAGGAAAAGAGAACAACGCTGGCAGAAGAAAATGTTCCCACTTAATTAAGAACAGCTCACGAAGTCTTTCAATCACACCTAATCCACCTTTTTGTAGACCTCTGTGGGAATGGAGTCAGCTTGTCAGTGACTTCTCAAGAGCATGCTCAGACTTTGGCCTTACCATTAACACAAAAAAGACTGGTCTTATATTTGCCTGCTCCAGGGAAAGCTTACTCAGATCCAAGCATCAAGATAAATGGACATGATATAAACGCAGTGGACAGATTCACATATCTTGGCAGCACACTCTCCAGAAACGGAAAGATCGAAAATGAAATCGACCTGCGTATCGCCAAGGCCAGTGCATCATATGTCAGACTGTCTAAAAATGTCTGGAAGACTTGTTATCATCACAAATACAAAGCTAAGGATCTATCGATCTGTCATGCTCCCTACATTGCTCTATGCCTCAGAAATGTGGACAGTGTACAGAAAACATATAAAGAAACTGAACTACTTCCACATGACATGTCTAAGAAAAATACTGAATGTCAAATGGCAAGACAAAATACCAGATACTGAAGTCCTTCAAAGAGCGGGTCTGCAAAGCATCCACCTAATCCTGGTGCAGTCCCAGCTGTGATGGGCAGGACACGTCTGCAGAATGGAAGACCGCCACATCCCTGTATGGCCAACTAAATGAAGGAAAGTGCTCACAAGGTGGTCAAAGAAAATGCTTCAGGAACACCTTCAAAGCTTCTCTGAAGGCGTTCAGCATAGACCCAGCCACCTGGGAGACAGAGGCACATGACAGAGCATCATGGCATCGCGCTGTGAAAACTGGGGCACAGGTTGCTGAGGAAAAGAGAACAACGCTGGCAGAAGAAAATGTTCCCACTTAATTAAGAACAGCTCACGAAGTCTTTCAATCAGGCCTAATCCACCTTTTTGTAGACCTCTGTGGGAATGGAGTCAGCTTGTCAGTGACTTCTCAAGAGCATGCTCAGACTTTGGCCTTACCATTAACACAAAAAAGACTGGTCTTATATTTGCCTGCTCCAGGGAAAGCTTACTCAGATCCAAGCATCAAGATAAATGGACATGATATAAACGCAGTGGACAGATTCACATATCTTGGCAGCACACTCTCCAGAAACGGAAAGATCGAAAATGAAATCGACCTGCGTATCGCCAAGGCCAGTGCATCATATGTCAGACTGTCTAAAAATGTCTGGAAGACTTGTTATCATCACAAATACAAAGCTAAGGATCTATCGATCTGTCATGCTCCCTACATTGCTCTATGCCTCAGAAATGTGGACAGTGTACAGAAAACATATAAAGAAACTGAACTACTTCCACATGACATGTCTAAGAAAAATACTGAATGTCAAATGGCAAGACAAAATACCAGATACTGAAGTCCTTCAAAGAGCGGGTCTGCAAAGCATCCACCTAATCCTGGTGCAGTCCCAGCTGTGATGGGCAGGACACGTCTGCAGAATGGAAGACCGCCACATCCCTGTATGGCCAACTAAATGAAGGAAAGTGCTCACAAGGTGGTCAAAGAAAATGCTTCAGGAACACCTTCAAAGCTTCTCTGAAGGCGTTCAGCATAGACCCAGCCACCTGGGAGACAGAGGCACATGACAGAGCATCATGGCATCGCGCTGTGAAAACTGGGGCACAGGTTGCTGAGGAAAAGAGAACAACGCTGGCAGAAGAAAATGTTCCCACTTAATTAAGAACAGCTCACGAAGTCTTTCAATCAGGCCTAATCCACCTTTTTGTAGACCTCTGTGGGAATGGAGTCAGCTTGTCAGTGACTTCTCAAGAGCATGCTCAGACTTTGGCCTTACCATTAACACAAAAAAGACTGGTCTTATATTTGCCTGCTCCAGGGAAAGCTTACTCAGATCCAAGCATCAAGATAAATGGACATGATATAAACGCAGTGGACAGATTCACATATCTTGGCAGCACACTCTCCAGAAACGGAAAGATCGAAAATGAAATCGACCTGCGTATCGCCAAGGCCAGTGCATCATATGTCAGACTGTCTAAAAATGTCTGGAAGACTTGTTATCATCACAAATACAAAGCTAAGGATCTATCAATCTGTCATGCTCCCTACATTGCTCTATGCCTCAGAAATGTGGACAGTGTACAGAAAACATACAAAGAAACTGAACTACTTCCACATGACATGTCTAAGAAAAATACTGAATGTCAAACGGCAAGACAAAATACCAGATACTGAAGTCCTTCAAAGAGCGGGTCTGCAAAGCATCCACCTAATCCTGGTGCAGTCCCAGCTGTGATGGGCAGGACACGTCTGCAGAATGGAAGACCGCCACATCCCTGTATGGCCAACTAAATGAAGGAAAGTGCTCACAAGGTGGTCAAAGAAAATGCTTCAGGAACACCTTCAAAGCTTCTCTGAAGGCGTTCAGCATAGACCCAGCCACCTGGGAGACAGAGGCACATGACAGAGCATCATGGCATCGCGCTGTGAAAACTGGGGCACAGGTTGCTGAGGAAAAGAGAACAACGCTGGCAGAAGAAAATGTTCCCACTTAATTAAGTACAGCTCACGAAGTCTTTCAATCACACCTAATCCACCTTTTTGTAGACCTCTGTGGGAATGGAGTCAGCTTGTCAGTGACTTCTCAAGAGCATGCTCAGACTTTGGCCTTACCATTAACACAAAAAAGACTGGTCTTATATTTGCCTGCTCCAGGGAAAGCTTACTCAGATCCAAGCATCAAGATAAATGGACATGATATAAACGCAGTGGACAGATTCACATATCTTGGCAGCACACTCTCCAGAAACGGAAAGATCGAAAATGAAATCGACCTGCGTATCGCCAAGGCCAGTGCATCATATGTCAGACTGTCTAAAAATGTCTGGAAGACTTGTTATCATCACAAATACAAAGCTAAGGATCTATCGATCTGTCATGCTCCCTACATTGCTCTATGCCTCAGAAATGTGGACAGTGTACAGAAAACATATAAAGAAACTGAACTACTTCCACATGACATGTCTAAGAAAAATACTGAATGTCAAATGGCAAGACAAAATACCAGATACTGAAGTCCTTCAAAGAGCGGGTCTGCAAAGCATCCACCTAATCCTGGTGCAGTCCCAGCTGTGATGGGCAGGACACGTCTGCAGAATGGAAGACCGCCACATCCCTGTATGGCCAACTAAATGAAGGAAAGTGCTCACAAGGTGGTCAAAGAAAATGCTTCAGGAACACCTTCAAAGCTTCTCTGAAGGCGTTCAGCATAGACCCAGCCACCTGGGAGACAGAGGCACATGACAGAGCATCATGGCATCGCGCTGTGAAAACTGGGGCACAGGTTGCTGAGGAAAAGAGAACAACGCTGGCAGAAGAAAATGTTCCCACTTAATTAAGAACAGCTCACGAAGTCTTTCAATCAGGCCTAATCCACCTTTTTGTAGACCTCTGTGGGAATGGAGTCAGCTTGTCAGTGACTTCTCAAGAGCATGCTCAGACTTTGGCCTTACCATTAACACAAAAAAGACTGGTCTTATATTTGCCTGCTCCAGGGAAAGCTTACTCAGATCCAAGCATCAAGATAAATGGACATGATATAAACGCAGTGGACAGATTCACATATCTTGGCAGCACACTCTCCAGAAACGGAAAGATCGAAAATGAAATCGACCTGCGTATCGCCAAGGCCAGTGCATCATATGTCAGACTGTCTAAAAATGTCTGGAAGACTTGTTATCATCACAAATACAAAGCTAAGGATCTATCGATCTGTCATGCTCCCTACATTGCTCTATGCCTCAGAAATGTGGACAGTGTACAGAAAACATATAAAGAAACTGAACTACTTCCACATGACATGTCTAAGAAAAATACTGAATGTCAAATGGCAAGACAAAATACCAGATACTGAAGTCCTTCAAAGAGCGGGTCTGCAAAGCATCCACCTAATCCTGGTGCAGTCCCAGCTGTGATGGGCAGGACACGTCTGCAGAATGGAAGACCGCCACATCCCTGTATGGCCAACTAAATGAAGGAAAGTGCTCACAAGGTGGTCAAAGAAAATGCTTCAGGAACACCTTCAAAGCTTCTCTGAAGGCGTTCAGCATAGACCCAGCCACCTGGGAGACAGAGGCACATGACAGAGCATCATGGCATCGCGCTGTGAAAACTGGGGCACAGGTTGCTGAGGAAAAGAGAACAACGCTGGCAGAAGAAAATGTTCCCACTTAATTAAGAACAGCTCACGAAGTCTTTCAATCAGGCCTAATCCACCTTTTTGTAGACCTCTGTGGGAATGGAGTCAGCTTGTCAGTGACTTCTCAAGAGCATGCTCAGACTTTGGCCTTACCATTAACACAAAAAAGACTGGTCTTATATTTGCCTGCTCCAGGGAAAGCTTACTCAGATCCAAGCATCAAGATAAATGGACATGATATAAACGCAGTGGACAGATTCACATATCTTGGCAGCACACTCTCCAGAAACGGAAAGATCGAAAATGAAATCGACCTGCGTATCGCCAAGGCCAGTGCATCATATGTCAGACTGTCTAAAAATGTCTGGAAGACTTGTTATCATCACAAATACAAAGCTAAGGATCTATCAATCTGTCATGCTCCCTACATTGCTCTATGCCTCAGAAATGTGGACAGTGTACAGAAAACAGAGGCACATGACAGAGCATCATGGCATCGCGCAATGAAAACTGGGGCACAGGTTGCTGAGGAAAAGAGAACAAAGCTGGCAGAAGAAAAATGCCATAGAAGAAAAGCAGGTTAATGACACTAGCTCCAGCTGGAATAACTTGCCCAGTGTGCAGCCGAACATTCCAGGCTCACATAGGTCTCACCAGCAACATGAGGCACAAAACCCCAGTGCAAAGCCCTCAGCCCCCTGGATGACAAAGTAGTCATCATCGAAGCATGTTGGATGAACTATATTTATATATAAAAATATAATTATACTAGATCTAGATCTTTATAAAGACTCTAGTTTGTATATTAATAATAGAAACATAAGAAGCCTATCTAGATTTAATAATAATTGTATTTGTTTCAATGTTTGCAGTTTTAACTACAGCATTTTGTGTCAAAGTGTTACAATTATATTACTGAAACAACACAAATCGTAATTTAACATTTTAATTCAATTTTATTATATGCATTTAAAAAAGCACAGGTTTTCAGAGTTACAAAGCCAGGAACACAATGAGAAAATCCAGCCTTGCTATTCAAATCACTTTTCCCACTGAATACCTCTTTTTGGGGCCTTCCATTTGTTCACAGACTTGAGTAAATCACAATTCATCAAGACCTTGTTTTTATTAATTTGTCAAAGCTTATAAATTAACTTTTTAAATTTCATTTTAAACACATTTGTAGACGTTTATGTATATTTTTTTAAATTACAATATTATCTTAATTTTTTTAACATAACCTATAGCTGCACCATTTCCCCAGATTTAGATCATCAACAATATTCACTTCAACTTCATTGTCTACATCTAAAATGGATGATGATGATTGTGATTTTGAGAAAGCAAGCAAGAAAAATAAAAGCAAAATTAATATTTTTGATGACAGAGTAAGTTCTGCAGAAGTTTTTTTTGTAATAAAAATGATGACTTGTGAGGTCTGAAAACAAATGGGAAGGGGAATGAGCAAGACTACAGATTAATTTAACAAGTGATATAATTATTGCCTTTAACATTCTACCTTACCTCAGCATTCCTTCTGTCTAGTGTTGATCACACTATCTTATTTTAATATTTCTTAAAAATAAACTTTTGGTCAATATGAACTTCCTTAAAATATTAAATGTTAGGCTACATATTAATGTCAGTCATGCCTCTAATTATAACTAATAAAGGTATAAAGTATTGTCTTTGACTCTGAATGTGGGAAGCGTGGTCAAGAGGCTAAGTGCGCTTGAACTTGGCTTGTCTTGGCTACCTAGAAGGGGGTTTGAGGTTCGACACCCAACTCGGGCAGAGTTGCGTTTACTGAGCGCCTAAAGGCAGCACGGAAAACTAACTCCTAGATACCCCTCCCCCCCACTGGTCCACAAATGAGATTGGACCAAAGCGCTCTGAGCATGCTATAAGCATGAAAGTAGCGCTATATAAAAGCTATAATAATAATAATAATAATAATATTAAGGGAAAAAAAAACAGTTATGATTTACATACTTTTCTTTTACCTGGTGTAGATGAAGCCAATATCTTTTTGGGATTTAGTTGACTTTTCATTATTTGCACTTTTTTTGGATCTCATTTGTACATGACTGTGTTTCTAAGCTTTTAAAAAGATACATGCTATTTTAATACTTTTTAAAATTATTATTATGTGACTGCTTTTTTTGCACCTCTAAAAGTAAGAAGAATTAACTGCCAGTTAAAACTTACTAAATATAGTTTTCATTGTTCAAACAAACAAACTAAAACTTTTTTGGGTCAAGATTTACTTGTTAGGAGTTTCATTAAGTTTTAATAATAATTTATTAATAATAATTTTATTTATAAAGCGCTGTTAAGAAACAAAATGTAGGCTCAAGGCGCTGTAATAACATTACAAACACAAACACGACAGCAATAATCCTTTTATTTTATTCATTTCCAAATGGTTTAATCTGACAAGACAGAGCTGAGAGAGTTCTTGTATATGCCATTAAAAATTAAAAAGAAAGAAATTCTATTCTCTGTAATGTTATTCACAGATATTTAAGTGGAAAAAAAAATTAAGAAAAAAATCTACATTTAATAGCTTGTTTGTTTTTTACACCAGGAATGCAAAATATGTATTGCTTTCTCTACTTCATTGTTGATTAGTTTATCATCAGCATCTAACAGTCTCACTACAACTTAGGGACAGTTTATGCTGCTGTAGGATTGAATTGATGTTTTCAGCTCACAAGAGATTCTTCACAGTAAAGAAATCCTCTTCTGAGATCTATGTAAAACTTCACAGTTGTATGTGATTACTGTGAATGTTTGTGTTGTATGCTCAGCATATCATTATCATTTAGAATTTTACTGGTAGATTTATTAATATAAAAGCTTTTTGAAACAACATAAAATTAACAAAAACCTTCACCAGCATTCAAACATAGGTCTCCGGCTGTAAAATCTGTGTACTCATTTCAGAAGGTCTTATATTTCTTAAGTTTATTCTCCCATTATTTTGTTGTTTGCGTGTCTATCTTCCCTCTGAATGGCATTGCACACTAAAAGAAAAACCTATGTGTTATAATTTATTAGTCTAAGTGAAAAAAAACAACTTTACTTTGTGTTATGAAGTGTGTGTGTGTGTATTTAATGTAACAATGAGTAAAGGAGGTTGGATGGTTTGAAACCACAAGGTGGTCTGTTATAAAATGGTTGAAGAGAGGAGAACAAGCGAAAGATGTGACACAAAGGCATGTATTTTTAGTGAGTTATATCTTGTTTAAATTATTATGATCTCATTTGTGTATACATGGAGGTGTGGTGGTTAAGTGGTTAAGCGCTTGGTTTCAGAATTTATGGGTCCCAGGTTCAAATCCTGGTGAAGACTGGGATTTTTTAAATTTCAGGATCATTAGGGTGCCTCCAAGTTCACCTAGCTCTAATGGGCAATGGTTGTTAGGAAAGTGAAGGCAGTTAGTCATTGTGCTGGCTACACAACACCCTCGTTAACCGTGGGCCACAGAAACAGATGATCTTTACATCATCTGCCTCACAGATCACAAGGTCTAATGGGAAGGGGGTGTATATACATGGATATTGAAGTTGAAAACTGTGTATTTGTTCTCTATGTTATATTCAGTTTTATTTAAATAGAATTTTTTTAAGCCTATTTCAAGTTCTACATTAAAATTCAATTCTCCTACATTGGTTTAGTTGTAGTAGCTGTTTGAAGCTACAAACCAATGACTGATTATCAACCCTCTTTATATTTTTTAGGTAAGCCTGGAGGATGCTCGATCTATTATTAAATCATCCCAGATAAATGATGAAGATGATGAAGATGAAGATGTTATTAATTTTGATGATACTCCAGTAGGGGTCAAATTTACAAACAGTAAGTTCTAATCTATTATAATTAGGGATTTTTAAGCTTAATATAGAAGAAATCTTATTTGTTAATGTCTTTAAAAAAACATTTCAATAACTAACAGAAAAAAATGTTTTCATTGTAAATTATAATTATACGGGAATATGTTTTTAAGTATTATATGTTGTGTGCATCAATATATATTTATTTAATCTAAATTCTTTTTTTTTTTTGCGATTTCATAATATTATGATATTTTAGTTATAAAGCCTGCATATATTATTAATGTCAGCTGTATTACTATATATTTATGTTCCAGCCAATATGGCTTTTTAATGGTTACATTAATGTAAAAAGTCTTGTTATAAAACATATATCTCTTAAAAAATAAGACATTATTTAAAGTTATTTGATACTCTTTATTGGTCATTAAATATTTCTATTAATCCCCAAATTAATAGTTTTATTATCCCTGCACCCAAAAAAACAAACAATTTTCTCATTTTTTTAATGTTAAATAATTAATCTATGCTCGATTTAACATTGATGCTTCTATTAAGTTTCAGAAGTTATCTTTTTTCCCTCTCTCTCACACACACAAGCACTCTAACACTCTTTCTCAAATATCCTGTTGCTGTTTGCCATTAGTGAGGAAAGTTAATGGTTGCAAATTTCAATTTCACTAGCACATTACACATTTTCCTTGACTTATTTGACCTATTTTAATATTTCTAATATGCTCTGATTTTTCTTTTCTTATCACTTCAAACATAGTTTGAGTTTTAAAAAATAATAATTTGACCATAGAGAATAGTTTGCTATTTTTTATTTGTGTAAATGAAAATCTACCTGCACCATGATTCTGTTTAGTCCATGGCCATCTTGTTTTTTCTTTTTTACTGGCTGTACAATATTTTCTTTAACCTCATTTTCCATGGTGTTGCTGCTGTGTGACATTTTTGTCTGCTTCATCTATTACATAAACCCAGAGATATTATTGTATTACTCTTTTGTTTTGAGTTGTTATTTATATCACAAAACATTATTGACCTAGGACTCTTTTATTCTTTTGTGGTGAAACATTGTATTCACCAATCTGTCCATTGCATTTTAAATGGTTCTAGTTTTTTTTTTTAAGATTCTTGATTATATATAGATATCTTGCCTGTCACATTTTCTTGATTCTGTCAATCTATTATTAAATGTTGTTAACCTACTTCAGAGTTTTCCTCTCCCTTTCACAAATAGTTCTGATACTTACTTAGACTTAGGTCCTCCCGCGCCGTTCGGCGCATTGGGCGGCAAGCTGTCTCCATAAAGATCTGTCACTGGTGTCCACTGTTCTGAGGTCCTCCATGAAGTTGTGTCGCCAAGTAATACGAGGACGTCCCTGTTTGCGCTTTCCTCATTTTGGCTTCCATGTTATCGCAACTCTTGGTGTGCGTAATTCATTTTGACGTAGAACATGTCCTGCAAACCTCATGCGACGCTCAGTCACAACCTCACCATTGTTTGACTCCCAGTTCGGCATAGGATTTCCTTGTTTGAGACCCAATCTGTGTAACTGACTCCCAAAATCCGTCTCAGCCATCTCTGTTGAGCCACATTTAGTCTTTTCTCAATTTTGACAGATGACTTCCACGTCTCACATGCTCATGTAGCAGTTGGAATGACGATTGTGTTGAGAAGGTGTATTTTTATCTCGAGTCCAATGCTCCCTGCCTTTCCTATTCTGCACACTACATAATGGTAAGCATCTCCATCATTTGTTATGATGCTGCCAAGGTACGTGAACTTATCCAGCTCTTCAAGCTTTGACTCGCCAAGTCTGACGGGGACACCCTTTGCCTTATATCCCACTCGCATAATTTTAGTCTTATCCAAGTTTATGTGGAGGCCAATTTTGGGTGCCTCTCTGTCTAGGCTCTCCTTCATTTCTTGAATGCATTTATTTGTAGCCCCGAGTAGTGCAACATCATCAGCAAAGTCCAAGTCTGTCAATCGGAGTTGTTCATGCCATGGAATACCAAAGGCAGTCTGGTTCATTGCTCTCCTCATTATGTAGTCGATGGCTATGAGGAAAAGGAAGGGAGATATAAGATGCACCCCTGTCTCACACCTGTCTCGATTGTAAAAAACTCTGTTGTTCCCTCTTCTGTTTTAATGCAGCAACTAGACTGACTGTAAAGGTGTCGTAGGATCTGGACGAATTTTTCTGGGATACCGTATTCTCTAACTATTTTCCATAGTGATTCTCGGTGGACACTATCAAACCCTTTTTTGAAGTCCACGAAACTGATCGTTAGCCGTTGTTGGTACTCAAGACTTTGTTCTATGATATTTCGTAGAACGAAAATCTGCCTCTTCGGAAACCTGCTTGTTCTTCTCTGAGCCTTTCATCTACAGACTGTTGAAGCCATCTCAACAAAACAGTGCTGAAAACTTTGCCCGTGACAGAGAGGGGAGTAATGCCCCTCCAGTTGTTGCAGTCTGCCAAGTTGCCCTTTTTTGGAAGCTTTACAATCACTCCCTTTTGACAGTTCTCTGGGACTTTGAACTTCGCCAACAGAGATTTAAGAGATCAGTCATTCTGTTAACAATGCACTGTCCCCCATATTTTAGCATTTCTGCTGATATCATGTCTAGCCCTGGTGCTTTGCTATTCTTTAACACTGCAATGGCCATGGTAACCTCCTCAGCAGTTATTGGGTCTGTCTTGACCTTGAGATCATTGTCTGGAGAGGGGTCCTTGAATATGTAAGTTAGGTCTGGCGACAGTTGGTTAATGTCTCTTTAAAGTGCTCTACCCATCTTGCATCCTGTTCTTCTTTCAATAACAAAGTTTTGCCTTGCTTGTCTTTTATCGGTGCCCCATGTCCACTCTTTGCTCCAGTGAGATCTCGGACAATACGATGGAGGGTTTTTGTGTCATTTCTGCTTGCAGCTGCTTGTGCCTCTTGTCCCTTCTGCTCAATCCAGTCCCGTTTATCTCACCGACAGCTTCTCTTTACTTTCAGATCTGCTTCCCTATAGGCTTCTTCCGCTAGGCTGCGATCCTGTGTTTCATTTTTCTGATCTCGTCTACATTTGGCCTCTTTCCTCTCATCTATCAATTTCCATGTTCTGTCTTGTATCCAAGTCCTTGTATGAAGGACTTATAACTTCTTCCGCGCACCCAATAGTGGTATCTTTGAAGTTGGCCCACTCTTCTTCAAGGGTCAATATATCTGCAAGAGCCTCAAAGCGGTTCGTTAGTTTCAATTGGAACTGTGCTGCAGTATTGCCGTCTTTAAGCTTCTCTACATTAAATGGGCGGGGTCGTGTGTCTCGTTTTGGTTGGCGTTTCAATCGGAACTTACATTTGCCACTGACAAGGTAGTGGTCTGAGCCGATATCCGCTCCTCTGCGGGTCCGCACGTCTAACAGAGATGACCTCCATCGTTTGGAGATGCAAATGTAATCTATCTCGTTGAAGGTTTCTCCATTTGGTGATCCCCATGTTTTTTTGTGTATTTGTTTGTGCTTAAAATATGTGTTTCCAAGCGCTCGCCATTATCACTGATGTTTTCTGCAGAGCCATATGGTCCCATTACATATTCAAAGCCAGTTCGGTTGGGATTGATTTTGGCGTTAAAGTCTCCCATCAGTAGAATTAGGTCGTGAGTAGGTGTTTCATCAAGAGTGGTTTGTAGTTGATTATAGAAATTATCTTTGATGATATCTTCTGCATCCTCTGTAGGGGCATATGCTTGGATGGTAGTGACTTTGATTTGCTTTGTTTGGAGTCGAGCTGTAATGATGCGGTCACTGACCGGCTTCCAAGCAATTGGTGCTGAAGCTGCTATTTTAGACATGATGATTCATACACCACCAATGGGCTCCTTTTCATGTCCTGAATATATTATTGTCTTGCCATCATTGATTATTTGTCCACTTGATGTCCACCGCATCTCGCAGATACCAAGGATGTCCAGCCGGTAAGAGTCAAACTCTCTTAAAAGTTTGGGCCAGTTTACCGCATTAATTCAGGGTTCTTACATTCCACGTACCTATAAGAGTCAGTTTCCTTGCGTTGAAAGGCTTGCCATGTATCGGGTATTGGACTTCCAGTTGGCTTTGATCCAACACCGTCATCAGGGTTTGGCCGCCCTCGCCGCATGTATAGTTTTCATTATGTGTCGAGTTTGCCGTTTCTGTAGCAATAGTGGTTTTACAGGGTGGGGTCGCTAACCCCACGCCAAACACTACTCTTTTTTCACCCGGGCTTGGGACTGGCAGATGGCAGTTTATTCATCATTCATAATTCTTGGTTGCCAAGAATTTTATATCTTTTGTTGAAGCTGATAATTTATTCTAGGTTTTTGTTGTTATTTTAAAGAAAAAAGCTGATATTATATTGATCTTGTGGTTGTCATAAAATGAACAGCTTTTGTTTGCTAAGTTCAAAAAAACCATCACACCTTTGTTGCAATGAGGATCAATAGAATTTTATTTCCTATCCTTTTCTAAAATCATAATAAGTGTACTGAAGAAGTGTCATTACTTCAAAGCAGACTCCCCTTCCCTTATCATTCCCCCTCCCGCTCTTCTACCCACCTGCATGCTTATTTATATTTCTGATTGAAACATTGTATTATTTTTATTTCTATGCACAAGTCCAACTAGTTAGATGTAGTTAGACGTTAAAACAATCATTTCTATTTGGATTTAAACTTATGATTCAGCACTGATTCTTAAATGAATAGATTACAAACCAATAAAAGTCTTCCAAGGGTTTTAACTCTTTCTCTCCTAATTAATGGTACCATCCTTGATTTGACCCCATTAAATTTAAATTAATGTTTGGTTTTATAAACTTTAATTTGTGTTATGTAAAAAGAGCATTCAAAAGTAACGTTTTCTGATGACAAACTTAAATGTTATTGAAGTTTAATCATAACAGGGTAGAATGTACAAATGTGAAAAATGAATAATTCTGTTAAAACGTGGAAATAATTAGAGAGATAAAGAGTTAACAAATTTCTGTATAAACCTATTTGAACTGAGGTTGTAACAATACCTTTAAAGGTTTTAACAAATTCCTGTATAAACCTATTTGAACTTAGGTGGTAGGTTCAACTAATTGTTAGTTTCTAGATGTCATGTCTTTTTGTATAACAAGTTTCCATTTATCAGAGTCCAATGAACAAACAGTGAAAGTTACTCCCATGCCAGACTTGTCCTCCCTTGCATTACCAGCTTCTCTCTCTGGCAGCAGTATGCCTAGAACCGATGCTTCTAATAGCAGCTATATGCAGTTTAATGCTGTGGCTGCCTATGGCCATAATAGGTCTCGCAGTCTGACCCTGGGTAAGATGCACAAGCTAGTTCAACAAGTAATATTTTACATTAATGTCTAAACTCCTTTAAAATGTATTTACACAGAAATACATTTTATTATTTACTTTATTTTTTATTTTTTTTTTGCTTATCTTTTCCCTTTTATTTTCTTAAGTATGCTTTTAAAAAATTATGAAAAATATTTTTTTTATACCAGAAAAAAGTAGCCTTTAAGTTATTATAATTTTGTTAAGTGGAATACAGCCTTAAATAACAAAATTAATTCTCTAATATTATATTTACAACTTTTAGCATATTTAATTCTGAAAATTTTAATATTACATTTTTAAATGTAAAATTTTAAAAATTTGTTGGTAAAACTTTTGTTCTATGCTTTCGTATTTGACTTGCTTTGCTACTCAATTTGTCATCTTAAAATTGTCAATAAATCGTAATTTTATTATTTAATAGTTTTGGTACATAATTCATCAAATGGTCTAGACTCTGTGAAACTCACAGTTTAATAGTTGCAAATTGTAAATTTTTTAATTGAATTGTTTTTTTCTTATAACAACATCAATCTTCTTGAATTGAATTATACAGGGTCAATAGATGTTATATTATCATTTGAAACACTAGATCTAATCTTGATTTTCAGATAAAAACTTCTCCAAGACTTCATTGACATCATCACAGAGTTCTTTCATGGACATTGAGGAAGGTAAGGGCATAATACAGATTTAGGTAGCTAGCAAGGGACATCAAGTTATACCTCAAATTTAGTGCCCCCTTTTTTAGATGATTGAAAAATAAATACTACTTAAATAAATGAGTTTCAAAAATTTAATCTCACTATTTTGTTTACTATCAGAACTATAGGGTGTTGCACTTTGTGACAGGGAGGGGGAGGGGTTTCTAACATTTTACAGGCTTCACAATAATCCATGGAACATTCATGCTAAGTATCTTAATATTTGGTTAAATTTTTTTCCCAAAAAAGATATTGGACCAAGTGAACTGAGCATGCTAAATGGGCTTTAGAAAAGTAATTTTAAAAAATTAATTAATTAAATATCTAATTAAATGTCCACAAAATAATGTTTCCTTTATTTTACAGTAAGTGCAGAAGATACAAAAAAAATTGTTACCAGAGCAGATGTAGAAAACCTTCAAAAGGAAGTTTTGTCTTTAAAGCGTTCCCTTTTGGTAAATGACATTATTAAATCTTATAATAATCTACTAGGCTTCAAATTGTAAAGTGGATAGAAATTCCAATGAAGTCATAAAACATTTCCAAGAAACAATTTTTTTTTTGTTAAAACATTTTGCTTTTATCCTTCAAATCTGTCCAGCTTACACTTTGATTATCTAAAAGTTTGAAACTGATTAAAGTTATATATATTAGATTAGATTGATCATTGAAATTCTATTTCCAATGCTCATTGTATTGTATTTTGTGTTCAGAGTGCCAAGAAGGACAGGTGGAAAAAACTACCTGTTGATGAAATGTTGCAAAGAGTAATAAGAGGCGAGGTTTGTTCAACTTTAAATATTTAAGTATTAAATCTGCTAGTCTTGTTCAGCTGAAAAGAAAATCAGTATTCCTACACTCTTTTACTATCCAAAGAATGAATAGAGAAACTCTAATAGTGTATGTAAAGAAATGGTTTGTACAGAAACTCACACATAATGCTGTGAAAATCTTTGGACTCACCATTAAACAGTTCACACAAATCTGTCCCACCCTTTTATCAAGTCAGTAGGAAATGGAACTATATATACTATTTACTACTCAAAGGTGTATTCCCTGGAGATGTACAAATCATTAGAAGACAAATTAGACCTGATAGACAAGGCTGTGAGGATATGTGATGGAAATGCTATTACAGCAGTAAGTTTATAAAATTTATGAACTGTTAGTTTTATTAGATAAGTTCTGGATGTTCTGTGTGATATGAGGATTATTCCATCCTAGCCTAAACCTTACGCAGGATGACAATAAACATGGTTTGAACTAGGGATTATTGTGGTGACAATCTAAGTTGCATACACATCATCAGGCAGCTGACCATCGCATTAGTTTTTACATTAGATTAGAGGAGGGGTGGGCAACCTTTTTGTATCGAGGGCCTCATTACCAAAACTTTTGGGAATTGCGGGCTACTGCACACACACATATACATATATATATATACACAACTTAGAAAGATACTATAGCTAACTGTGTAGAGTGTCTTTTTTAATTCATATTTGCACTGTATTATATTCAAGTTTCTTTTGTTATTCCCACACTCCACTTAAAGGAATTACAAGTGTTAGCAATTTTTGAGACAATCTCAAGATTTTTTTTTTATAATTGCTGTTATCTTTTATACCACAATATGTCCACAAATATATAGTTGTACTTAATGGTAAACTCATGGTATTGAGAACATATAATATTATCAATCTAATTAAAACGAAGTGTGATAACCATGGGTAGTTTCAATTTAAGAACAAAATATTAATAAATAATGTATCCGCTAGCTTAGCATGGGCAGGGCAAATGAGAAGAATATAAAATCTCATGGAAAAAATTGTTATGTTACTTGAAGGACATTGACTATTCATATTTTTCATGATTGCTATTGCAATGGGTTGTTTGCATATGAAATGTAAATACATATGTTAAATCTTTTCCAACAAAGCTTTCCCATTTCTACAAACAAGCAAAAGAAAACAGATTTTGTCATTTTCATTTGATGAAAGGTGAAACTATTTATAGTGAAATTTTTAAAAGTACAACACTCATTTAGATTCCTTAATTATGCAACTTATAAAAGAAAATTTTAAGACGTGAAGAGCCAGTTCTCAGTACCATCAGCTCACCATTTAGGGAAGAAGCTGATTCATCTCCAGAGGACATAACTCCAAGCCAAGAGAAGTTCCAGTCTGTACTTCCGCAGGAGTCTTATGGGTACCTAAGCTGTATTTCCACACTTAAAAAGCTTTGCTGCTGTTCACACAATTTGGGTACACACATTACATCTGTTTTTCTTCCTATTCATTCTCATTTTATATGTTGGATGGTTCAGATCAGTAATGTGTTAATAATGAAAAGTTGAAATTTTATGCAGCTTTGTGCAAACTTTCATGTTTAGAGTTTATGGTTGGGATATTTTTTATGAAAAAAATAATAAAAACAGCTAGTTTTCTCAGTCAAAGGTCGAGCTCCATCAGTTGATACACTTTCCATCTTGTTCCAACCCTACCCAACACAGTTCATCAAAGCATTGAATAAATACTGGCCTGAGATTGTGCTTTGGATTGAGTGCATTAATGTATGGTTAATATCTTATATAATACAGATGTTACTTCAAAAAAGAAGATGATTACGTCCTATGCTTCATGCATTTAGTCATGCATATTAACCAATGACTTAAATTCTGCCAAGTCACTGGTTTTCCTGGCTAGCTCAGGCAACCCATTCCATGCTCTAATAGCACTAGGGAAGAAGGAGTATTTGTACAAATTTGTCCTAGCATATGGGATGAGGAATGTGCCTTTATCTTTGTGTCTTTCAGAGTATTTTATTAAATATGGTTTTTATATTTGAAGATTATGGTTCAGTGTTTTATGTATAATTGCTACTTTACTTTTGAGTCTTCTGTCCTGAAGGCTTTCTAAATTTAGTGATTTGTTATGAATCTTACTGCTCTATTTTGTGTATGTTCCAGTTTCTTAATGTTTTTCTTGAGTTGAGGGTCCCAAACGGAGGATGCATATTCTATTATTGGCCTAACCAAGGTTAAATAACATTTTAGTTTTATGTTCTTTTTTGATTTATAGAAATTTCTTTTACTAAACCCTAATGCTTTGTTTGATTTTGTTATAGTTTCATCAATATGTGGATTCCATGACATTTTTTCTTTTTATTATAACACCTAGGTATTTTGCCTTTTTAGTCTGTGTTACTGGTTTGCCATGAATAAGATAAGTGGAATTAATTTGTTTTATTTTTTTTTGTTACTCATAACAACAGACATTTTTCTGGGTGGAAAGACATGCTCCAATTTGATTCCCATTTCTGTAATTCATCTAATTCTCTTTGTAAAATAACTGAGTCTTGTGTTGTTTTTATTGTTCTATATATTATACAATCGTCTGCAAATAATCTGACTTTTGTTCCTGAAGTAATGCAATTTGGTAAATCATTTATGTAATTTAAAAATAGTAGTGGACCTAAGACTGTTCCTTGAGGTACACCTGAGTTTACTGTTATCGGTGTTGATTTAGAACCATTTATTATTACAGTTTGTTCTCTCCATATCAGAAAATCTCTAATCCACTGATGCAATGGACCACTAATGCCGAAATATTTTAATTTTTTAAGCAAGCTATGGTGGTGAACTTTGTCAAAAGCCTTGGAAAAATCTAGTAAGATAGCATCTATTTGTTCACCATTATCTAAACCTTTTGAAAAATCATCAATAGGCCGTAATTTGCCCAACCCTGGATTAGAGTCATCTTATTATTTTTTTTTCAACCAATTCATTGAAAGTAATAGAAACAGAAAAATGAGCTATACTGGAAAAGAAAAGAACACGGCTAAAATATTTTTTGTTCTCAACTCCTTTTCTTATATTAAAAATATTTGACTAACAAAATGAAAATGCTTGGCTGCCAAAGTATGGGGCTTCAACTCTTGTGTTCACTTTTTATTTTGGCATAGTCTCTAGTCCACCAAGCTCTAATCAGATTTTTTTAAGGTTGAATGTGATGTTCTGGTCATTCAAATCCTTGTTTACAGTGAAAGTTCAGTCTTGCATCATTTTCTCAATGGACCATAATGTCTCAAAGGGACAATGGCTACTCACTCCTATTAAATATATATTATTTATTGAAGTCAGCATCTTAGAATCATTAAAAAAAATCTTTTTCTGCATTGTAGTACTGTTAAATTTGAAGTATCTTTTACATTCATTAGGCAGTTCTATTCTTCAAGCAATCTGTGACAAGCCAGATTTTTAATAGAGAAATTCTCTCTCGTCCAGTGGCAGCCAATCATTATTTGTCTTACTTGAAATCCCATTTCGACACATCTGAATACATCAATACTTTATTGTAAGTATATTCTTGAAAGTGAGCTGTTCAAATTTAATAGCTAAAATTTTAAAATTCTATTGGCTCAAATAGTAACTTAAAAATGAACATTTCAGGTTACTCGGAAGAAATGAAGAGGCTGCTGTAAGTTATTTTTAGCATTTTGATTTTCTATGTAATTGCTAACTAAATTTCTAAATAGGCTTTCAATGTTTTGGTAAGATATGTAGTCAATAACTTAACCAAGTTAAAAGCATTATAATAATTAATTTCACTTTGATTAATATTCTGTGGTAGTAGTGAAGTATTGAATTTTAATTATACTTTAGATGTAAAAAAAATTTTTTTCCTATTCTAGAAAAGATAGAATATAAAAAAAAACATTTTAAAAATGTTATTGATATTGATCAAATGCTTTTATATTGTTAACTAAATTTGTGTTCACATCAGATGTACAAATACAAAACTTGTGTAGCCGCACCTGATGTTTCAGTGAAGATTTCAAAACTTAGAGACTGTATGAGGTACTCCATCTTATCTTTCTTCTTATTCATGTATTTGGGTTGAAATGTTTTGTTAAAATTATCTCCTTACTTAGTTTAGCTTACTTGAGGTACCCCAAGCTTCATTTTATTGGCATCTACTAATAATGCATTTTGTTTCTCTGGTTTCTGAAGATCATTTTTTCAAAATGATTCACAGTTGAGTTTTGATTCTTCATTAGTAGAGCAATATATTGACTTGTTAGAAAAGCAGCGACCTATTGAGGTAATCACTTGTATAAGAAAACCATGTTGTTGTTTTTTTAAATATTTTGTGTGTGTGTGTTTTGATAACATTGTTGTTATTGCTATTTAGCACTCTTAGGACTTTTTATATGTTAAATGATTTTTTTTTAGAGTTGTGAAATCAACTTTTCAAAAGCATATTTTGTCAATATGTATTAAACAGGAAACTGATGCCCAATTGGAATCATCTGGGAAAAGTACATTGTTTAGAGATTTTCCCAGGAAGAGGTCTTTGCTAGACATGCCAGTTGTAACCACTTTATACTACTGTTGTCTCTATCATTATGATTTAGGAGAAGTAAGTTGTTGTTTTTAATTATATCAGAATCAACATTTTATCCTAGAAAGAATAAATAGCAGAATAATAATTATCTTATGAAATCCATTTCTTGTAAATTATGTCAAATAACAATAAATAAAACATAATGTAGCCATTACTAACAACACTTTTTCATTTATTTTCAGAATTCTCTTGCAAGCCCATTATCCTTGAAAAAACGGCATATGGTAAGAAATTATTGAGCAAAACTATTTCATAGAAAATGTGTATTTTAAGTTGTGATTTTATTAAAATTTCACAACCAATGTATAACTTTTATAATTTTTATCTTTCATATCACACACCTTAACTACAACTAGTCCATGACTCCTACCTTCTTGGCCACTTAACAGAAACAAACAAATATACAATTTTGACTTGAATTCTGCTGCAATGATTTCTTTTATACCTAATTGACGAATTGGTTCTTGCATCATCAAATTCCTTTTTTTTTTACCTTGAGTTAAATAAATCACAGAAATCATTTGCTTACAAAGTTATATATACAATAATATACACATATGTCCTTTGAAAGATAGGATGTAGTAACTAAATGTAAAAAAAAAATCATTTTCAGATTTCCTGACTAACCTACACTACTCCTAAAGCTTCTTTTTTTTCCCAGTCATCATTAGCTTCATAAGTATTAACAAAGTTAGTTGAACTAACATAAACTTACATAAAAGCTAAAACTAACTAAAGGACACATCTTTATGGACATTTTGTACTCAAGCTGCCTGGTCATGCAGTTTGTGCACTAGACTGTCGTTCTGACTTATCGATGGTTCTGGGTTCAAACCCTGCCTGCTCCCATCCTCCGTCGTTCTACAGGAGGGTTGGACTAGGAAGTAAATTTTCTTCAACTCTGAAAGAACATCCAAAACCTGTAAAACATTTTACAAAACAAACATTTAACTACAATTAGATCTTCAAAAATTCAAGATCATTTGGTTGAAAATACATGTACATTGTCTTTATGCCAGAATCAACTTCATTTCTCATCATCTTTTTTTTGTTTAGATTTCAGACAAACAA
This sequence comes from Biomphalaria sudanica, assembly GCA_036873155.1. Lineage (NCBI taxonomy): Eukaryota > Metazoa > Mollusca > Gastropoda > Planorbidae > Biomphalaria > Biomphalaria sudanica. The sequence goes on from JAZGLO010002808.1 coordinate 26,401, forward strand.
TTCTTATGGACAAGTATTTCTGCCAGGGCTAGACTTCGTAATTGGAAAGATATTGAAGGTTTATTAACAACTAAAGTATGCACTTTTTTAAAAAGTATTTTTGGTTTAAAATTAATCTAAACTAATTCTTCATTATATGTTTTTTTAATTGCTATTTTTGTGTGTGTTTCAATTTAATCTAAACTTAATCCTATTTCTCATTATATTTTTGTTTATTTGTAGAGTTGGTTTGGAGGAACAAAAATGAAAGCTGTAATAGCCTTTGAGAAAATAGTCAATATTTTGCATAGAAATGGTGCCCCACATGATGTGAGTATATACCTATTTTAATCATCATTAGGTTTATGTGTACTTCTATTTCAATGAAAATATTATTTCATGTTTTTTTGTTTTTTTTTGTTATCAATCATTTCTAAGGCCCCCCCCCCCCTTATTTTTTTAAAAATAAATATTTTAAATCTGGTTCTAAAGTTTGTTGCTGTATTGTTCTTATCTCTTTTAAGTTATAAACAGATTTGTTCCAATCATGTGTAACAGCATGTCAAAAAACATTCACTTGAAATTATTCTTTAGTATTACAAACAAAACATTGACATTTATTCTCACAAAATTTGTTTCAATAAGCTACTCAAGTTTTGTACATTTCACATCGGGAGCTATACTCACCAAAATATTCATTTGAGTTGTCATTTTGTTTTACCTTTAAAAAAAAGCTTTCGTTAATCTGTAAAAATAAAAGTTTTTTAATATATGTAAATTCTTTATTTTCATGGATGTTTAGACCTGTCAATGCTCTTAGTTCTATAAAATATTTTGTCTTAGGTCTTAGATAAGTATATATCAATGATAGACAACCTTGAGCAGAGACTCAGCGTGGCCAAAAAAGTGGAATGTCCCAAAGCAGTAGTAGATGTAAGTAATGTTCTAGATTTGAATCAGTTCAATTAGATCTTTTATACATTCTACACTTGTGTTTCCCAAATATTTTCTTTGACAGAACACTTCCCACATTCTGAGCATTTAGTAGTTCAAAGAACGCCTATTCAGGCTTAACCCTTGTGTTCTACGGAACACAGTTTGGGAAACACTTTTCTACACTATTCACTCACAAATGAAATACATTCAAATCTTTTCAATCTTACATGAAAGCTATTCAGTAATACACAAATACATTCAAATCAATTCAATCACAGTTAATTCAGTAATACATGGAATACATTCAAATCAATTCATTCATGTGTGTAATAAATTCTAATGAATGTAATCAATTAATTAATGAGTATATAAATTCTGATGAATGGAATCATTATTACAATTGTAGAACTATAAAGATTCTTTTCTATTCTGCTTCATATTTTTGTAAATATAAAGTATTTGATGTTGAGAAAAAAAAAGCTTTACCTACAAATACAAAAGATGTATATTTTTGCTTAACTCATTCAGTGATAAATAGAGATTTTTTAGTTTTGACTTCTTATTTTATATTCCTTGACTATTTGGATTGGTAATTACTTCTACCCTTATTGATTTGGCTTGACAGAAAATGTTGATACTTTTATATTCAAAACCAACATTTACAAATTTGTTTTAACAGACATTAGTAGCATTGAAAAATAGACAGGAGCTAGAACAATATACATCTAAACTGGAACGCTACTCTAAAGAAGGCTTGTATGCTCATGATATTTTAAATAGCTCTGTAAGTATTTTAACTCCTGTTGTGTTAAGCAGATATTTTAGGAAAATCATTGTGTTCCCTATTATTATGTATTATATTTTATCTAATATTATGTTATTATATTATACCAATTATTATGTTATTATACTATACCTATTATTATGTTATTAACATTATACCAATTATTATATTACTATATTATATTGAAAAACAGCTCTTTATAGCATGAATGCTGAAGTAAAGAAGTAAAGTTCCCCTTCAGACTTTGCAGTCTTTAGGGCAGATGATGTAAAGGTCATCTATTTTTGTGGCCCATGGTTAATGAGGGCGTCATGTGGCCAGCACAACCAACTGCCTTTACTTTCCTCCAACTAATGTCAGGTACCTAGGGCCGGTTCTACAGATTGTGGGGCCCTATGTGAACGCATTGCGCGGGGCCTATTCTGGGTTACAATAAGGATAAGTGAAAATTAAGATTTTGTATTAGAAAATAAATTCGTCTTTGCATTTTATTCATATTTTAATAAGTACAAAATCACTGTCAAATTAACTTTACGAGCCATCTACAGTAGACAGTAGATTTGCACAAAAAGCTGATATAATTTCAGATCTTCCTTTTAGATTTATTATGGACTAGCAAAATATCCCTTTTGTTTTTGTTTTTAAGAGGTCGAGATAGATTTAGATATGCCAGTGACTATTAAAGTAAATTAAGAATTAGAACTTCTTGTTTTGATTAAAATTCGCCTTATTATTATATTTTTATTAAATAAAAGCTATAAAGGCCGTTTTTTTTAATTGCTAGTAGGATTGGTGTTTTCCATATTGAATGACACCCAGAAATGACAATTTTGTCTTTTTTTAAAGCAGATTTGCATCAGTTTTCAGAAGATTGTAATAATTTTAGGAAATTTTCATGATGTTTTCGTATATTTTACAATTTCAGAATTCCGGAAACCCTATTAATAATAACTTAAAATGGTTTATTTTAATAATTTACACCTAGAATTCGTGCGGGCCTATGAAAGTGCGGGGCCCACTGCAGCCGCATAGGATGCAGTGGCCTAAGACCGGTCCTGCAGGTACCCATTAGAGCTGGGTGGACTCAGTGGCACCCAAAGATCCCAATATTAAAAATCCCATTCTTCACCAGGATTCAAACCCGGGACCCCAAATTCGGAAGCCAAGCACTTTACCACTCAGTCACACACCTCCATTAATGTTTAAGCCGATTTAAGTGTTATTGAGTTGTAGATTATTACATTCTATTGAAAAACACAGTACTTAGTTGCTTGAATGTTTAAGCCATTTTAAGTGTTATTGAGTTGTATATTATTACATTCTATTGAAAAACAGAGTACTTAGTTGCTTGAATGTTTAAGCCATTTTAAGTGTTATTGAGTTGTATATTATTACATTCTATTGAAAAACACAGTACTTAGTTGCTTGAATGTTTATGGGAGGTAGTATCTTGATAATGATATTCAAGTGAAAGTATGAAAATGAAATTACATTGAAAACAATCTATTTTCAGACAATTAAATGGAGATAATTGACATTCTTAGACAGCCAGTACCTTCAAGGCCTTAGATATTAATATAACTAATGGAGACAATATAACAGTCTGGTTGAAGACAGTCAGTTGAGTTTTCTGATTTATTCTTTTGTACCAAACTGCTTTTTATTGAAAGATATTGTCATTCAAAACTGATTTCACTTGCTGCTGAGTAAATGAAGCTCAAAAACAGATTAAGAACAAATGAACATCTTAACCAAATATAACCTCATTGAAACAAGGTCACCAAACAATGTCAATTTCATTATAAAAACATAAGTATAAAATAACTTTACTATATAATATATTCATTTTAAAAAAAGTCATCATTACTTGTTCACAAAATTTTTTAATATGAATTTTTTATATATATATACAAGATTTGTGATTTAAAGAAAAAAGGTTGTCTGTATTTTCATTTATAAGTAAAAAAAATGTGTGCAGTTTCCCCCCTTTCTATCTTTGCAGTCAGTTCTATTTTGGCAGATACTTTGTACTACGCATTAAAATGTGTCAACTATAACATTTCAAAATGCATTTATGTAAATGTCTAAATTTTACATTCCAAATATTTCAGTTATGTTAGATCATTTTTTGGCTACCTGTATTGTGATTTTGAATTTGTTTCCTGAAGCTACTAGTCAAATTATTTCTGTTATAAAATAAGATATATAAAATCTTTTACACAAAATATACAATTTTATGATATATTTATCACATCTTCATATATTAACACATCTTTGTTAACAATTTTATATTTAAAATATTATGTCCTATCCGATTATTTTCAAAATATAGATAAATATTGTTGAGTACAGTATATTGAAGAATTTGAATTGAATTTAATACCAGTTTATTCTTTTTTGAAAGTCACTTTATGTTGATCTGCTCTTTCTCAATATTTCTTCAAGGCTGCAATCATTATTTTGCCTCCTTATTTTAAAATTCTTAGTCCTAACTCATATTATGTCATATGTCTCATAACTCAGTTTAATTTTTAATTCTAACTACACTTACACTAGTCTATTATTATATCATGTTTCTTTGAACCATAATCTTCAAATACAAAAACAAAATTTAATAAAATACTCTGAAAGACACAAAGATAAAGGCACATTCCTCATCCCATATGCTAGGACAAATTTGTACAAATACTCCTTCTTCCCTAGTGTTATTAGAGCATGGAATGGGTTGCCTGAGCTAGCCAGGAAAACCAGTGACTTGACAGAATTTAAGTCATTGGTTAATATGCATGACTAAATGCATGACGCATAGGACGTAATCATCTTCTTTTTTGAAGTAATGTCTGTATTATATAAGATAAGATAAGATCCTAGTAAAAAAATCCTTTTATAAAAACATATTTAGCTTGTAGCACATGTAATATTACTATTATTACATACGTTTATAAAGATATTTTTGTTTGATGAGACTTATGAAACAGTCATTTTTTTGGGTTGCAAATAGGCTGTGTGGCAATTTCAGACCAGTGTTATTGTGTTATGTTGAAAATTATAGACATAATGGTGTTTGAGATTATTCATTAATGTTTATTAACTATCTCAGTAATTATGTACAGATTTGAAATTCATTTGAAGGTCCATTGTCACATTTGACACTCACAGACTCCCACTTTTATTGATAGCTATATATTCAGTTAAAGGCTAAAGATAATAATGGAGGTGGGGAAACAAGTGAAAGGATAATAAGTGAGTTGGGAAAAAATACATTGTAATCTTACATACATATGAATAAACCTATATATAATTTTTTAAAATACTTTTGTAAGAAGTTTCTTAATTTTAGATTCATGATTATTATTTAAAATAAATTACTCAATAGAGCTTTGTGATGTTTCAGAAGACTGGAGTATTACAGTTTTTGTGTGTGTGTGACTGCAATTAATTTACTACTTGTTCGTCCATGTTAAACTAACATAACAAGAGCTATGACTTGATATATTATTTAAATAAATCAAAATTAATAATAATAACAAAATCTGTATTTTTTTTATTTAACTAAGAACACAATAGTAGGCTACAACTGTTGTTTTTTTTAATCCAACTAAGCACTGACAAGTATGAATTGCATTTCGTGGAAAGCTTTCTCCACAGAAATCTGTCATAGGCCACTTCCATAGCCTCCTCCCAGATTGTGCCAATGGATTTTCAGTCTTCTAAGAAGTTGTGACATATTGTTAAATGCAGATGACCCTGTTTTTGCTAACCCTTTTTAGGCTTCCGTGTTATGGCTGACTTTAGAAAATGGGTTTTTGTCTTGTCTAGATATGTCCCGCAAATCTCATACAATGCTTACTCACCACTTCTATTAGGGTGCAAATGCCTGTGCGGGAAAGGACTTCTGTATTGGTGAATTGGTCTCAGTATGTTATTCCAGGGAGCTTTCTCTGCCATCACTGCTAAGCCACACTTAGCCTCTTTTTGCCTGTATAGTAGTTTTCTACATCTGGCAAGAGTAGAAGGCCATTGAAACAATAGTAGTATTGAGGAAGTGGATCTTGGTCTCCAGGCTAATTGATCTTCCTGCAGATAATGATTCCACTTAAGTGGGGAGTTACAAAAAGAAAATGTTGTAACTCCAGACCATTGACTGGTCATTATCAATATAGCCTACAATATGTGATAGACATCACTAGTTTCAGGCTATTGAAAAAAACTACTACTTTAAAAGCTATTCTTTTGACATAAACTTCCTACTAAAAAATAAATTAATTATTTGCCACTCACCTTTCCATCAGAGGAATGTAGAACTTCGGTTCAGCATTAGGTCTGCTGAATCAGAAATAATAGTGTGTGACAATATTTTCATGGTCTAAATGATTTCTATATGAGATATCCATCTATGGAGGACAACTATTAATAAATTATTTGTGTTGTACAGAAAACAAAAAAGTCGTTATTTAACTGAGAATGTCAGTCAGAAGGTATACAATAAATTGTATGCACTTTTTAATACTGTCAAATTAAACGTCTAAGCTCTTTCAGTTGTCCTGCAAAATGATTTAAGATAATGTTATTGGTCTAAACAAATGGACATTCAGTTAGACTACAATTTTCCACCTCAGCATAACTACTATAACAATAGCAACATAGATGCAAATACGAAAACATTCACACATGAAACATATACACGCACTCACACAAATAGGCTTCTATGTACTTCTCGATGATGACAGATGACCTTGCAACACTGACTGAAAGTCTGATAAAGGAGTTTTTAAATTTCTTTTTTAGTCCTAATGTTAAGGAATAACCACTACATCCAGATCTGATGTAACAGTGGCTTAATGGGTGCAGATTGTCTTTAAGGATCATTTGTGTTATGGAAAGGCATCTTTCATGAAATTGTTCTTCAAGAGGTGGTAGCTGTGTTTGAATGATATACAATGCTTTGGTCTGCAATATGAAATCTGAGAAATGCTGGTTACGACACTGGTACATTTCTTCGGTAGATTAGCTTGTGTATTCTGTTCTTAATTAAATGATTAATTTCATTTCCTTGTATGTTTAAAACACGTGAAAAAAGAAATAACGAAACAAAGATTAAATAATAATATTTTTATTAGTTTGACATAAAGTCTACAAAGCTCTAGATTGCATCACAATTGATTGGCTCAATGAGTTGTCCATAAGTCACAGTCATGGATTTCATTCAACACTATGAAAAAAATATAGTTTATCATAGTAAAATCATTATATCTATTATATATAGATCAATATGTGATTAATAAGATATCCTTATCGATTAACAATTAAAAAATAGGCTGAAAAATTTTTTAAAATTAAATTATAGGATGTATAGTTTGTAGGCTTACATTGCACGATTTTCATTGGATAAACAATAATTATACTTAAGTCACTAAGCATTCATTTCTACATGTTACTTTCACTAAACAATTGGTCAGACTACAATCAACTTTTAGTACTGCTGCCAATTAGATTCAAGCAAATATGAAAAATAACATCAACTTAATAAAAATTCCAAAACACCAGAAAATAAAAATAACAAAAAAAAGGACAAACAAACAAAACAAAAACATGGGAAAAAAATCAGCAAAGTTATCCTGTGGATTAAATGATCACAAAATGTTAGGACCACCATATATGAATAACATGAACGCTGTTTTATGGTTCTGATTCTAAGGCTCAAGATTAGTGGATGGAAATTGTTACAATGTCAATCTGTACAATGTCATTTTTTTTTTTTATCAGACTTAAGTGAATAAACAGGTTGTGTTTTTTTTTTTTTTTTTTACTATTTACACTCTTATTTGTTTATTCTCTAAACATAGATTTTTTTATTTTTTTTTGCAACATTGTAATTTAAATTATTTTTTTTTAAGAATATTTTCCCATAAATTCATTTTGATATGATTTCTTCAATTTATAGAATGTTAACAACATACTCAACAAGTATATTTAATATTTAATATTTACCTACTACCTAGAGGAAAATTTAAAATATAACAAAAATATTTCAACAATATAAATCAACAGCACTAATAACAGCAAGTCTCCAGATGCCAGTATGTACTCTTCAAGTTTAGTGTACATCCTATAAACTTACTAGCCTTAATACTTTTGCATTTACATTTGTGTAGGACCTGCACAAAATAACAAACTTTCATAGAGTAGAAGTTAGGGAAGCTACCATCTCTTACCAAGTGCACCCCCAGGTGGCAGATAGGGGAAGGACCCTTAGATACAAGGGCTAGCTGTGAATATTAAATAAAAAGCCGAGGACCAACTGGTTTGCAGTCATGGAGAATGAGGTTGAGGTATTCACTTAAACATCTAAAAAAAATAATCCAGGGAAAAGATAGCCAAATGTGAGTATAGTGTGCTATTACTCTAAACCCGGATAGATGAAGCTTGCAAGCTAGGGATAGCAGTTTATCTAGGAGAGACCTCCAAAACTAAACAACTGCTGCCTTGCAGATGATCTTGGATGATAAGAAAAGCAGGCTTAAGTCTGAGTCAGCTATGTTGCTCAGTGCGAAGGAAGAATAAAATAGAACAAATATTTTATCAACACTCCCATGCTTATGGTCACTGCAGACAAATGACTTCAGATTGTGCACTGATTAGAATCTCAAGCCTCCTTTAAAGTTCAGCAGCACATTAGAGAAAGTGTTACACCCACTTTGTTAAAGAAAAAGCATATTATAGTATTAAAACATATTATATATGGAAAAATTTTGGTTATGGATAAAATCACAATTGATATGATAAAAAAGCAACTAGCACCTGATTTATATAGAGAAAGGTCAATACTAGTATAAGGTGTGGTAATACAAGGTATCATTAAATGATTTACAGGTCTTTGGGTATGAATTAAACAGCAACTAGCTATTTGTATATGTTGAGAAAGGTCAATACCAGTACATGGTGGAGATAAAGTAATCATTTAAAAAGTACTAAAGAAAGACTATGAAGAAAAGTACATGTAATGATTTATGACCAAATGGTGCAATAAGTAAAATGAGCTAATCAAAGAAAGAGACAAAAGCAAAGTCCTCACTTCAAGAAACGTTAAATTTGCAAAATGTATTCAAAAAGGCCAGACTAATTCTTTTTGTTTTTTTATATTACATTAAAAATAAATGAAATAAATAAAAAAAAATATAAAAAAAACTAATAAAAATTTTAAAATATAATAACAATTCCAAACTATTTTGAGCACAAAGTTTGTTAAAGAAAAAGAAATTTTTCAGACAAAAAAAAACAACAAAAAACATAAAAACAAAACCCAAAACTTATGAAATTAAAAACAATTACATAAATTCTGTTTAGAATATTAAAAAGCAAAGATTCAAAAATGAAGATATAAGAAGTAAATCAGGTATAATCAGATCAGCAATTGAAGATCACAACTGATAGTTTGTTGAAGGTCTTTGCTGACCTTAGCATTCATTTCATTGTCATTACAATATAATACATATCAATAATTGTATGAAAGACATTAACAGATATGTCAGCATTTTAAAAGCCAATACTATACAATATAAAAAAGAAAAAAAATATTTCTTACAAAATTACTTAATTACTAAAGCAGTTTTGAATTTAGTTAAAGAGCATTTTTTTGGTGGTAATGTAAAAAAATCCCATTCAGAAATTTGGATACAAAAAGTTTTGTTTTAGCACTTTGAAACTGTGTTCTGACAAATAGTGCTGTAGCATTGCACTTCAGAACAAAATTGTTAATCTCCTACAAGCCAGATTTTGTTTTCAAAAGGTTTCAACTACATAGAAACAAATTGCAAAAAAAAAAAGTTACTTCCCTATATTTAGCTTTTCCATGTCACATTGATCATTGTGATGCTTCATTATATATACACTAACAAGGCTACATTGATTATTATGACATTTGACAAGAGCTTTATAGGGTTACTTTGTTTATAAGGAGGATTATCATGAGTAAGTGATATGGGCCTACTTTTATCTTGGGACTTCATAATAAAGTTTTATGTGGACAATCTGAATTTCATGGATGATTTTTATTTGGATGACAAACTAAAATGGACTAACTCCTTATTCAAATCGAATCCTAAAGTACTAAAAAATTGTGTAACATAGAACATGATCACATAATCAGATCAGCTGATTGATGAACTCAAAATGAATACATATGGATGTACCGTAATAGGCAATTGGTTATATTTGAAACATATTTTTTGCTTGACTGAAGTGATAGAGTCATTTAAACATTTAAATTTACAAACACAATGCAAGAAATGAAATCAAAGATGATAAAACATGATACTGATTGTTGTTTTTTTATTTTAAAAAAATGCTTAGTTAATTTAAAATTGTTCCAGCATTAAAGTGTCATTTCTTTTTTTTTTTTTAATTCCCCCCCCCCCCCCCCCAAAAAAAAAAATCTGCTCTGCTACTTTTGTAGATTTTGATAAGCCAACCTGGCAATTAAGTTTAATGTAATGGAATGTTGGGTCAAAACTATATTTGAAATTTTTTTTTGAAATTTCAACTATTCACACACAAAATAATTATTTTTCTCAAAATTATAAATTTCCCTACATTCTAAACATAAAAAATGTAGAATTAACTATAGTTTTATGGTTGACAGGGGTGTGATGTGCCAGGCCAACCCACACAAATGTTTATGATCTTTTTAAAACTTGATGCAGTGAGGAATACCTTACATCCTGAATGTGAACCACTGCCATACAAGACCTTAAACATTCAGCCAACCCCCTGACAACTGAATTAATGCATTAGATTATAATATTTTGTTCCTCAAAAGTAATTTTTTATCTTATCAAAGGTGAATATAGACAGTTCAACTATTTGTTTTAGAAATGGTTAGATGTGACCATGAATTTGTACAAGTTGTAAAAGTTAATTATAAGACAATATTGTAAGTTGTATTTATGAAAAAGAACAGATTAAGGTAAATAGCAGTAGGAAAATCATGACATTGTTCTTCAAAATATACCAAAAAAACAACAACATAAAAACTATTCCTGGTAATCAATAAAACTAAAAAAAAAAATATTGTGGCTGTCACAAACTAAACCATATAAAAGTAAAAAAAAAAATGTTTCAAAACAAATTTAAGTTAGTTTAACTATCATCGCATATATTATAAATTGTATACAATTTAATGCAGAAAAGATTGATATGTCTACTGAATGTGTATTAAAGGATATTACAGACCAGTTGCACCATTCAAAACAATCTACCAAGCTATAGGTACTTATTTTTTAAATTATCGAATTTGTATAAAATAAATACTTTTTGCTGGCACCTGTTAAAAGCAATGTGATATTAAAAATAGAGAAAGTTGAAACAATGAAATCTTAATTGTACTTATGCTTGATAATATGATTTCTATTTCACTAATGAGACCTATGTAGTCAAGTATTTCTCAGAAGCCATTTAAGATTACTTTTTTAAATAATTATTTGAGAATTTAATACAAAAATAAATGTAATAGTCATAGCCTGGGGCTTTGATTTATGGACTATGTTACACAAATAGGTTTTCACTCCAGACTTGTTACTATAGATTAAATTCTGAAATTTTCATCAATTCACCCAACTTAGCTTATTTTTTATAAACAATATTTTTAAAGATAAAATTACAGTGGCTTTGTACATTGCATTCTGATTATTTAATACATATTGAATATATTTTAGATGTGTTACTAGTTCCTAGTTGCCTTACAAAGTAATTCTTGTAATTAATTAATTACTCCACTTTGTTTCACAACTAAAAGTTGATTGCAAGTAGAGATGACATGAAGAAACAGCGTTTGTGTGTCTCCAAATAAAGAGGACATGAAGAAACAGCGTTTGTGTGTCTCCAAATAAAGAGGACATGAAGAAACAGCATTTGTGTGTCTCCAAATAAAGAGGACATGAAGAAACAGCGTTTGTGTGTCTCCAAATAAAGAGGACATAAACACATACAAAAATGGTTAACTAAGTTTAAGTACAAGACTTATTTTTAATGCTTAAAAAAAATTGCATATCTGTGGCAAGAGATTTTCTTTGCATATCAAAAAAATTTTCTGATCAAAAATATACAAATATATTTTTAGAAAGTTTAACAAAAATCATAATCAAAATCCCTCAAAAATAATATTTGGAGATGAGTTCATTTGTTAAGAAAAACAAATACACACATCAAGAATACAAACATAAATTTAAGAAAAAAGCAGTAGAACTAAATCACAACCTTTCCAAGCCACTAGTATCTCAAATATCATGCTATTATTCATAGATAAGAATTTATACCACAGAAAACACAACTCAGCATACATTTGATATCCATTGATTCACTTCCATTTAATTATTTTGTTCTAGCAATCCTTCAGACTTGAAGAACCATTTCTGAGAAAATATGCCTTCATTGCAGGAACGCATTACCAGAATGCTGTTTTTCAAAATTTCAAGACAGAGATTGTACCTCTGGTGTATTAACTGGTGCTCCTGATAGAAAAAAATAATTTTACAACTGAGAAACACTTTATAGCATTAGTGAACATAAGGGTCATAGGTTTCCTAATCTCTGATGGCAAGAAAAAATTAAAGCCCTGACAGACTCACCTATCACTATTTCTCCCACCTAGAAGTTATAGAAAAACAATATAACAGTTGTTAGTTTTTCAGGCTCTTGGAATAATTAAGCACTTTTCAAAATGGTGATGCCCTGGAATAGCCCACATTGACTTGAATAATATCCAAATAAATCAAAACAATTTATAAAAGGAAATAGCTATTTTCCTTATTTAAAAGTGCAGACTTTCACTGTTAGCTATACATATTTGAATTTTTTAGTATGTATGGGCTACAAGTGATAAAGCAAAGAAGTTTGATGACAATTATAGGTAAGTGCTGGATCTCAAGTCTAGATCTACATCTATAAATGATCAACTAAGAAATATGAGTGTGTGTGAAGGGGCTTTGGTGTATAAGAATTTTTCTCTCTGCTTCTTAAAGTGGCTACAGATAAGGGCTGGATCTAGAGTTAAGATATATATTGAACTGACCAACCAAAGAGAATGTTATTGTGTGTTCCACTGATGAAAGAAAAATGATTTCATCCTGTAGGGACAAGAACTGTTTAGCCAATAAGATTGGAGAACTATGAAGGTAGTGAATCAGAGAAATTGTATTATATAGATTAAAAGTGATGGGCATCACAGGCTAGAACAGTGAGGGTTAGGTGGCTATGTTGCAGGCAAAGCAAAGTTATATTATCCTTCAGAACTAAAGAAGTTTCCAATGAAGGCATTATAATGTTGTCGTTTTATTTGAGCATGTTCAAGTAAATGACGCACATACAAAAATAAGTCATCACATATAGCATAAAATTAAATTTGCTATTTAGACTTTCTCCCCTTAACAATTGTAATTCAAAAACATTCAAAAACATTTAGAAATGTTTTTTCATAGCTCTAAGGTGAGAGAATTAGTGATAAGTGAGGCTGTCTGGGTTTTTTTTTTTCTTGTTTGTATTTTTCTATTTACAACTGAAAAGAAGATGCAGAATAGTGTTGAAGCCAAAACACATTCTTGTTTTACCCCAACCTTGATGGAGAACAGTACATTGCATATTTTCTTAAGCTGCCACTAGTTTCTTTAATATCAAATTGATAAAAGGCATGAAGAGCAGCTGTTTTTGTTCTCTGCTCTTCTCTGGTAGTTGCCGCAAGGAGAAAACCACATCTATTGTAGCTATACCTGTGACTCAGGATAAACTTATTCCAACAAGATCTGCACAGTTGTTGTCGCCAGTGCTTTAAAATCCTTGAAAGGTGGAATACACATTATCCACATTAGATCCGATGGCTTGACTTAAAGCCAAGAAGAAAAGACTGGGTATCTTAATTAGGGAATTGCTGTTTGCCGACAATGTGTCACTCAACTCTCATTCAAAAAAAGGACAAAAACTAGTAAATGCTTTGGCAGCAGCATGTTAAGAGTTCAGACTAACAATTTGTGTCATCAAAACACAAGACATCTCAAAAATACTTGAGAAGCATTGGTAATCACACCCTTATGATAGTGCAGAAATTAACCTGATATCAACTATTGCCAAAAACCTACATTTAGATATTGAGTAGAAAATGACAAATTGACCACAGCAACAAAAATGCTAGTCTACAATGCCTGTATAGTGAGCACTCTTCTTAATGGTAGTAAGAACTGGTCAACATACATGCACCAAGAGCAAAGATTAAATACTTTTCACTTGCACTGCCTGTTACACATAATGTGCATTTCCTGGAAGGTTTGTGTCTCCAATTAGGACAGTTTGAAATTGGTCAATGCGCACAGTATCTATGTTCTTTTGACACAGAGAAGACTACGTTGGCTTGGACATGTGGAGGGTGTAAGATCTAAGGGACACCCAAGACTAACCTACAGAGACGTCTACAAGTGAGATGTGGATGGAAATAGTACAAAATCGGACATTATGGAGAGAACAAAGAAGAAGGACTTCATGGAGACAGACTGTTACAAACCTTGCCAAGAGCAAAAGAATAAAAGTGGCTTTAGACATGAGAATGAGAAAGAAAGCTGTCCTATCAGAAAGCCTTAAAACAGGCGCATTCACTTGCATGGATTTTACAGCTCTAGAATCTGCTTTATTAGTCACACCAGAATATGCCCTGACTCAAAAAGAAACTTAAACCAGTGATTTATCTGGGTGCATCAATTGTCTTTTCAAGACAGAAGGAACCATATATACATATATATTTCTTTATAGTAAAAGTCTTTAATTTTTATTACATGAAACAATTTTATTCCGAATAAAATTTATTACAAATATGTAGCAGCACATACTGGGGATAGGGTTAGAATTACCATAGAACAGTTTTCCTTTAAATTAGCACTTTTTTTTTTAATGACTTGACAATCTGACATAGTTCATTATGTACCAACTCTAAGGCAATAACAAAGAATCTGGTACACATTATCATCTCTCATCACAGTACTTAGTGACCTCGACATACTTTTCAGTTGAAAAGAAACAAAGTCTGTCACTGTGAATGTTTAATAAAAACCATACTTATGCCTAAAATAGCTTTTTTTTGTTTGTTTACAGTGCAGAGAAACAATACCTTTGAATATGTCCAAAATTCTACTTGACTCAAAAAACAGTTCTGAATGTGAGGAATGAGATCTTCACCAACAACTTTCACCACAACACAATGAATGGTGGCACGTAATTGTCCATCAGTCCCCAGAGCGAATCCCTGAAGTAATAAAAAAAATTAAGTCAAGTTTGTGAGAATATTGATCAGTTGACATTTTTTTAGGCAATACTTTCTGAATCAAAGTAAAGGCTGTCAACTGTAAGAATGAAATTCACCATATTGAAATGGGTTTAACAAGATGTATTTTTCTCTTCCTTCTCCTCCCACTTTTGACAAGGCTTATATCAAGTCACTCTGTCTGTCTGTCTGGTCAAAAGTTTGTACATATTTCTGACACCCAATCTCAGATCAAGCTGAAATTTTGCACAATTATTTCTTTTACATGAAAACACAAGAATCAATTTTTAAAAAAATTAACCAATAAGTTAATTAACTACTGGTACTATTGTTCTTGACTGAAGTGGTGGTTAAGCTGAATTAGTCTCCTATATAGATCCCCCACCCCCATTGTCCTAACTGGTCCAGACAAGTGATAGGATCATAGTGTATTAAGAAAGCTAGAAGCATGAAATAGTGCTAAACAAAAACAATTGGTAAAAATATTTCTAATCACACAGATTTATTATTGTTGGTCTAGAACTATTACAAATTTAATAAGCTTTGTTCAAAAAAGATATAACATAAGATAATGACCATGAATATTTTAGACTCTCCAACACAAAAGTTAAACACATTGATCTTAAGCAGAAATCTGAAGTAATCAGACTTACTTGTGTCTGTAAATTTCCAGTACATGGTTTTACCATCAACAAAACAGGATCAGAAAAAACATAATCATTGTTATCCAAACAAAGATGTCCATCTTGTGTTGAAATCTAAGAGTTGAATTGAAAAACAATAAATTCAACTAAGCAAGTATGATAATCCCAATAAAACTAACCAACTGATAAAAAGTTCCAAATGAAGTTTTATTTTTCATCATTTTTTTTATATAAAAAGAATATCTCTGTGGCCAAAGCCTATTTTTTGGGTTCTCTTTGTTTGTAAAATGTTTTACATGATTCAGATGATCCTTCAGAGTTGAAGATAATCTACTTTCTAGTCCAAAACTCCTGCAGGATGACAGCGGGCAGGGTATGAACCCAGGACCACTGAGACCGCCAAAGGATAGTCCAACATCCATACCACACAACCAGGCAGACATTTGTTTAAATACAATCACTCTTTTTTTTTTAAAGTATTATTTGCACCATTAAAATGTTTTTAATTGAATACAAACAAAATTATTTTAGAAATAAGTCATTTTTGAAAGAATTGGTACATTTTACTATTTTAAATGCCAGGCATTACATATTCAATATTTCTAATTAATTATTGAGTATATATTATCTTGAACTTTTTATGTTTAAAAAAATTCCATTAATATAAATTAACTAAAAAATTTATTCCACAAGGTCTTTCAACAAAATCTTGTAATTTTAAAATAATTTTTACAACAGCGACTTGAAAAAAAACAATAGAATTGCTATCTGGCATTTACCTCATGATCAACTGTGGTACCATAGTTAATTTTCAAGAAGAAATGAAAGTATATGCATCTATTACCTGGCCCCAGATTGAGGAGTTTTCCTTATATGGCATCAGCTCTGGCCAAACATTTTTCATAAACCAAGAAAAGTCTTGACATTTTAATCTTGACTTGATGGCTATCCTTTCTGAAAGGTCACCTACATCCAGTGCCTAGTGAAGATGATAATTGAAAAGTGTTATGAAATATATTGATGGAATAAAATAATTTTTTTTCACTAAATCTTTCATAAAGTAAAAATATAATTTTAAATGAAAATAAGAAAATATTGTTTGGCTGTTGTTTGTGATACCTTAAATAAAAAAACATTTCAAGTTTATTTTATAGGATGGGTCAATTATTTAGTTGAGAATAGGGTCAAAATAGAGAGAATGATATTCTCAGGCTTTAAAGAAGGTTGTTAAATATTATTATTATGTGAATTTTCATTTTACTAAAATATGAATAATTTAAAAGTCTGTGGTCAGTAAATATTAAAATCATACTGAAAGAAAGCTATTGCCAATATATCTAGTTCACTAACCTTCTATAACTAATCCACTATTGGCCATAACTAGTTCACTTACCTTCATCCCTGGAAACAAATTATAAACATAAATTTTGTAGTCGCCTAGCCAGACTTCCACTGCCCTTTTATAATTGTGCATTTCAGTGAGCCTGCGTCCTTTTGGGAAACTATAAGGTTGGGATCTCTCTATGTGACCAATGTGGGAACATGCGACGTGCAAGAGCTGACCACCACACATCCACACCTGGATGCAGGGAATTATAAATGTAGAGCAAAAGAAAAAAAAAAAGCTTAATATATGTGAATATTATCTAACATAACATTTTATAATTTGAAATACAATAACTTATAGTTTAGGGCAAAGGAAATTTAAAACAGTTGACATACTCTCCAAGCCAACTCGATATTCTCTCCTCCCCATATCATCATATCTCCATCATACTCTCCAATACTTTTGAAATAGTCGACATCCACAGTAAAACCTGGCCCTACCATCAACACACCTCTGTGGAAATTTCATGAGAGAAAAAAAAAATGATCATGAATTGTTATTTCAATAACATAATTGTTTTCCCAAAATTATAATGATGGTAATTTAAATTTTTAAAAATTACATTACATTGACTAGAGAAGATACCACTTTTGAATTAATTTTCACCTGAAATTTTTAACCATTAACGTCAGTTTTCATCCTGTTTGATATATAAGAAGCTAATATTTATTATCCTACATTCAAAGTTTGAGATGTTGTAAATTGTATTTTATTTATTTATATAGACTGTGGTCCAAAAATGCAATTTAGATTTTGAATGAGGACCTTTTCTTAGAATTTTTGGAATGATATTTTATTCTTTGTATAATTTGTTTGATCTTTCTTTAAATTGAGTACATTTATTTAATTGGTCATTCAAATTTAAATAACTTACGGCATAGGATCAGAGTCTTTTTTTTCTTTCAACTGATCAGGTCGAAAATAGGTTTCAAAGAATTGCATATCCCAGCGGAAACCATAGCGTGTTCTGTAACCAGGATAAAAATTGTAATCTAATGTCTCGCGATGAACATAGTCCAACTGGCCCATTGCTATTGTCTGCTTGTTTTTAACTATTTCATACAAAAGTGGTTGTAACCTGTTGATAAAATCAGAATAATTTTTTTTTAAAGTAGGTGATAAAAAAGGCTGAGATTTGAATTTTTAAATGTAATAAATAATCTTGTGGTTGGTTAACAGTTCAAATTTTCACTTTTCAAACAAAAATGTGTGGTACAGCCTCAGCTGTAAATATTCAGTTGAAAGCTTTTTATAGTTGATAGTTCAACTGTGTAAACAAAAAAAAAACCAATTGTAAAAAATGGAAACATAAAAAACACAATCTAATTTTATAAATCTTTATCACTGTAGTCTGATTATGTGTGCTTATCTTTTTATATTATAATAACTCTCAAATATAAACACCTCAAAAATATCAAATGCTATATCTTTATTTCATAAGAAAAGTGATTTTAAAAAAATGAATATGTAGTTTTTTCCTCTTCTTAATTGTTCTCATTTTTCATGTTGGAGGGTTCATATCAATAGTCCTATATCTGAGATGAACCACGCAGTCAATGGGAATGCTGGTGCATAACATATTGACACGGAACCTCATCTATGTTGGAGTTCAGAATGTAGTTTCATTAGAATGTGTTTCTATCTAGCATTATTACTGAAATAACTAAATGCAAAAAAAAAATAAATAATAATAATAATAATGAGACTCCCACATTAGTTAATCCAAACATTTCTATAATCTGACACCCCAGCAGTCCCGCAACTGTCACATTATCAAAAGTCAACTGTGCTAGTGCAGGTGTTGCAAAACTAAGATAAAAGCCTCAGGAAAAACTCACCAATCATAATTGACTTCCATGTGACTGTCAAAAAATGATACCACCTGAGATGTGACATACTTCAGGCCTTCCAGGCGTGCACGTATTAGCCCTTGTCTGGTGTCCAGGCGTACAAGCAGGACAAGATTTTTAGGGAAATTCTCCTCAAAGTAATTTTTCAGATGTGTTCTTAAAATCTCTGTATGCATCGAAAAAAAAAAAGGGTGGGGGGGAGTAATATAAGGATACGAGTTGTATATGTATCAACATAATGTTAGATTACACTTAAAACCAAATTGTAAGTTAAGTAAACACTAATCAAATTAAATTGTATTCTAGAATAAACATTTTATCAATTCTGTACAACTGAAAAGAGATAAAAGTGATTGTTGTTCTTTTCTTGAACATATTTTTCTAATTCTATTACTTTCTGCTGGATGGCAAGGAAAGACAAAGAGTGGGATTGAAACTATTACGTGAGCATTCTGAAACACACACTATATGAAGAGTCAACTTTGGAACATTCAATATTATTTGAACACTCTGAGATACAATATTCTATTATGGACTCCTCATACCCTGATTGCTTTACTAGCTTTAGATATTTTCAATTGTATTATATTATTGGTACTTTTTTTGTTTTGCTTGCTTGTTTTGTATTTGATCAAAGTCATTATTATTGAATGCTATGATGACTTTGCTCATGCTGATAAACAAAAATCTTAACACCTAAATGTAATATGGTACTGTAAAAATAAAATTGAGATAAATTTCCCTCCCTTATCTTAAGCAAACAGAACAGCTGTACTTTGTCACTGCAGAAGAATCATAAAGATAACACTTAGTGGTTGTTTGACAGTAACAAAAATCTTACAACTGCTTATCCAAAACATTTACTGTATTAGATGACAGCTTTCATGTTTGTTTCTCATTTTCTACAATTTTAGAGGAATAATGAAATGCCAAAATACAACATGTTTATCAATTTGAACTTCTTTTTAATCTCCCTAATTAAATTGTTTATCTTTGTCTTAACACAATCTATTTACATATGTAGACTTATAACTAAACAAATTTTTTGTCTGAATCAGTACTTAAGTAAACTTTTCACCAAATTACGTATATCTGAACATATGATTTACTAATATAGACTTTTAACCAAATTATGTATGTCATGATTTACTTCTATAGACTTTTAACCAAATTTTTATAGCTGCCATTTTTTGACTAGTAAAGTTTCAGACATTTCAGAAATGAAGATTATTATGTGTTACCCCAAACTTCCAGGAGGTTGGCATGGTTCAAACACAGGGCCATCATGTTGAAAGTTGGGTTGCGATACCACTTAGTGTTAATTGGGCAAGTGACAAGATTACAAAGCAAAATATGCAAAAAGCGTACACTAAAAGCACGCTTTTTTTTTTAAAGTAAATGTTTTAACTGAAAGCATGCATAAATTTGACCTTTGCTCTGAGAACTTTTCCTAAGAAATAATAGAAAATATACATGCACACACGCAAATATTACTCACCAACATCACTAGCATCATCTACAAGTATAATTTGTTTCAACAATTTCTCTGGCGTTCTATTGATGAGGCTGTAGACTGTCCTTATAATAACAGATGGCCACTCATTGTGAAAAGGAATGACTACACTTGTAGTTGGCAGATCATCAGGATAGACCAGTGAAGCACAACTTGAGAATTTAAGGACAATGAAAAAAACAACTTGATAATATCAAATATTTATTAAAAAAAATGGTTCAATTAATTTTATGTTGGTATATTCATATGGGCATTATGTATGTATGTAGTTTTTCCCTTCAATGAGCTGGCAATGTGAAAAGGAATAAAAAAAATGTCTGCATCTACTATTCTTATTGAGTTTCATTTGGCAAACAGCTTGCATTGGATAAAAGCAAAACATCTAAGACTTACCCTCTAGGCCTTGAATCAGGAACATCACGATTTAAAGGTATTTTATCACTCTTGAAGATATTTAAATTGTAATTTTTTTGAAAGGCTTGTGTGAGATCATCAGGACCAAAATCCATCTTATATTCTTTATCATTAGTCAAATTTATTGCCTTCAGCTTCTCTACCAATTTGTTGGTCTCTGATGTCAAATCCCAATAGAGTGGTTCTTGGTTAGCTATGACCAAGGACTTTTTAGCATGATTTACTTCTCTCATGTACTGTGGCAAGACCCTGAACCTGCGGGATTTCTTACTGAACAGAGTTATATAGATGGTGCTTGTGATGCATATACATGCTAAAACGAGGCAGATCATGTAAAATATTCGTCGAAAGTGAAGGCGCATGGTGAACTAATACATCTGTTGAGGGAGAACTGAAATAGAGGAAGTAAGACTTGTTTCAGCTAGTAATTCTATAGTAAATTTTGACCATCAAGGAACCTTTATAAGAAAAGTTACTACAAGCATAATAAAAACAAATCAGTCAAGTAATTAAATTTATAATAGATCTAGATCAACAACAATAAATCTATGCAATTAATGATATTTTACCAATAGTTCTTGTTTAGTGCTATTTAATGATTTTAGCTTTCTCAATACGCTATGACTTATCTGGACCAGTTGGGAAAATGTGTGTGTATGAGAAAGAATATCTGGGTGGATTTTACCATAATTGTTTGTTAAAAGCATTTACAAAAGGGAAAAAAAAAAGGGAAAGGGGGGGATGACCTGAATCCCAACTCACGCTTTCTCTGACTGACTACTTGCTACTGAGGTAATTACGACTAGAGAAAATTGTATAGTTACGTATTGTTTGTTTCAATTTAGAGCAGCGACCTATAAAGGAAAATAATTAAGCTTATACCACCACTTCGGAGGCGCGGTGGCTGAGTGGTAAAGCGCTTGGCTTCCGTACCAGGGTTCTAATCCTGGTGAAGACTGGGATTTCTAATTTCGGGATCTTGGGGCGCCTCTAAGTCTACCCAGCTTAAATGGGTACCTGACATTAGTTGGGGAAAAGTAATGTCAGGTAAAAGAAATAATTATGCACAGGGTTAGTAGCACTTTTCCATGACAAAATTTTAGGAGATTTTTTAAGGATGAAATGTATGATGTGTTTCCTATCCGTTTGTGTAAAACATACACAAAACTTAGCATTTATCAAATCAGTTATTGTTATTTGATTTTGAAAATAAATATCTTGCCAATATGCCACAGAAACAATGTTATCAGCTGTGGTGTGTCCACAGAAAATGTAAGGAAAGTTATCTTTTAATCATGTAACAACTTGACTGTCATCCCAAAACCTCAAACAACCATTTTTTTCTAAGATTTATTTTAAAACATTACAAATGGTTGCTTTTCCATTTTTTTAAATAAGAGATGCTATCGTAATGTGTATTCTCTGTGATGGAAATGTACATTATTAGTTCCCATGTGTATCTTATAGATACTAGAATCATGGTGTGCATTTGAGGTAATGTTTTATTCTTTTATTAGCTAACTTAAATCCTTCTTATAAACAGAGCCAGTAATATATAGGGCAATATAGGTCTATTTGAATGTTTAGTTGACATTTGCTTACTAAAAAATGGCTTTTGGATTGGGGGGGGGGGGGGATTAGACCTATTTGCGTTTTTTTTCCTAGCAGAATCTTTTTCAACCATATAGTTTCCCTGGCTTTTAAGAGTGCAATAATTTTTACGGACTTTTCACAGCTGAATGCGAAATATTTTCGTTAAATCTACAGTGGATCTAGACTATTGATCTAAGTCACTAAAATGCGAGGATTTTTTTTTTCAAGGCTGTGAGAGAATTATCTTCACTGAATTTACAGTAGATCTAGACTCTAGATCTAAGTCACTAAAATTCGCGGACTTTTCAGGGCTGTGAGAGAAATATCTTCACTATATTTATTCTAGTGATTTAGCATAAATCTAGAGTCTAGATCAAAGTCGAGAAAATTTGTGGACTTTTCACTGCTGTGTGAATATTATTTTCACTAAATTTACAGAAGATCTAGACTCTAAAGCTAATTCCTTAAAATTCGCGGACTTTAACTCTAAGTCACTAAATTTTGCAGACTTTTCACGGCTGTGTGAGAATTATCTTCACTAGATTCTAGTAATTTCAAGTAAATCTAGAGTCTAGATATAAGTCACTAAAATTCGAAGACTTTTCGCAGCTGTGTGCGAATTATCTTCACTGAATATACCATAGATCTAGAGTCTAGATCTAAGTCACTGAAATTTGGGTAAAAATTTTTGGAGAGTGGACAAAATTTTAGGAGAATTTTAGGAGACTTTTCATTTTTTTAGGAGATTTTAGGAGTGCTACGAACCCTGTATGCAAACTTTCAGCTTGATCCAAGATTGGGTGTCGAAGAAATAATGTTTATAATCTTTTTACCTGACAGACAAACAGAGTGAGTCGATATAAACTTTGTAATAAAAATACTTTTTAAAAAAAATTATATAAGGGAGAGAACTGCACATTTATAGCCACATTTCTCAGTGTTGTAAGATTTGTCTCCCTTTTTTGTATCAAACAAAAAAAAAAAAAAAAGACCCCTAATTAATAATTAATTGGTTAATTTTTTTTATTCATGCTTTGTTAGGAACAAGGAATAATTGTGCAAGTTTCAACTTGATCCTAGAATGGAAAGTGGAGAAATAATGTGTACAACATTTGTACCAGACAAACAGACGGAGAGAGTTGATATTAGCTTTGTAAAAAAGGTGTGATGCACATTCAAAAGTGTTAGCCTGTTTCATAGATTTAATGTCAAGATACAGCTTCTAGAAAATGGATAAATGTTTTTAAAAAAATACAAATTTGTATGTATACTTAGAGCCTCCATTTCTTTCATAAAAGAGATAAACCAGGATCAAAATACCAGTCATAGAGAATAGAGAGTTATAAATACAACAATTACACTCAAGAGTGATAAAGAAAACAAACAAACAAAAAAAAAGTTATTTAATGATGAAGAATATTATTTTATGGAAAGAGGATATCATTGAAAATGAATTTGTAAATTGTACATACTGTTATGACTTTCATTTATTTATTTTTCTATTGCATGTGTATTATATTCATGTTGCATAATTAGGTCACAATTTGAAATGTATGACTAAGCATGGAAAATGCCTACAGTCGTTGATACAGTAAACTATATTGCTACAAAAATATTGTTGCAACAGTATTTGCAAACAAGCCAAAGTCATTATGAATGTTGAGAGTGTTTCTGATTCACCAGTTCAGGAATTCTTGGAACAGACTTTGCAAGATCACAACGAATCATTCAATCTATTTCTGATTTGATAACTAGCAAACTTGAGAAACATGTTTCGCAAAGATATGTTGTTGGAAATGGAAGAGGAAGGCGCAAAACAACCTCAGAACGGAAGATGTCATCAAGCACTTGATTCAGAATTGAATAAATAACATTGAAAATAAATATTTGTAAGCTGCATTGCTATTGATGTAATGCTGGTGGCAGTGTCTACTTTGCTAATACATATCCATGAATCCTACGGTGAGTTTCTGTGACTTTAAGTGACTAATTTAAAACCAGATGTTGAAATCAAAACTGACATCCAAGCATACTCGAAGCACCATCTGTGCAGACATACGCATTTTTTCCCAAGAGATCTTATAGTTTCCCAAACATAGACTTTATTAACTACAGAACGCGCTGTAGAGGTTGTTTCAATAGATTTGTAAAATAGAAACTCGTCTTGAAAATCAAGTAAACCAGTAACTGTGAACACTTTCAATGTCTGTCAATTCATCAAGCTGGATGCTAAATATTGTTACTGTAGAAGATATAATTTCCTGATCGATAATATCAACAGAACTATTCTCAATGGGAAAAGTGTCATTAGATAAGAAAACCACACTAAATTTAGTAATGAATTCGACTCCATTCATAACTTGAACGATGTCTTTGACCACTGGCAATTTTAATTCCTTGGCAATGGTTTGAGATTTCATAGATCTTTTAATTTCTGAGAGCCACCAAATAAGAAGCGATAACGGCTGCTGTATTGATTAGGCCTATGAGTTTAGATTTTTTGACTCCATGAGCTTTAAAACTAAACTACTGCATGTCCTTATCGCAAAAGCTTAAACGTCTCAGTTTGCACTGACTTCATAAAACCAGACCCCCCAAAAATCGTCATCATATTTTCTTTTCTAACCTTCTTTTGTTCAAGATCCATGTTCATGGGATGTTTTGTCATGAATTTATTCTCTTCGAAAATGATTACGTATTAATTAATATTATTAAGACAAGCTCAAATCTTCACCATTGAAATTATGTTTGATACCGTAATGGAGTTAAGCAAAGCGTTTGAAAAAAAAATTGCCTAACTACCAATGGAAAAATGTCTGCCTTCAAGCAATGATGTTACTCTCACTAAAGGTGCCCTCGTCTGGTAATAAGTTTGTGTTTTTAAATATGTCTTCCCCCAATTTTTATTTCATTTAATTGATACTTCACAATCGTTTGATGCGTTATACCGTACTATGCGTATCTGAATAATATCCCTTTACCTTATACATTAGATTGTAATGTCTACCCTCTATGGTACAAATATGTTTGGTACAACACGTTAGAAATGACTGAAAAAAAGGAAACAAATTTTGAATTTAAAATTAACGAAAAACCAAAATTTCCGATAGTCTTAAGCGACCCCTGGCTAATGGTCATTAATATTATTAAGACAAGCTCAAATCTTCACCATTGAAATTATGTTTGATACCGTAATGGAGTTAAGCAAAGCGTTTGAAAAAAAAATTGCCTAACTACCAATGGAAAAATGTCTGCCTTCAAGCAATGATGTTACTCTCACTAAAGGTGCCCTCGTCTGGTAATAAGTTTGTGTTTTTAAATATGTCTTCCCCCAATTTTTATTTCATTTAATTGATACTTCACAATCGTTTGATGCGTTATACCGTACTATGCGTATCTGAATAATATCCCTTTACCTTATACATTAGATTGTAATGTCTACCCTCTATGGTACAAATATGTTTGGTACAACACGTTAGAAATGACTGAAAAAAAGGAAACAAATTTTGAATTTAAAATTAACGAAAAACCAAAATTTCCGATAGTCTTAAGCGACCCCTGGCTAATGGTCATTCGACCCCCAAAGGGGTCACGACCCACAGGTTGAGAATCCCCCTGGTCTAGTGTCAAGGCTCTACATAATCTTAGATATTATCATTATGTTTATTATCTAGTATGATATAGAATCTAGATCTAGATTCTTCATTCTAATATGTGATAGTATATTATATTTAATCAATTTACAATATTATTATATAGAGTATCATATTATTATAGTTTACAGAGATCTATAAATGATAATAATCTTATTATATATATAATTATATTATATATATATATATATATAGATATAGATTTAAGATTATAATAGATAGATTTACTTTGACATTAGAATGATTAGTGATTAAGTCAAGAGTTGACTACATTTAACAAGTACTTAGTTGAGTCCAGTGACTCCAGTAAATTATTTAATTATTATAGATCTAGATGAGATCTAGAAATAGAATCTAGAATAATCTAATCTTTAAATTTGATTTATTTTTCAAATAATTATTTAAAATATAAAAAATTTATAATTTTTGTAAACTTTAAAATGAATTTTAAAATTAAAATAGCACGCTCCACTGCAAACGTTATTTAAATGTGGTGTAATGAGTGGTTCCATTCTAGATCTAGCACTTACAAGTAAAAACACCAGGGCTTTATATGTTAGAGGTCTAGACATTTAATCTAGTCCTTTCCAGTTGAATCAACTTGGCCGGTTGGTCGCACAGAAAGTTCGTGCCTAAAGCTCAAAGAATCATTATTTGTTTACGCCGGAAGTAAATAAACTCTAGTCAACCCATGGTCAACCTACGGATCTCAGATGTAGATGTATATAGGTCTGTAACTTTCTTAAAAATGAATATATAATGATTTCGCTTTTAAACTCCATATTTTTAGCTGCTCCTAAAAGGGAAAGGCTGTTATTAGTTTTGTGAGGTTTGGCCGTGTTTGGCGGAGCAGTTTTATTTTTACATTTAAATATGTAGATAAATCGTTGTTGTTGTTGTTGTTATTTTTCATAAAATTTTGCAGAAAGGGAGGTGATTATTTTGTATATTTTATAACATTCTTAAATACAGTTTTAATATTTCTAAAAATTAAGTTATAAAAAATACTTATAGGCATTAATTCTTTCTCTCCTAATCGACGATAAGATCGTTGATTTGACCTCATTAAATTAAATTAATTAATTCTATACCAAATATACCAAATACAACATTTTCCGATAACAAACAACAAAGCTATTGAAGCTTAATCATAACAGGGGAGTGAAAAATAATAATAAGCAAAATGAAAAACTCTTTCGAAACGTGGAAAAATAATAACGGAGAGAAAGAATTAATTATTTTCTGTGAGCTAATAATAACTTACATATATTTTTGTTCTAAAATTGCATTTGTAGGCCCTATGTAAATATTAGTCAGACTTTTTAAAACAAACTTTAATAGTCAGTGTTGAAGTGTAAATTATTAGGTCAGTTGCGTACAATGTAAGCCTATTAAATATACTGAAGCAAAAAAAAAAAAAGAAAAAAAAAGCCCTTTTAGACACTTCTTTCATAAGTCATGACTAAGAGATTAGCCAGAAATAAACATATTCCTGCAAAAACAATTTCTTGTGTAAAAGACAATGTAACTTACTAGAAAAGTCCAAACTTCAAATGATTTCAAGAAGAGACCTTGCTAAGACGTCCCTATAAGATGTACTGTCCCGTGTTCTTAATTAACGCACTGGCTACGATACAAAACATCCGTGTAATCGTTTTTTTAGAGAAACATTCAAAATCGAACAAGCCATGTTACTAAGCCGTGATTCCCAAACTCTTCTGTTCATTGGAACTCTTCATACATTTGGATCATTTATTAGAACACTGCCTAATTTTATTTTAAAGTTTGGATTATTTCCCATCCTATTTTTCTAAATAACAAAAATAATAATTAAACAATCTTCTAATTTTAGCAATAATTTATTATTTTATTTTTTAATTTGTAGGCTAAGTAGATCTATAAAACTATAGTTTTAAAAATATAAACATATTGGGGAAAAAAGTATAATGACTCCGAAGGTATCGTGTCCTTGAAGAGCATAGCAACTTGATATCAGGAATGACATCAGAAAGCTGAATTTTAATAAAAGTTTGGTGTGAAGCCTGTTTCTATCCCTTAACTTTGTTGCAACACACAAAATTCCCTGTTCTCACAAATAGGTTGCTTGTTAAAAGAGGATTTTCTCTAGTTGTATGTAACCATTTAAACATTTCTTCTCCAGTAGTATGTAATCATTGATACATTAGAACATTTCTTCTCCAGTAGTATGTAACCATTGATACATTAGAACATTTCTTCTCCAGTAGTATGTAATCATTGATACATTAGAATATTTCTCCAGTAGTATGTAACCATTGATAGATTTGAGCATTTCTTCTCCAGTAGTATGTAACCATTGATACATTAGAACATTTCTTCTCCAGTAGTATGTAACCATTGATACATTAGAATATTTCTCCAGTAGTATGTAACCATTGATAGATTTGAGCATTTCTTCTCCAGTAGTATGTCCATTGAAGTATTCGCACACGATCTTCTTCAGTACTTTGTATATGTGTAACGAAAATGAGCAAATGCTATTTGTAAGCATACAGCTACTCCTGCGACATCTGTAGATTCATCCACTTTTCAATGAATATTTACTGCAACGTTCAAGACGAGGAATTTATTCATTCAGTTAAGGTGCTAGTAGAAAGATCTTTAATGTGTCGACAAACAGTATTATTTGATAGTAGTATTGCATTTATTTGTTTACTAGCACAGTAGCCAATGATGCGTCACTGTACAGAAAAATAGACAACCGTCTCGCAAAGGCCAATGTCGCTTTTGGTGGCCTCAGACTGAGAATATGGCGGAATAGGTCTCTTCACCTAGCAACAACAAACAAAGTTTATAAAGCGGTGGTTCTCACCACTGTATGGATCTGAGATCTGGGTGCTCAATCGAAGGCATTGAAGGCTCTCAAAGGTGCCTTCGATTCATGATGGCCATACGTTGGCAAGACTATATTACAAATAACTATGTTCTGCTGGAGGTCGGTGTGGCGATATTGCGCTGGTTCGACACTTATCTCGCATGGGAGATGACCGCATGTGAAAGGCGATTGTCTTTAGCGAGCTTATAGAAAGGCGGCGTAGCAGAGGTGCCCCCCCCCCCGAAAGCACTATAAGGACCATCTCAGGCGCCATTTCGCCCTCACTTTCATAGAGGAAAGTAGCTGGCAGCAGGTGGCCTCTGAAAGAGACAGTTGGAGAGCTTTCCCAAAAGGCTGCAGGACAAACATTTGAGACAGACGCAGAAGACGGAAACTTAGATAGACCGCCAGCCGACAACGGCTTTGTCTACTTGAGATGCGGGAAAATATACTGGGTTTGCGTAGTCATGTGAAATACTACACTCGGAATCGAAGACATTGTCATTATTATAGCCTCCTCACTCCTCGTTATTGTTTCGTTTCGAAGTGCCTGTTAAGTTTTGCTAGAGCCAAAGAACTATTATATGAAATAACAGTATAGGTGCTTCTTTAATTATCCAAACGAAATAAATGTGCTAGAGCTCGGTCTATATGTTAGCAAATTATCGGGTATTAAAACAAAGTGAAAATCGTTAACGGTGACTTGGTGGAGACCTGGACATTACATTACCAAAAAAAAATCACATCAAAGTCGATTATATTTTAAGAAAAACAACCTAAACTCTACATAGTGCGATCAAGTCAAATAATAGTTTTAGACCTATCTGTAAGAATTGATTAACTGAGCTAGTCAAGGGAAGGGAGCAGACTCTAGATATCCTCAACGTTAATTACATGTGTTAATTACATGTGTGGAGCGATGAATCAATCTGTAACACGCCACACTGTCTCTGGGTATGGAGAACACACACATCAACATCACAGACGTTTACTTCGATCTCTTGGTCAGGATGTTTATTTAATTTCGGTTCAACTTTATTCTGTGCACTTCAACATTTGACACTATAAAACGTTTTGTTTGGCTTGACGTGTTTCGGACGTTGGTTCTGAATTGAAGACTATTACATCCTAGCCTAATGATTCCCTATTGTCCTGCAAGACGTGGGGTTGGGTGGAGACGGGAGGGTTCGAACCCGTGACAACCGAGACAACAGTCTAGAGCAATTTCCTTAAAACATAGCTTTAACAAGAAAAATGTAAAAATTACTTTAAAAAAACAACAAAGCCAATTAGTTAATAATTTATTGGTAATTAATTAATTTATTTGGTATCTTGAACAAGGGAAAGAAATCGTACTTGACAGATGTGGTGGTATAATTTGAATTAGTCCCCTTAAAGACTCTTGAACCCTTAGTAAAGATTTTTTATGCATCCAAAAAAAAACGATCATGTAAACATTCACCAAGATACCCACTTCTTCCTTCCCCCATTCACAACTGGTACAGACAAGTGATAGGATGATAGCACATTGAACAATCTAAAAGCTAAACAAAAACAATTGGTAAAAATAGTTCTAATCACACAGATTTATTATGTTTAAGTCAATTGAGTGACTGATCCAAAGATATTGATAAAATTAAACTTAATATAAGCTTTTTTTTTTTTTTTTTTGAAAGCATTTATATATGTTTTTCTTGTTATTTTATTTTCCGAATTTACTTAGCAGTTAATTCACGTGCACAACTACTGAACGCCTATATATTAGCTAATAAATCTAATAGTTATTGGAAAACCTACTCAGGCCTTGCGGAACCCTGACGTTTCGAGGAACACAATTAAGGAAACACTGCACTAGGCCATCTAGATGGTCGCTTGGTGAATGGTGATGTGTTGTCGAATTGGATGGTTAGGACTGTCTGTTATTTTGCTATATTTATTTCACAATTTTCTCTCATTAAAAAATGTGGTGCCCAGAGCTGCCTTTGTATATGTAATAAGTATGCATATTTATTGCATATGTATCATTTATTGTTTCAGCACTTAGTTTCACTTTTGTAATCACACAGAAGACAACAATAAGAGTGATGAAGACCTTGAAGAGCTGAATGTTTCACATTATCTACTTAACAGATAAATAAACAAAACAAAACAAAAAAACAACTAAAAAATCCAAATTCCATTAACGAAATCAGGTTTTTAAAACTAAATGCTAATTTAGCATAGCAAGCATTATGTCCTCCTATATCGCGAAGTGACTATGGATCATTTCATTTTTAGCTATGGTCGGAACTGTCATCCACACAGCAGCCCCCACCCCCTCTCAACGTAGCTGATGTATCCAAGGGAACGTCATTATAACCACTTTAACTAACAGAGAAAGGATCCGACTATTCAAGTTGGCTGTTACCAAAGATTCAGAAAGACGGATGACTGCCTGATCACGTGGCATGCACTTCGGACTGTCGTCACGATCCGAGTTCAAACTGTGCTAGAACATCCAAAACTTATGAAACACAACAAAAAAAAAATTTCCTTCATTGCTACAAAAAGTGCTGTAATAACAATAAAAACGTTTTACAAACTATTTCGTGAAAAGTCATGACCCCCTCCCCCCCCCCCCCCCATCCAATCATGCCAGTGGCACTACATCCTGCTTCAACACATCTTTCCATTCAGATCTATCCTGCGCTTTTCTTCTCCATGCCTGAACACTTAGCTGTTGTAGATCTGCCTCTACATCATCAAGCCATCGTACTCGCTTGCCTTTTGGTTTTTGCCGGTATATTATTTTTGCTCCTCTGTTCTCTAACATTCTTTCGATGTTACATGTTATCTGTTCCTTTTTTTTTATTTCCATCACTATAGAGGGGTCTTCACATAACTGGTATATCTCCTGGTTAGTGCGTGTTCTCCATCCAGTTTCATTTTGTATAGCGCCCTAAATTTTTAAAGGATTTTCCTTTCCCAAGTATTTAGCAGATTTTCTGTTGTTTTGTCTGTATCCAGGTCTCACATGCATACATAGCTACACCGAAAGTTAAGTTACACGTCATTAAAACAGAAAACATCTCAACATATCTATGGAGGCTGGAAGTCTCTCAGATTGAGATGTCTGGACTAGATGTATTTCTCTTTGAAGTTTAGTTTAAAATCTCTAGCTTTTCATGCGTAATTAAATGACACGTTGAACTATCCTTCACGTGTGTGCTTGTTTGTAGATGTGTGTGTAGACATCTCTCCGGGTCAGCAACGTAGATATCTTGAGGCGACAAGCAATCTGTCAGGTCCTGCCTGACTGGCTGTCAAGGCTGGACTGCAAAATACGAGGGTTCTTATGAGAGTAGACTAAGTAGCCTCCCCCTTCTTTTTAGTGTTTATCTTATATATGTATGTATTGTCTTTATACTTAAATAGATTTATCGATTAAGATAAAAAAAATTTGTTATCAAGTTTCAAAATATAGTTTCTAATTAATGTATGCATGCAAATGCAAACCTTAAAAAAGATGGTAATAGTTAACTTGAGTGTGTATAGAGTAAAATGACAGAGAGTGACACTGTGAAATGTGATAGTATTCTGCATGCCCTTCCTTTCAGATATTATAGTTCGTAGGCTACACAAAAAACACCAGGTTTCATATAGTTCAGTGTTTCCCAAGCTGTGTTCTTAGGAACCCTAGTGTTCCGCGAGACCTGAATAAGTGTTCAATAAATTACTTGAATAATTTAATTAGTAAACCACCACGTGAATTAATATTACTAAAAACTAAGCAAAGTGTCCCGCTAAATACTCAGAATGTGTGAGGTGTTCCATTAATAAAAAAGTTTGGGATACACTGATTTCGTATTTTGGAAAAATAAAAAATATAGTCATGTAGAAAGTTCAATAATGTTTCTACTTAGCTAGAGAAGTCAACGAACAATCATTAACAGCCAACTAAAAGATGATTACTAAAATAGAATTATCCCCAAGAGATGAAAAGTCATTACTTTTTCTTAACTCTTTCTCTCCTAATCGACGATACCATCGTTGATTTGACCTAATTAAATTAAATTAATATTAAATTTTTTAAACTTGACTTTGAATTCTATAAAAAGAGCATGCATTTACCTTTAATTCTATACCAAATACAACGTTTTCTGATAACAAACAACAAGGCTATTGAAGCCCAATCATAACAAGGGTAGTGAAATAGAAATGAGCAAAATGAAGAATTCCTTTAAAACGTGGAAAAATAATTACGGAGAGAAAGAGTTAAGCGATCTCAGTACCAAGTTGAACTAGTTCCGATAACCAGTCCGATATCTCAGATGATCTGCCTAGTAGGTTTCATATCAGGCAATTCTCCCACCAGTTTGTCATCTCAATGAATGTTCTAGGGGCCAGTATTTTGTGCTCGTTTTCTGATTTTTTAAATTTTTTTTTGTTCAGAACAGAGGTGTGAGAACCGTTGTTTAGTAATATTGTAACCTTCAACCTTTTCATGACTCGTATTAACAAAAGTCCCCAGGACATGTGGAAAGAAATAAAAAGTTTTAATTGTAATTGAAAGAAAACTGTGTGCCACTTCTAGTCTTGATAGAATGGTATTCTTGTTATGATGTGACAGTATGTTGCACAGTACAATATAGTGTCATCCAATCCTATAGTTTCTTGCAATCATTTCACTCACAACAAACGGAATATCTGGAAGTATTTCTTGTTCATGACGTCAACTGGAGTGAATTTAAATGGTTCATGGCAGCTCTTCCGGGGACATAACTCCGTTTCTAATTAGTCTGATATATTACAAATCTGAGTGTATGTTTTTGTTCATTCTATTCTAAAGGATAAAAACATAGATCGAAATATTGAAATTAGGTGCGTAGACATTCATCTTAATACATTTTAGCTAAATATTTTTAAAAACTTGATTGAAAAATGATTCTATTCTTAGATTTGATTATTTTTCTTTTTTCTTTTATGTAAACACCCAAAGTAAGTGTATTTTTCAGATGTTTGCTTTGACCAGAACAAAAGCTAAACGAAACACCTCATCCTATAAATCAAAGGACACTCTGTTAATAAAGACTATTCTTATGTACAAAGTGTGCCAAACTTTACAAAAGTTTTTAATAGAACAGTATTGCTATATTTAGAACAAAAACACAGCAAATAACATTTTTCTCCTAGTCGCCAGCAAGGAGGGCCTATTTATTTGTTAGCTTATACAAGTTGTTTTTAAAGTCTTGAATTTATCTTTGCTGTTGTTCAAGTCTCTGGATAACTAATTTCTACACTTTCCCATTGTCTGAAGCATAAGACATAAACATCTTTCTTTTGTGTATGCGCGCAAGTGCTCTGATATGTGTGTTTGCCAAAAGGCATATTATATCAGGGGCAGCCTCAGGTTGATTTTACCGATTTCGCCTGGCAGGGAACCAGCAATTTACATTTAGCACATCAATATCAAACATGGCTCTTATCACGGGCTTTTAAAGATGTAGGACTTAAAGGGTTAACATAGAGGTAACTTTAATTAACTGACGCCATACATATATTTCCAACTATACGCGTAAATAATGCAACGTCAATCGTGTTCACTTTTGTCATAACTTTATGGAATTTTAGATTTCTGTATTTCCTTTAAACAGAACCTGCATTCAAACTGGTTTCTGGAAATAACGCTCAACAAATTACATCTGAGCTATGTTGAATTTCGGCTGTTAGCATACACATGGGTGATGTGGATTATTCAGAGTCAAGCACGGAGGGTTCTAATCCAGCACTATATAATATTTTGGAGCTAAAAGTTGACCCATCTACATGGCCAGATTAGATAAATCAAAATGTTTAGTGAACACAGGACCACCAGGAGCTAATATGAAGGGACACAAGTCTGGTGCACAGGCACGGAGAATTCAGCCCCCGTTGCCTCAGTGTGGCGCCTCCTTAGAAACGTCTAGTAGTGTAACATGATAAGCTAAAATGTCTAGTAGTGTAACATGATAGGCTAAAACGTCTAGTAGTGTAACATGATAGGCTAAAACGTCTAGTAGTGTAACATGATAGGCTAAAAACGGGAAGCGAACAAGACCTGGGATGGATACCTTGGGTGAGCTTTATTTTTTTATCTCACTCGGTGTGGGGATGGATGGAACAAAAGCCTGCAACCCAGTCCAAAAAAAGTCCGACACACCTGTTCATTGGATAAAAGCTTTTCCAACGGTCAATGGGATAATGGCGCCTTCGGCGCCGATTCCTTACTGGACTTTATCGAAGGTATGCAGGCTCGACTCTGGTAAAGAAATTCAGGCGCTTTCTATACCCTTTGTCTGCGCCATAACTTCAATCTAGTTCTTGAAGATATATCTAAAATGTGCTCAAATGGCATGACATTTTTTGGAACCCTGCAGCATATATACACAATTTTTGCTTCATCTACGAAAGGACGGATTGTTTGTAAAAAACATATGAAAGGTCTGTCTGTTAAACTATTATCAGAAACCTGATGGAAATGTAGAATGGAAAGTGTTAATGCTGAAAGATTCCAAGCTTTAGATTTTAGATGCTTTAGAAGAACTTGCAGAAAGCACAAATGATGCTCAAGGAAAAAGTGAGCCTGAATCCTTAGTAAGCCAAATGAGAAACTAAAGGTTTTTGGTTGCACTATCTTTCTGGCACTCTTTACTGTTTTAAGTAAATTTTACTAGCAAAGAGCTTCAAAGTAAACCCATGGATAATTGCCGCAGGGCTGACATCAGTAGAAAAATTGTGTGATTGTTTAAAGGCTTTGAGGCTCCTTTGATTGATGGCAATGAGTTTGCAAATGAGTTAGAAGTTGACCCCATGTTTCGACCGAAGCGTGGACACAAAAAAGAGAAAGTTTATTTATGAATCTTCTCATGAACCCATTTCAGACCCCAAGACAGAATTTTAGAGTTATCATTTTCAACCAAGCTGTTGACCACAAGATAATCCCTTGAAGCTGTTGACCACAAGATAATCTTTTGAAGCTGCTGAAGTAACATCTTTGGATTTCTGTATAATTTTCAGAATATGACAAAGGACAATATATAAATTAATGGTTAATTTTTGGATTGATTCTTGTATTGTCATCAACTATGAATAAATATGCACAATTTCAATTTGATCCGAGAATGGTAAGTGGGAGAAAAAACGTGTCAAAACGTAAAAAGGGGATAAAATCCATACATACACTCTGGTCTCCCATAAAGTAGTATTTATTCCCCTTATTCTGACATGAAACAAAATAATTAATCATCAACAATTAACTAATTGGTAATTTTTAAAAATTGATTCATGTCTTGTCAGGTTCAATCAATAATTTTACAAAGTTTTAACTTGATCCGTAAATGGGAAATTGGAGAAAAAACATGTTTAAACTTTTTACACAGACAGACAGACAGAGTGAGTTGATGTAAGCTTTGTACAAAAGGAAGAAAGGCTCAGTTTCCTGATATTGTTT
Source organism: Biomphalaria sudanica (assembly GCA_036873155.1). Lineage (NCBI taxonomy): Eukaryota > Metazoa > Mollusca > Gastropoda > Planorbidae > Biomphalaria > Biomphalaria sudanica. The sequence continues at coordinate 62,776 of JAZGLO010002808.1, forward strand.
TATTTAGTCTTTTTTTTTTTGTCATTTCATATTTGCTAAAATTGTTAAGGCATATAAATTTATTAATTCTATTTAGACTTCCTGGAGCCTTGATATGACGGAAATGACCATCCTCAGAGTCTTCGTTGTACTCAATGTAGTGGTACTGACCAGTGGCCACGCCGGACATGGCTCACACCAGACTCAGCAACCACAAAGTTTTGGTGACCCGAACGTGATTGGCGATCAAGAGTGAGTAGCAATGTGTGCTGGGATCAGGTACTCTGAACTGAACTCTAAGCCTAAAAGTATTATGCTGGTATATCTTTAGTATTGCACATATAAACTACTAGGAATAAAGTATTGTGTAAAAATGAAGGAGGCTGGGATACGATATTATAATCTTCAGTTCTTACGGAAAGTCCGAAAAGTATAAAAACAAAACAAAAAGCATGACAAAAAGGTTTTCAAAGACAATTCTCCCTTCAAGAATCTGATGCATTTTAATAAGAGCTATTTTTTTTATACTCTTAATAACTAATGAATAGTAGATTTTAAAATTTTGCCCCGTCCTAATTCCCCCCTCACCAAGACAAAGATTTTATACGCCAAATTTAAATTCAGAAGGTAATATTTCGAAAAAATATAACAGTCAAACAAAGGTTTTCCCGGTGTGGCCAATTAGCTAGTAATTCTTTTTTCCAAAAATATACATCAACTACCAACTTTCTAGGAAAAACATAAAAGCCGTTTTTGAGATCCGTGTCCAGGATTTTCCGCTCAGATACCATGAATTTGAAAGCTGAAAAGAGAAATTGTAATACAATCTCACTACTTCCCCTTTTAAATTTATAGCTTTAATTTAAAAAAACTTCCTACTTTCCATGATGCTAATTTTATTCGGTGTCTCCTTCCATACCTTTTAATATGACCCCGGTATAAAAGCTTAAAAAATAATTTATTTATGTTGCTGGATGTGAATGTATTCTACTTACGATCTGCCGACGAAACTATAGACGTTTGTATTAAAAAAAAAACAGATCTATCAATTTGGTGCATGGTGTGCATCTTGAATGGAGATATGGTGTCTGAAAAATCGATTCTTGAATGGATGCAGCTCTAACTTCGGACAGGCCTATTATATAGCAAGTGTGCAACACACCTACGTTGTGTGCGGATAGAACAGCCGCAGGGTGGCAAACGAGTTTATGTGTAACATTAAGTAGCTTTATCATTGTTGTTTTCCTTTATATCTTGATTTTCTTTTTTCCTTTAGGCACTTGAAGCAACACATGAAGGGTCAAATAAATACAGAGAAGCCAATGACGCCTGCAGAAATGGAGTTTCATTATTTTAGGTCTGACGTCGTCAAATAATTTCTAATATTCAAAATTTTTTCAATTTGCTTGTGTCAATGGCAAAGTAGACCTTACATACTTTTAAAGCATCACGATAATTGGGCCTATAACCAAAGGTGAAGGAAAGTCTTAGGCCAACCATATAAAACTTTTTTAAAAATACAAATCTTGTATTTGAATTGTGTTAAAATTCGAATCACTCCAATGGGCGGTGGGGGGCGCTGGGGTGAAGGGTGGCGATCCCATGTAAAGCCCGAGACAGCAAGTGTAGGTGCCTGTATGAGTTTGTTTTCTTCGTACATTTTCTTTTTTCTTCTGTTTGCTGCAGGCTCCATGACACCAACAACGACACGTTGCTGGACGGCCTTGAAATATTGAAAGCACTAAGTCACATGATGCCTCCGATGGACTTTGCTCCGCACGAGATGAATGGCAAGACTGCTGTCGAGATAGAGGGAATGAAGAATCAGAGAATCAGAGAAATGATGGGCAACTACGTCCGTAAGTAGTTTCTGGATGGCTAGTAAATAATACTTGCATCAACCCTATCTTTAAGTTATACCTTAAGACAGGGGTTCTCAACATGTGGGACGTCCGTAAGTAGTTTCTGGAGGGCTGGTAAATAATACTTGCATCAACCCTATCTCTAAGTTTTATTTCTGGAGGGCTGGTAAATAATACTTGCATCAACCCTATCTCTAAGTTTACCTTAAGACAGGGGTTCTCAACATGTGGGTCGCGACCCCCTTGGGGGGGAGGGGGTTGAAAGACAATTTTGCAGGGGTCGGCTAAGACCAAAAGAAATATAGATTTTTTTTTTATTTTAAAGTGTAAAACTTGAATTGTTCACATTCAGCCGTTGTTGAAGGATAGTCCCAAGAGCTGTAGTAGAGAAATGAATCAGAAGAATTTCTAACATTTTTAGTGTCGAAGAATAAATATCTTTACACCTTAAATCATAGATAATATTTCTATGGTGAAATTCGAGCATGTCGTGAGGTATTTGAAAAGCATTTTCGTTTATATTTAATTGTTTCGCCATTGTTTTAAAGTCCATGTTATTGAAGGTAATATTTTCATTATGGAACAATATTAAATTTTATTTTGACATCAAAAGTATGGCCTTTTATTGGACAATCGCTTTCGCAAACGATTCTTTGCAGAGGATATGTGGCCCAGACGTCCTTCGTTTTTTAATGGTTCATCAGGGTTTCATATACTTCATATAGGCTCCCTCCCCATGTAGGTTTATTGTATTCTCTATAGTCCTACATCTATACAGCTCCTGCAGCAGTTTTTTTTTGTTTTTCATGCTATGGTAAATATATAGATTAATGTGACAAAAGATTAAAGCAAAACTGAAATCTTTATTTCTTTTTTTTTTTAACCTCAACAGAAATAATCGATAATGTTCTTCTCTCCGATGACCAGAACAAAGATGGCTACCTCAGTTACCCAGAATACTCAGTGGCGCGAAGAAGAGATGCGCAGAGAATGAAAGAAATGCAGGAAAAAATGTTGCGAGATGCCAATATGGCCAAAGAGGAAATGTTGAGTAAACAGCAACAGCCATATAACACTGGCTTGTAAAGAAAAGTGCGCAAACCATGATTTCATGACTGTGTGAGTGAACATTGCATAGATGTGATAAATTATTTCTGTGAGTGTGTTAGTAACGTATTTGTAGGAAAAAGAAAAGAAATAAAGAAAATAAGGAAAGTGGTAATTGTAATGATCATTTGTTAAAATCCTTTGTAATAATAATATTAATACGTTTTATTATTCCGATGGAAAATTCAATTTCTTTGACGATTGTTCGTTTTACATGACAATTCATCAATAAATGCTATCTTAGACATCAAACCCAAATGAAATACAATTTACATTCATTTTTGTAATAATATTCTAACATTTCCAAGTGTGTTCTTACCAATCCCTTAGTCTGTTCGACCGTTGTGACACTCACAGGATCTGTTTATTTTGTTAACCGTCTTTCTCTATTGCTCTGTCTTTTGCTTAATTTGATCCTTCCATCCGTCTACCTCTCTTTTCCCAGGTTCTGTTCCCTGCAGAAAAGTCTTTGCAAGCTCTCAGGATTTCATTTTATGTTCATAAAGTCTTAACATGTTTTTAAAACTATGTTCACAGCAGAATGTCATCAGGGCTTGTGAAAGGAATGTTTAAAATTGATAACAACATTAGGCTGAATGGGAATAATAATATCAAAGGAAATGGTAATTATATAAAAGAAAGCAAACTAAAAGAGCCTGATATTTGAACTAAATACAAGTTGAACTAAACATAAGCTACAGACTACGTACCAACAATAAATAGCTTCGGACTGTGGGAGTAGTTCTGTGAACTATGTTCATTCCGAACCGAACTGTCCATTAGTCTGTTGTACCGTTGGGAAACGGTGCAAGATTTGTCGACCGTCTTTCTCCAGTCCTCTCTATCTTTGATGACATCTCATTCAAACACAGCTACCATATCTTGAAGAACTTTTTCAAGAATGAGGTTTCTCGAAAACATATTTAAAGACAATGTGTAACTTTTAAACCACAGTTACATCAGACCTGGACAAAGTGGTCGGCTCTTCTCCATTAAGGCTAGAACAGAAAGATTTAAAAAGTCAATTATTCCACTTATGTTTCATTTGTCGTCACCCGGTCACCTAAACTCCCAATTCTTGAAGCGCTGGTTGTTGTATGTGTGCGTTTTATTTTCTTTGTTGCATCTATATCATAATTGCTATAGTAGTAATGATGAGGTGGACAATTGTAGTTCTCATTGGTTTGAACCAATTAAATTATCTTATCTTGTCAAATCTTAGACCAAGCTTTCCGAAAGACTTCGGGGGATGGTTGCGGTCGGAGTAGAATTATATTTAAGCTCTTAAACGTGTATGTATGTGGCACATAGAAGTACACTTGGCACTTAAAAGTTGTAGAAGTAGCCTACACTTGGCACTTAGGCCACGCTGTAATAGCACTAGGGAAGAAAGAGCATTTGTATAAATTTGTCCTAGCATGTGGAACGAGGAATCTTTGTGTCTTTCTGAATATTTTATTACGCTTTGTATTTGTATTAGAGTGGTGTGAATGCGCGTTTTAAGGACACTGGCAAACGACAGCGTGTTTTGCTGTAGATTACATGTTCGTATATAATGTTGTGTTCATATAAAATAAATACAATAAACATCACATGTAATGAACATTCTTTAAAATTATTATGTTCATTTTACTTTAAAAGAAATGTTTCATTAAAAAAAATCATTAGAAATACGCTTGCCAAAAAGGTAATGAATACGTATTTCACAGTTCTAATGAAGTCAATCCAATATTGAAATAATATCGAATTACTTTGCTGCGGAATACAAATAATGAATAAATAAATAAAACGAATATTTGACTTTGATGAATGTGTGTTTTAAGTGAGTTTACACAAATCAAAAGAAGAATCATTTGAAGAAAGAAATAAAACAAGTCAATAAAGCATCAATCTTAAGTAATACACAAGGAGTGCTAAATAGGAAAAAACAACAACAATAATCTGATCATATGAATAAGAAAATAAGAATAAAGACAAGGTTATAATGACAGTTTGTGTGGAAACACAAACTCAAAATCGGCCCCCGAAGTAATCTACCCAGGCTGGTAAAAAGGCAGGTTTCAATATTTTCAGAAAGAATATCATAATGAAACTCTATCAAAGGCAAATGACAGAGAAGAATGGAGAAAGAAGGTTGACAGATCTTGTGTGGTGCCCCAACGGTCCAGCAGACCAAGGGATAGGTGAAAGTGAATGTGAAGTTGGATGTGAACCTGGCCCAACTGATGCCTTATAATGATTATCTAATTGATCTAGTTGTTTTGTAAAGTGTTAATCTCTTATTCAAAGCCTCAAGAATATAAAAAAAATACAAGAAAATTCCTTTAGTTAAAGCGTTATAGTACCGTGTATGTCCGGTAGTTCACAGGATAACATGAAAAACTACTTTTTAATTGTTGTTTTGAATTATATGTATATTAAATAAATGTTTTCTCTTTAAAAAAGTAAACATTTTGTTTGTAAATATAGTAGTTAGTATGACAGAACTTACGTAATACAATTGTAATAAAAAAATTTGACAAAAAATCTAAAACCGTTTGCATAAATGTGTTATATATATAGTAAATTGTAACCTCCCTTACTAAATAGCCTCTTGCGTTTGTTACTATTAATAGTGAATAGTTGTAAAAGTAGTGTATTTTTATGAAAAAACTGCTTGCATATTTGATTTAAAAAATTAGATTTTTCGCTTTCAGAAAATAAAAAAATAGCCGTTGCATCAGAACTTTGAATGTTCTAAAATATTATGATGTCGTATTTTCACAATCTTTTCTAGTTTATGAGATCTAAAGGAGACGGACAAAACTAATAACGTCTTTTCCCCTTTCTGGGGCCGCTAAAAAATAATGTACAATTTTATTTAAAAAATAGATAAAAATCAAGTTCTGTAGAAAAGAAAGAAAATTACGAAACAAAATATACACTACATGACTAGCATACATTTTCCCCAATAAAGTAGTATTGGTTCAGCAATGCTTTTTTTACGGCTTGCAAACAAACACTCTTTGTAATTTGTATGCTGGGTAATCTTTTACATCTTGAAAACCTGCGGCAGTAGCCAAGTTGATTGCTGTTTGTCGTCCCCAACAAGGACCTAGCGCCATACTGTCCGGGTGTTGATAGCTTTCAGGAATACATAAAAATGACCCTGCGGAATAGAAGCAGGCAACGCTCATGTTCCCTTTGTCTTCAATTGGACTTCCAGACGATGCGATGTCTATAAACGTAAACACTCCAGTCCCTGCTTTGAGCAGACTGCAAATTCCTTTCAATGCTTCTAGAGGTTTTGGGAGATCATGAATGACATCCACACAAAAAGCCCAATCGTACTGCTCTGTAATGTTCTCAGAAAGTGCACAGAGGTCATATACTTTGTATGAAATGTTGGGGATATGACCCCACCTCTCTCTTTGCAGATCTAACAGTTTTTCCACATTTTCTGAAGTTGTAAAAGTGCTGTTAGGGAACATGGTGGCCAGTTTAGCAATCAGACGACCTCGGCCACTTCCAAACTCAATCACTTGAATTCCAGATTCTGTCAGATCAAACAAGATTAGTTTTGAAATTTAAATTATAAGAAGAACTAGCGTATTATACAAAGGGCTAAATGGTTGTTTTTTTTTCGCTTAGTGATACCACTGCTGGAGCCAAATATCAATTGAAAAAAAGCGATGGGAATGATGTGAGAATGGGGAAATTTAAAATTATTCAAGTGTTATTAAACGATGCCCGCTGCAGGGTACAGCTTTCTTCTCTAGTGCCATTCGAAATTTGTAACGGCTTGTCTAAATCAGACAGGAATCCCAAGTTTTAACATCTATTTAACAAGCACGACTAGATTCACGCATAGATATGCATGACATGCATTTATCATCGTCTTTGAAGGAGCGTTTTTAAAAAGAAAAACGATATTCTTCGATATAGAAAAGGCCTATGACACAACCTGGAAACATGGCATTCTACGTGACCTGGAGCTTATGGGGCTTAAGGGACACCTTCCCCGTTTTGTGGGGGAATTCCTGAAAGACTAAAAATTTCAGGTTCGAGTGGGCAACTCCGCTTCTGACACTCATGACCAGGAAATGGGTGTACCCCAGGCATTCTGTCAGTCACCCTGTTCAACATAAAAATAAATAGCATCATAAATGCTCTGTCCCCTGGCATAGAGTGCTCTTTGTATGTTGATGACTTTGTCATTTTTACTTATGGGAAAAACATGAACATCTTAGAAAGAAAATTACAGTTATGTTTAAACAAAATTCAAAATTGGGCAAACGATAATGGTTTTAAATTTTCGGACTCCAAAACAGTTAGTATGCATTTTTGTAATTTAATGGGACTCCACCCAGACCCTGAACTATTTATACACAAAAAGAATATCCCTGTCGTGAAAACGACAAAATTTTTAGGCTTCGCTCTAAATTTAATTTTCTCCCCCACATTAAGGAACTAAAAAGGAAATGCCAAAAGTCATTAAACATACTTAGAGTGCTCAGCCATACGGACTGGGGAGCTGACAGAGATACTTTGCTGCTGTTATATCGGAGTCTAATTTAATCCAAGCTAGACTACGGATCCATAATATATGGAGCAGCAAGGAAGTCGTACCTAAAAATACTGGAACCAATACAAAATGCTGCCCTGCGTCTCTGTCTCGGCGCGTTTCGTACATCACCTATCCCAAGCCTCCATGTGGAGGCTGGAGAACTCCCCATGGATATAAGAATGAAAAAGCTTGCAATGCAGTATATAGTCAAGCTAAAATCCAACCCCACGAACCCTGCTTTCGACTCCATATTTAACCCCACAGAGGTAGAATTATACAATCGAAGGCCTAACGTCATACAGCCGTTAGGCCTTCGAATGAGAGAACCCATCCAAAACTTAACTCCACTCATTGACCAAATCTCTAAAATAGAAACCCCTCAGAATCCTCCTTGGCTAATGAATAAACCCAAATTAAATTTATCCCTCCTTAATTTCAAAAAAGAAAATACAGACCCAAGCATACTACAAGTCCACTTTAGGGAACTGCAAGAGAGCTACGGAGATTGTGGCACCATCTACACAGACGGATCCAAAATGGATGGAAAGGTCGCGTGTGCCTGCTCCTTTCGGAACAAAACAATCTCCCGTAGACTCCCCGATGGCTGCTCCATCTTTACGGCCGAATTGCATGCAATATCGCTTGCACTTATGGCCGTCAAAGCATCAGAAAGGAGGAAATTTATAATCTGCTCCGACTCCAAATCTGCATTGCAAGCTTTGGGGCGGATGAAGACTGACATTCCATTGGTACATAAGAGTCTGAAGCTGTTGGACCAAATAACAGCCGACCATAGGGATGTCACCTTCATCTGGGTCCCCTCCCATGTAGGCATTGAGGGAAACGAAGCCGCAGACAAAGAAGCAAAGAGAGCCCTAAATCATGCGGTGTCAGGAACCCAAATTCCCTGCTCGGACCTGAGACAAAGTATTGCCTCTGCCACCTACCAAGAGTGGCAGGACCGATGGGAGGCTGAGACTCACAATAAACTCAGGCAGATTGTGGCGGATGTCAGGTGGCGGTCCACATCTAAGGGTCTGACAAGGCGTGGTAGCACGACCATGACCAGACTTAATATTGGCCACACCTACATCACGCACTCTTTTGTGCTGAAGAAAGAAGAGCCCCCACTTTGTCAGTATTGTGACTCTCGCCTCACCGTGGAACATATCCTCATCGACTGCCCCAGATACCAGGATGTCAGGGAGAAATATTTAGAGCCACTAATTTAAAAACACTATTCAATAATGTCGACCCTGGGAAGGTACTGGGCTTTATCCGGGAAGTGGGGTTGTCTACGAAGATCTGATTTATGAATTTGTAAACATGTACTTTTTACATTCGATTTTTACCAAATTAATAATTTTTTACTACCTCTACTATTTTAACTGTGAATAGAACTTGATTTTAATGATTTGACTGTATGAAATTTGGCCCTTGTTGTGTGGAGGGAGAGTGGCCCTTGAGGGACTGCAGGCACGACATGGCCTAAATTGTGCCGATGTGCCCAAAATCAAAAATCAATCAAACAAAAAGAAATACTAAACGTGGAATGCGTCTATTGATTGGGGGAGTGTCTTGGGATTCACCCCAAATATAATGAAAGAACGTTTAGTATTATACGCCTATTGTGATATGTGGGCACTGCTTGTGTCAATAAATTTGGTGAAGTACTGGGCCACTGATAATAACCGTGACATGACACGATGATAAAGCCGCTGTAGTTTAATTAGCACAAAAAGTAGCTACTGGTGTGCTGTGCATGTAATATATAGCAATAATAACAACAAGTGAAACCAATAGCAACGACTCAATCAACAACAATGGCCGTAAGACGAGCTTAAAAATACTTCGAATTCTAATGCTTTATGCTTTGTATCCCTTTTACCTAGAGTTAAAAGGATGCATTGACTAATGAATGTTCAAATTATGGATCATTGTGACTAAAGTCAACCATAACACTTTACTCTTAACCCGTAAGCCTACCTAGTTTTTCTTTCAGGTCATCGGTATGCTCAAGGAACAAAGAACAATAGATGTCAACTCGTGAGACATTCATCTCATCAATGATGTTATGAACAGTGTCTGTGTACCTTGTGCCTGAAATCACAACAGAAAAAATCTGGGCATTAAAAAAAAAGCTTTTTTGATTTACAATATAAGTTTAGATCTACTTTTCATTTGCTAAGGAAGTATTCTATTTCCAAATGTCGCAAGACTTGTGCTTTACTCTTTCATCTTATTAAATAATGTTAACTCTTCCACCATGAGCATCGTAATGTTCTCCGACATAGACTTTTGAATTGAAATGGAACGACAAGCTTTATAACGTTCCCGCCCCAACACAAATACATACTTTTGGTCCTTGAACTCTAGTAGGCCTATCATTTTTCTCCCCCGCCATTACGTCCACAACAGAAAGTTAGCCCTACATATAATTTCTGATGTTTCTTCCGTGTCTCGATCCAATATCTAAACTTAATATGCTCTATGTTGCTTGATGGCCGAAACCCTACACACGTTTCTTTAGCACACTGCGCATCGTAACGATCTCCCATTTAGACTTTTGATCCTTGAGTTTCCATTTAAGCCTTTCTCTTCATGTGGAACAGTTTGAAAGGGACGTCACTAACCGTAATTTAGTCCACTCTTAACATGTGGCTTTAAAAAAATCTCTTTTAAACTTCCCCTCCCCCCATTATTTATAGCTCGTGGAGAAAAATAGTCACAAATCCACGAACTGCAGTCGATTAAACAAAATATCCTCCCCAAAATACACAAAGCATCGGCTACTACGTATATTATCACATATTGACTTTGTGTATACTTGGCCACCAATACGTCCACATCTAACCAACCTTTTCTTTTAGTAAACGAGGGTTTACGGGCAGCACAGTATCCAATGATGTGTCACTGTCTAGAGAAATAGACAACCGTCTCGCTAAGGCCAACAGCTCTTTTGGTCACCTCCAGTTGAGAGTATGACCGAATAGGTCTCCTTGCCTAGCAACAAAAATCAATGTTTATAAAACGGTAGTTTTTACCACACTTTTGTGTTTCTGAGACCTAGGTGTTTTATAAAAAGCATCTAAGGCTTCACTAAAGCTTCTATCTAAAGGTGCCTTCACTCCATAAATAACATACTGCTGGCATGACTACCTAACAAATAACCATATTCTGCTAGAGGACAGTGTTGACAGTACTTAAACACTACTTAGACAGCTGTGCAGAGTTTGACACTTATGCCCCATGGGGGAAGACCCCATTCCAAAGGCTATTTTTTTTAGGCGAGCGTAAAGGAGAACGGCGTAACAGAGGTGCCCTTCTCCAGAGCGCTATAAAGATCAACTCGCTCACTATCATAAAGAAAAGCAGCTGGTGAAAGATGGCCTCTGAAAGAGAGGGTTTCAGAGCTGAGGGAAACACATTTGAGATCCAAGTAAAAGCCCCCGCCAAGGATAGGCGCACAATGCGAAAAGAAAACTTAAACAGACCTACCGCGGATAACGTGTTTTTTCTCCCCACATTTTTTTCTACATTAGATGCTATTATGTAATTTAAAAGTTTCATTCTCTTATTCATTAATAGCTGATAATAATAATACGATTACCATGTGGGCCATCCATCATGAAGCAGGATTTCACTTGTTCATAAATGGGACTAAATACAAGTGGGAATGAAATGAAGCCATAGAGTGGCGAGTTCAAGGCTTTCTTTTCATCTTCTTCTAAATGAAAAAATAATTGTCCTTTTTCGTTAGTGGTCATGTGAAGCAATTCGGCTGTACCAAGGCTTGAAAGGATTTCTCTAACATATCTGAAATATATGTAATAACAAATGATGTGCTACGTTATTTGTTGTTATATATAGATACAAGAAATCAAAGTTTTAAAGAAGTTCTTTTTTAGGCCTAAATCTACAAAAATGTCTTGCGAATGACGGTGGTAAAAATCTGAACACCAAACCAACAAGGTGACAGACCGAAACGAGAAGCCTTTTTAGAAAATTAGAAGATTGCCTTATATATTGTTTATATTTATAGAAGAAGTAATATTTGGTTTACATATTAAAAGGGATGTTAATTAATGATTGGTTTGCGTTCTGAATTGTGTTTCAAGTTTTTCTAGCGCCATTCCTGACCACCCTGAAAATTTTTAGAATAAGCCAAGATGCAAGAGGCAGACCTGGGCAATAAAGCGAGAAGCATTCGAGGCATATACGTAGCTAAGTTTGTAATGGGTTTATTTCGTAAGATTATCTACACTCGTTGATTCAACCATTATAGACCCCTACTCCTTTTTTCCAGGAAATGTTATCGTACCATTTCACCAAAGTTTCAATCTTCATGTTGTCTTCATAGTAGGGCCTAATGGCTATGTTTTTTAGAAGATTACGAATAAGTGTAGTATAAATTTTGGATTTGCCTGCATTTAAATACATAGATGTGAATATTTTAACACTGACCAATACACATCCTAATTCTGATAACTCTGTGTCCGACTCTCGCTCTGTATCTCTGTCTCCTCCCCCCTTTCTCTTGAAGACTGTCTCTCAATTCCTCTTCCTATACTCGTCTCTCTCTCTCTCCCTCTCTTCTTCCACTCCCTTCCTCCTTCTATCTTTTTTCATCAACATGGTAGACATTTTTTTTCTTATTAAATACAATGTAAAAATAATAATATAGATTAAAGGAAGCGCAAGAGCCCCAGACAGACATTAGTAATTTAGCTCTTTATAGTAGGTTATATTTGAGTAGTATTAGTAGTCGTAGTAGTTTAATAGGCCAGGTAGATAACGTTACTTGTAGTACGTTCAATACCTGCTTACCGTTCTTTTAAACTTTTATTGTCTGCTATTTCCTGTGATGTCAAAGGTCTCTCCGAATCCAATAGAGCTTGCAAAATACCCGTATCTTTAGCCATAGACACACCAAAAGCCACACAAGCAGAATTCAAAACATTTGTAAGTCTTTCTGTCACTAAGGCCATTTTTAGATGTAATTGTGTAGTAATAGATCTAGCTAGAGTAATATTACTTCAGAAGCTCTGTTCAAAATAAAACTAAGCAACGAACATTAGCCCATTTATGTCAACAAAGATATATGACCGACAAAAACAAAACACATATTCCTAGGGGGGAAAAACCCATGAAAACCCAGATTCATTTTTGACACATATAAGTACAACCGAGATCAATCGTGATAATAGGTCTGAACACTGACCTGCAAGGTCGCGACCCGTGGGCAGCATAGCTTGTTACACGTTGTACAGACCTGTGACGTGGCAACAAGATAGTGTTCTAAGTTAAGCTGCCCACATGTTGCGACGTTGCAGGTCAGTGTTGAGGCCTTCTGTAACGAATGGTCTCACAACTGGCTAAAGCAGCGATGTCCACTCTTTTTTCAGCCGGGGGTCAGGGGAGGGCCTTACAAATTTTCTTTTAACACTTGTCACGGGTAGCATTACTAGAAGAAGAAAAAACAAGTACGTTCGCATCAACTAAGGGGATAAGGAGTAATGAGGAAACGAAGTCTCTTAAATTATGTTTTTTAAACATTGATAACAATGTCGTTTTTACTTTTCCAAGTTGAGAAACACTGCCCTGAACCATTAATGCTTCCCAAACCAACAATAAGATAAGGCTAAGAAAAATATTATTACAGTGCACAATTTTAATAGATATAACAGTGGTTCGATTTAATAAGCAAATTATATTCAGCTAGTCAAAGTAACATAATAACTGACCTGTGATATTTACATTTATTTTTTTAAGTCAGAGTACTGGTGAAGAAATTTGCAATTTTCTAAGAATTAATCTGATTAACCTATTATTATTAGCCTGAAGATTAGACTACTGTTAATAGATGAATATTTCATTGATTGTAAAAGAGCTCTTCTCTTATTTTAGTTTTTGTCCATGCTGTTTTGATACCGGTAGTGTGATTATGTCATTTTAAAAATATACTAGCCATATATTACTCGCGATCTGCGGGTCTTAATTTGCGTATCTTTGTCGATATAGTCACTAAGAGTGTTTTGGAAACAATAGAACGAAATAATAATGTTATAAGAAAGCGAATGTGTGAATGTAAAAAAGTATGAATGGAGCTATCAAAATAGCTAATCGACCTAAATCCATTTTTAAATAAAAAAAATTGCTTGTAGGCCTACATATATTTAGATCTAGATCTAGAGTCTAGATACTATTATAATAGATGTGGACCTATTATTATAAAAGTGAATTCATGGGCTCAAGAAGCTTATTAATTATTGAATGTTAGTATCATATAGCATGTAGCCTGCCCAATCACATAAACAGATGTATTAAAAATAATAACAAAAAAAATCTCGTTTTCGGTTGCCTCTTGTACTCTTGTTAGAAGGAATGATTCGAGTCTGTTGGAGGACGAATCATTGTGACGACAAGCCAAAATAACGCATTGTTTTGTTTTACGCTTTATATGTTCCTTCAGAATTGGAGATATTATATACATCCTAGCCGAAACCTCCTGTAGGACGTCGGATGATGACCGTGGTTAATATTAAGGTTCGAATCCGGGACCATCGAGGTGACAGTTCAGAGCGCATACCACACGACCAGGCTTGTTCTAGGTTGTAGCCTCGTTAAAATCTATTTATAAAAGCGTCTACATGTTATTAATAGTTAATATATATATATAATCTCTATATATATATTTATCTAAAACATTTTATTGTATTATGTACATTACATAAAGATGTGGACCTATCTAGATGAAAAGATCTAACAGTCGACCTTAGCTCAGTAAGAAAAAATATTTTTTAGAGTAATGTACCAGGATTTAGTGAGAAAATACCCAGCAATTGTATCTCTGATCGAACAATAAATGTGTCAACAATTGTGCTGCGTAAACGTCCCAGAACCAGACTCCTTCCCATTTTTGATCGGTGCATTGGTCACGTAATTAGGTCAGTTGTTAAATGCTACAACGACCTAATCTACTTTACCTCGCTCTGACTGTGAGAGAGTGCAGTCCATGCAGTAATGTAGTTTAGAATTATAGTTTTCCCCTTCTTCGAGACAGAATGCGTAGAGATTAAATCAGTTTTTGTTCTAAAGATTTCAAACTAGGTGATTGTTAATTTTTATATGGCTCCGATCAAATCAAATTATTATAATTAGGCCTATAATTATTATGTTAGAAACATTCTCTGGCGCTATTATTAGTGTTATTATTAGGCATATTATTATTATTATTATTATTAAGACAAGTTTTAAAAATAAGATCAAAACTCCGTACCTCTTTCAACGATCTATTTTCTTTCCTTACCTAATAGGCCTACGACTCTGAATTGACTTAGGTCGTCATAACAGAGTTGCGAAACTAATCCGCCAGAAACTGGCCCAGACACATCATCTGATTAACGCCTCGATCCTTACTACAAATAATCACCGCAGAAGGTCATAGAGACAACCAACTTTCTAAAGTATTCTGCGAGTTCTCTTATTGTGTTCTTATATTTTATCCTTGACCAAAGAGCAAAGACAAGTTTAATTGTATAACAGCTTATAATCACCAGTCTATTCATATAATATTATAAACAACTCTTTTCTTCATTCTTCAACTGTCTTTACAAATCTCTAAAATAGAAGCCTTTAAATACATTTTAGGTCTAAGTGTTCATTAGCATATTTACTCCTCAATTCACAAAGGCAAGTAAAAAAAAAACAACATTTTTATTGTTGATGCTAACATGCAAACAGCGTCAGACCGAGATCAATTGTTATAGATCGAGGCCTGAACACTGACCTAGAACGTCGCAACCTGTGGGCTATTTAGACCAAAGAGTTCGTTGCCACGTCACAGGTCCGATTAAACATGGACCCACCCGTATTTAGTTGCTCCCATTCACATACGACGACAAAAAACAAAACCCCCCAAAAATCCATATCAAACTTAATTGCACTTTTCAAATTTCTAAAACCTACTATACTGAGATAGATCTATTTAGTCTGAAGGTGATAAAATATGAAAACCTAAGCTTGGAGATAAAGCGACTAGATCTTTATATGGAACAACTATACAGTGATTATCGCCACTTCGCTCTTCACCCACTAGCCGCCTAGCAGATCCAGAACTTTTGAAAAGGGGGGGAGGGCGATTTTTGTTCCAAACTCTTACCCTAACGCGCAGTAAACCCTAACCCTATGTATAAACGCATATATAGGCCCATTATTAATCTTCGGACTCGAAGACAAGCGTCTTTTTGCATTCTTCAATGCCAGAAATGCATTTTCTGACATCCACAGCTAATTATTCATCCTATTTAAAAAGCAGGTCAAATTTAGTACGTGGGGGCAATGGCCGATACTGAAGTGTGAGTGACAAGTATAGTAAGTATATCTTTATTACGCGTATTTATCGTAATATTATCTTCATGTTAAGCTAGACCTCTTGTAGTAAACTTTCTTTTGTTTTTGTTTTTGGTCAGAATAAGACGCCTACAGCACGATGATTAAACGCTCTTTGGATATTCGACTGTTTTGACGCGCGCAAAAAGTCTAATTTTTAAGAACCCTTTGAATAATGTTTTTACTTTTAAAAAATATTATGTCAATTTATAGGCCCTAAGTACATTGCAAATACAACAGATTCGAAAAGAAAAGATGCTACACAAATTTAGATTAAGACTTTAAGGGTTGTCGGCCAAAAAAATGTCTTTGAAAAATAATATTTAAAAAAAATCATATATAAATTATTAATTTTGTTCAATTCACATGGTGCCACAGCATGGGGCTCAGCAGCCCAAACCAACCTAAAAAAAATAGACAAGGTTTAAAATATTGGTCTAAGGATAATGACAGGAGCAATCAAAACAACACCCATAAGAGCTATGGAGGAAACCGCTGCCCTGATCTCTCTGGATGAAAGAAGAGAAATAAAAATCCTTTCCCAATTCACTAAATTGGAAACCATGGAAAGGCATCCACTCGGAACAAAAATCCATAAAACTGGCACCAAAAAACGCCTCAAAAGGACCAATTTCATACAGGAATCTCTAAACCTAAAAAAGAAACCCCAACTTGAAAAAATTACCCTGGAATCCTCGATACACTATAATGAATCTCCACCCTGGGACGAAAGCCCTCTTCCTACTATAAGGGACCATATTGAAAGCATTAAAAGAAAATCTGATTACAGACCAACAGAGCTCAAGAAAATAGTGAATTGTTTTCTACATACCAATTATCCTACCAATCAGTGGATCAGAGTTTACACAGATGGCTCAACCCATAAAGCCACCACAAATGGAGGAGCTGGAATACTTATCGAATGGCCAGATGGAGGAAAACTAGAAAAATCTATTGCAACTGGAGAGCTCTCTGACATTCACAGAGCAGAAAGGGAAGCACTAGCACTAGCTGCTACCATCCTAGCAAATCATCCAAATTCCCCACACAGTCAGATTGTCTTACTAACCGATGCAAAAACAACCCTCCAAAGCCTGCAAAACTCTGATTCCTCATATATTAATAACCTCAAAACAGCACTTACAAAGCTCAACAACAACAGCAAAAAAACTGTAATTCAATGGATCCCAGCTCATATAGAACTAGAAGGAAATGAGAAGGCTGACACACTCGCCAAGAGTGGGAGAACTAACACACTAATAAACTCTGCACTCTATCCAGAAGAATTGAAGAAATTAATAGTAAATAAAATAAATGAGAAATGGACGAGCTCTCATCCAAATCACAAGAAAGATGACGCTTACTATAAGCTATCCCGACAAGACCAACGTCTAATCTTTCGACTCAGGACCGGACACAACAGAATGCGACAACAAATGTACCGGAAGCTCAAAATTGGAACCAGTGAAATCTGCCCATGTGCAGAATCACCAGAGAATACAGTCCACGTCCTCCAAAACTTCTCTCTATACCAAGAGGCCCGTATAAGACATTGGCCCCAAATCACCCCACTAGAAAGGAAACTATATGAAGAGCTCCCTGATCTGGAAACCACTGCGCATTTCATCTCATGTATTGGTCTACTCATCTGAACACTCCAACATAACAATGAGAACTAAGAAGAAGAAGAAGAAGAAGAAGTTCAATTCACCTGTTTGTAACTTCGTTTTGTTAGGGTTAGGGTCTATCGCCAATACCACATGGTAGGCCTACAATCCTATTTCATTTTAGGCATACTTTACTAATGATTTATTTGAGATTAGAGTGTGGAGTGGCATAATAAACAACTGGGTTCAAATATCAATAAGTAGCTTATATTATAAAGATTCTTAATTTAATTCACACACTATGATATCTGCTTAAAAATTGGACCGCCCCCCCCCCATCAAAAGTCTAGAGTGGGTAGCCTAGTAGATGCAATCGCCCCCCCTTCCATCAAAAGTCTAGAGTGGGTAGCCTAGTAGATGCAATCGCCCCCCCCCCATCAAAAGTCTAGAGTGGGTAGCCTAGTAGATGCAATCGCCCCCTCCTATCAAAAGTCTAGAGTGGGTAGCCTAGTAGATGCAATCGCCCCCCCCCATCAAAAGTCTAGAGTGGGTAGCCTAGTAGATGCAATCGCCCCCCCCTATCAAAAGTCTAGAGTGGGTAGCCTAGTAGATGCAATCGCCCCCCCCCCCACCGCCACAGAATCGGCTAAGATACAAGAAGGGGAACGAAATAATATGAATATATATATATATATATCAATAAATAGCTTTTGTCATATAGATATGTTATTAATTATGTTAACAACCTGTGATTTCTGCAAAAAAAATGGACCGCCCCTCCCATTCGAAAATTAAGGGTCGGGGGGGGGGCGGAAATAATGCAATTGTCCCACCCCACCAAATCAGCCAACATACTACAGGGAGGAGGCGATATAATCCAAAAGTAGGTTAAAATATAAATAATTAGTACCGGTATCTATTATTAACATAAGTATATAATTCGTAAATAAATTATGTGATTTCTCTATTAATATTCGTCCATTACTACTGCGTTCCCCCCCCCCCTCCCGGATCCGTCAGTGTCTTCACCTTTTCACCTTACGTGGCTTCACTCTTTCGAGGGTTTATATCATTTGATTATTTAATACATATTGACACGTATGACATAGAAAAAGATTTCTAGCCTAAATTGTTTACATTGTAATTAAAGCTTTCATCAATGCTCGTCATCAAAAATAGGCCTACTTGGACTTTTTTTTTTATAGAAATTTCTGATCGCGGAAATTCTGTATCAACTATAACCGAAGTAATTTCTCTTGTTTCTAGTATAATATTAGCTATATAGATCTTTGGTCTATAAAATAATTTTAAGCTTTTTCAAAGCTTTCATTGATGATAAAAAATAATTTAGGATGCTGAACTATTCACCCACGATGTTGATTTGATTTAATATATCTTACCTTATCTTTAAAAAAAAGGAGATGATTACGTGCTACGCGTGTCCCTAGGTCAATCTAGTCATGCCTGTTAATGAATGACTTAAATTCTGCCAAGTCATTAGGTTTCCTGGCTGACTCAGGCGACCCATTACATGCTCCAATAGCACTAGGTAAGAAATAGCGTTTGGTAAAAGTTCTTCGTGGCTCGCAAAGACATTTCTTCAAGGAACAGTACCGGAAAAAAGAATAACAATGGCAAAATACAGAGAGGAATGGAGAAAGACGGTCGACAAATCTTGCATTGTGCCCCAATGGTCCAACAGACTAAGGGATTAGGCCTATCAATAAATCGTCTTCTATGACGTCATCGCCTATCTCCAGCAATGTAGGCCTATCAAATATCATAAATTTCACCTATTTGTGTTTTAAAAGGAATTATCGCTTCCATTCTACCTTCCCATCGTTGTTCAGGTTACGTTTTAAAGGGAATTTTCTTTCTTTGTTATAAGAAATTTTCAGCTAGAATTGAATGCAGAAAAAAAAACACATTTCTGTGCTTAGATCCTAGCAAAGCAGAAAAAAAAAATAATTTCCATTCGATTGGTATTTTAATAGTTTGAAATGATTATGCCAAACTCATGTCTATGGCCTAACTACTATTAAAGATTAAAATTAAGACAGTGATCCAAAAAGGGAATAAAAACGTCTAAGGATTTAAATCCAAATTTTAATAGCTGCCCCTAATTTGGCAGCCTGCGTGCAATGCACATATTGTACAAAAGGTCGCGTTGGCCTTGTCTTAGTAATTAAGAAGTCATTAATTTATCTTGCACCATCTGTAGACAACTGACAAAGTTTGAATATGATGATTCGAGGCAGAGGCATGGTGAGCAAAACGTGCGCCCGGGGCAAGGTACAGTATTGGCGCCCTCCCCCCATTTACCTTGAACATGACAGAGAAATAAAGGTGCTTGTGGCGCCCCCCCCCCTGAGGGTGGCGCCAGGGCATCGTGCCCCCTCTCACTACGCCTCTGATTCGAGGTTGATCAGTGCTGAGAAAAAAATGGGGGTTAACTATTACGGAATCATATTGAGCAGACGAGGTAATTGATATTTAGCCTAGCTCTAATGGTAGGCTACACAAAGGCCCATAATCTAGATCTATGTATGCCTAAGATTTAACTCACTACAATAACACATCCTTTCATTCTCACATTCTGGAGTCGTCTGTCCTAAGACCAAGATACGACAATGCCACTTATGTGTTGCATCATTCACATCCACAACCAATTGCTAACCTCTTCCCACCGTCACCATATATAAAGAAACACACAAACTCAGTTAGGGTGTACTTATGAATTTCGACTTGAACAGAAAAGAAAACCAAGTCAAGGAATACTGTATACTGGGGCTGATTAACAGAATCAGCGAGAATCTTACGGAAAGACAACTATTGACAACACTCCAAGAGTCGACAGGAAACGTGCTGATGTCAGTCTCTGAGAAGGCAGGATGCGGTAAAGTAAAATCACTACTCATCCCTCTAACACAGGAGTTTGCTAGGCAGTCAATATGAAATAATTATCAAGAAGAAAACGTCGGAAAATGGTTACTTTAAAATTATTAATTAGATTTAGAAAGATTTTAAAATAAAAGATTGGCATTGATCGAATTTTTTTTATGAAAGCGGGACATTTGCCGTCCCGCCCGGAATTTTATGAAAAGCGTGACAGACGGTCCAAAGCGGCGCTGTCACGCCTAAGTCGGCACGTCTTGTCACCTTAACTAAGTTAATGATGGCTGCCTGGTCGTGCGGTTTGCGCGCTGAAGTGTCGTTCGGACTTACCGATGGTCCCGGGTTCAAACTCTGCCCGTTCCAATCCCAGCCGTAAGCGTCCTGCGGGAGGTAAATTATCTTCAACTCTAAAGGAACATCCGAAACATGTAAAACAACTGTGCGTACCAAACTACAAGGCTGTCATACTTTCTTTTGTTTAGTCTTCGTGGGACCTTAAGGTTAAGGTCATGCAATCTCAAAGACACCACGGCTAAAGTAATAGTAAATCCACGTTGAGGAGTTATATTTTGAAGCCTTTTTATTCTCCATATATTTCCATTTTACTTGGCTAAATGAATGTGGTGTACTGAAAGCTAAAAATCATAACCGGCGCAAAATGCAACAAGCTCAGACACATCTAACTCTAGATTAGATCTGGAAGCAAAATTTCGATCTAATCTAGATCTAGATCTACTACGTACATGATTAGATTGGGTATATTTATATATTAAAAGATTTTACAGAAATAATATTTATTATGGCAACATGTTACGTTTAATTTATTCACCATAGGATATTGTGTTCCAAATTCATTGTTAGAATTTAAAAAAAAACTGTAGCGTTGCCAAGATAAACATTCACATCGAAAATCATTTGTGTAATGGAGATCTAGACTTATCACTTAAGACTATGATTGTTATATCTATATGATATATTCTCATTCTATATAGATCTAGATATATCTAAATCTACAAATGATTTACAAATCTCATCTAGCTCTAGATAGATAAGATCTTGTTTAAATACTAGACTGTCTAGACTCTTTATTATTATATATAATATTATATATAATATATAGATTTCTAGGTCTAATTTTAAATTAACACTCAACTAGTCTAATGAAGTAACACTTACACTAATGACTAATTTCAGTAACACTTGCTAGACTATAACTATAATATTGAGACTGTAGTCACTACTGTAGACTATAGGGCAGATTCTAAGAGATTAGGGCACTCTACGACTAGGCTAGCTTTTACTGTTAGTCTTATCTTATCTTATATAATACAGACGTTACTTCAAAAAGAAGATGATTACGTCCTATGCGTCATGCATTTAGTCATGCATATTAACCAATGACTTAAATTCTGCCAAGTCACTGGTTTTTCTGGCTAGCTCAGGCAACCCATTCCATGCTCTAATAGCACTAGGGAAGAAGGAGTATTTGTACAAATTTGTCCTAGTCTGCGTGTTAGAAGTGTTAGTTGCATGAGTAGTGTAGAGATGAGAGTATAATAATATAGAATTGTAGATCTAGATCTATAAAATATATGAATCATAATAATTATATATTAATAATATAATATCTAGTCTATCTGACTATCATATTCTATCTCTTCTAGACTAGTCTAAGTCTATATATTAAACTAGTCTAGATCTAGTACGACAAGCTCCTTGCCTTACTTATAGTTATGAGTTACTGACTTGATAAAAAGAAATACAATATTAGTTATAATAATATTAGTAATAATAAGTATAATCTACTTGATCTTTTTTTTTATTAAAGTTCCACTATACTTAATGTTTAGGTTTTCAAATTAAATTTAAAAAAGAGTCTAGGTTAAATCTACTTTTATATAAATTTATAGGCCTACCAATCAAAATTATTGTCTAGAAGCCAAAACTTTTGAGAACAGAATAATGTAGGCCTATAATCTTTTTATCACAACTGTCATAGATTATTCTGGCAATAAAACTTTTTAACTAAGCAGAACTTCAGACTTGGCTCCGGTCTTTTTTTTAGTTTGTTATGAAATTTTATTTCAAAAGTTGTAATATTGAAAATTGTGTTTATTGAATCAAATATTAAATAACCAATATTCATCACTCTCTAAGATCAGAAGTGCTCCCCCCTTTTTTTATAAGACTATGTATCTTTATATAATTAGAGACTGACCAGTCCTTTTTTTCTCCAATTCGATAAGTTTTCTTATAGCAACTTTTTTTTTTCGGTGTTTACTCCCTCAACACAGTATTTTGATGAAGAGATTATGTCTCACATAATCATCCCAGTTCTGGTTGGCATGTCTCACATAGTCATCCCATTTCTGGTTGGCTGCTTCAAAGTTTTATAGAGGTGTTTTCTTTTCCTTTTTTAGCCTTCCATGTCCTAGATTGTGTAGCGTGACAGGTCATGCAACTTCATTTCTTATATCTTCTCCAGCAATCTCTTTCATTTCAAATGTCTAAATTAGTCTATCATCCTCAATATTTAGTGTCCAGCTTTCACAACCATAGACAAGTAAGGAAGTAACGACTCACCTTATCTTATCAACCAGAGATGAGCAGCATTTTTTGTGTGTGCTTAATTGTACATGCTAGCTGTTGTAAGAGTCTAGCCATTTATGACTTTTTATTTCTTTTGATATGATAATTCTTCTTCTATTATCTTCAGTATTTAAATTCATATTTTATGTCTCCTCTTTTGTTGTCTCTGCTGCCCATTTGGGTATCGTCCCACCATGCTTTGCCCAAATAGCCATTCTGCTCTGGATAGATAAATAGATAGATATATAGAAGGACATAGATATATTTATTGTCGAAGGTGAAGGTTTGTATTCCTTTTGTATGTCAATCTTCATGCACTGCCTACTCTAGTATAATTTGATTTGTAAATTTCAGCATTGACTGTGATTTTGTGTACTAAGAATGGTTACTTCACTAAAACACTCTAAACTTTGATCTGTGGGCATTTAACTGCAAATGGCCAGGTATATCTCCAGCGAAAGTGATGATTACTACCCTCCACCTCCAAGAACTAGGCAACATTCACAAAAAAATGATGACAGACTCTATCGTTTGACTGCAAATTTACAGGTCAGCTTGTTTCCTTAGATTTAAGTTGTGTGTAAAAATACTTGTCGAATTTTGTAAGAAGCAGTCTTTTTTTCAAGTTCACCTAAAAATGTAATTTCATCCTTGATTGTTCTCCTATATAAGTATTGTTTGTACAATTTCAATACATTTTTAAAGTCATTTTTACTTTTAAAATGTTTAAGTTTTTTTTCCTTACAAATTTATAAAGAGCTTTTGAAAAATAAAAGACTTATTACATTTTAAAAATAAAACACTTTGAACTCATTTTTTTTTCAGGATACAACCAAAAATTTGAAGTCTTTGGATCATATGATTGATGAGTACACATCAATAGGACAGAGTCATCGATCAACAATTGATAGGGTGGGTAACTGTATTACAGTACATTAGATTGACATTATTTCCTGCCAGTTGGGTTCACCCATTGGACAATGCAATATTATTATTGTTTAATTGAAATCAACATTTTATTGTTTGTTTAATTTAAAAACTAAGGATTATTGTTTCTTTTAGCTTCAAGGTGATTTAGACCAAACTCAAGATGATTTACATTATGAAAGATCTCGGTCAGCTGCCTTGGAAAGAGATTATGGAGTAATAATGAAATTCTTATTTTAACACATTGAAAGATTAGTTTTAAACTATAGCTATTAATTTTTTTTTTTAAGTCTAAAAATTTCAGCAATAAAGTTTCTTAAAACTTAAAAAAAAAATTTGCAAATTGTTTAGTCTAGTTAGCTCTATCTATTAGCACCTTTAAACCTTGCTTTGTACATTGATATTGAAATTATTTATATGATTACATTATAAAATATTTCACCTCATTCTCTTTAAATTTATATGAAACAAATGTGATATCCCAGCACCACAATATTAAAAAGTTTTTTGTACATTTATTGTAGAGTGATTCTGAAAGTTCTCCTCGTGGTGGATATCGTAGCAGAAGATCAGCTGTAAGGTTTGCAGATGACATGAACAAAGAACTCCATGGTATACATCAATCTGTTAGGGACCTATCTTCAGAACAATTAAAACTGGAAGAAAGTTTTAACAGAGAAATAGATCGTAGAGACAGGTTATAAGATGCTTTTTTTTTTCAAGGAGTTATAAAATTATTCTCAATTTGAACTGTTATAAAATTAGAACACCTATTATTCAAGTTATTATTTAGTTGATATATTCTTAGTTTGAACTGTTATAAAATTAGGACACCAATAATTCACCTTATCATTTAGTGAATATTGATTAAGCTTATCAATTAGACTAAGAATTATTAATACATCTAATTGTTTTGATTTTTTATTGAGACATTGAGAACGTAGTTATATTTAATAAATGTGTAACAATGAAAAAAAATCCAACCTTAGGATAAAAGCTACTGTATCTCATCAGTACAAAATATTTATCAAATCTTTGAACTTAAAAAATCTATATTATATTCACTCATTCTAATCACATAAGCAGATTCTTTATATTGTCATATAATTTTTATATTATATAGACATGATAATGAGACGAGACGTTCACTTGAAGATATAAAAGTTTCCCTGAAAGGAGTGACTGCCCTTGATCCTGTAAGTTCTAATAAAAAAAAAACAACAAATTTATATGTTTTATAATGTTAACTAAAAACAAAAACAAAAATTCATACTCTGGCCCTAAAAATGCTTTAGTCAAAAAAGATGCATTATTTTATTTATGTTCAGCTTTCTGCTCGGGTGGAGAAGCGTCTGCAAGCGATTCAGTCAGAAATAAGAGCTGAGCGTCAACTGTTAGACAGAGACCATCACAGAGATGACTACAGTGCCTTATCCAATGAACTCAAAAATGCTATTCAGTCAACACAGGCTGCAAATAATTTAGATGAGAAATTAAGAAGCCAATTCTTGCAATCTGAGTCTATTAGGCATAAGGTGGAGTTCTGTTTTCTTTTTGTTTAGAAATTCTTAAATATGCACTAATTGTACTTTGAACAAGTAGCCAAACTATTAGACTTTTGTCGTAGAGCTAATTCAAATTCTAGTGGAATCTGGGTTTTTATTCAGTGTAATTCCATAAATCAGAGCCTCCATCCCTCTGACTTTCAGGAGTTCCTGATAATCAGTTATTTTTTTGTGTGTTGACTATATAAAACTATTTGTCATAGCAATTGCTTGAAGCTCATTACTCAGTATTACTCGGTACACAGTTAAATCTCAAATAAATCAGTTTAAAAATAAAACAAACTCTTGCAGTTTGAGCTTTACATTTCTGTTATTGTCATCAAAAGATAATTTTAATACCTAATTTGACAACTCATGACATGCTAACTTTCAAAGGTGGAGAATGAACTAGACAGTGTCAAACGAAGACTAGACCAGACAGAGGGAAGTCGAACAGCTCTTCAGTCCCAGGTTGAACAGTTAAGGTTACAGCTGGCTAAAGCTGATCAGGAGAGACATCGAATGAGACTAGACCTTGATGAATCTAGAATAGAGTCTGAGGTCAAAGAGCAAAGAAGACGAAGGGCGGGTAAGTATAATTTTCTACATCTCTTATTATTTACAAATTATTCCAAAAAAAAAAGAGGCACAATTATTTTGCTATCATGAATCAGTTAAGAAACCTTTGGAATATTTCCAAAAATATTTTTAAGCTTTTAGATCAATAGAAAGGTAAAAGAAAGGTTGCATGCACAGTAACCAGCTGCTTCAAATCTTCCCATATCAGAAACCCATAAGAGCAACATATATCCTCAAAATCTGATATGAAAATTTATATTACATATCTAGGCTATATTATCAATGCTGTTAGCAAAGCCTATCAATTAAGGTTTTTGTATTTCTTTATTTTAAATTTTAGTTATTCCAGGTTAAAATTAACTAAGTTCTACTAATTAATATCCTGCTGTATTTATTAAACTCCTTTACCTTTACCTATCCCTTAGTCTGTTGGACCGTTGGGGCACTAAGCAAGATTTGCTGACCATCTTTCTCCATTCCTCCCTGTCTTTTGTCTTGTTTAAAACCTCTATCGATGGTAGGCTCGTCCATTCTTTTATGTTGTCCTCCCATCACTTTCTCTGTCTGCCTCTTCTTCTTTTTCCTGGTACTCAGTATTACATAATACTAATATACAAACTTTTGTACGGTATATTTTAAATTTCACAATATCAGTCAAAAAATGCCTTTAAAATTTTCTTCTCAGTTGAGGAAGAAAAATCAAATAGTTTGGAAAGAGAACTACGAGATTTGAAAACTCACTTGGCCAGATCAGTTGGTGCAGTCACAGAGCTGGAAGATTTAAGGAGGAGACTAGATAAAAGTGAGAGGCAGTGTGCCCAGTTGTCAGATCATATTGAGGTAATAATCATTCATCTTATCCACAGCTCACTATAATGTCTCAAATTGGTATAAGGCAAGACAGTTTTTAATTTTATGATTGTTTCCAGACATTGGCTAAAGATCTGGACAACAGAGAACGTCAAAGTGCCAAAGTTATCACACAGTTGAAAGATGTCTCTGATAAATATGAAGATGCTGACAGGCAGAGAAACTATCTCCTTCAACAGGTGGAGGAACTTCAACAGAAGCTGGCAGTCACCACCAAAGAACTGGAGAAAACCAAACATGAACAAAGAAACACTGAGCTGTGCCTTCAAGATAGTGAGAAGAAAAAAGATGAGTTCAAAGGTCGTGCTCAAGAGACAGTGCGACAGTAAGTTTTAAAATTAAAAAAATTACTGTATTAATTGTTTCCTCCTTTTTTATCCTATTACAATTATGTGCAGTGTGCACTTCGTAATATTAGTCTCTAGCTTTTACTCACTACTTACATATTAATATTAGCCTTTTCTCACTACTTATGCCTGGTATTTAATTCATGATTATATATTATAGTTCATCGTTCGTGGTTTGTTGAGGACCACTTTTGTCATTAAGGAGGGTTTTGTGCCTCCTCATGTGGTTTGTGAGGCCTATGTGAGCCCAGAATGTTTGGCTGGAACTTGTGTCATTGGCTTTGCTTTTTTCTCTGATGATTTTCTTCTGCCAATGCTGTTCTCTTGTCCTCTGAATTTTGTGCACCAGTTTTCACAGTGTGAGGCCATGATGCACTATTATGTGCTTCTGTCTCACAGGTTTTGTTTCAGCACTAAGCTTTACATTTGTCATTAATATATGTTTATATAGTTTAAATGTGAATGCACCAAAGCTACATCATGTTAAAGTATTTATAATGTTCTGTTGGAGAGACATTCTGACAGATATTTGTCTTATCAAAAACATTTCAGTGTAAGCCTAATGAATGTGTTTGGGAATTTCTCTCAGACATTATATTGTTTTTTATTCCTTTTTTTAAATTTTAGGTTTACTTACATTTAAAAAAAAACAACATTTCTTATTTAAGGTTATATCACTTTTTTTCAACTGACGACTTTCTTTATTTGAAAACAGTACACTAACTTTGAAATTGTTTTGAAAGATTTTTTGTAAAGTGGTTTTCAAAATTCTCTCGACAGATGGAAAGCCAAAGTCAAATCTCTTGAAAAAGCTCTTGATCGTCAGAAACATGGCACTAGTGAGATGCTAAATCGTCATGAGCAGCTGATCAAAGAGTTAGAAGGTTTTAAACAGCATGGAAACTATCATCAGCTACAGATTGAGAGCATTAGAAGAGAGTTGGCTGATGCCTTGGTATATATTTATATATTTTTCTCTTCGAATTTTTCATTCTATTGTTTATTCTTTTTGGGGTCATAATCGTTTCTTTTATGTGTAATGTGTATGGTTGTTAATGAAATTTTGAGAAGAAATATGTCTGAAAATGATGTTTAGACATGTTTTGTGAAATTTATACCATAAACCATTAATTAATTGCATCATTAAATAGGAATAATTCTTTACATCTGCTACTAGGAAGCATGGATTCAATATTTTGTTGTTACATCAACAGGCAGTTAGAGCTGCTCAAGATGAACAGCTGAGACTGAAGGACATTGAAATTAATGAGCTGAAATCTTTGAGAATGGATCTGGACAGAGAATATAGAGACTCAAGGTCAATAGCAGACAAGGTCAGGGTCTTTTTTTTTCTGGTTTTAAAAATACTTCTTTGATCAAACACTGTGTTATTTTTTTGATTTTATGTTGACTGTGAGTTATTTTTTGTAAAGATGAACTTTTTTTGGTATTTAAGAATTGTCAAGTGCCTTTGGGTATCTTTAATTTTTTTCAAATCAGATGGAAGGTGAACTTCATAGCCTAAGATCTAGAGTTGCCTGTTTGTCTGAAGACAAACATCACTTGGAAGACAAACTGTCAGCAGTGGAATCAGCTCACCTGTTAGCACAGGATCAGTCACGTTCTCTACAGGTAAATGTTATTAATCTTCAAGTTAAAAAATTGTTTTTTTGTTGTTGTATTTTTAATTTTCTTTTTAAAAAAATGTAAACATCTCTGAAATAAAACTTCAAAAGAGTTTTAGTATCAACATATAATCTAAATATTTTTTAAAATTAAAGCATAAGCCTGTTTAAATGGAGCTTTGTAGGCCTATGTCACATCCTAAAAGTATTTTCAAAAATTGTAATCATAATTGTTACTCTGTATATTATATTTATCAAAGTTTTGTACAAAATAGATTTGTTTGATAAATGTTACTCCAACTTTCTCACTTGACAGGATGAACTGAAAGAGTTGAGTAATATTAAAGCAGCTACTGCTACACAACTGGCAGAGGCACTTGCAAAAAATCATGTAAGTTTGATTTGACCTGCAAATTGTCTTCAATTAACTTTTTATCTTCCTCATCTGCAAGAAACATCAATTTAAGAAAGATTACACAAATATAAGTACAAAGATTTCTGGGATTAGAATTTTAAATACTTTTCCCCCATTCTTAAAAATAAAATATCATTTTTTAGTGACTATATAAAATAGCTATGAATAAGTTGGCCAAAATTTGCTGTACATTCATTATGCTTAGGTTGAAAACATTTTAAAAGTTGTATTTATGCCCATGTTTTATTTTTAAAAAACTCTCAATGGATGCATTAGTTTTACTAATCTAGATTTAGAGTTCACATGATGGACACAGACTTACTCCAAGCAATGCATTAAACTAGTCAATCTCTTATCTTATAGATTGCAGATGTATCTTCAAAAAAGAAGATCATTACATCCTACATACACCCATGTGATAATCCAGGCTTGCATGTTAACTAGAGACTTAAACTCTGCTAAGACATTGGTTTTCCTGTGTCTTATTCAGGCAATCTTTCCCATGTTCTAATAGCACTAGGAAAGATAGAGCACATGTGTGACTAAGTCTTAGTATATGGAATAAGAAATACTAGTCTGAATGTAGTACTTGTGTATTACGTGTGTATTTAAAATTGTGTAAATATATGTATCTTTTAATTAATATAGCTTCTATAAGTTTCATCTGCTATGAAGAATCAAACTTATTTTGTATTCTATTGTATTATCCAACATTTAATCAACACCTAATGCTCACTACCACTAGGTAGAGGAAATGTTGAAGATTATTCAAAATAGTAGCTACACATTTTCTCCTATTGTGTTCTTGAAAAACTGATTTTAGTTGAGCCGTTGTATTGAATAGATCTCACTTTAAGTTTACAAACTGTGTAAGACAAAACTTAAGATCAAATTGTATGTTCTTGTTTGCTGCAGGACCTGATGCAGGCTGTTGTTGAGCTTCAGCATAGAGAGAGAGGGGCCAGGGAAGAAGTGGAGCTGTACAAAAAGCAGCTTCACCAGGAAAGGAATGGACTCAGCAAAGATTATGAAACATTAAAACAGGAGCTCAATGAAGCCAAAGTAAGTCATAAAGAAAAGAAAATCGAACTTATATATTGCTGTCATGTACTCAATGAAAGCTAATATAAATTAGATACATATTCTAAACTTTTTCACCAGACATTTCATGATATATTTATTTTAGTTTCACCTTCACATAGAATTAAAATATCGATGAAGGGAAAAAAAAAGTTTAGTATATCATTTTTCTCTAAATTTTGTTTGTTTTAGGCTTTTAACAGAAAATTTAGATAAAATTTTGAGTTATAATGGAGCAACAGGAAAAACTAGTAAACTTCAACACTGTAAAGTCAGCCAGCAATCATAATGAAGAGTGGCTCATTGACAAGACTTAAGAAAGTACTGGCCAGAGAAATGATGACACCCAATAAACAACTGCCTCCTCTACAGAAAGCAAACTATAATCTTTCATATTTAGAACAGAACACAACTCTAAATTTCCATCTAACTATTGTAAACCTCATATGCCTACCCCAGTGCAGACACTGCTTTCATTTTTTATGACACTAATTATTACACTTATCCTTTTAGAATGTCCCAACTTATTCCAGTTTATACAGACCCTATTAATCAACAAACTAATGTAGCTATCACCTTTTATAGCGGGGCTAAATAGCTGAGAATAACCATGCTACTTTTTCACAGCCCTCAACTCAGCATAAAAAAACTGATTAGAAGAATTTTTATAATAAATCAAGGATTTAGAAGTATACAACATACATATATAAATCACAAAATATTCATGAAATGCATCTTCGCATGGAGTTGGCAAATAATTATGACACCCCCCCCCCCCCACCATAGTAAATGATTGTAATAATATTTGAATTTATTCTTAAATGTAACCCTTAACCTAAATAGTTATCTAATAAACAGCCTAAATGTATATAATTATATCTCTGATTGATATTTCAAGTTCTTAAAAATTCACCTTTTCATTTTTATTTAACAAATAGAACACTTTCTTCAGGCTTTGTTCTATTAGTTCCAGATGTTCTTATAAAAAGTCAGTTATTATGCCACTGACCAAAATTTCAATATGGATGGCAGAGTTTGATGAGTAGCAAAGTTTGAACCGTCATTAGTGACTATTTCATTAGCTGTGAAGCAAAATTTGATTATTTCCATCTTGCTTCAGGTGAGAGAGGCCCATACCATCCAAGAATTAACCAGAAAATTCAGGGCCCATGGTGCAGAGCAGGAAGCTGCTATCCAGGCATTAAAGGTATCTAATTTTAGGTTAATGTGAAAGATGAACTTCTTTTTCACCTGTCATTTATTTTTAACCAACTATTTCAAATCATTCACTAAATTTTTTAGACTAAAAAAATCAATAGAAATTTAAATTTTAAGGCTTGTATATTGCATCTGTTTATATTATTTAACATTCAAAATATAGCTGTCTTTTTGTAAACTCTGTGCAGTAATTAGTTTGTTCATTTGGCTAGAAACCTTATTATAAGTTAATTACCCAGATTATGTTTCAAGAGACGTAAAACAAAAAACTCCTACATGAAGTTTCTATTTGCATGACTGTACTTACATTTCAAATAGCCATATTTTAAAGTAATTTTTTGCAGGTGCTTGCAGTATGGTTTTAAAAAAAATTGTGTTGAATGTATTTCATTGTTTTATACAATTTTTATCTAAACATATGTTGTGACTTTTTTTTTACAGATGGAATTATCTGAAGAAAAAAGTAATGCTAAAATTGCTAACAGAAATGCTGACAGACTAAAAGAAGAATTAGATATTTTAGAGAAAAGATTTAAATTGTGAGGATACTTTGATTTTGTATTACTTATTTTTAAAAATATAAATAATATTTAGTGGGTTTCTTTAAGTGACATGAACATCATGATAATAATAGTCATAAGTATTTTATTCTTCAGCACCCATATATCAATGTTTTTTAATGAATAAAAAATAACACAAATTATTTAATTTAATTTTCTAATTTTTGAAAAGAAAAACCACAAACAAAAAGTATGCTATAGAACTTTGAATTTGAAATATTAATGTTTATTTTATTATTCATACAAATATTTGTTTGTTTCATTGATTAGAGTTGAAGAAGAGAATGTAGGTATGAAAAGAAAGCTGGACTTAGTGAGACAAGAATTTGAAACTCAGGTATGGATACTTGGGCTCGTTTTATTTTTTTTTTTAATGACAATGGCTAAGAAGATCTAAAATCTGTAGGGTCTAGCTTGCTAAAGGCTGTGAATGATTCTTTAGAGAAAGTTTGCCACCCCCAGGAGGATCTAGGTTTAAGTCTTCTTTAACTCAATAATTTAAATAGTTGTGATAATTTTTATCTCATTAATTTAAATGTTGTGGGCATCTATATTTCATAATTATAAATGTGCTACTGTACCTTCAGTTTTAATAAATTTTTGCTACAGTTTATTATGTTTATATCCAGATAAACTGATAAAGTTGTTTAGATTTTAAGCAATACAATATTTCACTAATTAGTGTGTAAGACCATAAGTGTAACTTTAATTCCCGAGTGTGTAAAAATGATTGCATAAACCAGACAGTATATTATATTAGTTATAGCAGTTGCTTTAATAAGCTTAACATCAAAAGTAAAAAACATTATTTGTTTACCATTGCTGTGGCTTTACTAAACTTCATCTCAACCATAGAATATTGATTTATCTTTTTTAATATTTATTATAATGCATTATCAAACCTCACACCAACCAACATCTTAATTTGGTTTACTTGTACTTACATTTCACAGACTCACCTGGCTGAGGATGATCTACACAGGTAAACTATACATACACTATATATAAACTATACAGAATGCAAAAAAAAATCTTAAGTTTTGTACTGCAATATCACTTTGTTGTTTTTTTTAATGTCCATTTATAAACCTTTTCAGTGATTGCTAATTTTATCTTTCTTCAGAGTGAAAAAGCTTGAAGGCCAGTTAGGGAATGCTCATCTAGACCTGGAGAAACTGGAAAAACAACTCATTGTAGGCATTCAACTTATTATGTAAAATACTGCTAAGGAATGATTTATTAAATATATGATGCTGAAACTTTATATTTGGTTATCATGAAAAATGTCAGTATTCCCTGATGTTAAATATTTTAGAGCATCAATTAGCACACATTTACTATAGTCAGAACCTAATTTTTTTTGTATAAAGCTAATATGTTGGTAACACCATGATGAAGTGTGATTAAATCAAAGTAGGATCCTATCGCAATTTTCATTTATGGGTAATTACTCTTTTTCAATAGACATGTTCAACAAAATAAGTTGTGTAATGAACTGAAACATTGAAAGGGGTGGGCAAGACAGGAAGTCCAAAGATTTATCAAAACAATAATAATAGACTTCACAAAGCTTTAATTTTTCTTATAGTTTTATGGGATCCAAATACATGGTCTGTGAAGAAATTAGTTATTTCTATAAACAATAAGTGACCCTAAAAATAATATTGATTTCAATATTATGCATAGTAATTACTGTTATTACATAAACTTTATATTTTTGATATTATCTACTTTAAATGGATTGCATTTTAAAATTAATAACCATTTATTCATCTTCACTAAATCAGAATGTCATACAAGAACTTGCTATAGAAATTGATGCTGTGGTGGAAGCTGCTTCTGTTGATGCTACCAGTCATTGCCAGGTTGGTCTACTGGCAACATTATTTATCAAATGTTAAGATTTCAAATTACTGTTTGACATATGCTTTTAAAGTTTCTAAAAATATAAGTTTAAAAGTAATTTAAGTCTCTCTTCTATTTTTTAACACAACAGATGTCCGGTACTCATTAGCACAACTGGTTAAAATAAGTTCTCAATAACCTAATTAAAATTTGAATTCTTTTAATATGAAACTGATATAAAATATATATAAAATATAAGCATGGAAAATGCTTCTTTAGTCTCTAATGTTTATTATCTTTTCATATTAAAGCAAACTCAGAGATAAAAGATACAAATCTCTGTTTACAGAACTGGCCAAATAGCCACTTAAGACTAGATTTTACCAAACTATTTTTCCTGTCCTAAATACTTTTTTTTGGTTGTTGATTACTTGAGTTTAATTTGTTGAAAAAAAAAAGAAAATGTAAGCTTTAGAAGTTCATTATTTCTTTGTTTAACTCTTTCTTTTCCCCCAACAGCCCATCAATGGACTCAAGAATCTGGTTTCCATTGGTACTGGTGTTCCAAGTCATTTAATAACAGAAATGAGGGTAAGTCTAAATAAAGTGTAAAAGTATACTTAACAA
Organism: Biomphalaria sudanica; assembly: GCA_036873155.1. Taxonomy (NCBI): domain Eukaryota; kingdom Metazoa; phylum Mollusca; class Gastropoda; family Planorbidae; genus Biomphalaria; species Biomphalaria sudanica. The sequence goes on from JAZGLO010002808.1 coordinate 97,389, forward strand.
GTTAACATGTCATGTAAATCTTTAGTAGAGCTATACAGCCCATTAGGTAAACAACAGAATTAACTAATATTTATAATAATAAGTTTTTATGGTTCTGAGTAAAAAAAAATATAGAAAAGTTATTGTGTTTAATGCTATTTATATTGTGACAGTATTTTCTTTGTTTAATGCAAGCAATATAGTAAACTAGTGTTAGCTGTATGAATGTTTGATTAGTCCTCATTAACTTGATTAAATATTTCATATAGAACAAGATCAAGTGGCTGAGGTCGGAATTCAGAGAGCGCCTTGTGCGAGAGCGCCGGTTGCGCCAGGAATTCAGGACAGCTCTGTCAGCTTCAGATGCTGATCGCCAGTTTCTTATCCAGGAACTTGTCAGGAAAGATGAGGAGCTAGATGATTTGTTTCTGGAAAAACAAGGTAGAGTTTTTTATTTGTTCATTCATCCATGTATGATTTGTTGTCAGACTTAAGGTCTGACAAAACCTCTTGTTTTCACTCTAGTAATCCACATTTTTCTTTGTTAAACTTTTATCTTATATCCTGGCTATTTGTTCTAATATGCTGATTGATTTGCTGATCTTCTAACTAGGCAGTCAGACTATTTTATTCTTTGATGGGAAATACATTTGTTGAGTGGAATTGCAATCAATCATCAATCCTCCCGATGGAAAAGTTTAAATCTAAAATGTACTTTAAAAATTTAGTTTTAATAATAGATCTAATTATATTGTAAAAAAATTGCACCTTGAAATATCGATAATAAAATTCAGTTTCAGAAGCTGATAACAATGAGCATGCAGGTGTTTAAAAGACTAAACAATGTAAGATTCATTGTACATTTTTTATAAAGATTATAAAATGTGTTTCTTTTCCTCAGAGATTGCATTAAAAGAAATTCAAAGCATGTGCACTGTAGAGAAACTGGAAGTGAGTATTTTTTAATCTTTTATATACATACAAATCTATCACTGGGACACAACTTTAGGTACATAAGGATACATATGTTCAGCTATAAACTTTCCTTTGTACACTTTGGAACTAAAAGAATACGTTTACAATTCTGGATCATCTTATGGAAATGAGATCAATGCCTGGATATTTAGTTATGGTCAGAACAATGTTGTCTACACAGCAGTTCTTCCTCTCAAAGTGCTGATACAGTATGATATCATATGCATCACTGACTCTGCCAGGGTGTAGCACTGTGTGTTGCAAGCTGCCTAAGGGTTGCAGGCTCCTGATTTTTTCTCAGGGTTGACTCACAAAGCCGTTCCCATGTTTGGGTATAGTTCAAAGGTAGCAGAGGTTTCAATTGAGTTTTTGTTCTCCTATGTTGGTAACCAACAAAGGCTAACAAGGTCCTACTGCCCATTTTAGTTTGGGTTCTACTTTATCAGCCATTTATAATAGGGATAACAGTTTTGGAGAACACAGTATCTGAGCCATTAATTGGTCTGGTTGTCAGAGGCTATCTGAGACATGTGCCATTGGAAGCATTTTATTTTTGAGTGCTTATTTCCATTACCACTTCCAGAATTGACAACCTTACCGAACATTTTAAATGTAGAATAGAGTTATCCACCTTTTTTTTTATTTGATCTGTCTTTAATTACAATGTCTTGAGCAATCACTACAGATGTTTGTTAGTAGTGATAAAGTGAGTTGCAATGCATTGCCCCCCCCCCCCCCCCCGAGTAACATAACAAGAAAATCCATGAATTTTACAAAATTTTCCTTTTCTTGATCTCATTATCTAAATTTTCAAGTTTCAAATTTTACTCCCATGTTAGGAAAGATTCATGATCTGTGAAAATGGAACAATTTTTAGAACATAACTCAAAATTAAACAAAATTTCCCTTTTTTTTTAAATTTACTTTACCTTTGTGGTTGCTGGAATTAGCTCTAGATGGTCAAAAGGCACAAATAAACTAAATTTCGGCAATTATATAATTTCTTATTGTTCCAGGTTCATTTTATTTAGTGTTTGAAACATTTTTGACTGTTGCAATAAAAACATTTTAAAAATATTGTGACCATAAAATCACACTTTATATTACATGAACTTTCTGCTAAGAACAAAGGCAGACTGAAATAAAATGTTTTCATATTTTGAAACTTTTTATTGCTACCTGTTATTTTATTTGAATTTTTTTGTTTTGTTACATAAAAATTCTTCAGACACCCCTCCCCCTTCTAACAAATTTGTATATTCTCTTCCCTTAGTTGTTACATAATATTCGAACGCTCCGTAATGCTTATTTTCAAATAATAATGTTAGGGTAATGAATTTCAAAATGTAAAATATCCGTCTGATTCTATCCAGCTCTTGTCTACCAGCTCTATGGTTCTGTGCTAACCCCCATAAATGTTGCTAAACAGAGATTGATACAGATTTTTTGTATAAGAAATGACAAGTTGTGTAAATTACAAGATAATCACTGTAATAAAAAGGTCATTGATTTATGCATGAAGACGAAACTTCAAGTACAAACAAGGCAATAGATTGTTATGTTGATTGAAGATAAAAATTTTTATTAGATTTTTTGGTTACATTAACAAATACTTAGATCTACATGAAAGAGATTGGGGGGAGAGAATATGTTCTTGAGTTGACACATCCGTCTGCTAATCTTAAGTGAATTATCTGGGGTGTGACCTGTAGCCTCAGGCTAGTCAAGACCATTGTTTGTGTGTGTGTGTGTGTGTTTGTACATCTGTCAAATTAGTCTAAATCTACTACCAGATGAGAAGTAATGCCTACAGGGAGATGGATAGATACAGAATGTAATTTTTTTTTGTTTTGTTTTATTGGGAGGGTTGAGGGTGAATTTTTTTTTTAATTTCTTGATATCTTTAAGTTTCTTTTTATGTTTTGTCATTTGGTCATTTGTCAATTTAAAATCACACATTATCTCTTATGATCTTAACCTTTGTCACATAAAATCCAGTTTAAACAATTGAAAATAGGGTCCATAATAAACTTTTTAAAATAGTTTTTCATCTAAGGTCCAGTATAAACATACGAAAATGTTTCTCCCCCCCCCCCAGGTCCATTATAAACAATTGAAAATAGTTGGTCACCTAAGGTCCATTTAAGGTCCATTATAAATAATTGAAAATAGTTGGTCACCTAAGGTCCAGTAGAAACACTTGAAAATAGTTGGTCACCTAAGGTCCAGTAGAAACACTTGAAAATAGTTGGTCACCTAAGGTCCAGTAGAAACACTTTTTAGATATTTGTTTGTTCTCTTAACTTTTCAGACAATGAATAAAAAACAACTTTAATCACTTGTGTTCAGATTTAATCTCACAAAATAAAAAATAGAAGCTATATGTTCACTTCAATATCACTAATAGTGATGCGATGTTTAATTGTCAGTAGAAGCTGTACCGTTGTAAGAGTTTCACCGTTTACAATCAATATTGCTGTAACTAACTTGGTAGAACCATAAGATCTTGGACTGCAGTTGGTTTTATTTCTTTGGACACCTCTAAATGACGAGTGGGTGGCTCTCTGATGTAGTTATTTTTTTAACTAGGTTTCACCAGGTGATATACGGGATTGGAAGGAATAACTCGTGTAGGTGTTAAAAGTAAAAGTTCCCCTTTCAGACCTTGCGATCTATAGGGCAGATGATGATCATCTGTTTCTGTGGACCATTGTTAACGAGGACTAACGAGGGTGTCATGTGGCCAGCACAACGACCAAACTCCTTTACTTTTCCCCAACTAATGTCTGGTACCCGAAATTAAAAATCTAATTCTTCACCCGGATATCGAACCCGGGACCTCGCTCAGCCACCGCGCCTCCCATGTAAGTGTTACTCTGAACTTTTTGTCTAGTGTGTAAAATGTGTCCACAGTTTCTCTTTTACATTTGGCAGTGATATTAAAAACAATCTGTTACAACTGAAACATGCATTATTTAAGCTAGTACCTTCACGTCAGTAACAGTTGCTTTGAATCTAACTAATGTTTGCCGTCCATTCACCTTTACGCTTCTGGTAGGCCTGTAGCTTATATTTCAGTTGTTTCTATTGGATGATGCCAACACTTCCGGCATTCTTTTCTAACCTATGCCTACGAGTATACTGTTGAAAAACTTCCCCCATTTCTTTCTACCCTAGAGGCCTAGACCACGAGTGCACTATAGCCTAATAATAGGCCTAAATGGCATCGAAATTTTGGCATCGATGGTTCATTACATCAATGAATTTAGAATTTTCTGATAGGGAGAGAACAAACTGGAATAATAAATGGCTCTAAATCAACACCAATAACAGTATACTCAGGTGTACCTCAAGGTGTACTATTGTTTTTTTTAATGTACTTTTTTAAAGTTTACCTTGTTTAATTAAAAAATCACTCTTTGAAAAAAACTTTTTAAAAAATTGACATTGAGTAAAAATTGAGTTTGAAGGACGCGATGTTTGGACTTTATTTCAAAATGTTTTTAGCCAAGTTTTCAGATGAACAAACTCTCACATTTCAACATTGTCAGGTCATTGTATCTTTTGCTTGTAGTATTTTTTAGACGTACTCACATGTATATGTGTGTGTGTGTGTGTATCACCTCAACTATCCCTTAGTCTGTTGGACCGTTGGGGCACCACATAAGATTTTTTGACTGTCCTTCTCCATTGCTTTACGTCTTTGTCTTGTATAGAATCTCTTTCAATGTCCATTCTTGATGTTGTCTTCCCATCGCTTTCTCTGTCTGCCTCTTCTTCTTTTCTTGCTACTGTTCCCTGAAGGAAGGTCTTTGCTAGCCCCGAAGACCTTGTATTATGGCTATAGAGTTTTAGTTTGCGTTTTTTATACAATATTTAGCAGGTCATCGTGGGTTTCAATCGCTGCAGTAACTCTGTTTCTAAACTCTTTGTTTGTGATGCGGCCTTTAAATGTGATACCGTGGTATATATATACCTATTTTTTTTTTATCTTTTCTTTTTATTTGGGTTGGCGGATGAATACAATTGAAAGAAATCACTGAAGTACAGTCGTCTGCTATTGATATAACGTCTTGTGAAATTCTCCTATTTCTGACAAACTTAATCAACAAAGGTACATGTAACACCTTTTCGAGGGGTGTGGAACTACAAACATTTTTATAGGGATCGAAACTCGTGCAAGGGTGTGGGCAAAAGTATCCAACAGGAAATGGAAAGTGCGCAGCGTAATTCTTTTGAATCTGCACTTTGATTATTTTTTTTACTAAGTCCTTTTAATTGTACTGCAGTTTAAATCAGTACAACTGTTTTCATGTCGATCTAAAGGCATGGAAGGCGTTTAAGTCTCATCTTTCAAAGCAATTCTTTAGCATCGCATTTAAATGAAGAAGTATTTACACATTAAACCCTCGGCGAGTCAAGAAGTATTTAGACATTTAACCCTCGGCGAGTCAAGAAGTATTAACACATTAAACCCTCGGCGAGTCGAGGAAGTATTTACACATTAAACCCTCGGCGAGTCGAGGAAGTATTTACACATTAAACCCTCGGCGAGTCGATGAGTATCTACACATTAACCCCTCGGCGAGTCAAGAAGTATTTACACATTAATCCCTCGGTTAGTATTGAATTTCTTGACACATTAAGTCATCAGCGTCACGCCTTGCGTACCATGGAGATTTACACACACAAAAAAATAATAAATAAATAAAAAATCTTAATTCGTGTTTGTCTGTCTTTCCTTATTTCTGTCTGTATGTCTGTCTGTCTGTCTCCCTCTCTCTCTATATATACTATTTCTTTATTTTTTTTAAATGAAAACTAGCGGTGAAAGTGAAAAAGCTAACCCAAGTAATTCACCATTAAGAACAAAGTTGAAGCTATCCTGGTTTTACTGTTATTGTGTTTTATATGAGACCAACAAAAAAAAATGTTTAGGAATCTTGACATCAAAACGTCACTTTTTAATTTAATTAAGTTTTGTGTGTGGGGGCGGAGCTTACGTAATACAAGTTGAAAAGGCCCTCAAAATGCCTCTCATCGTTGAGACAAAGTGACCCGTGTAACAAGTTTTGTCTAATTACCTCATGATGTATACAGCTAACTACATCTAGAGTTATAGGTCTAGTTCTAAAATGTTGATCTACAGACAATACACAGATGACCTTGAAGTTCATACGATCCTTTCGCCTCTTTATATTCCAGCCATTTGCCCCCAAAAAGAATTGTCGAATTGGAATGTGAAGCTTATACCATTATTTGTGACACTCTTTTCTTCTATAACACTACTTCATTCAAATCTCGTCTATTGTGTGTATAGATATATAGTTTGTCATTTCACCTATCATTAGTTATGGTTGTACCTTCTATTCTGTTTTATAGGTTTAGAGAGTTCAAAACAAGTCACTCATCCAGGCCTACATTTTAGAAGCTCTATTATGGATCAAGTTTTGTTAACACACACACATCGCTTAATAAGTGAACTAAACAGAATGTGAAGACTTGTCAAAATAAATCCAGTTTTAAATTGCAATTTGATTAGTTTTAATAATTTCAATAAGGCGCTAATTATTGCCAATTTTTTAAAACATTTCTCTAATTAAGTTATTTCTTCTGCATACCTTTTTGATCTCTTATAAAAAATAATATTTTTAACTTTCAAAGTTGAACTGATTTTTCCAAATGTCCAGCCAGAGTGGACCCTCAGGTTGTCAACTAATGTCTCACTCTTTTTTTTTTTCATCGCTTTCTCCTTTTTCCCCCCCACTCTTTTCCTTAGAATGTGTTGAGCATACTACATCCAGCAATCTCATTTCCTCATGAAATAATGATGTACTCAAATGTTGTTTTAGAGAAACGCCATTTCAAATCCGACTTCACCATCGCCTTATCGTGTTTGGAATGTACTACAAGTCTACCGATATATCGCCTTCTTCTTTTCCGTTGTTTTTTCTTTAAATACATATGTATTGCAAAGATCTGTCTATACATAAACCATTTGAAGCTACTCTGGTGTCTACAAAACGCAGTTCATGCGTTAGTATTAAGTAGAACAAATGTGCAACATTTACAATCGGTTTGCCTACATTAAGAGACGTCTTCCCCCCTTTTCACTATTAGGATTATTTGATTAGTGCATTCGAGCTCGAATCCTGATGAAGACTAGTTGTTGTTTTTTTCTTTCGGGATCTTTAGTGTGCCTCTGAGTCCACCCAGCTCTAATGAGTACCTGACATTAGTTGGGGAAAAGTAAAGGCGGTTGGTCGTTGTGCTGGCCACATGACACCCTCGTTAACCGTGGGCCACGAAAACAGATGAACTTTATATGATCTGTCCCATAGATCGCAAGGTCTGAAAGGTGAACTCCATTACTTTACTAAATGGAGGTAATACATTTTTTAAAAAGTTTACTAAACAAGTTGGCCAGAATCCTCATTGACCTTCTACAAAGTCTGGTATTGATACTTCTGATCTCCTGTTGTTGGTCATATCATAGTTACTGTTGGGACTTAAGTGTGAAGTTGGGTTTGTTGTAACGTGTGTGACAATGATTGAACAACAGTGGCTGTCTTAGTTTGTGTGTAACTCATACTACCTTTCAACAAATAAATAAACTTACTCAAATGTAAACACTATAACACTACTTCATTCAAATCTCGTCTATTGTGTGTATAGATATATAGCTTGTCATTTCACCTATCATTAGTTATGGTTGTCGTTCTGGACTTTGTCGTGGACTGCTATAGCATTGTCGATAATTTTTCTTCCATTGACATATGCAGCTGTTGTTCGCATGGTTGATTGTGTAAAACTAATGAGTTGTGTTATGTTAGTTCACCAGCCCCTCCATTTTCTTTCCGTTATCTAGAACTATCTAATCTATTAAAAAATTTCTTGTTCCCTCTTTATTTAGGAGCACGTCCTTGACCTTTCCGATGAGCTTCAGCTAAGAAAGCTAAGAGAGGAAGAGCAGAAGAAACTCTTCGTGCGAGAAAAGTACAACATCATCTCAGACATGGAAGATATTCTGGTCAGTTAGCATCACATATCCAGCTAGTTGTTCAGACAGTCCCTTGGAGGGGAGCTTCTTTGAGCCTAGCGTTCGAAAAGTATTTCACTCAAATCTTAGTGCTAAGGGGTTTAGTTTATATCCTGTAGAAAACTTCCAACTAGCAGCGCAGTACTGAGGGGTTTAGTTTATATCCTGTAGAAAACTTCCAACTAGCGCAGTGCTAAGGGGTTTAGTTTATATCCTGTAGAAAACTTCCAAGTATCGCAGTACTAAGGGTTTAGTTTATATCCTGTAAAAAACTTCCAACTAGCAGCGCAGTGCTGAGGGGTTTAGATTATATCTGTAGAAAACTTCCAACTAGCGCAGTGTTGAGGGGTTTAGTTTATATCCTGTAGAAAACTTCCAACTAGCGCAGTGCTGGGGGTTTAGTTTATATCCTGTAGAAAACTTCCAACTAGCGCAGTGTTGAGGGGTTTAGATTATATCTGTAGAAAACTTCCAACTAGCGCAGTGCTGAGGGGTTTAGATTATATCTGTAGAAAACTTCCAACTAGCGCAGTGTTGAGGGGTTTAGTTTATATCCTGTAGAAAACTTCCAACTAGCGCAGTGCTGGGGGTTTAGTTTATATCCTGTAGAAAACTTCCAACTAGCGCAGTGCTGAGGGGTTTAGATTATATCTGTAGAAAACTTCCAACTAGCGCAGTGTTGAGGGGTTTAGTTTATATCCTGTAGAAAACTTCCAACTAGCGCAGTGCTGGGGGTTTAGTTTATATCCTGTAGAAAACTTCCAACTAGCGCAGTGTTGAGGGGTTTAGTTTATATCCTGTAGAAAACTTCCAACTAGCGCAGTGCTGGGGGTTTAGTTTATATCTGTAGTAAACTTCCAAGTAGCGCAGTGCTGAGGTGATTAGTTTATATCCTGTAGAAAACTTCCAACTAGCGCAGTGCTGGGGGTTTAGTTTATATCTGTAGTAAACTTCCAAGTAGCGCAGTGCTGAGGTGATTAGTTTATATCCTGTAGAAAACTTCCAACTAGCGCAGTGCAGAGGGTTTTAGTTTATATCCTCCATCCTTTTTATTAATCTTCGCTCACCTTGCTAGGATAAATAGTGCATTCTAGGCGCCAGGAGAATTAAAGAAAGATTTCAAGAAAATGTTTGAGTTACGAGAGAAGCTTACAATTCAAAGGAGTAAGAAACGAAATATTTGTGTGTGCCTGGGTGGGGGAGGGCTCACATACATAGTGTCAATAAACAGAAGTGGTCTTTAGGCTAACAACCTTAAATCTTCGTTATACGTTAGTTATAGAAACAGTTGAATTCGATATTCATTATCAGGCTCTAAAAAATTCAGGTCCTTAAAAAATATTTTCTTTTTTTCAAACACACAATTGTACAACTTAGTTTATATCTTTAAAAAAAAAAATTAAAATTAAACACCAGGTGGCACCACTAGATCTAGACCTATCTTTGCGTCATTACACCGAAAGCCCCCGACTTAAAGGATAATATGTGAACATTATCTAGTATCTAGCAGACTATTATTGGGAATTATATTCCCTCCCCATTTTGATTGACGTGTGCGTTCGACCAGAGACAGTCGCCCATTGTTCTCCTGGTGTGAGTTCGCACGAAACATGACAAGAGGAATGACAGTAAACAGCATAGTTTGAGGGATTTGCTCGGTTCTTTTTCTCTTTCATTTCGCTTTATATATAATATATATATATCTTGAAATCATTTATAACAGATGTTATTTCAACACAAGCTTCACGCAGTAAATGTCCTCTAGATCTAACTTTTGCTGCAGTGACAACGTAATAGAAGATTATAGTATATTGACTAACACTTAAGAGTCAATTGGTGGTGACCAGTTATATAAAAAAACAAACTGGGCCATTCAAACTCTGTTTGATTATGTTCATGTCGCTATATATATCACTTAATGTGCTAAAGATGTAATTGGTGCCTCGACTTATCTGTTGAGTATCTCCTGCACGCCATAAGGCCGCACTATCTGTAAACACGTCAGTGGCAACTGGTATTCATGTCTGAAGTATTTTCTATTTCGCCGCAATGTACAGCCTTATTTTACCAGCTGTCTGTTTTGCTTTCAATAAATAGTTGGGGGGGGGGGTGCTCCTGAAAAAAACCCGTCCGTTCATTGTGACGTATGGTGCTCAGCGGATTAACTATTGAATTAGTTTATGTTGCTGAGTTGTGGAACACTTTTAAAAAAAGATGACCTTTAAACTATTCTCTACAATAGTCTTACAATGTCTCCATCCTCCTCCATTTTGTCTACGCTACCGAATATCAACAAAATCTAAATGAGACTCTTGAATCGATTGCCATTCACAAAAATTGACTGTCAACGCCTTATTTTTCCCTCCCCCTTATTTTTTTTCATTTCACCTAATTAAAGAAACACTTCCGGTAAAAGGCAAATGGCTTCGAGGCTAAAACCAAATCAAACTAAAAACTGTTTTAGTGTTCCCATTCAATCATTCAGCGGAAGTTGTAAGTCGGATGAGAATTCCGTTTTTTTGTTTTAGTTTTACGAATGCAGAGGACAAAAATAAAAACGGAGGGTGACATTTTTATTGGACATTTATGTCTCTAAAATGAAAGAGCATTTCCCATGAGAGTTCACCCAATCGCGAGGTAGATTGTACATTAAGAAATTGTAGGTAATGCAAGGTCACCATGACTGAACTAAACTAATGGCAATACGCCAAAATAAAAATAAAAAAAAACTTCAATAGAACCCCCGGCACATATCGGCTTTGTATTTGTTATATTTGACAAAATATGCATGTCATATCTGGGTCTTCGTTGTCACGTGAGTTTCTGCACCCTTCCGAAATATATGTACTGGAAAAGAGGTTCTTAAACATTTTTGACCTGAGGACCCCTTTGTACAGTCAAAACCTGCTACATGACAAATGCATAGTACATTAGTTACAAATGTTTAAAAAAATTGTTGAAGAGAGTTTATTGAGATTATAATTTTGTTTTAAATACAATTGTAAAAATATAATTGACTTGGATGATGTTGATGAGATTTTATGAAAGTATTTATGTCTGGCTCAATGTTTGTAATTAGCAACCGCTAATCTCCACGGGCAGAAACTTCTGGTTTCTTGTATTTGTCACGAGGTTTCATATCGCCACTAAATCCACATTCTACCAAATAAGAAGACGGGAAAGCAGTCAACTAATTCTAAACTAATAGGCGCGGTGGCCGAGTGACTTGGCTTCCGAACCGTGGGTTCCAGGTTCTTCAAATCCTGGTGAAAACTGGGATTTTTACTTTTGGTATCTTTAAGGCGCCTCGTAGTCCGTCCAGCACTGATGGGTACCTGACATTAGTTGAGGAATAGTAATGATGGTGAATTGGTGTGCTGGCCACATGACAGAACTGGGCTACAGAAACAGTTGAACTTAACATCATCTGCCCCTTAGTTCTGAAAGGGAAACTTAATTTTGTTACCTACCCATAATGCAGAATATAAAATCGGAATATATTATGTAACCGGAATTTGTGGTATCCTTGTTCAAACATTGCTTTTTCCTCGTTTGTGTATATTTCAATAAGCCGATATTGTATCAATATAAAACAGTAGAGAAGGTCCAATTGATAATTATTAAAAGTATCCTATCGGATCAACTGGCTTTTAGCGAAGAACTTATTTTTATTGGATACAATCTACATCTTTCTGTGGACATCCTACTCTGGGTTCACAGTTTGAGAACCACTGAACTGGAAGGCAGTGCTTGGTATTACTACGTGCAGGCTGCTTGGTGCTAATGGTTATCTTTATTGCCTGAAGGTTTCAATTAATGATAATGGTGAATCCAAAGTAGTTGTTGTTACTAGCCGCTTCAGTTAGATTTCAGATTTATGGTTTAGATTTTATCTACTGTTATGGAGTGTGTGTGTGTTTCTATAGTGACGGTGGGAAGAGGTTAGCGATTGGTTGTGAATGATGCAAGATCATCGTCAGCACTCTTAGTGAGGGCAGACAACTCTAGAACGTGAGACAGAATAGGCCAGTTATTGTAGTGAGAGTTAGATCTTATGTTAAAAATATTATTACTAAAGTCTATCTCATATCAATTTGATTTTTGACTATATTATAATACCAGTTATATTGAGTATTGTTTACAAAGAAATTGCTCAAGTTATTTTAAGTTCTAAAAGTTAAGATATAATACGCCAACAACGGTTTAGTTGTCTACCAGCAATTTGGTGCTACAAGTCAACGACCGTCAATATCATCTACTCTAATGTCTCACAGACACTAGACGTTTTTAGCATTGCAATGAACTAAGAACAAATTAAACGAACAGTCTAATTCAAGATATAAAATAGGAAGTACTAAAGGCACTTCAACTTACTTTTGTCGTCTTAGAAATTGGTAATATCTTTATAATATCAGTATCTACATCGCTGGTCGCAAGGCGTTGGCGAAATTTTTCATGCAAAGTTAGAAAGGAGCTCATTTGGTCATATCTAGTCTATAACAGATTGTTTGTTTTTTTAGCGGCCCCCGAAAGGGTAAAAGACGCTTTAAGTTTTGTGTGGCCTGTCTGTCCGTCCGTCCCGTTTAGATCTCAGAAAATAGAAGTGAAAATGAAAATCGGACATTTAATATTTTAGATCATTCAAAGTTCTGATGCAACGGCTACTTTTTTTCTTTTCCGAAAGTGAACCATCTAATTTTTTAAATTATATATGCAAGCAGATTTTTTTAAAAATCACACCACTTTTCAATGAAAAACATCAGGGGAGATAACATTTTTTTAAAAGGTCATAGACTTTTTCATTAATAACTCAAGCTTCATTCATAGATTCGCGCATTGGTACAAACAAATTTGCATCTAAGGTCACAATGGTAAAAGTGTCAATGGATCATTATAAAATATAGTTTCCACTTATTAACTAATTCGTTGAATAGAATACTGATTCAAATGTTGTTTTTAAAAAAATAATTTTGATACGAACTTCGTTTTAGCTATAAGTTTAAAAATAACAAACTGCTATTATAGCGCGATGTTTCGACATATCCTCATCATAGGGGCCTACACTTGACAGTCTAAATAAGACTAAATAGAGCCTAGATCTAGATATAGTTATATATTATAAATGTATTAATAATTTGAACAAAATTTTAATTATTAAGGCAATAACTTATCTTTTGGAATCTTAGGGGGTGCAGATTTATTTATTATGTAAACAATAGTAGGCCTATCACATTAAGAAATGAATCGGATACGAACAGCATAGTACACCTTTAGGCCTACCCGGTAACAAAAGGCCTACTATTCATGGTCATAATATTGGCCTAGGTCTAGTAATTTTAAGATTAAACGTGTACATTCAGACGATTTCTAGTCTAGAAATAGTAGATTCTATATCAAGATTATATATCTGGATCTAGAATGGACCTCATTCACCAATCGTAAACAAACAACATTTAGCAACGTGGTTCTCTATCTCTTCTATATAAATTACGTAATCCATAAAGGCTGTCACGTGATTCATTTTTCATTGTTTTATCAATATTATCACGTGGCTAAATGTTGTTTGTTTACGTTTGATGAATGAGGTCCATTAGATCTACACTTAGATCTAGACTTAGATTTAGATCTTACTGTAGTTCTAGACTTAGATCTATTTCTAGATCTAGACTTAGATCTTGAATCTAGATTTAGATAAAAAAAATTAGGTCTAGATCTAGCTAGATCTATGTCTAGTTTGTATGACAAATGACAATGGAGATATTAATTTTTATTTGCGAGGGGAAAGTCTTCTTGTACACAATTGTAGCTTAAAGTAGATCAAGAAGTTTGTTTTTTCGTGTTGCCAATTTATCTAATTTTGTTCGAAGAATAAATCTTTTTTAGTTTATCTTTATTACTTGTAACATGTTATTAATTTTGAATGTATGGATAAGGTTAATAATTATTATTTTAAAAAATATAAGTGTACGCTAAATAAATATATGGAGATGCTGTGGCTTAGGGTTGAAGCACTTGGATCTCAAAGTCCTGTGTTCGAATCCTGATGAAGACTCTAGGTGGACCACTTCGGGGCTGAGTTTGAGTTTGTGTTTCCACACATACTGTCTTTGTAACCTTGTTATTTCTACATTTTGTTATGTCTTTCTGGTTTTCTGTCAATCTTTTAATGTCTTTCTTGTTTTCAGATCACCTAAGGTGTGTCTTTCCAGTTTTCAGATCATCTTTGTTGTCTTGATAATTTTCTGTTCTTTTGTGTCTTTCTAGATTTCAGTTCATCTTTGGTGTGTCTTATCATCGTTGGTGTGTCTTTCTAGTTTTCTGTTCATCTTTGGTGTGTCTTTCTAGATTTTAGTTCATATTTGGTGTGTATTTCTAGTTGTCTTATCATCGTTGGTGTGTCTTCCTAGATTTTAGTTCAACTCCGGTGTGTCTTTATTATTGACAGCGATGTTGAACAATTATAACTTAATATGACAAACTGTTCGGAACATTATTAACAAGTACATACAACATAAAACAACTCAAACTATGTACAATTGAATGAGCTATTTACAATGGCCATGTCATGTTTCAACACAGTCTAACAACTTTGAATCTTTATCACCTCAGCATCCAACCCCAGGGTCCCGGGTTCGAATATCAAGACTGGGATTTTGAACTTCAAGATTTTTTACGACGCCCCTGAGTCCGACCAACTCTAATGGGTACCTGACATAAGTTTGGGCAAAGTAAAGGCGGTTGGTCGTTGTACTGACCCCATGACACCCTCGTAAACCATCGGCCATAGAATTAGATGACCTTTACATAATCTACCCAATAGAGCCCACGGTCTGAAAGGGTTTGTTTTTTTTCCCAAAAGCACACAGTAAATTCAGCATATGAAATAAATTGTCATGTTTGATACAGTCATATAATGAGACAGTATTATTCTAATTTTTTTTAACTTCTCATTTTATCACTAATGAAGACAAGAATCTAATGAATAGTATTGCAGTGTTTTCTTTTTTTTTTCTCTTTCCAGGATGCTCAAAAGGAGAAAGCCAAAATTGAAGAAAGATATAAAAGGTGAGCCATAGTTGGATTTATTGCTTGTCAATATTTACATTACTTTGGTAATTAATGACACAGAATTAGCTGTCTCCGTGTTTTTAAAATTATGCTCACGCTATTATTTGACTTGAATGAATATATAAATACGTTAAATGCCTGGTCGTTTTTATGCACTTTGGATTGTCATCACAAAGGTCGCGAGTTCGAACCTGTAGCTTCCATCCCTTGCCGCCCTGAAGGGGGTTTAGATTAGGGACGTAGTTTATTCCTTATCCTATACTTAAAAAACCAAACAGGTCTTAGTGTAGGCCTAAACTAGGACTTTTTCTAGTTCTTCCTCCTTCGCTGGCATGTTGATGTGGAGAGAGAAATAAAAGCTTTTTGTCATGCTTATTCATAGATACTATGTAAGTTTATTTCCAGGGGAACTAATCTTTGCAAACATTTTGATTGTGATGCAACAATGTATAACTATGTATAGAAACTTTCTGACCACAGATTGCAAGACACTCTCAAATCACTTCAGCAGGACTTGAAGTCTGGCTCAATGGACATCGGCAAGGTAAAAAAACAACAACACAAACTACCGGGTACTTCCTGTACGCAGTCAGATTAAGTCTACATTGAAATCATATAAGTATCCGATTCTTCTACTCTGCTTCTCTCTTCTGTTTGTTGGACCTTTGGGGCGCTATGTCTTGTAGACTCCCTCCATTCCTCTCTGTCATCTAGCACTCGGCCTTTATATTTGGAGGAATTTCTTGCGTCGTTTCTCAAACTGGAGGTGGGGCGTGGGCTAACAACAAAGGAGGATTTTATTTGGTTTGTAATTCGTGTAAAAACGAAATTATTACCAATATTTAAAAATCCAGATCATAAATTTAGTGACGTATTTTAATAGTCTGAGTAGCAAATCTCTTACTGTTTTCGCGAGAGGTGTTTGGAAGGAGATGGATACGAAACGTTTTCTTGAGGAAGACATTTCAATACGTTTTCGCCAATGCCAGTCTAGAGTCTGTCCTTCTTTCGTGCGCCTGCATGCTCACATTTCTCCCGAGTGCCATAAACCAGTATACCATCTTTCTGTTGACGTCTTGTATGAGCATTAAAAATAAAAATAAACTCCAAATTCATCAATGCTGATGGTAAAGTCATTGGTAAAAAATTAACCCCATTTGGGCAGCTGGTTGAGACAAACATCCATAAAAAAGCAAAAAAGATTTTAGAAATAAGAAATCACCCTTTGGGTCAGGATTTTGTGATTTTACCATCACAAAAGAGATACCAAGACACCGATAGCAAAGACAAACAGACACAAAAACCCCGGCAATCAAATTATTAAATAGAAACAATTTGACATATGTAAATTATGAGTGAGTCAGGTGTGAATGTACATATTTTAAAAGTTACTATGTTCTGTTTGGTGTAATGCACAAATTGTAAGACAGATTTCTTCACGGACAATAAAGATTATTATTATTATGTGAGCAAAACAGACTCGCTACAAGACGTCTTTGTAAACGTGAGGACTATCTTATGACAATTGTATGAATTTTTGCGCTCCTTCGGATTCCGTAGTTCGATAAAGAAGGCGCAATCATTAATTATTAATTTTTTTTTTAGTTCTGGGAGACGGGCGTCACTAATAAAAATTGTGAAACACTGATTTTATTCTTATTGTTATACCCAACACCAATGTACTGTTCAATTTTTTAAAACCTTTATTCACTAACCAATGATCCTGTATTTTATTAATATTGTCTAGGCATAGTAATTTGCCTATAAGATTCACCTCAGTGCCTGGTTAAGTTGTCGCCTCCTGTAGCAAGTCTTTCTTGTAACGGCTGTTACATAATTTCTAAAGTTAGTGTGGGAAAAGGGGGTAGACTTCTGAGTTCTGAAACTTAATTGGTTCCTGAAGTTTGTGAATTTAATATGAATGTTTCTTGCAGCTAGATCTACTCTTGTGAATATAACTGTTTCTTGCAGCTAGATCTACTCTTGTGAATATAACTGTTTCTTGCAGCTAGATCTACTCTTGTGAATATAACTGTTTCTTGCAGCTAGATCTACTCTTGTGAATATAACTGTTTCTTGCAGCTAGATCTACTCTTGTGAATTGAATCCTTTCCTACAACTAGTTACTGTTTGTTGTTGCTGTTTAGACAAAGCAATCGACCCATGTGCAATCCTCCTCATCGCAAGCTGTCTCGTGTCTGCTACGTCACGTGTCCGGATGGCCGGGGCCGGTTCTAGTTATCCTTGCTCTCGGCTCCCCATAATGCAGATTGTTTTAAAATTCGACTTGTGTTTACTTTTTTCTTTAGGTATGAGAAGCCTTTTACTAATATCTATTTACTAATATCTATGTCCTTGCATCGTGCCCTATCGATGGCTTCAAAAAAGAATTCATTTAATTAAAAAAATGATTGATAATTGGTTAGCTTTTTACATTTCTAACAATTTTTTGAACCATTGTTGTGGGAAACGATTTCATAAAGCGCTTTCATCTCAAATTAGGAAATATTGTGTTAGGATTGGAATGTCATTAAGGCTTTGTGAGAACCTCTGACCTTCGTGAACTCATGTGGTAGACAATGGTACAAGATGCTCAGGGTTTGTGTAAACGTCCCTGCAAGGCTCATCGTCGGGGAGAATATTGGCATGAATCGAGGCCATGGAAAAAACAACACAAAAGAATAGAGGGACCTTACAATAGATGATAATAAGGAAAGACAAAGAAGAGTGAGAGAAACAAAAAATTCTCCGATCACATGGGTGCCCCCCTCCCAAGGGAAATAAAATTGGGAAAATAGTTGTTTTAATATTAAAAGAACAACAGCTAAGGGTCAAAGGTTGGAAGAGTTGGCCAATCAAACAAGAGCCATGGTGAACATGAGACCAAATCACCACCTCGATCCCAACACATACACACGAACAGCTGTGACTGTTTGGTGATTAGATAATATTATTCGAGCGTCATCGGGTTTACGTCACGTGTCTGGCCCGGACTGGTTTCACTATTAAACTCAACTTATGACAGAATATTCTTTTTGTGAGGCTTATGATTGATGATAGGTGGGCCATAAGAAATAGGATTAGGATTGTTTTGGATCACGAGCCACAGGTATACGTTGCATGCCTTGTACACTTCAACCAAAATGTTTACATCACCATCAAAGAAAACTTCCAGAGAGGTGGACTGCAGAAAAGTCATTGAGATTACTTTCAGCGAAGGATCTTTTTGGTTATTGTTGCGTGGAAATACATGCATATTGGCGTTTGTTTGTTTTTGTTGTAGCAAGTCTTACATAAATCTGGCACTATTTTCAGTTGCCGAATTCTGAATGTTTTGCTTGTTGAACTAGATAAAGAATAATTCATAAAACAACATTTTATAGACAACCAGCTACAGACTCCTCACTCGTAATTAATACAACCACCTACAGACTCCTCACTCGTAATTAATACAACCTCATACATACTGAACACTCGGAAATAAACAACCTTATACATACTGAACACTCGGAAATAAACAACCTTATACATACTGGACACTCGGAAATAAACAACCTTATACATACTGAACACTCGGAAATAAACAACCTTATACATACTGAACACTCGGAAATTAACAAACTTATACATACTGAACACTCGGAAATAAACAACCTTATACATACTGAACACTCGGAAATAAACGACCTTATACATACTGAACACTCGGAAATAAACGACCTTATACATAATGAACACTCGGAAATAAACAACCTTATACATACTGAACACTCGGAAATAATACAACCTTATACATACTGAACACTCGAAAATAAACAACCTTATACATACTGAACACTCGGAAATAAACAACCTTATACATACTGAAAACTCGGAAATAATCAACCTTATACATACTGAACACTCGGAAATAATCAACCTTTTATCTACTGAACACTCGGAAATAATACAACCTTATACTTACTGGACACTCGAAAATAATACAACCTTAATTTCTTATAGAGACTAAACAGGAAACCCGAAAATAACAGCCCTATACAGACTTAACACCTACATTTCAAAACCAAATCAAAGTTGATTTGTCAGTTGGTTACATTCCGTCTGCTCACAATGTGTAGATATGGCAGTCACGTTACAATCTACTTTCATGTACTGCATTCATACTAAAAGAAAAAAAGTAATAAAGATGTAGGCCTAAATTCTTACAACGCTCATTTCAACTCACTCTGTCCGTCAGTCTGTCTGTCTGGTAAAAAGTTTGTACACGTTATTTCTTGCACACCCTATCTCGGATCAACCTGAAATTTTGCACAATTATTTCTTTTACCTGACAAAACAAGAATCAATTAAAAAAATAGCCAATTAGTTAATTAACTATTGGTAATTCATTATTGTATTTGGTATCTCAAACAAGGAAAAGAAATTGTACTTGACTGATGTGGTGGAATAAGTTGAATTAGTCCCCTTATACTTTATATAGAGACAAATTTGAAACTAACATTAGATAACTATAAAACCTTCTATTTTCATAAGCACCTTCCTAGCACAGTGGTTAGTGTATTGGCTTGAGGAGGCTTAGCCCTAGGGTTCGAATTCAGGTCGTTCAACCTTTTTTTTATAAATGCATCTAAAAGGCGATCACTGTAACATTTACACAGATACCCCCTGTTTTTCTCCCTCCGCCCCTTTTTTTCCCAACTGGTCCAGACAAGTGATAGCATCATTGCGTTTAGGGAAAGCTAAAAGTATGAAATTGCGATAAACAAACAAAAAATGGTAAAAATATTTGTAATCCCAAAATGTATCATTGTTAGTCTTGATCTATTAAAATTTTATTACATAACTGATCCAAACTAGTTGATACAACATTATTACTACGCGTAGTATAAGCTTTGTTTTTTTTTAGTTTTTTTTTATAGTATTTTTTTTTCTTGCTTAAAACTAATCCTACTAATAATATAAAAATAAGCACAAACTGTATGCTATAAAAGAAACTAAGCACTTGAAAATAATTCTTGGTGATAGTCTTACAAGTCTCCAGAAATATTTTGCGTCATGAAAGACAATGTGAAGATGAGTTATGTGGTACGAAATTTTCTGCAATGTCACTTAACGTCAAGGCAAGTTTTTATGAGTATAAACAACTAGATCGGCACTAATACATACACTAATGTTACAGAGAAAGCTAGACAGGCGGTACATTACTAACATATAAAAGTGACTTTGTTACACATATTTGCTGACGTCTGTTACAAGTGTTTCTTTTTAGTGGTCCTTCATCAGCATAATGTAGGGGAAACAACTGCCACGTTTTCTTTAATAAACACAAGATTGAAACCTTTCTGACAAGGCCGGGATTTAACCCATGACATTGAATGGCAAAATGAACGAAATGTAAGCAGGCTATATTTAGACACTGATAGAACTTTATTTTTTTCTTTTAATTTTTTCATCTAGCCACTATACAAATTATCTTTGGGGTTTTATCTAACATAAACACTATTTTAAATAATATCACATAGTCGTGTAGATGTCACGCCATATAAATATAAGCAGGCTACATTTAGACACTGACAGAACAATTTTGTTCTTCTAATTGTTTTATTTAGCCACTACGATAGACAGAACATAAACACTATTTTAAATATTATCACATAGTCATAAATGTCACGAGAGGAAAAAACATATTTTTTTAGGCTCTACATTTATCTATTGACTGCAACTATTAAAGTTTCATGATTAATGATTATAAATCTAATATTACACAGAAAATTAATTCCACTGTTCATTACTAAAGGGAAACGTCTTGCATAAATACAACTTAAAGTAAATCAAATGTCATGAACTATTACATTACCTGTAAGTATTCAACACGCACATTAAAATACAATTAAGATGACAAATAAAAGTAGATGAAATAACGACATTCCACGTAACTGGAACACAACAGGAACTGCGTGGGAGTTAAGAGGATTCAAAGAATCTATTCGCCACACTAATTCAACGTATGGAAAGATTCACCACCGACTCCCTGTGATTGCTAAGCACCAAGATTTCACAAATTACCATTTGTAAACGTTTTATATTTGTGTCCTGTTCACATGATAGTTTCCCTTATTAGATCTACACTTAACCAAACGAAACCTCCGATATGTGGATGTAATCAACCGGGACCTCCAAGCAGTGACATCCATATTGATGCTAATAGGTAGACCTTGCCCTAGACCGCATAATGTGGATAGAGAAGTTGACCACTGGGAAGACCTAGCCCTAGACCGCATAATGTGGATAGAGATGTTGACCACTGGGAAGACCTAGCCCTAGACCGCATAATGTGGATAGAGATGTTGACCACTGGGAAGACCTAGCCCTAGACCGCATAATGTGGATAAAGATGTTGACCACTGGGAAGACCTAGCCCTGGACCGCATAATGTGGATAGAGATGTTGACCACTGGGAAGACATAGCCCTAGACCGCATAATGTGGATAGAGATGTTGACTACTGGGAAGACATAGCCCTAGACCGCATAATGTGGATAGAGATATTGAATACTGGGAAGACATAGCCTTAGACCGCATAATGTAGATAGATATGTTGACTACTGGGAAGACATAGCCTTAGACCGCATAATGTGGATAGAGATGTTGACTACTGGGAAGACATAGCCTTAGACCGCACTGTGTGGAGAAAGTGGTGACAAAAAATGCTCTGGACAGCGAAAAAGCATCGGTCTTAGCTCTGGAAGAAAATCGTGCTAAACGAAAAATGGCTGGTTCCTCTGCCACCAAGCAAATATGACCTTTACCTACGTTGTATGTGAGCGGGAATGTGGCTCTACAATCACATGAAAAAGTGCTTTACGTGATGAAGTTGTTGAAGGAGGCCAACAATTGAAAATGTGAAAAATATTCAACTGTAGGCCTACTTGTGAACCTTGACTTTAAGTGAATTGATAGTCACAGTGTGTTATTGGACAAAGTGAATTTATCATCGTATTTTGTGTTAGTATTGACGAAAGATAACACTATTGACTTGCATTTGTCATATAGTTTGTATAAAAACAATATGTTGCATATAAACAAAGCAATCCAACAATGTTGTTGTTGTGAATGGTATAAAAACTTAACCTTAACAATGCACTTAAACAATTGATGGACTTTTCCCTAATTAGCTAACACGTCCATTTGAATACGTTATTTTAATGATCTGTGAACATAGACATAAATAAATATAGACTGGCCGATTAAAGAGTTTTATGAAACGAAACTTTGTGACTTGCAATTTTGTGTACTTTATTATACAGCATTTATGAGCAGTATAAAAGTTAAGTATTCATATCTATTTCAGCCATAACCTATACAAGTAGATATACATGTTTTCAAGTTACATGAAGTTACTACCTTCGGCCAGTCTATATTGATTTATGTCTATGTCTGTGAAGCAAAGGGAGAGAATCGTGTTGCTCCATAAGTTGACTCCAGGAGAAAAATAAATCCAGGATTCTTTTTCAAACGAAACAATAAAATGCATCAAGAAACAGAATGGCAACTCTAAGAAAGCTTTGTTCTTTAGCGTTCTCAAAGTGTTTATGTTAGAGAACAAATGTTGTTTTGGGAATCCACTCTTGTGGAGCAGTGAACTTAAGGAAACAAGCTTAAGCTTTGGTTGTGGGAATGTTCACACCTTTAATGCTGCCATCAGCCAAGCAGACTTGCGGTCCGCATGGATAGAACCTTCTGATCTTGTCGTAGGCGACATTCGTTTCAGTTTTATTTAATTCTCATGTTTTGTTTTGTTTCATTCCAGCATTGAATTCTGGGCTTTTGATAACAACAGTCCAATTTTTTCATAGGCATTCGTTCAATCGTTAATGCTAGTAGCTTCAGTGGCGTAACTAGGGTATATGATATCCCGTGCGGCCTGCACTATCCGCACATTGCTACCTACGCTTCTTGAGTAGCCCACTTGACACGTGCTGTGCAATACCTAAAGTAACAAACAATAATATCATGTCTGTAGATTAGGACAATATCACCAAAGGTGTTTTAGCCTGTGTCTGAATTAGGTTTTGTGATTATATTTTTATTATTGTTATAGGAATAAACTCATTTGTTTTCTCAATCACTGCCGGGCTCAAGCTTTGTTAAAGGGAAACAAAATTCATCGTAGTCCCCTTAACAGCGTCCACCAAGTGATTTTCTGGCAGA
This sequence comes from Biomphalaria sudanica, assembly GCA_036873155.1. NCBI lineage: Eukaryota > Metazoa > Mollusca > Gastropoda > Planorbidae > Biomphalaria > Biomphalaria sudanica. The sequence goes on from JAZGLO010002808.1 coordinate 120,660, forward strand.
TCTGCAGCATCCCCCTGGCAGATAACGAATATCCTCTTAGAGAATCTGTCTGCCAGATGAATTGTTACTATTTCCTCAGTTGTTGTTTTTTTTTCTTTTTACACCCGGGTTTGCTGCCCTGCCTCATCGTAGCGCTTGGGTGGAAACGGTCGTAGGAGGGGACGACTAGGCCAAATGGGCAGCGAAACAAGGCTCCCGCAGGAGTGCCTAAGAGGGTCCGAGAGCATCTTCATTGCACTGTGCGGGGACGTAAAAAATCTCCCGCAGCGATCTGTCAACGCCCAGGCGCCGTCCCTCAAGGGGCCGTTACATAAATGGCGTGTCCCGCACGGTTAGCCTGGTATAGTATAGGAAAACGACGGGGGGCCCAGTGGAGCGGCCTTCGGCCGTGTGTCTAGTCTGCGAGTCCAGAGTGTCCGTGTTCATTGGAAGTGAACTTAAAACAAACTCTAAGTTTAACCCCGAGTCTCCCCCCCCCCCCGTCGGACAGGATGGCTGGAAGGAGGAACTCGCTGTCCACTTCAGGCTGGTGAAGGAGAGCTTTTGTTCGCTTTTGCTGGCCTTAGTGTTCCAAGTGCGGCGCACAACACTACTAGACAATTTCAGATGGTGTAAAAACAGGGTATATTGTTATTTTAGATAACTTCCATAGTCGCTAAATCGCTGAACTTACGTTTCCATATATTTTTTTTTTTACTTTTTTCTTTATTGTGACACAGTGGTACTAATAATATGGTCTCCTTCAGTCACGAAGCGACTATGGATCATCTCTTGGAAATGAGATGAATACCTGGCATTAGCTATGGTCGGAACGATGTCGCACACACATCATTTCCCCCCTCTCCACGCAGCTGATGTATCCAAAGGAACGGCAGTGCCGATACAGTTTGGGGTCCTCAGCGTCGCAGTCTCTGCAGGATGTAGCACTGTGTGCTGCAAACTGACTTAGGGTCGCTGGTTCTTGATTTTTACCCCAGGGTTGACTCCTGAAGCCTTAATGATTGAGTATAGCTGCAATTTAGAGTTTTTCTTCTCCTAGGTTGGTAGCCAACCATGGTAGCCGCTCCTGTCCGAGGCGTTTTGGTTTAAGCGTCAGTTACTCGCCTTCACACCTTTTCCTGTTAATGAAAACAGTTTCGCCAGACTCAATATGTGAGCCACACGTTAAGGCCAGGAGTTGGACTGCTTGTTAGAGGCTATTTAAGACGCTTGCCATTAGAAAGCATTAAATAGGCAGTGGAGTGCTTATATCCATTACCACTTCCGGAACTATTACGGTATCTGTATTAAGTATAAGTATTACGGAACAATTTGTATTATTATTATTTGTGTCTGATTTGATTTGGTAATTCTGCATATTTTCTCAGCCTGTCTCTATCTCTTTCTGCGTCTATATGAATTAGATCTCTACACGCACACACAAACAAAACAAAACACATGTGCTCTACAGTTTAAAGAATGAAAATACGTCCACGTTCCCAATATCCAGATCAAAGAGAAGGAACTCTAAATTATTTGGATTCCTTCTCTTTTTGTTCAGGACATCCGAAGAAATCATAAAACAATATGGTTAGGTCTAGATTTCAATGGAAGTCTTGTAGGAGATAGATAGATAGATGATAATAATAATAATCTTTATTGTCCATATGGAAATTTGTCTTACAATTTGTGCATTACACCAAACAAAAAAACATTATAACTATAAGAAACCAAAGTGTACATTCACACCAGACTCACTCATAATTTACATGTGACAAAGTTTATACCAGATTGTTCTTATTTAATGATTTGATTGCCAGAGGAACAAAAGAGTGTTTGTGTCTTTTTGTCTTTGCTATCGGTGTCTTGTATCTCTTTTGTGATGGTAAAATCACAAAATCCTGACACAAAGGGTGATTCTTTGTTTCGAGGATCTTGTTAGTTTTTTTTTATAGATGTTTGTCTCAAACAACTGCCCAAATGGGGTTTGTTTTTTTGCCAATGATTTTACCTGCAGCATTTAGGATTCTATAAAGTTTATTTTTAATGCTCAGATTGCCATACCAGGCAGTGATATTGAAACTTAAAATATTGCAGATATGAGCGTGATAAAACATAGCCTAGGCCTTTTCGCTAACATTAAACGAGGACAGTTTTCTTAGATTGATAGATAGATAGATAGATAGAATGATAGATATAGGTAGGTAGGTAGGTAGGTAGGTAGGTAGGTAGATAGATAGATAGATAGATAGATAGATTGATAGATTGATAGATAGATGGATAGATAGATTGATAGATTGATAGATAGATAGATAGATAGATAGATAGATAGATAGATAGATAGATAGATAGATAGATAGATAGATAGATACGGCTAGTGTTAATATAGGGAAGACAATCAATCATTACACATATTGTTTTTCAAGATAAATTCTCTTTCCTGATCTCTTATGTGTATCATCTTTTTTGAAGCTGAGAGATTTACTTTTGTTTCCATTTAGCTAACCTTCGTCTCTCTAATCAATGGCTTATTGCTTAACTCTACAGCGCCACCACCAAAGTCACGTGTACGTTCCCGTGGCTATTCAAGGAAGTTGTCTGGAGTGATAGTACTTTCTCCTTTCATCTTTTTTTTTAAATATAGCTTAGGGGAGGTAATCTTTTGACACGAAAAGGGCGTTTACGGAATCTCGTCACAGAGTGATAAGTCGCAACAATAAAATCATGGGGAGAGGGAGATAAGTGGAGAAATTCTAGACAATCTTTGCTAATTTATTGTATTAGATAAGACCTAACAATCTATTTACTCAACTTATTTATGAGGATCACAATTTTTGGTCACTTTCAAGTTTTTATTTAATTTTAATGGTGTTCTTTTCTTTAAGATTCTTGACTTACTTTCTTGTCTATAATCTTATCTTATCTTATCTTATATAATACAGACGTTACTTCAAAAAAGAAGATGATTACGTCCTACGCGTCATGCATTTAGTCATGCATATTAACCAATGACTTAAATTCTGCCAAGTCACTGGTTTTTCTGGCTAGCTCAGGCAACCCATTCCATGCTCTAATAGCACTAGGGAAGAAGGAGTATTTGTACAAATTTGTCCTAGCATATGGGACGAGGAATGTGCCTTTATTTTTGTGTCTTATACACATTTTGATATCGGAAAATATTTTCTAAGAATGGATTTCAACGAAAACGGTGATTCTGAAGTTTTTGCCATGTATAAATCAACTTGTGGTACAGAGGATTAGGGCCTCCAAATATGTAAGGCCGGCCCTGAGGGGGTTGCTGGATGGCGAATGGCGTGGCCATTGAAGGCCTGTAGTGCGGCTTCTTTTCTCCAAGTCCAATAGGTGTAATGCCCTTGGTTCGACCTGATATAGTATTGTAAGTTTCTTTCCAATGCCTCGACATAAAAAAAAACACCTGTTAGGAGTAGGTCTGAATGTTTTAGATCTAGAGGATTTCTTGTCAAGGAGAACCTAAGCCCTATCCAAGATTAGAGTAATTTATTGTATTGTGTTGTGTAGCATTTTTTAAATCTAATATATATAATTGAAAGTACGGTGTATGTATGTATGTATGTCCCTAATAAAAATAAAATAAAAAATTTTTTTAGAAAAACATTTGCCATGTTTGACATGGATCTAGATCTACATCCAACCCACTAAATCAATAGAACTCAAACTAAGGCCCCCGGGTCATATCCGTCTGGTATCAATATATTTATCTTCTTATCTTATATAATACAGACGTTACTTCAAAAAAGAAGATGATTACGTCCTACGCGTCATGCATTTAGTCATGCATATTAACCAATGACTTAAATTCTGCCAAGTCACTGGTTTTTCTGGCTAGCTCAGGCAACCCATTCCATGCTCTAATAGCACTAGGGAAGAAGGAGTATTTGTACAAATTTGTCCTAGCATATGGGACGAGGAATGTGCCTTTATTTTTGTGTCTTTCAGAGTATTTTATTAAATTTTGTTTTTGTATTTGAAGATTATGGTTCAGTGTTTTATGTATAATTGCTACTTTACTTTTGAGTCTTCTGTCCTGAAGGCTTTCTAAATTTAGTGATTTTACTAATGGTGTTACCCTAGTCAAATGTGAATATTCGTTTGTTATGAATCTCACTGCTCTATTTTGTGTTTGTTCCAGTTTCTTAATGTTTTCTTGAGTTGAGGGGTCCCACACGGTGGATGCATATTCTATTATTGGCCTAACCAAGGTTAAATAACATTTTAGTTTTATGTTCTTATTTGATTTATAGAAATTTCTTTTAATAAACCCTAATGCTTTGTTGGATTTTTTTATAGTTTCATCAATATGTGGATTCCATGACAGTTTTTCATTTATTATAACACCTAGGTATTTTGAGTTTTTAGTCTGTGTTACTGGTTTGCCATGAATAAGATAAGTGGAATTAATTTGTTTAATTTTTTTTGTTACTCTTAACAACTGACATTTTTCTGGGTGGAAAGACATGCTCCAATTTGATTCCCATTTCTGTAATTCATCTAATTCTCTTTGTAAAATATATGTGTCTTGTTTTGTTTTTATTTCCCTACTTTTTGTTGTTTTCTTGGAGAAAAAAAATTCATTCTAAAATAACAGCCTCTTATAATGGGGTTGGACCATTCCTTACGTAACAAGTATTGTTTTGAACTCAATACTTGAAGATAAAATCATTCGTTTCCCCGAATTGAATGTTGAATGTAACAAATAATAAACAAATCCTCTTGCTGAATCTCTTTATGCAAACCGTAAGTCCGTAAGGGAAAAAGTTGAAATTCATCCTTTATTTTTACACGATTATACTTATGTTATAAGAGATTAGAATAATCTCCTGGTCGTAATTGGTGTAAGCATCCCCAAATCCTAATCATCCTCTGTCACTATTTGGTGTAAGCATCCCCAAATCCTAATCATCCTCTGTCACTATTTGGTGTAAGCATCCCCAAATCCTAATCATCCTCTGTCACTATTTGGTGTAAGCATCCCCAAATCCTAATCATCCTCTGTCACTATTTGGTGTAAGCATCCCCAAATCCTAATCATCCTCTGTCACTATTTGGTGTAAGCATCCCCAACCATCTTCTGACACTATTTGATAAAAAAACTTCCTCAATGCAGAATTATCTTCTGACACTATTTGATGCAACTAATGCTAGCATCTCCAATCCAGTATCATCTCCTAACACTTTTTTGTGTCGGTTTTCTTCGTGTCTAGAACTTTCTTCGCTACAATGAAAATTAAATGTTCGGGTCGACTTCCTGTACAATACACAATGTCACAACCACAATTCGAACATTGCCAGGCCAGAGAATCAAACTTCTAAAGAAATACTTTTTTTTTTAACCCACACACTTGAAGAACAAAAGGAAACCGTTCTATTAAATTGCATTAAAAGTCATAAATTTTAAAGTTTCTTTTTACTTTTTTTTAAAGATCGTTTTCTCTTCTGTAGCGCTATTTTTCTTCTCTTCTCCAATCTGTGGCCTCTGATAAGTTACTCCCCCTTCGAAGGAACTCTTCGGTGACTGAAAAGGTTTCTTTTTAATCCTTGATTTATGAGTTTCATTGGCTGGTTCCCGCCCGCCGACAGTTTGGCTTTTAATACAATTTTGATTTCGTTGATCTCAGCAATATGTCTCCATCTGTTGAGGTGACGGAGAAATGTTCTGTTCAGTTGTTTTTTTTCAAAGCGATAATACTCGATCTTATTGAATGCATGTGCGTGTGTGTGTGTGTTGATAAACAGATGGATCGCTTGGCTGACTTTCGTGTATCGGAAATGTTCACCATGGGTGTTCCGATATTAACCAAGTTTGTTTTTGTTCTATGTACGATTATGTTGACTTGCCCAAGGTATTAGTTAAAGTGTAGAGCATGTAGTCGTTTACTCGATACGGGAACAAATGACGTCTGTAGATTAATAGAATAAATATCAGTTTTTAAACAAAGATATAGTTCGTCAAAAGAAGAATAACTAGTAAGTCTATTGTTCGGCATTGAAATAATTCTGAGTCGTTAGGGATATTTTGTTCAGATATTGGAAGTCAATACATTTACTTATTTAGTTGGAGTTTTTGTTCTGTTGCTTAACTCTGTTTCAAATAGCAATCATATCAAGTCTCAATACAGAAGACTCTGATGCAGTCCTATGAAGTCTCAATACAGAAGACTCTGATGCAGTCCTATGAAGTCTCAATACAGAAGACTCTGATGCAGTCCTATGAAGTCTCAATACAGAAGACTCTGATGCAGTCCTATGAAGTCTCAATACAGTAGACTCTAATGCAGTCCTATGAAGTCTCAATACAGAAGACTCTGATGCAGTCCTATGAAGTCTCAATACAGAAGACTCTGATGCAGTCCTATGAAGTCTCAATACAGTAGACTCTAATGCAGTCCTATGAAGTCTCAATACAGTAGACTCTAATGCAGTCCTATGAAGTCTCAATACAGTAGACTCTAATGCAGTCCTATGAAGTCTCAATACAGTAGACTCTAATGCAGTCCTATGAAGTCTCAATACAGTAGACTCTAATGCAGTCCTATGAAGTCTCAATACAGTAGACTCTAATGCAGTCCTATGAAGTCTCAATACAGAAGACTCTGATGCAGTCCTATGAAGTCTCAATACAGAAGACTCTGATGCAGTCCTATGAAGTCTCAATACAGAAGACTCTGATGCAGTCCTATGAAGTCTCAATACAGAAGACTCTGATGCAGTCCTATGAAGTCTCAATACAGTAGACTCTAATGCAGTCCTATGAAGTCTCAATACAGTAGACTCTAATGCAGTCCTATGAAGTCTCAATACAGTAGACTCTAATGCAGTCCTATGAAGTCTCAATACAGTAGACTCTAATGCAGTCCTATGAAGTCTCAATACAGTAGACTCTAATGCAGTCCTATGAAGTCTCAATACAGTAGACTCTAATGCAGTCCTATGAAGTCTCAATACAGTAAACTCTAATGCAGTCCTATGAAGTCTCAATACAGAAGACTCTGATGCAGTCCTATGAAGTCTCAATACAGTAGACTCTAATGCAGTCCTATGAAGTCTCAATACAGTAGACTCTAATGCAGTCCTATGAAGTCTCAATACAGTAGACTCTAATGCAGTCCTATGAAGTCTCAATACAGTAGACTCTAATGCAGTCCTATGAAGTCTCAATACAGTAGACTCTGATGCAGTCCTATGAAGTCTCAATACAGAAGACTCTGATGCAGTCCTATGAAGTCTCAATACAGAAGACTCTGATGCAGTCCTATGAAGTCTCAATACAGTAGACTCTAATGCAGTCCTATGAAGTCTCAATACAGTAGACTCTAATGCAGTCCTATGAAGTCTCAATACAGTAGACTCTAATGCAGTCCTATGAAGTCTCAATACAGTAGACTCTAATGCAGTCCTATGAAGTCTCAATACAGTAGACTCTAATGCAGTCCTATGAAGTCTCAATACAGTAGACTCTAATGCAGTCCTATGAAGTCTCAATACAGTAAACTCTAATGCAGTCCTATGAAGTCTCAATACAGAAGACTCTGATGCAGTCCTATGAAGTCTCAATACAGTAGACTCTAATGCAGTCCTATGAAGTCTCAATACAGTAGACTCTAATGCAGTCCTATGAAGTCTCAATACAGTAGACTCTAATGCAGTCCTATGAAGTCTCAATACAGTAAACTCTAATGCAGTCCTATGAAGTCTCAATACAGAAGACTCTGATGCAGTCCTATGAAGTCTCAATACAGTAGACTCTAATGCAGTCCTATGAAGTCTCAATACAGTAAACTCTAATGCAGTCCTATGAAGTCTCAATACAGTAAACTCTAATGCAGTCCTATGAAGTCTCAATACAGAAGACTCTGATGCAGTCCTATGAAGTCTCAATACAGAAGACTCTGATGCAGTCCTATGAAGTCTCAATACAGAAGACTCTGATGCAGTCCTATGAAGTCTCAATACAGAAGACTCTGATGCAGTCCTATGAAGTCTCAATACAGTAAACTCTAATGCAGTCCTATGAAGTCTCAATACAGAAGACTCTAATGCAGTCCTATGAAGTCTCAATACAGAAGACTCTGATGCAGTCCTATGAAGTCTCAATACAGTAGACTCTAATGCAGTCCTATGAAGTCTCAATACAGTAGACTCTAATGCAGTCCTATGAAGTCTCAATACAGTAGACTCTAATGCAGTCCTATGAAGTCTCAATACAGAAGACTCTGATGCAGTCCTATGAAGTCTCAATACAGAAGACTCTGATGCAGTCCTATGAAGTCTCAATACAGTAGACTCTAATGCAGTCCTATGAAGTCTCAATACAGAAGACTCTAATGCAGTCCTATGAAGTCTCAATACAGTAGACTCTAATGCAGTCCTATGAAGTCTCAATACAGAAGACTCTGATGCAGTCCTATGAAGTCTCAATACAGAAGACTCTGATGCAGTCCTATGAAGTCTCAATACAGAAGACTCTGATGCAGTCCTATGAAGTCTCAATACAGAAGACTCTGATGCAGTCCTATGAAGTCTCAATACAGAAGACTCTGATGCAGTCCTATGAAGTCTCAATACAGAAGACTCTGATGCAGTCCTATGAAGTCTCAATACAGAAGACTCTGATGCAGTCCTATGAAGTCTCAATACAGAAGACTCTGATGCAGTCCTATGAAGTCTCAATACAGAAGACTCTGATGCAGTCTTTCCCAAACTGTTCCCCTTACGGAACTCTTTGCACATTTGTGGTATTTCAATAAAATAAATTAAAGCTTTTATATAGCGCTACTTTCATGTTTATAGCATGCTCAGAGTGCTATGGTCCAATCTCTTTAGTGGACCAGTGGGGAGGGGGTATCAGGGAGAAGGTTTTTCGAACCTCGAGCCTTCTTCATAGGTAGCCAAGTTCAAGCATACTTAACCTCTCGACCACGCCTCCTATGAAACACTTTTATTTGTTAGTTTGTTTTTTAATCTGGATTTGTATTTTATTGTTTACATTTAAAACAAAAAAATTAAACCATATTATAGGTGTATAATTTTGTACAGTAAAAAAACTTACAGATATATATATATACAGATATAATATACATATTATAGATAGATATAGATATGATATAAATATTAGTCACGATATTGGTAAGCTGAATTCTAATATCTGCCATGGCGTTGAAACCAGTTTCTATAGTCATTGCAACATAAGAAAATCCTGTTTCTCTCTGATAAGTTCTATAAAACTGCAGTATAAAGAAACCTCTCCCACTATCCTCTTGTTTTCGAATGTTGTGGTACTCTTTAGTGCTAGCGCTACTGTGGACTGTGCTATTCGGGCCAGTAGTTCTGGTTTGGTACCCTCATCTTAAACGATAGCTCCGAGGTCGACACCAAAATCAGACTGATGCGCTGCCTGTTCATGGCCATATATTTATATGTTTGAGAGCCTTGGACGCTGACTGCAGAGCCAGAGAGGAGAATCCTAGCAATGGAATGGAGGTGCTATAAAAGAATTGAAAGACCGCATCACAAACGAAGAGATTAGAGACAAGACCCCACGATGATCTGCTAACTTTGGGGAAAAAAAAGGAAAACAAAACTCTATTGCCTTATTACAAGGTCTTCGGGGGCTTGCAAAGACCTTCCATCAGGGAGCAGTACCGGGAAAAAGAAGAAGAGGCAAAAGACAGGAATGGAGAAAGAAGGTTTGACAAATTTTATGTTGTGCCCCAACGGTCCAACAGACTAATGTATAGCTGAAGGTGTGAAGGTACTCGTGAAGGTACCCGTTAGAAAAACTCGACCAGAAATCATTGAATGGTGAATCTTTTATTACATCTTTGTTTAAAATTAGAGTCACAATCTAGAACAGGTCAAAGTTCATAGTGATGTATTAGAATTTTGTTACCAAGTGTGACAAGTCAAAAGCTTGCTGTCAGAGTCACTCAAATTTATCACAGCATTAATCATTATTTACTATTATTTATTTATTTTATTTTAATTATTTCCCCGTCATATCCCCAATTTCTTCACCCGCCCCACCGTTTCCTCTCCAGGCTAGACTGAGCCCACCACCTTGGCGGCTTTTCACTTGTCTTCCCTTGACCGGGGTAAAGATAAACACAGTCTCTTTGATCGTACCGGCCGGATGTCTGAAGGCCGCAGTTGACACCACCTTGGGTGGAATGCAAACCAATCTCCCCCCCCCCTTCTCCCACGTCTCTCTTTGATCTAGGAGATCACTCGGACCAACGCATCTATTGACCTTTCCAATGTGCGACTCCCACCTCGAGTCATATTCACCCACGTGTAAGATGAATCTTAAGCCTAGGACATTTCCGGTCATATGTAAACAAACCGTCATGATCGCTGACCATCGCCCATCCCCCCCCCTTTTTTTTCTCCTCCAACTTGTGTTATTTGAGATTATTATTTCCCCTTATATGTACATTTTTATATTATTATTTCCCCTTTTATGTACATTTCTATATTGCTACTATCTGCCATCTATTTTCCAAATCCCATTTGTCATCATCTCCTCATTGTACTCAAAAGCAATTTTACCAATCTGACGAATGCACCTCAGTCGATGGCATCGATAAGATGCATGAGAGACATGTCCTAACTTGTATTTATTTATCCGCAGCCTCCCTCAGGTGTCTGCATATTTGCTGTTCAGTGTCTACTCGACACTACTCAACTATTTATCGGATCACTCACCTGCCTATTTACCTGCCTATTTATTTGGCATTATCTGCCTATTTATCGGATCACTTGCCCACTTGCAATTGAGTATCATCTACAGCCTACGTGGATCTACTCAACTCTACTACTTGGCGCTATCGGATCTATTTGCTTACCTATTCGACAGCCCACCTGTCAACTTATTGGGTGCGACGTCCCTATAGACCCAGATCTGTGCGAGACGTCATAGCTACGCCAAACCCTCCGCAACTCACTGGACTTATCATGTCAACTACGCTGCCCACGGCAGATCAGCACTGCCCGCAGTACCCTTGTGCCCACGGTAGCCGGCCACCCGCCCTACTGTGCCCACTACAGATATTAGAACTTTGGATTGAGACTCCACAAGAACTATATCACTGGCGTCCCTCTACCCGCTAGAGCGCCACCTCCAGCTGCAGAACCTCAAGCCAGGATCACAGCCAGCTGCGACATCTACAGGACAACCAGCTAAGTTCAGAAGACAAAGTGACATACTCTCTTATTAAGTGCAAGAGTGATGATCAACATTAGTATCAATTAGAGATAGATGCAAACCCTCCCCCTTTTTATTCTTAAATGTAAATATTTATGTTAATAAAATATTCTTCATTTTTAACTTTGTATCTTTCTTTCATTGCTTGTTTCGTTGCGTGCCTGCTCCCGATTTATATGCTGATAGGTTGGTGTGTGATAGTTTCAAAAATAATCATCCCCTAGACATTAAACGCACCAAACACACGTCACTTTCCCCAACCTGTCACACCAAGAATCTTTTTATTTTTCTGCATTTACTAAGAGATTAATTGACGTGTAGGCCTACTAGTTAATTATTCCAGTAGTTCATGGAACATCTAGTCAGGCCTCGCGGAACAGTCTGGGAAACACTGCCCTTATGGAACGGCTGACCTTGAATTTACAAAGCGCATAACGATAACGCTGTTCTGGTTAGTTTGACCTGAATCTTTTGTTATGAATTTGTATTATTCAGTGGAACAGCCAGCATTACACTATTTTATATTGTCAGTCATAGATCAAGAGGAGAACTAGATTTAGATATAGATCTGTGGAGAAATTAACATAAATAAAAACTGGAACGAAAGAAGATTACGCACCAAAAAAGTGTTAATACGTGCTTAAAGCGGAATAAAATATAATATAGTATTTTATAGACATTTAGATGTTGGCTTCAAAAAACATATTGGGTCAAAATTGCGAATAAAAAATCGTTTTTGGTAAATTTAACCGCCTTGTTTTTTTATTGTGAAAATGGCTTAGTTGTTTTAGGCGCAAGTTACATACTAGCAAGAGAAATGTTTGTGATTTTATCGTCCACAGCAAGTAGGAGAACGAGTGATGTATCAGTCAGTCAGTGATCAGGAGATTTATATTGTAGAAGATTTGTCTCATTTTAGTCTGTGTGTTTTAGGCATGTATCAACAGACATTTAATTAGTCTGTATGCTGAAGGCATGTGACTGCAGGCAATCATTTAGTCAATGTGTTTTGCCATGTGACAGCAGACGATCATTTAGTCAGTGTGTTTTGCCATGTGACAACAGACAATCATTTAGTCAGTGTGTTTTGCCATGTGACAGCAGACAATCATAAAATATGTGTGTTTTGCCCTGTGACAGCAGACAATTACTTAGTCTGTGTGCTTAAGGCAACGGATCAAGTGACCTCACGACGTCCGTCCATGGCGGGATCAACACCTTTCATTGTTTGAAGTTCACAACAATTAGCGAGATACTTTGTTTCCATCCGTTCTAATGTGGCGGTATCCATTACTCTGTCAATCAGATGGCACGGATTTGTTGATAAAACTAATCATTTGTATTGCGTATCGCGACAAACTCTAGGGATTTGATCTCGACACAGAATCTATCAAGCTTGTTTGGGCTGGGAAAGGTCAGGCTGATTCGAATATCTTGACGAATCGTGCACATAAAGTTGTTCAAATAGCCAGCCCTCTGTAACGTGCACATGCATTGTTCAAATCTTCGTTTACACTCTAAGCTCCAGTGTCTCTTTAAGGCTGTCTGGTTTACAGTGCATGTGTTAACCAGTGCAACGACTACATTGTCACTAGATAGTTTAATCTAACTGCCACGTTTTTTGAGAGAAAAATAGTACGCGGTTGGAAAAAACATTGTGTTTTGCTTGTTTTTTTAAAAAATACAATTCTTGGCTTTCCAAACATCTTGTTATTCTCAATCTTGTCTAAAAGATTTATCGAATGAATTTCACTTCGTGTCGATTAAGATAAAGTCATTTGTTTATATTTTTTTTGTCTGGTATTTTGGCCCCTTTATTTTTCCAAATTCTATACATAAAGTGGCTTCAAGTTTTCTTTCATTACAAAAGTTCAAAGAAACAAAAGTATGTAGACTGAACTTTTATCTTGTTGAATGCGATGCCTAGATCTATGAAACATTTTGGTTAGTTGGTGGCTCAGTGTGTCACACTTCTAACCTTGTGTGTTTCCTGCTAGAAGTTACTGTGTTTTCTTATTATTGCTCTTTATAGAGTTCTTAGTTTTTGTGGGTTTTTTTATTTAAATATTGATCTTTTTTTTTTTAGGGGGGGGGGGGGGAAGGGGTGTGTTATTCTTTTCATTTTTTTTTTCTTAATGCCAACAAAATTGTACACTTAATGCAACCAAAAAAGTTTTTGTATTCACAGAAGGGAAGTGGAATTCTAAGATCAACCAGCCCTAACGGAATATTGAGGTCTTCCAGCCCTAATGGAATATTGAGGTCTTCCAGCCCGTCTTCCAATGGAAGAAAAAAGAACCATGTCAGAATCTCTGCCTCCACACCAACAAAAGAGTTCAACTCAGAGGACCCTGTGACACAATGCCACACACCACCCCCACTCTCTTTGAGTGATGAAGAGTTCCGTGCTAGATTCATCCCAAGGACACCTACCGAGCCAGATAGCTGGGGCTGACCCTTGCATGCCAAGACTCAGCATACCTGGGACTGTGGACACAACAATTGAAGTAGGTTAAATGACTTAGACACCAAGAGGACTGTTGATACTACAAAGGAAATTGACCATATGACTTAGACACCAAGAGGACTTTGGATGCTACAAAGGAAATAGACCATATGACTTAGACACTAAGAAACTCCAGGCTTACTTTCAGCATAGACAACTTTTAGATTATTCCAGTGATATGATTTTGACTTTGAATGTTGTGTTTTTTCATACTAGTGTTCAAAGTCTTAAGTTCTGATTATAAATGACTGTGCTTGCTTACTTTTCTATTAATGAATGTAGAAATACTGAGATCACTTTTTACTCATGTAAACTCTCTGTGCTAAGACTTCTATCAGTATTGCATCCCAGATATATATAGACTCACCTTCTATCTCTATATAAAAGCTATATTTTCAAATATAATATTGTATGATATTTTAGTTATGATCTATTTACCTGACATTTTGTTTCTCAAAATGGCCAATATTTTTATTTTTTAAAAATGTAAGTTAAATGATAACTGCCTTGTTTCAAGTTGTTTCTGTGGCAGTTGTTGAGAAGCAGACGTGTGCAGGTTGTTCCACACATTTATTGTTTGTCTTACCCTCCAGTCCTGCTTCATTATTTGTACTAAACATTTCTTTTTAATGTATCTGACAATCAAATAGAACAGTTGAAGTCTTAAGTCATCCTACATATAAATAATGTTCCCATTACCATAGCAATTGTTAATGTATTTTTTTTACTAGGAAATACCATTACTATTATGTTTATACATTATATTCACCTTATTACCTATATTTTTAAACAATCAGTATTGTTGAAAGATTAAAGAATGGGGAGGGGCCAAGAAAGGTGGGAGTGCCAAAGTGTTTTGATTGACAGCACTTTTGTCTCACCCAAATATTGGTAATTCTCTTAGTTAGACTTTTCATATATCTTTCTCTTGATTGCATGTACACTTTGTATTACTGTAATGATTCTCTTGGACCCTCAATTTTTTGTCATGTATATTATATAAAAAAGCCTACATTATCTCTGCATAATGTTCTGTTTATATTTCTAACTTTCTTGCCAAACTTTTGTTATTTCAATCTTGTGTATAAAGTTGTAAAGTGAATGTGCTTAAATGTGATTGTTTTGTTTTTGTGTAGTAAAGAGCTGGTAATACACTTAGGCTCTGGCCTGACCTCCAGTCATCAAAACTGGGCTCCAAGTTGAGTTTATGGATCACACTGTGATGTAATGAACTAAATTACTTACTAAATACACAGAAATTTAAAATTCACTAATCTTAAATTAATTTTTTTCTAGTTTCATGTCAAGAGTCAAGATTTTACCTAGGCCTTTTTTAAACTAAATCTGTCACCTCACCATAGTATTATGCAATACTTTGGAATACTACTCTACCAACTCTGCCAGTTAACGTCTTTTGCTTTCTGTAACCTGACATTTTTTATATTCGTCAATAACATTTCTCCATATTTCTCAATCATATATTCGTGAATCAGAAATGGCAGCTCTTAATTGCTCTACGACATGCTTTTCAAATAGTTGTTATATATGTCTAGTTCCTTGTAAAATACGGAGAAGATTTTTTTCTATCATTCATTGTTCTGTAACTTCAATACAACTTTGATTAATCATTTTCTTGTTGGAACCTAATGCATGCTTAGGAACTTAAAATAATAATGTAAGAACTAATTCTTTTAATTTGCTAATGTGATAAGGACTGGTTCTAACAGCAGTTTCCATGGAGGATGAAGGTGGTGGTCCTGCATCTTTCTCTCAAACATTGTTATAAGCATCCAGTATTCCACATGTAATAACAAAAACTCTCTTTGTTCAATCTTTATTTAGCCCATCTTTTTAGTGTGACCCTCTGTGTATGCTTTACACAAACATTATGTGTAATACAAATTGTATATGTTAACATAGGTTGAATATGCAGTAGACATTATTAATGTACAAAGGCCAAATATATATATATATATATATATATATATATATATATATTGTGTATTTTGTTTTTACAGACACTATTATACATTATACTTTTTAAACTGAACATTCCACTTTACAACTTGTCGTTGTTTACAGGATTCTCTCCACTTATTTTTTTTGTTGTCTCCCTTTCAAAGCTGAGAAATCTGTGATACTTTGACTAAACCACATTACCACTAGCATTAAATCTTCTTATTAATTGTACACTATTTAATCATAGCCAAAATTATAGTAGTCTTGTAGTTTTCTTTACTATGTATATTAGTAGGTCACTATGGTAGTGCACAGTAGTCCATTTAAATATTAACTGAATGTCATTCATATGTTGTTGTTTTTTTTAAATATGTACTGGTATTTGTATTCATGGCTGTTGTGTTGTAAACTTTGATGACTGTATTTCTATATGACAGTCACTCAAGATCATGTGATTTGTTTGTGATATACATACTTCCCTTGCCAAATGAGCTATAGACTTAAAAGCTATGAGTTGAATATTGAGAAATAAAGGAATCCCATTTTTTTTTTCTTTACATTGTCATTTTTTGCCATTGTGCTGTTATAAGGAGCAAAGAAGTAAGAGCTGGGTATCAAGAGGCAAGTTATAACTCATTGCATTCATAGATTAAGTGCTTTTCACTTGTGGAGAGTAAAAATGATGTTTAAAATCTAAAGAGCTAACAAACATAATTTTTACCAACAGAAACTTGATTCATCTGTAATGAGATATCTTGGACTACAGTGTGAAACTCGGATTCATAGACTAATAAAGTTTGTAGCATTGGGCCAGTGCTTCTCAAATGTTGGTAGATTAGCAACTTTATTTTTGCTGCTAATTAAGAAACAATATTTCAGAGCGTTGAGCTAAAAATTATTTGAGGTGAACATTTTAGTATTACAACAAGACAGCAACAATTTAAATTGAGTGTAAAATATATTTATTATAATCATAATACTCTCATAAATTAGTAAATTATACGGAATGATCAAAAATAAATCTGAACCGGGCATGAACTTGTTATAGCTTTAACTGTGTCTTGGAATAGAAGTGTGCTTAAACCAACAAAAACAAATAAAATATCTGACTGCAGTGAAATAGATATTTTCAAAATAATAGCATTCCTTTGACAGATTTAATCAAAGTTCAAAAGCTGGTCTAGATATGAATTTTGTAACAAAGAAAAACATTAAGTTAGACAAATACCTACTACTAGTACGACAGATACTTATTGGTCTCAACCCTAAAACTGAAACACAACTAATGAATATTCACCCACGCAAAATGTACTCTACAATATGTATCGTAATACTTTCTGCATGTTAAAAACCCCTACTTGAGCCAAAACAGAATCAAAACGTCAACATAAAACTTTCTGGGTGACCTTTTTTTTTTCTTTTCCTTAGTATGATTTACTTTGGCGTAGACTGGAAGATATTGGTGTAACGATACACTCAACAAACAGATCGTGATTGTCGCGAGACATGCCTTTTGGGACTATATTTAGCTACTGTCTAGATGTTTGCTTCATGATTCGCTCTATGTGATGACATAAACCAAGAATTTGTCATTTCAAACCCAGACTTTGAATAATTTGGGGTCTTCACTCCCCCATTCCCACAAAAGTTTGTTTTTTTTTAAATACACCTTTATACGGTCACGTGACCTCCTAGGAACCGCAAGGGCAGACGATGGGCAGGTGCTATTCTGTTGAACTCTATTGGGATATGTTAGCAATGGCCAATCTGTCTTGGTTCTTTGCTCAGTTTTTTAAAAAATGACTTGGTTAAAGGAAATCTTTTTTTTTCATGAAAAATATATATAAATATGAAAGTAATACTAATAATCATATTTCTATCATACAACACAAAAAAGTATTAGCCTTTTCTAATCTAAGCAAAAGGCTCAATCGGACATTGAAATGGTTAATGGTATTTCAATAAATAACACTATTGAAGTGATATCTTGAAACAAAAAATTAAGTTCAAAGGGTATTGCAAAAAAAATGTAAGCTTTCAACAGGTTGGGTTGTAGAACTTGATCAATTGTAGGCCTATTGTCTTACAAGTTGAAAAGACAAATGTCCTATTAAACTGCCAAACCTTGCCGAATTTAACAAAATGTAACCAAATCTAATCCAATGAAGAAATGATAAAAGGAAAACGTTATTGTTGTTCTACTCTAAACCTAAACCCATAGGCCACCGTACATTTAGAACAGAAATAATGTCACATAAACAAAATCAATGTAGTAACATGGCGTGTTGCACAAAGAATGATAGTGTCGCTTCGTTTAGCCGCCATCGTTAGCTCCCTCATATTATTGTTTCCAGTAAATGATATGAAGCTAGGGTGGCCTAAACTCATTCCACTTGCGCTGCCTCCGAAGGATCTAGAAAATCACATGGTAAGAGAGATTGTGCAATACTAAGATCCTTGCTCGGACGGGTCCTCTTAGCATCGTTACAGCCATTAGACAACGCCGTCTGCGCTGATTCGGACATGTTCACCGAATGGAGGACAATCGCATCCCAAAAGTCATTCCTTACGGACAACTCGCCTTAACCCTCGATATATATGGACGGGGGTGTCTCTCCAAAATAGGGCTCCACAGTCACAAGAAAAAGTGTTCGAGATGAACCAAAGTCGTTCTACGACTGAGGGAGGCCAACTAACCAAACTAGGGCGGCCTATGCTAAACTTTGAGCGTTTCGCCCAGATAAACTATCCTGGTGGCACTCGGTAACGTTTAGCGTCGTAAGAAAAAATGGGGCGGAAAAAACAAACCCAATTATGGTTCTAACAAATTTCAATATTATAAGGTTTTAAAAAGAAACGCCTTACCTTGGCCCTCTACCCGTGTGTTTGTGGAATTGAGAGTAGGAAAGATAACACGATGAACTATTAAACACAAAAAGGGAGAGAAATATTTTAACAACGTATCATCGTCGTGCGTCAGCATTACCTCTTTAATTAGCCTAATCCTCAAAGGGGGAATAGCTTATTTATATTCAAAGAATTGGCTAAAACGAAACTGACCATTATTTTTTTTAAATGTACTTCCCGTGGTAGAGCTGGATCATGATCTAGATCTAAGTGTCTAGAATCCAATTCAGTCTATGCTATCAAGTCGCTATTAATAGGGAGTGGTTTCAAATTGAACACACGGAGAAAAGAGCAATGATAACTTCATTAAAATATTGTAAAAGAAGGAAGAAATACTAATGTACAATGTCTATATAATAATACAAGAAAAAACAACAACATCTAAATGAATGGTTACTACTTGAGCCAAAACAGAATCAAAACGTCAACATATTTGTTTCTTTTTCTCTTTCCGAGCCTAATTCGAAGTGCTATTGTCAAACCTCGCTAAACATAAGTTCATTTGCTTATATTAAAGCCCAGTTTTTTCTTATAAACATTCAATAACATATATCTACACACACACAGTATGCTCGTTTAATCGAATAGATTTGCTCATATTCGATTTGGTTTCTCGATATTTAATTTGGTTTCTTTTTAATTGAATTTGATTTCGTTTTCTTGAACTTGATTGTTTACAGAATTCCTAAACAAATACTAATGTTTTGTTCTACTAATGAGTAATTATATTTTGATAACTAAAAATAATTCTCCTTTCTGGTTACTGTAGTAGACTCATTCTCGAGCTTTTACTTGAAATGACTGCCATTGTAGAACGCTAAACGATTTTGAAAAACTTTAAATCCTTAATGTTTCCAATAAAAGTGTGGTCTAGATCAGTATTTCCCAAACTTTATCCTTAACGGAACACTTCGCACATTCTGAGTATTTAGCGGAACACTTTGCTTATTTTTTGTTTAATAGAGATTAATTCACGTAGTAGCCTGCTAGTTAATTATTCCATTAGGGTTCCGCGGAACACAGTTTGGGAAACACTGGTCTACATCAATAAAACAAAATGGCCTTTTGAAGTTTGAACTAACGAGGTTTGACTGATGATGTTGTTTAAAATAAAGGAATGTCTGCATCCTCCCGTCAATAAGTTCGTTTTTAATTTCTTTTTACGAATTACATTTGGTCGAAATCCTGCCGTTAGCAGCCCAGAAATTATAGTCGGAATGACTGTATGGATCGTTGGGGATTCGGTTGCACATTTGTAGAAATTTGGCAATGTCTATCAGGACGTTCTCGTTCGTCATGTGGTAGATGTCCAGTAGAAAGTCGGTATCTATGAATGGAATGTAGTTATACATCACATCATTAAAAGCGTTGAGGCAGCACATGTAAGTGACAATGAACGGGTCCACGGGGTCATTGGGGTCACGTTCAACATTGTTTGGCTTTTCGAAGCACGTGTTTGTATTTTCCGAAGTCTGGTTCAGAATGGTGCAAAAGGTTTGCAAATTTTCCTGGCCAGCTTGTGTGAGCTGGGTTAAACAAGCAAGTGCTATACAATAGACGATACACAGCATCTGGAGGAGAAAAGAATATTTTTAAAAAATGATAACTAGCCTTATGTTAAACATTTTAAACAAGATTTTACGTTATTTTTATATCTTTATGATCACAAAATAATTAAAGTCATCAATGTATAACAAATGTAGATAGTAAAGAAAGTTGGTGGTGGATGCAAACTCATGGGCAGTCCCAACGGGTGATAAGTACCCACACACGAACACATATAAGTTGCTGAATAACACGTACTGCTTGATAAAAAAAAAGTTTTTGAGTATGTGCTTACGCCTTTGACAGATTGTCACACTTCAAACATATTTTACATCTTTATAGAATCTACAACTTAAATTTTATTTTGAAAATGTACTCATATGAATAGAAAATTGCCTAAACAAATGGTAATGTTGCAACTATTTTGAGCACCTATTTAAAGCTTCCTTAGGACTGGTCTTATTTGTATCAATTGTTATCAAACCATATGATTGCGTCGCTAATCTTTGCAGCGAGAAACCTGATTTTCTATAGAACTTTTCATTTTTAAATCTGGGTGTGAAAGACAGACGGACGAACTGACAGGCGAACAGAAAGATAACACGAAACTGAAGACGGCTTTATTTTACGGAGACCGCATAAAAAGTCACAAAAACTCTTCGGTTCACTTAAAAATGAATGGGAAAAAACAACGTATAAAGATATAAATCTACTTATAGAAAATAGTCAAAATGTTGAGACAAGAAAGAAAAAAAAAGGTATTCACTGGAAATGATTAGTCTTGCACCAATATGTGACCTTTATATAGGTCCTGGTTGAATTTGAAATATAGGCCCATACATCTAAAACTCGAAGTGTATCAACTCAGCTACATGACACTTATTTAGTTGAAGAGGGTCAAAGGTTGTGCGCTGCTACTAAAATGTCTACATTAGCCACCGCCCTCCCTCACCATTTTCCGAATTATCTTTTTATATCTCCCTGTCCTTGAAAGGCGGAAACGATCAAATGGAAAGAATGCATTTTCGTTTTACCACGGTCGACAAGAGAATACGCTAGGCCTTAGACTATATTTCTTGCATTCATCTTGTTAGATACGCATTACCTATTAGTACGGCTCATGCGGAATGAAATAAGTGGAAATAGTACTTAAGCTTTGTTTAACTCCCCTGTCTAATGTAAGTCAATTTAGGCAGAAAAAAAGAAGATAGGCGATGTAAATGTGCCGTTACTTTCAATGAGAATTTAAACAAGTGTTTTGGCGGCAATTAGACTTGTCAATTGGTAATGTAATAGATTCTTGTCTCGGTTTATAGATTGACTTTTTCTTACAGTCATACGCGAGCCTATCCATTGCATTCAATTTGGCGAAAAGCTTTCTTTTCCTGCCAAGCGTGACACGCGATTTAACGCACAGTTTCATTTTCAAGTGTTTGAAAGGACTAGCCATAAACGTCCTGACATTGAGGATCTTGGTGAAGGCGCTTCCTGGCTGTTGCAATAGATCAGGTGGTGTTTGTTTTTTTTGTTTTTGCTGCTGTTGTTGTAGGTTACAGTATGTACATTTGTAGCAATAGTTAATTAGACATTAACCCCTATCATCCATCCATCCATCCCAGAGGCGCTACAGCCCATGGAGGGCTCTGGCCTGCTTCAACACATCCTTCCATTCAGATCTCTCCTGGGCCTTTCGTCTCCACGCCCTAACCCCAAGCTGCTTCAGATCTGCTTCCACATCATCAATCCATCGCATTTTGGTTTTGCCTGTATACGATTTTCGCTCCTCTGTTGTCTGACATTCTTTCAAGGTGACCTGCCCAACGTTGTATGTTCTTTTTTATTTCATTCACTATTGGTGGGTCTTCATACAATTGATATAACTCATGGTTAGTGCGTGTCCTCCACCCTGTTTCATCCTGTATGGCACCATAGATTTTCCTAAGAATTTTTCTTTCCCAAGTATAAAGTAAATTTTCAGATGTCTTAGTTAGTGTCCAGGTCTCACTTCCATACATTGCTGCTGGTCTTATTATGGTTTTGTATATTATTTTCTTGGTTTTCCTTGAAATTGTTTTGCTCTTAAGTAAATGGTGGGTGCTATAAAATGCTCTGTTGCCTCCTGCTATTCTTTCCTTTATTTCTGTTAGTGGGTCATTTTTTAAATTAAAAGTACTTCCTAGATATTTGAAAGTTTGGACGTTTTCAAATTCGTGGTTTTTGATTTTGATATGTTGTCCCTCTGTTTGATTGTCTCTTGTCATTGCGATGTACTTGGTTTTACTGTCATTGATCTCAAGTCCTGCTGGTCGAGATGCTTTTTCTAGTTGTGTGAAGGCTCCAGCGATGTCAGAGGTTTCTTTACCCAATAAGGCAATGTCATCGGCATAAGCAAGGTATTGTAGAGGTTGGCCCTATCAGGTATTTAAAAAAAAAGTATACAAATCCAAAGAAATAAAATCCTATTTAAAACCCAGCTCAAACGTAAATATTTACACATAAAAAAAAAAGTTTGTTTCAGCTCAAATGTTAACAGGGGATCATTTGTCTCTATTACAGCAATAAGTCAACACGATTTGTCTCGATCACAGCAATAAGTCAACTCACTACGTTTGCTGAATAGACTTTGATATAAATCCCTTCCTGAACTCTTTGGCCAATGTTAACGCTCCATTAAATTTGACTTGTGTAAGTTACACTACTTTGTCATGCATCATCGAGTCAGACATATGTCACAGAACTGAGTTTTATAGATAAGTGCAAACACTCACGCTCAATGGAGTGTTAATATGGTGAGCAACGTGCAAGGCGCGCGCCCCGCAAACACACATCCACAGAGACATGCAAATCAATGAAGCAAAGCTTGTTTAATGTGTTTTTATTGAACCCACTTCTTATGTAGCATACATTCATTATGAAAGGTATAACTCTAAGCATTGATCTTTGTATATGCTAATGTTCAATTCAAATTTGTAGTGACTACTTTGTGGGGAAACAAAAAGTAGAATGGCTTTTCTTTTCCTTCGTTGAAAAGACTAAGACGTGCACAGTACTAAACCTAGTGGACAAGACTAAGACGTGCACAGTACTAAACCTAGTGGACAAGACTAAGACGTGCATAGTACTAAACCTAGTGGACAAGACTAAGACGTGCACAGTACTAAACCTAGTGGACAAAACTAAGACGTGCACAGTACTAAACCAAGTGGACAAGACTAAGACGTGCACAGTACTAAACCTAGTGGATAAGACTAAGACGTGCACAGTACTAAACCTAGTGGATAAGACTAAGACGTGCACAGTACTAAACCTAGTGGACAAGACTAAGACGTGCACAGTACTAAACCTAGTGGACAAGACTAAGACGTGCACAGTACTAAACCTAGTGGACAAGACTAAGACGTGCACAGTACTAAACCTAGTGGATAAGACTAAGACGTGCACAGTACTAAACCTAGTGGACAAGACTAAGACGTGCACAGTACTAAACCTAGTGGACAAGACTAAGACGTGCACAGTACTAAACCTAGTGGACAAGACTAAGACGTGCACAGTACTAAACCTAGTGGACAAGACTAAGACGTGCACAGTAGTAAACCTAGTGGACAAGACTAAGACGTGCACAGTACTAAACCTAGTGGACAAGACTAAGACGTGCACAGTACTAAACCTAGTGGACAAGACTAAGACGTGCACAGTACTAAACCTAGTGGACAAGACTAAGACGTGCACAGTACTAAACCTAGTGGACAAGACTAAGACGTGCACAGTACTAAACCTAGTGGACAAGACTAAGACGTGCACAGTACTAAACCTAGTGGACAAGACTAAGACGTGCACAGTACTAAACCTAGTGGACAAGACTAAGACGTGCACAGTACTAAACCTAGTGGACAAGACTAAGACGTGCACAGTACTAAACCTAGTGGACAAGACTAAGACGTGCACAGTACTAAACCTAGTGGACAAGAATGCCACGTAACGGAAGAGACAAATGTATATATTAAGTCTATAGATGGAGAGTAAAAAGCTCGAATACAAAGTAAATGCTAAGCTGGTCTACGATTTGTCTCTAGGGGTAGGCCTACTGTTGAACAAATTCAATCTTTTTAAAAACCAACAACATATAAACTTAGATGTACATAAACTATTAAGCTGCCTAGATCTAGACTTCAAGGGAGACATATGTAGAAGTCATATGATGAGATGAGAGAAATGTACACATATTTTTAATGTCAATTGCTTTTAGGGAAAAAAATTACATTTAATGGGCCTATAAAAATATACAAAAAGGCCACATCTTTAAAAAAAAAATCTCATAAGAATATATATCTTCAAGAGATTACTTCACAAAGAATACTGTCAGATAAAAGGCTCTTTCATTAGATTACTTCACAAGGAATGCTGTCAGATAAAAGACTGTTTCATTAGATTACTTCACAAAGAATGCTGTCAGAAAACAGGCTCTTTCATTCATTTACTTCACAAAGAATGCTGTCAGAAAACATGCTCTTTCATTAGATTACTTCACACAGAATGCTGTCAGAAAACAGGCTCTTTCATTAGATTACTTCACAAGGAATGCTGTCAGAAAACAGGCTCTTTCATTAGATTACTTCACAAGGAATGCTGTCAGAAAACAGGATCTTTCATTAGATTACTTCACAAGGAATGCTGTCAGATAACAGGCTCTTTCATTAGATTACTTCACAAGGAATGCTGACAGATAACAGGCTCTTTCATTAGATTGCCGTACAAAGAATGTTGTCAGACGAAGTGTATTGTTCCCTCTGTCGTACAGTCATCATACTTATCAATGGTCTTGCTCGGGATGACGTCATAGATTCCTCGGCAGGAACAGAAGAGCTCGTGCCCTAGAACTTTCCACGCTCTTTAATAGTTATCCTAAACAGGCAGAATTTTTTTTTGTGACGATACTTGTGGAGCAAAAAAATATATCTTTTTACACCAAGATAATTGAAAACTTAAAATCGCGTTAGCAGCCAAGCGTTCAACAGGTCGACCACTTCATCAAGATGTAGAGTGCGTTGTACAGACTAAAATAGAAAGGATCATCAGTTCGTGCGCTCTTTTTTTTTAAATCACGCCCCATTTTTTTTTTTATCATGTTCAATCAAAACCTTTAGGTACATAAGTGTGAACACAATATGTGACAATATTGATAGGATCATACATTTTTGTTTAGAAAATGAAAATTCAGATATGACCACAAATGTGTATTTAGAAAGTGACAAATTGGATGGGATCACAAATTTATGTTTTTGAAAGCGACAAATTGGATGGGATCACAAATTTGTATTTAGAAAGTGACAAATTGGATGGGATCACAAATTTGTATTTAGAAAGTGACAAATTGGATGGGATCACAAATGTATGTTTTTGAAAGCGACAAATTGGATGGGATCACAAATTTATGTTTTTGAAAGCGACAAATTGGATGGGATCACAAATTTGTATTTAGAAAGTGACAAATTGGATGGGATCACAAATTTGTATTTAGAAAGTGACAAATTGGATGGGATCACAAATTTATGTTTTTGAAAGCGACAAATTGGATGGGATCACAAATTTATGTTTTTGAAAGCGACAAATTGGATGGGATAACAAATTTGTATTTAGAAAGTGACAAATTGGATGGGATCACAAATTTATGTTTTTGAAAGTGACTGAACACATTTTTAGCCATAGAATGAGATTGCAGAAGATAAAAAAAACGTGAAAGTAAAAACTCAAGTCAATATGGCTGTCCAAAGCCATCTTTGATATTTTCATTCATTTTTATTTTCACTTGGACATTCTTGTTAATTTAAGACTTCAAATTCCGAGATTGTGCTGGTGCTGTTTCTTATCGCTTATCATTGAAATGTGTGAAATGACAGAACAGTGAAATGAGAGAAAAACAGTGAAATGACGGAACGGTGAAATGAGAGAAAAACAGTGAAATGACGGAACGGTGAAATGACAGAAAAACAGTGAAATGACAGAAGAACAGTGAAATGACAGAAAAGTGAAGTGAGAGAAGTGAACTGACTGAACAGTGGAATGACAAAACATTGAAATGACAGAAAAACAGTGAAATGACAGAAGAACACTGAAGTGACAAAAGGATAGTGAAATAGGGCCGGCCATAGATTGTTGGAGGCCCTACGCGAAGAGAATTCAATGGCCCCAAATGAAATAGACCCAAAAAAAAGTTACAAAGACAGTTTGTGTGGAAACACAAACTGAAAATCGGCCCCCGAAGTAGTCCACCCAGGCAGGTAAAAAGGCAGGTTTTAATATTTTCAGAAAGAATATCAGAATGAAATTCTATCAAAGACAAACGACTGAGAAAATTGGAGAAAGAAGGTTGACAGATCTTATGTGTTGCCCTAACAGTCCAGCAGACCAAGGGATAGGTGAAGGTGAAGTTAGATGTGAACCTGGCCTAACTGATGTCATAGAATGAGTATCTAATTGATCTAATTGTTTTGTAAAGGATCAATCTCTTATTCAAAGCATCAAGAAAAGAAAAATTTCAGTAAGAAAAAAGAAAGTCCTTTAGTTAAGTGTTTCATGGCCATTGCGCAGCCGTGCAGTTCACGCAATAATATGAAAAACTACTTATTAATTGTTGTTTTAAATTATGTTCCACTTATATGCATACTAAATTTTTTTTTTCTCTTTAAAAAAAGAATTATTTTTTTTGTAAATGTAGTCTATACTTAGTTAACTTAGCATTACAATGACCTATGCCTAAGGCTGGCCCTGAGTGGAGGGACAAAAAATCTTTTGTTTGCTTACGTTGATTACGTGCTACGTTTTGTCTACCAGACAGTTGTTGTTGTTGTTGTTGTTGTTGTTGTTTTGTTTTTTCAATTTCATAAAGATATATTTTAGAAAAACGATGAAAAGGAATCCAAATCGGTCATCTTCATTTCTCATTCTGCTAAAACGACATTGCTCGATTCCAAACAATCTCTATTCAAGACCCTGTCTTACATGGGCACCAGTCTAGAAAAATAATAAGAAATAGGCCTACTTTTCTTTTTATAGAAAAACAAAGCTTATATTAAATGTAGTTGTATCGATTGGTTTGAATCAGTCATATAATTAAAGTTGTAATTGATCGACTAACAATAATAAATCTGCGATTACAAATATTTTTAACAATTGTTTTTCTTGAACACAATTTCATGCTTTTTGCTTTCTCAATTCGCTCTGATCCTAGCACTGGACCAGTTAGAAACGGGTGGGAGGAGAAAGAAAGGTATGTCTGGAGGATCGCTTTTTAAATGCTTCTTTATATATATATAAATATATTATTATATATATATTTTATATATATATATATATATATATATATATATATATATGAACTACCTGAATTCGAACTCTAGGGCTAAAGCCTCCTCTAGTCAGCACACTTACCACTGTGCCAGGGAAGTGCTTATGACTAGTAGGTTTTATAGTTATCTAATGTTAGTTTCAATTTTTTCTCTGTACAAAGTATAACTCATTTTATACCACCTTATCAGTCAAGAACAATTTCTTTCCCTTGTTTGAAATACCAAATAAAATAATTAATTACCAATAGTTCATAAACTAATTGGAATCTTGTTCTGTCGGGTGAAAGAAATAATTGTTTAAAATTTCAGCTTCATCCGAGATTGGCTGTGGGAGAAGTTATGTGTACAAACTTTTTACCAGACAGACAGAGTTGATAAAAGCTTTGTAAAGAGGGCTGTAACACATCAAAGGAAAAAAAACCTTCCTTTACGGTGCATGTATTTAAAAAGAAAATAAGACTTTGCAGAATGTATGGCGGTGTGTTGGTTACCGATTCGCTAAACTAATACCGCCTTGTTTTAAATTAGTTTGAACCTTGGAGATTCTTGTCACCAATACAACCTTATACTAGGACACATTTTTGTTTTCAAT
This sequence comes from Biomphalaria sudanica, assembly GCA_036873155.1. Lineage (NCBI taxonomy): Eukaryota > Metazoa > Mollusca > Gastropoda > Planorbidae > Biomphalaria > Biomphalaria sudanica. The sequence goes on from JAZGLO010002808.1 coordinate 148,733, forward strand.
TATAGCATAGAACTGAACCAGCCATCCCTTAAGTCACGACCTAAAGGCATAACACATAGGCATTAGATTACAGATCATTTTTTTTTTTTTTTTTTTTACTTGTACTGGTAAATGTTTATGTTGAAATTCAGAAACTACTTTTAAATTCAAGGTCATTTAGTTCTACTTCAATAAAACATCACTGTCTGCATAGAGTCACTAAATCTATAGTACGAATAACATCCTATCGGATCATAAGTTTTCATTAAATGCGTTGCGGGAGTTTAACTCGGATACAATTAAATTACAGTGGCGTAGCAATAATTACGCGAAGGAGTTCAGTGCGCCCAAGCCCATAGGAGAACCACAGAGCCATTGAAAGATCTTTTACTATTAAAAATCTATTACTATTACTTTTGAAGAAGAAGTACAAACCCTGAATGTAAAGAGACAATGACTTCATTGACTTGTAAACGGTAGTACCTAATGTCTCTTTGTATTATGTTGGTATAAAGTTACTATAAAGGATGGACTTTCTTTTTCTGTCACTCTCAACCTTTTTTTTAACGAATAAAAGGGGGGGGCGTGCAAGATTACATTATTGAACCCCACCCCACAGGTCATGCTGGTACGTGCAAAGTTAATCATTTAAGTGTGTAATTACTTAAGTAATAGTTTAGTTAGTATATAGTATGTAGCTGTAAGCGATTGTTTGTTGTTACTGTAGTCTTACTATGGATTTTGTAACATTGTTAGGGTTAATTAGCTGTGGATTTTGTAACATTGTTAGGGTTACTTAGCTGTGGATCTTGTAAATATTGTTAGGGTTACTTAGCTGTGGATCCTGTAACATTATTAAAGAAAAGGTTACCAAATATAGTGTGAGATAAAAACAAACGTATAAAAAATCTCCATAAAGTTCAAGATGCTTGCTAATTTATATAGGCTTACTAGTTGTGCCACGACTGGCCCTGTCAAGATGCTTGCTAATTTATATAGGCCTACTAGTTGTGCCACTACTGGCCCTGTCAAGATGCTTGCTAATTTATATAGGCCTACTAGTTGTGCCACTACTGGCTCTGTCAAGATGCTTGCTAATTTGTATAAGCCTACTAGTTGTGCCACTACTGGCTCTGTCAAGATGCTTGCTAATTTATATAGGCCTACTAGTTGTGCCACTACTGGCTCTGTCAAGATGCTTGCTAATTTATATAGGCTTACTAGTTGTGTCACTACTGGCTCTGTCAAGATGCTTGCTAATTTATATAGGCTTACTAGTTGTGCCACTACTGGCTCTGTCAAGATGCTTGCTAATTTATATAGGCTTACTAGTTGTGTCACTACTGGCCCTGTCAAGATGCTTGCTAATTTATATAGGCTTACTAGTTGTGTCACTACTGGCCCTGTCAAGATGCTTGCTAATTTACATAGGCCTACTAGTTGTGCCACTACTGGCTCTGTCAAGATGCTTGCTAATTTATATAGGCTTACTAGTTGTGTCCCTACTGGCCATGTCAAGATGCTTGCTAATTTATATAGACCTACTAGTTGTGTCACTACTGGCCCTGTCAAGATACTTGCTAATTTATATAGGCTTACTAGTTGTGTCACTACTGGCCCTGTCAAGATGCTTGCTAATTTATATAGACCTACTAGTTGTGTTACTACTGGCCCTGTCAAGATACTTGCTAATTTATATAGGCCTACTAGTTGTGCCACTACTGGCTCTGTCAAGATACTTGCTAATTTATATAGGCCTACTAGTTGTGTCACTACTGGCCCTGCTCTTGATGGCAGACATAATTTATGCCAACTAGAACTATATGATTGGGCCGGATAACACTTCAAATCTTATGTCGAGTGGCAAAAATGTTGTGTAGATACCGGTACAGCTCTGGATTTACGGCATCGCATCTACTAAGCCTTATCTTCACAAACTCAAACATATGGACTTTTTCAAAACTAAAATATGCATATCAAACATTTTTTTTTGAAAAAAGGAAAGTGAGATTAAATGTACAATTACCCTATATCTTTCTTCTAAAATATAGAATGCTTTTAGATAGAAGTATTTTTTATTAATTAGTGGATCTCTATTAAAACTTCTGAAAGAATGTAGGGGCCTCTACGACATCTTGCCCCGGGGCCTCCACATGTTTAAATCCGGTCCTGACTCTATGACATATTTTTTTTTTGGGGGGGGGAAAAAGTCACGTCGCCGTCACTGATATAACCCCAAAGATTTGTATGTATTTTATTTATGTATCAATTTATGTTTGTTCATAATATCAATTAATATAAATATTTTCATAATAATGTGAGTAAGACTAAGAATAGAATTAATACTCACAAATTTAGACATTTTTTAAGTTGATCTAATGACTTGCAATAATTACTTGTACGTTTGAACTCCTTCTGAAAATCTGTGAAATTTAGTGATATCTTTAAAATCCTACTGGTTGAAAGATCATTTCAGATTGTGTCTACACTTTGATCTTGTGCTGGACAAATCTCTTTCCACGTTTATAATAAAAGGAAATCGTCATAAATCTGTTCAAAGTATTAGATCTAGATCTAAGTCTCTTGGCTCAGTGCTCGATAAGTCATTGCCCATAAGTTCCCGTAACGCGGCTCCCTTTTATAGCGGAAGATCTGATCGAGAAGGGCAGGCGAATCGTTGAAGCGTCACGTCCCTGCGTCGCCGATTCTCCCCCTTGTTTGTGGGTATGTGTGTTTTATTTGATGGTCTCTCTAGGCGCAAGGGACACAAGTCGCATGTCCTCATTCCACAGATGTCGACGGTATTGCGAATCTACATCTCAGATCTAGATCTATGTACCTAATGGCTTGAGGGATACAATTAAACAGTTATTGGCATCTTTAAGGAAGTCTGAGTTTCCATGACAGGAATTTAAAAAACTGTATTAAATGGGGAAGTGTTGAAGGTTACACCTGTATACACAGTGGCGTAGCCAGGTACATATGGGCCCGAGTTCAAGAATATGATGGTGGACCCCTCCCTTACATTGGGTAAATTAAAATTTAACTATCATTTATGCATAAGTACATTTTTAAAAAGGCATTCTTTTGTCGGTACTATCTTTTAGAAGTAATGGAGTCAATTAACTTCTTAGACGCTTACTTAAACTTAAGTACCCCAGCGTCGTTTGACGCAGAAATCAGTATCAAGCAGACATCGGTCTCATCGCGTTTATATCCCTTTGTTTAATTGCTTTTTTTTTCAATATCTGTGTTAGATATGTAATAACACTTAGTAAATTATTTAGGAATTAGGTTTCAAGTGCCATTGTGGGCCCTTATTGATCGTGGGCCCTGGTTCATTGAACCCCTTCGCGCTATGGATGTTAAGCCACTGTGTCTACACCTAACTTACTACGGTAACTGCCTGTCCCGCTGCACACACCAGTGGCGTAACAAAGTACGCGTTACCCGGGTTCAAATATGTAATGATGCTCTCCCTTCCCTAAAAAAAAATATTTAAAGCTGAGTGTGACGAATAAAATTAGAAATAAGCCCTAATAGTATCAATTCAGTAACAAGTTTTAGAATCATGGACTAATAGTGTCAATCCAATAACGACTTTTAGAAGCAGGGCCAAATAGTGTCAATCCAGTAACAACTTTTAGAAGCATGGACATATATTGTATGTCTTCTTATAACTTATAAGTAATACACTACTATCTTTCAACGGCCTTAGTGTGAACATTTAGTACTCGGCAGGTTCCAGCATTTTACAATTTTAGAATCCTTCATAGAATATCAACGTCTCTTACCATGTCAAAACAAATTTCTGTAGGCTTCGATTCAAGCTAGCTACTTTATTCTATGCCAAGAGGTCCGTGTTTACACCGTGTCGGTTAAGTCAAAGCGACAGCGGTGCACCTACATTGTGGTGGTAGGTCTATTAATGGAAGGGTGCAGCCAGACGGTATCCGCTGAGTCACTAATAAGCATAACCATTGACGAAAAGTGTTCTTTAAAAATAACAGAATAGTGACATGGCAGAAGAACAGTGGAACGACAGAAGAATAGTGAAATGACGGAACAAAGAAATAACAGAACAAAGAAATGACAGAAGAACAATGTGAACGGAACAGAGATATGTCAGAAGAACAGTGAAATGTCAGAAGAACAATGAAATGTTAGAAGAACAGTGAAATGTTAGAAGAACAGTGAAATGTTAGAAGAACAGTGAAATGTTAAAAGAACGAACAGTGAAATGAGAAAAACAGTGAAATGACAGTGAAACTACATATTTAAGTGTTTACTTAATTGTTTACTTTATTGTTTAATGTATTGTTTACTTAGCTGATTGATATTTGAACATCAAGTGACTTCCATTCGTCTCATAATCATACCATAACATGTTTAGGATTTACATCAAAATGTATTATAACTATTTTAAGTAAAGTTTCCCCTTTCAGAACTTGCGATCTATGGGGCAGATGATGTTAAGGTCATCTGTTTCTATGGCCAACAGTTAACGAGAAAGGGAGGGGGGGGTAATGTGGCAAACAACGGCCTTTGCTTTCCACAACTCAAGTCAGGTAACCATTAGAGTTGGGTGGACTCAAGGTTCCCCTAAAAATCAGCTTCCCCTTTAAAAAGAAAAAGATTCTTTGAAATTGAATATTATAATTTCTAATTTTAACATAACTGATCCCATTAATTCTGACACCTAATTAGTGTGTGTGTGCTATTGTCTATAAAGTACATTGCAGCCTTTGCGTTCCTAACAAATAGTATTATCCTTAAGTTGGTTTGTTATAACAAGAATAAACTTATTCTAAACTACACGATTGAAACGGATACCTTTTCAAAACTTGATAAATATTCAGATTTGCAAACAGTGATAAGGTGTAGTCACTCTAGCCTACACTATAACAGTCTTTTAAACAACAGTTTTTTAAATTTAAGTTGTTCCTACATATCTTACCAGCAGAGTGCGAAATATCCGGCATTCTATAGTATACCCGAAACGGTCAGGCAAAGTGAGAAATGATTGCTTCATTTTTTTATAGAATGTCTAAGCATTGTAAAGAATGACTACAATAAAGTGTAAATGATGATTAAAGTATTTTATTAAAAACATTCATTTCTCGGAATACTATTTCTATTCGCCAGTAGACTAACTAATTTAGTCTTGTTCTTTCAAGTCTGGAGTAGGTTTAATTACGACTGTAGAAGTGTGCATGCTTTGTACAACTAAATGATACTAGGTAAAATGTGGATACAAAAGATGTTTCCAATTGTGTTGTGTGAAAGGCGAAAGAAAAAAAGGTCTATTATGTCATCAAGGCAAATAGAACTACTAGGAAGGAATCACGTGACGATATTGTTTAAGCTGATAACACGTATTGTTGTGATGAAAACACAAGAAGTTAATTTATCATGTTAAACAAGGCTTCAGTGCAATTCATTTTTTTGTCTGAAATATTGGCACTTATTAGGCCATTGAAAACAAAAGTGCATATAAACATAATAAATAATTGTACAGCCTTTGACTTGACAACATTTTTCATCAAATACTTTGTAAGCCGTTTTTAACGTTCACTTTGTCTTGTTTTTAATCTTCAGTCCTCCTTGGTGAGGTTTTATCTCTCTTTTATTGTCTTCCTATGGGTTTCAACGTGTCTGGTAAGTCTCAGTGGGTCTCTTGGTGTTTTTTTCTCAACATAAGAGAATGTATAAGAACAAAGGAAACTTGGAAATGCAATATAAATGCATACAGATAGAATATGTAGATTGGTCTATGCTTTGTTGGCAGATTTTTAAAATTATTCTTTTATTATATAAGTTGATTAGAACATTATTATATTAATTTTGTATTTAAGAAGAAACTAAAAAAATATTAAAAACAAGAGCAGCAATTCAGAGTTTATGAATAACTCTGAATTCTATTTTGATGTTGCGTGTAGACAATTTTACCAGCTCAATTTTTCTGATTTTTTGCGGCCCCCCGAAAGGGGAAAGACGCTATTAGTTTTGTGTGGAAAGTCTGGCCGTCCTTCCCGTTTAGATCTCGTAAACTATAAAAAGATAGTGAAAATCTGACACCATAATATTTTAGACCATTCTAAGTTCTGATGCAACGGCTACTTTTTTTCCTTTCTGAAAGCGAAAAATCTAATTTTTTAAATCACATATGTAAGCAGTTTTTTCTTCAAAATACACTACTTTTATAACTATTCACTATTAATAGTAGCAAACACGGGAGGCTCTTTAGAAGGGGTGATGTATATATATCATATTTGAAACATATTTAATCAAATGGTTTTAGATTTGTTGTCAAAAATTTTTTATTACATTTTTATTGCTAAGTTATGTAAGTTCTGACATAATAACTACTACATTTAAACACAAAAAAAAGATTTCTTTGTTTTTTAAGAGAAAAAAATCTATTTAGTATGCATATAAGTTGAAAATAATTTAAAACAACAATTAATAAGTTGTTTTTCAACTTATCGCGTGAACTGCAGCATATTATACATAAAATAGAACACTTAACTTTTTTTGTATTTTTTTTTTACGGAAGTTTTTTCTTGAGGATTTGAATAAGAGATTGACCCTTTACAAAACAATTAGATAAATTAGATATTCATTATAAGACATCATTATGCCAGGTTCACATCTAACTTCAAATTCACTTTCACCTATCCTTTGGTCTGCTGGACCGCTGGGGCATTATACAAGATCTGTCAACCTTCTTTCTCCATTCTTCTCTGTCATTTGTCTTTGGTAGAATTTCACTCTGATATTCTTTCGGAAAATATTGAAACCTGCCTTTTTACCTGCCTGGGTGGACCAGTTTGGGGGCCGATTTTGAGTTTGTGTTTCCACACAAACTGTCTTTGTAACCTTGTTTTATTTATCGTTATAGTCTACTTAGAATAAACTAAAAAAAATATTTTCTCATGTATAAAACTGTTTTAAAACACACTTTGTAGATTTAGAAAAAAATATTTCATTAATTTAAAAATAGTCGCACAGTAAATATAAAAGTACAAGAAAAGGTATCCAAAAACTATTAGTTAACCAAATAAAACATCTGGACCTGATGGTATTCCAGCTAGATTACTCAAAGAACTAAGCAATGAACTAGCACCAGTGTTCAAAATACTTTTTCAGGCATCTCTTAACCAGGGGAGAGTACCAAGGGACTGGAAAGAAGCTAATGTCACCCCCCTTATTTAAAAAAGGAGAAAAATCTGACCAGTATCACTTACCAGCATCACATGTAAAATCCTAGAACACATAATATGTAGTAACATCATAAACCACTTAGACAAACAAAACAAACACCATACCAACATGGCTTTAGGAAATATAGATCATGTGAAACACAACCAATAAGACTAATTGATGATTTTTTCAAAAGGTTTAGATGATAATGAACAAATAGATGTTATCTTACTATATTTTTCCAAGGCTTTTGACAAAGTTCACCGCCATAGTTTGCTTTAAAAATTTAAAATAGTTTGGCATTAATGGTCTATTGCATCAGTGGATTAAAGATTTTCTGATAGCGAGAGAACAATAATAAATGGCTCTAAATCAACACCGATAACAGTAAACTCAGGTGTACCTCAAGGAACAGTCTTGGGTCCACTACTATTTTTAATTTACATAAATGATTTACAAAATTGCATTACTTCAGGAACAAACGTTAGATTATTTGCAGATGATTGCATAATATATAGAACAATAAAAACAACACAAGATACAGAAATTTTACAAAGAGAATTAGATGAATTACAGAAATGGAAATCAAATTGGAGCATGTCTTTCCACCCAGAAAAATGTCAGTTATTAAGAGTAACAAAGAAACTAAGACAAATTAATTCCACTTATCTTATTCATGGTTAACCAGTAACACAGACTAAAAACGCAAAATACCTAGGTGTTATAATAAATGAAAAACTGTCATGGAATCCCCATATTGATGAAACTATCAAAACATCAAACAAAGCATAAGGATTTATTAAAAGAAATTTCTATAAATCAAATAAGAACATAAAACTAAAATGTTATTTAACCTTGGTTAGGCCAATAATAGAATATGCATCCTCTGTTTTGGGACCCCTCAACTCAAGAAAACATTAAGAAACTGGAACAGGTTGCCTGGTCGTGCGGTTTGCACGCTGGACTGTCGTTCAGATTTATCGATGGTCCCGGGTTCAAACCCTGCCCGCTCCCATCCCCCGTCGTCCTGCGGGAGGTTTGGACTAGGAAGTAATTATCTTCAACTCTGAAGGAACATCCGAAACATGTAAAACACAAAAACATTGACACTGTTTTTATAAGCAATATATCAAACAATGTACTCGGTACTGTAGAATCCCAATAGAAGTTATGATACCATTTCCTATGACAGAAGTTTTTTTTTTACGACATTACGCTATGTCATCCCAGTGACCAGAAGGATCTTGATAATAGACCAATTGTAAAAAAAAATATATAAAGTTCAGAAAAATCATTTGATCAACAACCAGCCTCGAATTAATGTTAGCGCGCACGCATGCCCACACATACACACACACAAATCTAGGCCTACCCATCAAGCTATTGAGTTGCTTTTTTTTGCAGACGATACAGGAAGTAAACTAACGCACAGGAGGATGTTCTTTCAGTAATCAACTTGACAACTGATGTTTCTTTTAAACAAATAAAATATTTGAGTTGTCACTTGCATAGATAATAAATGTTAGGGAAATTGATTGTTTCAAAACTAAGCTGGATACCACAGATCAAAGGATTTTTTTTTACATGTGAATGGTCGTGTGGTATGCGCTTCGGACTGTCGTTACAATGGTCGTTAGTTCAATCCCTACCGCTGCAACCCACTGCCTTTGTGCAGGAAGTTTCGGCCGGGATGTAATAATCTACAGAAATCAACAGAAACCAGATGGTTTTGTTATTGAATAATTCTTAATTTAACGCAGATAAAGCCATTGTCTGCCGGGACTCGATTTAAGTTCTTTGTCTGCCTGAACTTATTTTTGGTAAAAAAAAAAAAATTCTCACAGATGAGTCAGCTTAACCATATAAAGCACTGCACTCTCCCTTAATCTTTTGTTGTGTTTTGTTATTACAAGGCTTATATCAAGTCACGATTGTGCGATTGGTTTAAGACATACTGAGAGATAGGCTTTGAGGCTGTTTTGATTGGTGCAAATGAGCTTGCTAATGACTTAGAAGTTAACCCCGTGTTTTAACAGAAGAAAGAGAGAATGCTATTTATGAATATTCCCATTAACCCATTTCAGACCCCGAGACAGAGTTTTGAACTTTTCCCACCAAGTTGTTGACAAGGCATTGCAGCATCTTCAACCATGGTTTATGCAGTTCTTTGGATTTCTGTATAATTTTCAGAATATGGCAAAGGATAATATCAGAAAAATGTTGAGCCGACTTTGAGATTGCTCTGACAAACATCTCAAAAGACAAAGATGATTTATCGATATATGCTTTCTGAAGAAATGGAGACAGTAAAGCCAATACTGCCAGCTCAGAAACAAATGCCCAAGGAACTGTTTCAATATCTTGCTTCTAATGATAGTTCTACTGCATTCCCTAATTTGCTGATATCTTTATGATTATTGGTGACATTTCAAGTGACAGTCGCTTTAGGTGAAAGAAACTTTTACAAGCTCAAATAGATCAAAACCTTAGGTCAGTAATTCATCAAGAACGATGTAACAATTTAGCACTTTTATCTATTGAATCTCCTATAAGCAGAGACATAAATTTTCTAACAGACTTTGTTATGCAGAGACATACATTTTTCTAAGACTTTTCTAAGAAGAAGGCAAGAAACACCCAGTTTTAAATTATTCTGTGTCATTCTATTATTAATGGTAATGATGTTTTGGAAAAATTCGTTTTTATACTTTGCTATTATAGCTTAGAGATTACAACAAGTCGCTTGTGTAGTTATGTTTTTAGTTTTTTTCCTATTCATATTATATGATTAAAGTTGATATAATGATCTAATTAGTAGAAATAGTTGTTATAAAAAATAGAAGTGGGGCCTCGCAAGCATCCATTAAATTGGGCTTCGTAATTCGTAAGGCCGGCCCTGAATAGATGACTATAAAACCTTCTATTTTCATACGCGATTCACTGACTTGGCGACTAGTGACAAGTGTGTTGGCTTGAGGAGACTTGAAGCCTTGAGCTCGAAATTAGGTATTTTAAACTTTTTTTTTATAAATGCATTTAAAAAGCGATCACGGTAACATTAACAAGATTCCTCATTCTTTCTCTCCCTTCCCATTCCCAACTGGTCCAATCAAGTAATAGAATCATAGCATATTGAGAAAACAAATGACAGGAAATTGCGCTAAACAAAAACTTGACTGATCCAAATTGATTGATACAATTAGACCACGTATAAGTTGAGACGAAAGTCCAGAGCGCATAGAAGGCAGATGTTTAACTTAGCCTACAAAAACTTTACCTATAAAATATGTTGGTATTCTGAGACTCGCTGTGCAGTATATAAAAAATAACTTATAAATCTTAAGTTTACAAAGAATAACGTTTTACCTTAGATTGATAAAACATTCAATCTCAGTCTTTGGTAGAATTCACTTTATGAAAATATTGTTTTCCTGTCAGAGACGTGCCTGCCTATAGGCCCTATTGCTTTTTATGTAGTCTTTCTTGCAACACATGACACAATAAAACAAAGATTTATTTTGTTTAGGTTTCTGGAATAGTTCCAGATGTTTTTAAAAAATGTAACCAAATTTCCGTTACGAAAAGCTGAACTTTTGAAAAACTAATAGTACACATAAAACAAGAAAACAACGCTTTCTGTAGGAAGTAGACTTATACTAGATCTATATACGCAAGCGAATCTAATCAAAGACCACATCAAAAAGTTTACGTTTGACGTTTATAGTGGTTTAACGTGCCCTGCACTTGTATGAGAGTTACATCATCGATACCCTTTTTATTCGAAATGATTACGAATATGTCAATGTATGTAAACACACACACACACACACACACATTGAGGCATACACATTATATGGAGCTAGGGGATGGTGGTGGGAATAGATGGAGAGTCAAATACACCTTCCAGGTAACAGATGGCCTGTTCAACTTAATAAAGTAACCTGATAGCGTACGTGACGGTACCATAATTAAAACAGGCGGACCTGGACAACACACAGGTTTGTGTTCCTGGCAGTTGTTAACATCCTGATCGTCACTCGTGCGTTGAAGACGCTTTAAAAACAAACAAGAAGAACACAAAATACTCAAAGATCTTCAACGCCAGGAAGAGGATCGCGGTGGGAGTAGAAAAGGAATGAAGCAAAATACATATACTTTAAATACATATAATTTAAATACATATACTTAAAATACATATACTTAAAATACATGTACTTTAAATACATGTACTTTAAATACATATACTTTAAATACATATACTTTAAATACATATACTTACTTTAAATACATATACTTTAAATACATATACTTTAAATACATATACTTTAAATACATATACTTTAAATACATATACTTTAAATACATATACTTTAAATACATATACTTTAAATACATATACTTTAAATACATATACTTTAAATACATATACTTTAAATACATATACTTTAAATACATATACTTTAAATACATATACTTTAAATACATATACTTTAAATACATATACTTTAAATACATATACTTTAAATACATATACTTTAAATACATATACTTTAAATACATATACTTTAAATACATATACTTTAAATACATATACTTTAAATACATATACTTTAAATACATATACTTTAAATGCATATACTTTTTAAAAAAAACAAAGCTTGTACTTAGTATCATTCTCAAACTGATCCACAAAAAAAGATTGGACCATATTGCATTGACAATGCTACAATCATGAAAGTTGCGCTAAACAAAAACAATAAATTTATCAAATTTCCAACCCAAATTTTTATTGCCAGTCTAGTTGTATTAGAAATTAATTTCACGATTAATTCAAAATATTTGAATTCGATTTTGCGTGTTATACGCTTTATACAATTATTTTACTTGTTTATAAATCTCCAGTAGATTGATAAAAGCTTGGTCGTGCTCTAGGCCTATACGCGCTGGACTTTCGTTCAGTCGTCTCGATGGTCTTGGGTTCTTACCCTGCTTGCAGCCATCCCCCGTTGTCTTGCTGGAAGTTTGGATTAGGAAATAGATTACCTTCAACTCTGAAGGAACATCTGAAACATGTAAAAAAAAAAATAATAATAATTTACAGATGTTTATGGAAAGGAGGAGACAATCATTAAATTTTTTAGCATTTTTGTATCAATTACTTCCCTTTTTTTTCTCAAATTTATCTTTTACAAGATTAGTAGGCCTATTAGTTGAGCAGCGTTGTTGAGCTTGATTAGAAGACTATATATACATGGTAGAGCATCCGATTTAAGCTAAAGTAACGATGAAAGGACATGAATTCAAAACTATCAAGCTACTGGACAAATAGAATTCTGTATACACTTTTTGAGTTTCTCTAAGTTTATCTTTCCCTGGTTAAAAAATAAAAATTGTGTAGAAGTCTAGAAAGAATTCGGGATCTCGATTTCACAACAGTAAAAAAAGTGCGGATCTTAGTCAAACCGCCTGTAGTGAGTTTAAAAAAAAAAAAAAAAGAACCTTAAGACAAAGTTAGATTGCAAAATTGAATTAGAATCCTGTGTCAGCTAATATGTGTTCCTTTGCCTGGATATCATTAGGTGGAAAGAACTATTGGTAAAATGTACGCATTTTTTAAAATGAGATTCACTTTACCTTACTAAGCCAGCTATGAATTTTTATTAAGCTACCTGATTAGAACCACTTTAATTCACATCACCAGACTAGATTTAGATCACTGTTGATTTGTATCTAATTACTAGATCCCCGTTGATTTGTATCTAATTACTAGATCCCTGTTGATTTGTTTCTAATTACTAGATCCCTGTTGATTTGTATCTTATTACTAGATCCCTGTTGATTTGTTTCTAATTACTAGATCCCTGTTGATTTGTATCTAATTACTAGATCCCCGTTGATTTGTATCTAATTACTAGATCCCCGTTGATTCGTATCACCCATAAATCCCAATTAATGGAATTCGTATTCCACAATTTGCTAAGCATTGATGCGACGTTGCAGGATAGAATATATTTCATTGGACAATAACTTTTAATACAGAGAGAAGAATCGTGAGCTGCTTCCGCTTCCTAGAGGGAAAAAAACATTAAGAGTGCATGTGAAGGAAAGAAATATAAGAGTGCATATTAAGGAAAGCAATATAAGAGTGCATATAAAGGGAGAAATATAAGAGTGCGTGTGAAGGAAAGAAATGTAAGAGTGCGCGTGAAGGAAAGAAATGTAAGAGTGCATGTAAATAAAAGAAATGTAAGAGTGCATGTGAAGAAAAGAAATGTAAGAGTGTACACGAAAAAAAGAAATGTAAGAGTGCACGTGAAGAAAAGAAATGTAAGAGTGCACGTGAAGAAAAGAAATGTAAGAGTGCACGTAAATGAAAGAAATGTAAGAGTGCACGTGAAGAAAAGAAATGTAGAGTGCATGTAAATTAAAGAAATGTAAGAGTGTGCATGAAGAAAAGACATGTAAGAGTGCACGTAAATGAAAGAAATGTAAGAGTGCGCATGAGGAAAAGAAATGTAAGAGTGCACGTGAAGGAAAGAAATATAAGAGTGCATATTAAGGAAAGCAATATAAGAGTGCATATAAAGGGAGAAATATAAGAGTGCGTGTGAAGGAAAGAAATGTAAGAGTGCGCGTGAAGGAAAGAAATGTAAGAGTGCACGTAAATGAAAGAAATGTAAGAGTGCATGTGAAGAAAAGAAATGTAAGAGTGTACACGAAAAAAAGAAATGTAAGAGTGCACGTGAAGAAAAGAAATGTAAGAGTGCACGTGAAGAAAAGAAATGTAAGAGTGCACGTAAATGAAAGAAATGTAAGAGTGCACGTGAAGAAAAGAAATGTAGAGTGCACGTAAATGAAAGAAATGTAAGAGTGCGCATGAAGAAAAGACATGTAAGAGTGCACGTAAATGAAAGAAATGTAAGAGTGCGCATGAAGAAAAGAAATGTAAGAGTGGCGTAAATGAAAGAAATGTAAGAGTGCACGTAAATGAAAGAAATGTAAGACTGCGCATGAAGAAAAGAAATGTAAGAGTGGCGTAAATGAAAGAAATGTAAGAGTGCACGTAAATGAAAGAATTGTAAGAGTGCGCATGAAGAAAAGAAATGTAAGAGTGCACGTGAAGGAAAGAAATTTAAGAGTGCGCATGAGGAAAAGAAATGTAAGAGTGCATGTAAACGAAAGAAATGTAAGATTGTATATGAAGGAAAGAAATGTTAGAGTGCACGTAAATGAAAGAATTGTAAGAGTGAGCATAAAGAAAAGAAATGTAAGAGTGCACATAAATGAAAGAAATGTAAGAGTGCACGTAATGAAAGAATTGTAAGAGTGCGCATGAAGAAAAGAAATGTAAGAGTGCACGTGAAGGAAAGAAATGTAAGAGTGCGCATGAAGAAAAGAAATGTAAGAGTGCACGTTAAGGAAAGAAATTTAAGAGTGCGCATGAAGAAAAGAAATGTAAGAGTGCATGTGAAGGAAAGAAATTTAAGAGTGCGCATGAAGAAAAGAAATGTAAGAGTGCACGTAAATGAAAGAAATGTAAGATTGTATATGAAGGAAAGAAGTGTAAGAGTGCACGTAAATGAAAGAATTGTAAGAGTGCGCATAAAGAAATGTAAGAGTGCACGTAAATGAAATAAATGTAAGATTGTATATGAAGGAAAGAAGTGTAAGAGTGCATGTAAATGAAAGAATTGTAAGAGTGCGCATGAAGAAAAGAAATGTAAGAGTGCACGTGAAGGAAAGAAATTTAAGAGTGCGCATGAAGAAAAGAAATGTAAGAGTGCATGTGAAGAAAAGAAATTTAAGAGTGCACTTGAAGAAAAGAAATGTAAGAGTGCACGTGAAGGAAAGAAATTTAAGAGTGCGCATGAAGAAAAGAATTGTAAGAGTGCACGTGAAGGAAAGAAATGTAAGATTGCACGTGAAGGAAAGAAATTTAAGAGTGCACGTGAAGAAAAGAAATTTAAGAGTGCAAGTAAATGAAAGAAATGTAAGAGTGCACGTGAAGGAAAGATATGTAAGAGTGCACGTGAAGGAAATATATGTAAGAGTGCACGTAAATGAAAGAAATGTAAGAGTTTATGTGAAGATTTTTTGTTGTTATTTATTTCCCACAATCTCAGCCAGTGAAATTATACACGAACATACATTTATAAAAAACAAAGAAAAGCAAAAAATTTGCAATTTAAAATGCAACATTTTCAAAGAAAAATATTAGTATTTTCTTTGTTTTATTTCGCTTTTTTTTCATTTAGAACAATATAACTTATTCGCTTTCAAAGCTTTTTGCACTGAAGAAATGTTTTCACATTCCAGTAGGCCCCTACACAATCAATACCTAATTTTTTTGATTATCAATACAAACTAGCGGAATCTTCAAAAATGAATTAGAAGTTACGAGACGAGTCTAGCTGATCTTATTTCTTTATTTAAAAATGTAGTTTAGTTCATAAACCACGTATTATACAGTGACAATAATTCACTGATTCATTTAGCCTATATGCGTTTGCATTTGCTTTCATTTCTGCCTTTTCCCGCCCAAAAGTTGTAATCAGACAATCGGTAAGGCTTATTTGGAACTTTATTGCACATCTGCAGAAATCTGGCAATGTCTATCAGTGTGATCTCGTTGGTCATCACTATGATGTCTCCCAGGAATTCAAAATCTAGGAACGGCATGTACATAGTCATAAGTGACAATAATGACCTCGGTATGAGCGTTGAGACAGCAAGTATAGGCTAGGATGAACATGTCAACATCCTCGAGGTCGAGCAGACGAGGAGCCTCATAGCAAGAGTTAGTGTTCTCCAATGTCTGGTTGAGCGTGCTGCAGAAGAACCTCAAATTTTCATAACCGGCGTCCGCACGCTGAATATTCAATTTGAGTGCTACAAACAACAAGACTGTACACAGCATCTGGAAATTGAAAATGGGTGGAAAGTCAACAATGTAGTATAATCGTGGTATCAATCATTTAGATTGAAGGTAGGCTTATTAGGAAATAAAGTTGTAAGTGATGCCAATCAGCAGTCAATGCAGGTTTCTCATTCTTGGATGCACTTAAAATTCGACAAAGGTTCTAATTCAAAATACGGAGTAGATCAGTAAATTTAATACACACAAAAAAACAGGATTGTCGGTTCTGAAATCTGAATGTATCATTATATGAAAAACAAAATTATACAGAAAAATAGGCTCTATGCTTTTTTATAACATTACTATATGATAAATAATAAATACTATAATAATTGTGTGTTTTATATTATTATAGAATTACGTTTTTTTTCCTTCTATGTTTTCATTACAATAATTAACAGTTTATATTTCACAACCAGATCCCCGCGCTTCAGATGAAAACCCTTAATATAGATGAGTGAGATGCCAAAGCTTTCATTGTCAACTCTGCAAAAGCTGAATTCTTTCAAAATGTGATAAAATAGTTCTATTCTCAGCAGTGGCGTAGCTAGCAGGGTGGTGTGGGTCGCACGGGGCATCAAGTGGTGGCGGCATCAAACTGGTTATGGAAAAGTATATAATGTTTTTTTTTTAAATTACTAATCAGTAATAGTAAAATCTCTTTTGTGAATGTGGTATCTGGGAGAAGGTTTTCCAATCATACAGAAAGTATTTTTTAAAAAGCGTAAATAACGACTACACTTTATTACGAAATTTGAAACTTTTCGCTGTTTTTTTTACCTTTTTTTTTTTTTGGAGGGCATCACGAGGAACTGTCGCACATGGCATCAAATACCCTAGCTACGCCACTGATTCTCAGCATACTTTGTAAACAAAAAAAAATGTCTGTAAGGGAATAAAACACTATAAATCATTATTCATTGTGTCCATAGTACCATACATCATTGCCAGACAAAGAACGGCAGCATTCTCACATATTCCAGAGAAATCTATCACTGAGACTCAATGTGTGAATATTGTTTTACAGAATTCTTGTAACTTTTTTTTTTAACTTTCAACTTTTTGTATTTTATGTGTTGAATGATTGTGTGGATTACACTCTTTCGTGAGGATATTTCTTTGTATATATCCAAAAACTCATTTGCCCCTCAAAATACACATTTCTAGGTCTGGGAATACACATTTCCATTTTGGAATATAGGTATGTCTGTATAAAGTATACACAAACACTTCTTAGGCCAATCAGTTGTAGCCTGCATCATAAAGCCCCCACAAAATACAATAGACACACTACTTTTAAATGAAACTTCTCTCCCCAATCGACACATTTTTTGGCCCTTGTATGTTAAGTGAAACAGCCAGCATTACAATGACAATTCATACTTTTTTTCAAATACAATATTATACATCCCCCATCACACTGATATAAAGAAAAAAAATCACATTCACGCTGACAATTATCTAAATCTAGAGGAGAGTTACAATAAGATCTAGATCTAGATATGCGCAGAAATAAACTTGACTAAATGAAATAACAGAAAGTTATGCTCAATGTTATGTACAATGTTATATACACAACAGAATTTAGCTATTGATACTCTTTAGTTTAAATTACTCGACTTTTATTTATCAATAGCCGACCAGGCTCACCTAAAAAAAATTATTTTCATTTATTTTTATAATTGAAAGTAAAGATCACTGGTTAACTAGAAATAAATAATAAGAAAGTTGGAAAGCCATTTGTGTAGTACACTAGGACACAGGTTCTAAAACGTTTTTTACCCGGGGACCCTTTATAAAGTCAAAACTTGCTCACGGACCCCTAAAAAAAGCTACATAAATGCATATTATTTAAGTAACAAATGTATATAAAAAAAATCATTGTGTGGAAGGATTGTTTGTTGAGATTTTAACTTAAAAAAAATAAATAAGGCTGATTGTTTTCATGCCCTGCTCAACACAAATTTCGAATCGGTTTCTTTCATTTATGTTGAGGTTCATTACGAAATGAATGGACCTCATTCACCAATCGTAAACAAACAACATTGAGTCACGTGATAATATTGATAAAACAACGAAAAAAAACTGTCACGTGATAGCCATTGTGTATTAAAAATGAGATCGTGATGTGTATAGAAGAGATAGAGAATCACGTGGCTAAATGTTGTTTGTTTACGCTTGGTGAATGAGGTCCATTCACGTTGTACCAAATAAGATGTAACAGCAGTCAACAACTTTCTTTGCTATGAGCCATAATGTAAAATAGAAATTGGGAATATGTTTTTTTTTTTGTTGTTTTTTTTTGTAACCAAAATATGTGGTATCCTTGTTTACACATGGTTTAAGATCCTTTTGTGTATCTTTTTCAATACGTTGCTCCTTCATTACTATGAATTTATCTGTCATTTGGATCTGAGTTTGTCCACGCGCAAAAGGGTTTAAGACCCAGTCAGGGATATCCAAGTGAAGACCTGTAAAGAATGTCTTTAAATCTTTGGTTTATGATGAACTTGAATTAACAGTAGTGATGGGCGATTTGATTAGTATTCCTCAAATTACTGATAGGATAAGCTGGCTTTTAGTGAATAAGTTATGTTAATTGTTTGCAATTTTCTTCTTTCTGCGGACTTCCTTCTGACGTTTCGCGGTACCCTGGGGGGTCCGTGGACCACTGTCTGAGAAACACTGCACTATGACACATTAACAAATATACTTTAACACATTAATAAATATGCTTTAATACATTAACAAACATTTTTACAAATATACTATGCATATATCAACTCACTCTGTCATTCTGTCAAAAGGTTTGAACAAGTTATTTTTCCCATTGTCAATTTATTACTGGTTATTAATTATTTTGTTAGGAACCAACAATCCTTCAGTCTTCACATATGCTTAAATATGTCGGGTTTTGTCCCCTTAAATAATTGTGCACATCTTTCTCGGATCAAGTTAAAACTTTTTAAAATTATTTATTCTACCTAACAAAACATGAATCAAGTAAAAAAGGGAGATAACTTCTATTTTCTTGAGTGATATAGTTGTAAGTGCGGAGTTCTTCGCCTTGTTTTGTTTTTTTAAAGGATTTTTTTAGATTTTGCTTGTTAAACGCATCAAGTTGTAAGCTTTAACACATTAATAGATATACTTAAACACATTAAAACACCTACTTAAACACATTAAGAAATAGTGTACACAATTCTCCATATGGTTTCAATATATTTACAAAGCTTGTATTAACTCACTTTGTCTAGTAAAAATGGAGTGCATGTTTTTTTCTCTCACTTCCGATTATCCAATTGAGTGAAAATTTTTACAGTTATTCATAGTCGATGAAAATACATGAATCACTCAAAAAGTTAATTCATTAGTGGTAATTAATTAATTTTGTTCTATATAGAAAAAGGGAGTTTAACCTTACAATATTGATATGGTCGTGATTTGCTGTTCTTTTCCTTAGATAATTTTTTTTTAATTATTATATATTTTGCTTGTTTAGTAACCTTTTTTTAGTTGTTTCTTTTTCTATATAGTAAAATTTGTATTTTAACAAAATGCTACCCATCTATAAACGGATTGGTCTAGGTTGTAAATAGAACATCTAAAGAATTAAATAACTATGGGTGAATCGAAAAAAAATATCATTTCACTTTTATTTGCATTGTTCTATAAACTTAAGTGTAGATCTGTTAGTTATCATGAATATATCACCACGTCTTACTTAAACACTTTTGTTTTAAACTTATTTTTGTACCAATGAATATTTGCAGAGCAAAAAATACTACTCACGAGTTTATACATTGTGTCCAAGAGTTGATAAAATTATAATGATAAACAGATCTTCAGATAACAATATGGTTTGATTCCAAACGTTGGCTCTTGATTTGAAATGAACGCTAACTTTAGTTTCCAAGTCAATCTTGTATCTAACTTATGTTTTTTCCCTATCACCAAACTGGAATAAATATTTCTTCAAGCAGTCAATGAATTTTCTCAAAAGCTCCCTTTTAGAGTGCAGATCAGTGTTAAAGAAAGGGATTTATCGTTCGTTTTGGGTTTACATCTCTCTCATGGATCGTTAAGTAAACTTTGTCAACGTAGTTTTGTTTTGCTGTGACGTTAGGAGTTTACGACAGTGGATTGGCAATCCATAAATTGGAGGCGTGTTTTGTAAAATAGTCTGACCACAAATAAAAGCAAGTGGGTACTTCAACGAATTATCCTCCAGTGGTATACCTTGGGTATTAGATGCCTTTTGCAGCAGCTCCTTTTGATGTCTTACAGTTAATGTAAGCGCCACCAGAGGGATCCGGAGCAGTGTCCTGTGTTTTGAGCAGCATGAATACTGGCATCTACAGCGCACAATTAACCATAGAAACGGGCGTCTTCGGCCAATACCAGTGTTGAAATTACTTTTTCAGGCATCTCTTAACCAAAGCAGAGTACCAAGGGACTGGAAAGAAGCTAATGTCACCTCCCCCCCCCCTATTTAAAAAAGGAGAAAAATCTGACCCAGGAAACTACAGACCAGTATCACTTATTACCAGCATCACATGTAAAATCCTAGAACACATAGTATGTAGCAACATCATAAACCACTTAGACAAACATAATGTCCTTACTCCATACCAACATGTCTTTAGGAAATATAGATCATGTGAAACACAACTAATAGGACTAATTGAGGATTTTTTCAAAAGGTTTAGATGATAGTGAGCAAATAGATGTTATCTTACTAGATTTTTCAAAGGCTTTTGACAAAGTTCCCCACCATAGTTGTTTTGGCATTGATAATCCGTTGCATCCGTGGATTTAAGATTTTCTGATAGGGAGAGAACAAACTGTTATAATAAATGGCTCTAAATCAACACCAATAACAGTAAACTCAGGTGTACCTCAAGGAACAGTCTTAAGTTCACTACTATTTTTAATTTACATAAATTATTTAGGCAACCATATTGCATTAGTTCAGGAACAAAAGTCAGATTATTTGCAGACGATTACATAATATATAGAACAATAAAAACAACACAGGATACAGAAATTTGACAAAGAGAACTAGATGAATTACAGAAATGGGAATCAAATTGGAGCATGTCTTTCCACCCAGAAAAATGTCAATTATTTATTAAGAGTAACAAAAAAACTAAAACAAATAAATTCCACTTATTTTATTCATGGTAAACCAGCAACACAGACTAAAAACGCAAAATACCTAGGTGTTATAATAAATGAAAAACTGTCATGGAATCCACATATTGATGAAACTATCAAAAAATCAAAGAAAGCATTAGGCTTATTAAAAGAAATTTCTATAAATCAAATAAGAAAATAAAACTAAAATGTTATTTAATCTTGGTTAGGCCAATAATAGAATATGCATCCTTTGTTTGGGACCCCTCAACTCAAGAAAACATTAAGAAACTTGAACAGACACAAAATAGAGCAGAGAGATTCATAACAAACGAATATTCACATTTGACTAGAGTAACACCTTTAGTAAAATCACTAAATTTAGAAAGCCTTCAGAATAGAACACTTAAAAGTAAAGTAGCAATTATACATTAAACACTGAACCATAATCTTCAAATAGAAAATTTAATAAAATACTCAGAAAGACACAAACATAATGGCGCATTCCTCGTCCCATATGCTAGGACAAATTTGTACAAATACTCCTTCTTCCTTAGCGCTATTAGAGCATGGAATGGGTCGCCTAAGCTAGCCAAGAAAACCAGTGACTTGGCAGAATTTGAGTCATTGGTTAATATGTATGACTAAATGCATGACGCGTAGGACGTAATCATGTTCTTTTTTGAAGTAACGTCTGTATTCTATAAGATAAAATACTGAGTAGGAGCAACATTCAAAGAACATGTAGATAGATATCCTACAATCATGTTCATATGACTCTAGTCCCTCTATACTGCACCTGTTTTGCTCAAGTAAAAGACGCAAGTACCCTCTAGAAAATGTTAACCGTTGTGACAAGAATCACGTTGACAGAGAAATGCTTATTCAGCTTTACTTGATCAATATTCAAATAAGGATGCTAATATTTTTTTCTCCATTTAATTTAAATAAATGGCCGCCTCCTACCTTTCATATTTTTGGCTGGCAAAACAAACAATGATTTTATCAAAATTTTCAACCAGCTCTTGTTCAGTGAACAAAATTAGCAAATTAGGGAACCTTAAATTTGTAATCGTAGATCGCAAACAGTTTTTCATCAACTTTAGTTTAAAACTTTTGCTCACAGTTGTCTCAAATATAGTAAGAATATTAAGATGCCCCATAAATCACCAAAATAAAATGTTCTGATATGACTCTTGAGCTTAAAAAATCATTGCTTGGGAAGTTCCGAAGCTCCAGAAAAAAGAACTGCTACAACTAACAAAATTCATTTTTGTCAATTTCTCTATATAAAGAGTGATTTCAATCTGGGTATTTAATAGTTGCGAAAGCCAATAGAAATCGTTTTTATCTGACATCACGAACAACTCGGTCCAAGGAAGAATTCCTTTTCCTCTGTACATGTAGATATAGTTCTTTTTGTGTATTAATACACAGCATCTGTCAAGTTCGCTTGACATCTTTTTCTTACTTCAAATACTTCTTTCAGGTTCTGTATTCATCCCCAGCTCTGAGGCACATGCTTTTGTTAAAACTAATAGGGCCCTACTGATTTGAGCGCGATGTCCTTCCGCTAATAGCTAGGAATGTCCTTAATGTTTTCAGTATGAGTTCGCAGTCTCGAATCAACACTCTTTATTTATTTTTATTTTTTTTGGTAAAGGTTTGCGTGACGTTTATTTTAATTAATACAAGTGCCCAAATCAACAAGGCAAATGAAAAAAAACTTAAAAGGACTACATAGCGACATCTAATCCGCCTGCTTCAGCAACGAAACTTAAGCTTGTAGGTCTACTTCCACTAGTCAGTGTCTCCTGAGTTTGATACATTTGTGAAAATGTTTTACTGAGCATATTGACAGCTTCTCCCTTGCCGCTTCATTTAATTAAACGCTTTATTCAGTTGCTTTGATGAGGGCGTGCCAACGATGTCCTGAAGTTAAGAACTAGATGTGCCAACGATCGGGTGTACAAAAAATAATAATCATGGCATCAGCTTCAGCAGCACACATACCAGAACGATTCAGGAGATCGTATTGTGCTTTATAATCATATTTTATGTCTATGTTTATAATTGTCTTAAAGAAAACACTTTTCGATACGGAAGACTGGACCTCCCTAGACCGCAGAATTATCATAGCCTTGACCTCTGCTGTGGCATGCTTATCTTTAATGCCGATGTAGGACTCTCGAACATTTTAACTCCCCGTCATAAAGTAGGCCTACTGTCAAATTTAACTTTGATGCAGTCTGTAGTATGGACGATAAATAGCGAAATGTATTATTTTATAATTTGTCTTCTAATGCGCTGAATTTGTGGTGACACGCAGATCTGCAAAGTCGACCTGGTACCAACCTAGGTTCTAAGCTTGTGTTCTAAGCCTGTGTTCTAAGCTTGTGTTCTAAGCCTGTGTTCTAAGCTTGTGTTCTAAGCTTGTGTTCTAAGCCTGTGTTCTAAGCCTGTGTTCTAAGCTTGTGTTCTAAGCCTGTGTTCTAAGCTTGTGTTCTAAGCCTGTGTTCTAAGCTTGTGTTCTAAGCCTGTGTTCTAAGCTTGTGTTCTAAGCCTGTGTTCTAAGCTTGTGTTCTAAGCCTGTGTTCTAAGACTCTGAACTTGGACAGACATTTCAACAACTCTAATTTCACCAATTGTTCTCATTTGAATTTGTTCACCTCCTTCGTGATGTCCAGATTTGACGGTGATGTGCTCGAGACCTGTAACTTGGGCAGACGGCATGGTCTTACAGAACAATACATCGGGATCTCGAGTTGAAGGATGCCCCTTGAAGCTGGCACCACGCGCACATAGTTAGATACGCCTCTGTGATCTATATATCTTTACAAACTAGAAGTAAATCAAATTAAGTGCCTGTATCTTTGTTTCTGTGGTTATGTCGTCATAATCATGCGACAACTGTAACCTTAGATTTTAAATATATTGCGGGTATTCAAACAATGTATTCTTGTTAACCTATCAAAAAATCTTTTTTCAAGTCCTAACCTGGACCAAGAATTGAACTGCATTGTGGGTTACATTCAATGTACCAAAACCATGTGTTTGCTTCTCAGTTGAATAAACTAAATTTAGAAATATCTCCCCCCCCCCTCCCATTTGTTCATTTATAGACTAGAAAAGATTTTAAGGTAAAATCACTGAAGATGGCAGCCACATTGGAGTGTGTAAAAATTCGTGGTATCAATTTATTTCATTATTTTTCATTGATAGTGAAGGATAGCATTTAAAAAAAAAAAGGTTTCAATTATTTTTGAAGTCACACTAAAAATGTGTGAATAGAAACAATATTACCTATTTCCCCAACCTATTTTTGTATTTCTCTTTCATTATTATTTTTTTTTAAATTTTCTGTGTAGTGTTAGAGAGACAGAAAGTTAGGCATGTAAGTCGCGAATCAAAGCTATTTTACCTCTTCCCATTTAAATCTCACGGCTCTCTTGTAGAGTACAGTCCCTTGATTATTTCATACAAAAAAAAAATTAATTTAAAAAAAAAAATTCAAGCATCTTTCATTCAACATCTGTTGTTTTTTTAAACTTAGAATTGATGAGATGATTTCTTCCAATTTCTCATTCTGACATTGCTAATACATATTACTTTGTTTAAATTTTTTTTTAAATCTTTGATAGATGGATCTTGATTATGATATTTTCTAAATTGATAAATTTTTCTTCAAAAATAAAAAAGAATGATTCAAAGTTAATTTAAATGAAATTAAATCCACATCCATATGTTAATTGATAGTCTTGCTACAGAATTGTCATTTAATCAAATTTCTTCCTTGTAATAGATTTAGAAGCTGTTTGCATTATTAACACTGAAAAGTGATTTGGAATTAAAAAGAAAGCAGTAATAATGTTAAATATACACAAAAAAGGATCCATGTCTCATGTCCACAAAACAGTGTATATATACATTGTTCAAACATTTTCTTAAAATAAGGTCACTTACTGAAAAGTAAATGCTTTTCCTGTTAAAAGAGTCTGAAGTTCATTCAGAAATAAAATGGTTTAAATTTACCAAGATGATTATTAATTGTATATTATCTAATAGACCACATACCAGTACATCCAATAAATCAGACAACTCGTATAGTTCCAAACAAATTTATATTACATTATATAAAATACAATACAAATAATGACAGTGGCAATCAGCAATTGTGCTGTCTGCTAACTCTCTAACATCTTTTACAATTACATCACATTCATCAACATACCAAAACCTCTTTCATCAACTTTCTGATTTGCATAAAACTAAGCAATAGTAGATAATAGATGTTAATGTTTGTAAAATTATACTTTTTTATTTACATTACAGTGTAGTCATTGCTGAAACACAAATTACTAAGAACATTTGTTCAAAGAAATCTGGTCTCAGAGAAATGTTTTATTTTTAGTAGTTTGCACTGAGAAGTCTGGTACTAAAATACTAGAAAGAATTTAGTAATAATTTAATAAGTAAGTCCCAGAATAATAAGGAACAAATACATTCACACTTTTTTTTCTTCTTCATTACAAACTTTTAATTCAAACTTTATCTAACAAAACTTTCATACCTCAACATTGATTAAATTATTTTTTGGTTGGAAAAGCATTTAAATTTTATCAAACCTCTGTAAACATTTTTTAGAGCACAGATATGCATTGAAAGGGATGTTATCATTGCCATAGTTTGTTCTACACTGGAGCTTTCCCTGAATAAACCTGCAGACTTTTGACTCATAGCAAGGTTGACCACAAATACAGAAGTGGGCTTGGTTCAAATAACTGATAGAATGAACATCAAGATCTTCAGAGGTGTAGGAGACACTAGAAAATATAACACAACTATTAATGCATGAAAGTACTTCAGCAATAATATTTACATGATTAGTAAAAATCTATCTATGATCTAAAAATCGTTTCATGTACTTTAATTATGTCACTTAAAATTATCAAGGAAAGCATATAGGTATTAATTAGTTATATTTTCCCTATGGTATAGATCTTTTTTTTTAAATATCTCCACTATTTAGATTTGTGATGTTTTTATTGATATGACCAGTAGCATTTAAACAAAGAGTAACAAAAAAAAACTGCAGACAAAAAATAATTCAGAAATGTACTTGTCACAGGATAAATTGATAAAAAAAGATAAAATGTATATATATTTGAAAAAGAAAAGGATGGTTTTAAATAATGACCCAAGTGGCATAGTGTTTAGCTGCCTATCCAAAGGTCTTAGTTAACTATAATGGTGGAACTTTGGCTTGAGCTTGGACTGTAATCAGTTTATATTTTGGTCACTGAAAAGGGTGGCATTTGGATCATTAGGTTTTAAATTGAAAAATAAGTAAACATACATACCTATGACTAATTATGGTCCTTGCAGCAAGTTCTACAAGGGTTGGGAAAGGAAATATTGCACTTCTGTCTGTTGCAGCCTGACTCATCACAAATTTATTATTGCTAAAGTCCATGGTATCAAAAAACTTACTGAGCAAAGTTGCAGGGAGATATTCTAGTAAATTGTCAGGCAAAAAGAGATTCTGCAAAGACTTGATGAAAGATGTTGATTCTGGTAAGTGCTTGATCTGATTCTTGCCCAAATTTAAGGTGTGAAGCTTTAGAAACTGAAACAATTTACATTCTAGTAGATATACTATTTTAAAAATAAATGTATTTGTAATATTACTGTTTTCATTTTTGACAAAAAGCCTGGTAATCTTAAATATTGAGTTGTTAATTAGATGATAAACAAAATTCTTTACAAGGCAAAGGCAAGCTTTTAAACTAGTTTAAAATGCACTATAGAGAAATAAAAATAAATTATAGCAATACTTTGCCTTAAAAGCATTAAAATATTAAGTCATCTATCCTGGTCATTAAAGTTGAATGCATTTTCACACCCGAGCTTTAGTAACAGTTAAATAAAACTAAAGTCAAGTGTCTTATGTAATCAAAGTATGTTCAAAGTTTGTATTCAGAAAGACTTTGGATTGTTGTTTTGAAATGAAAATCTCTTGTATGCAGACAAGAGTATAAACCTCTTACATTACCAAGGAACTGATGCAACAAAAGTTACAGTGAAAACCAAAAAACCTACCTGGGTCATGTCCCTTGGCAAGCACTGTATTTCATTGTGCTTGAGATCTAAATACATCAGACTCTTCCGGATGTCACTCTTGTAAAGAACAGGAGGTAACACTGTAAGCTTATTGTGTGACAGATTTAAAGTGTGAAGAACTACAAGCTGACTGAAAGACTCAGGTAAGTGAGGTAGCATGTTAGTACTTAGATCTAGTACACTCAGATTGGTTAGGGCTGTTATCATGGGGCTCACACGTTTCAGTAAACAATTATTCACCTGAAGAATATAGTTGAAATTTGAATTAAAGAAATGTTTATAACAATATTTAATTTTTAATTTTTAAAATTTCCACATCTTGGTAAGATTTGTAGATAGTAGTTCATGTAACATATTTTCATTTAGTTTAGTAACTAGGCTTTACAAATTAGTGTGTCCTAATTATGGTACTCTGAATATGTTCTGCATGTATTTAAACACTTTCTAGCTTTTTTTACTTTTCTTCATGAAAATATTCATTTTATTTCCATAAGCCATAACAATTAACATAGTACCGGTACTTAAACTGCTTTTTCATATTTCACGTTTAACACAAATTTAGGTTAGGCATGATATATGTTTTGTATGTAAATATCTGCACCATGTTAAATGAAATAAATGAAGCAGTCAATGGTGTCTATTCTGTGTGCTTTCAACAATCCCATCTCAGAGTATACTGCCCAGACCATCTTAATCTAAAAAACACCCTTACATTTTAGGTAGGAGATGAGGTCATTAAACTATTTTTTTTATCCAATACATCGGAATCATAAATTTTAGAAGTGAAATGTAACACAAATAAAATATATAGTTACAAATAATGACAATATTTGCTACAAGAAAAAAACAATTA
Source organism: Biomphalaria sudanica (assembly GCA_036873155.1). Classification (NCBI taxonomy): domain Eukaryota; kingdom Metazoa; phylum Mollusca; class Gastropoda; family Planorbidae; genus Biomphalaria; species Biomphalaria sudanica. The sequence goes on from JAZGLO010002808.1 coordinate 176,941, forward strand.
CAGTTAGTTCCAGCAAAGATTTTGGGAAACTCATTGGATACTGTGATGGTGAAGTGATGTGAAGACTCGAAGAAGGCTTCTCTATCTGTTTGGCTGATGCTGGTGTTAACGAACTTAACACATTTTCTGGAAAAGGTTTCCCTTCTGAAGCCAGCTTAACCATTTTAATCAAAATTGACAGGTGGTTTGGATCTGCCTAGTAACAAAACAAAGTTAGCTCTGCTGATAAATTTTAGGAGTACACAACAACATTTAACATGGAAAACTGATTCTAGGAATTACAAAATTTGATTCTTAACAAATTAATGTATTTTAAAGATTATATTAGGGAATACATAAATGATATATTATTCATTTTAAAATGCAATTGAATGTTAATACTATAAATATATAAAAACTTACTTTGCTAAATGAAATATCATCAGCTGGTGATGATAATCGAATTGTGGCTTTACCTTCACAAATGAATTTTGAGAATATTTGTTCAACATTGTTTGTAAGCTGCAGAAGAAAATATAACTTTTATTTAATAAACATAAAAAATGTAGAAACAATGCATACAGTTTTATTATGTGAAGTATTATTAGAAGTAGGTGGTAATTTTAGTATGTTAACTACAATCATGAGATACCAAAAAGTAATAAAGCTAAAATAAGCACTTCCCATTATAAGTAAAACTATAATTTTACCCAAAAAAATTTAAACAAAACTTGATATATACTAGCAGTTTGATGGATTAAAATGAGTTTGTAAGTCATATTATTTTTTACATTTATTTAAGTAAAGGATCACTGGTTTTTGCAGGAGGTTTGTACTAGGAATAATCATTTTCATTTCTGAAAGAACATAAAAAAAATGCTGACTTCCCCATGGTTAATTTCTCTGTTGAAAAAAATATATTTTCACTACAATTTTTTTTTTAAAAGCAGGATGCTTCATTGATTGGGGGACAGAGGGGGAAGAGGGCACATTAAGATCCAAAATACCAAAAGGTTAACAAATTTCTGTTGTTACTGACAGTGACCAGATATCAGTGGCGTAGCTAACAATATGCCGGTGGTGCGGGCTGCAAGGGCATCAAACTAACGATAAACTTTCTCAGTAAAAACATCACTTTGTACATATATGAACAAAAAAAAACACAAACTACTGTATTTGAAATGTTAACTACAAATTTAATTATAGAGACATTGACTAACAGATTAAAAAAAAAATCTTCTACTAGATCTGAAAGGCAGATTGTTAGTTATAAACCAGCCTACATTTATTTTCTCACCTTGGGGTTTTGGTCACTGTATTAACTAAAACATGGATTGTCGATTCGAGACTGCGCACTTAAACGGAAAACATTCTTAACTAATAGTCAGGACGACATCGCTGAAGCCAATGTTACCTTTATTCAAAAGCATGTGCACAGATCTGGAGATTATCAGATCTCAAAGACGTATTGGCCACAAGAAAAAGGATGACAGGCGAAAAAGGTTAAGATTCTGTAGTAACACACAAGAAAGAGCTACAGAAGAAAATTTATTCTTCCTTGGATGTAATAATTCAAGAAATCACCCGATATGAGCAATATCCTGATGTGGTAAGTAAACATGAATTTTTGTCGCCACCTCCACCATTGAATCCTCAGATGGAATTAATTGCGATCAACAATTAAAAATTGGCAACTCAGTAATTTGGGGATTGATGTAAAAAAAAAATATTGATAAAATTATTTCATAGTTTTGAGAGTAAAAAAGCATGTAAGATTTATTTTAGATATCTTTTTGTTAAACTGATTTTTTTCTTGGCAAAGTAGCAATACTTGAACAATAAATGAACACACAAGAAGCAATACTTAACCAATGAATACACAAGCAATACTTGAACAATCAATACATACACATTTAAATCGGGAAAAGACTTTTCTGTGTTCTAATTCGTTTTCTTTTTTTTTTTTTTTTGGGGGGGGGGGGGGGGGGGGTTCATCACGAGCTGCAGCACTGGGCATCATATACCCTAGCTATGCCACTGCCAGACAGTGGCAAAATTGTGAAAATATACAGAGTCAATAACAACTATAACAACTCAAATTATAAAGAATATTAGTAATTATATGAGTGTTTCTCCAGTACTAGTGCCAAAAAGTGTCACATTATGCTAAAAATTAAAGTTGAAGTTTTTGGTTTCATTTCAACTGTATTCACTTCTTCAACCAGTTCACTTTAAGAATTTATCAATAGAAAATGAATTGCAAGATGTAGATTTTGACAGCAGTGTCTATTCAAGGGGTACCCCCTTTTGCGTCACAGGTGCATCACCGGGACACCACTTGATAATTTAACAACTACCAATTGATAAATTCATTGTATTTTAGCATAATATAACTGTCTTTATTGTTTTAGTCTTTAGATACTGAAATTTATGCTTTTGCATAGAAAAAGTGGATTTGAGCTCAATTCAAAAATCGGGACACCGTAGCGCCTGTGACACTACAAGTTAAAGTTTTTTAAAAAGATATTCTGTGAGAAAATAGAAAAATTATTAAGTTCACTATTCTAGTCATAAAGTACCCATTTGTAAAAATGCTGCTTTAATTTCACAAAATGTTGCGGGTGCTTCATGGGACACCATTTTTTTAAATAATGTTTATAAGTGTACATTTTTGTCTTATCTGTGCACAAGTGAATGATCATTATTATTTTTAATTATTGAGAAATATATATTTTATATCTTTTGTTAGTTTTAACACACAGAAAAAGGTTTGAAAAAAAAAAAAGAAAGAAAAGAAAACGCATAAAACTGTATACAAATTTTATTTGACAAATTCAGAAATCAAAACATTCCACTCTCAAACTTGCCATTTGGTATCAACGTCACTTCAGTAACAATCATGTCTGCATACACTAACTGTATGTCCTGCACTTCTGGATATACAAATATATTTTTTATTTCTGTGCCTTTTTAAAAAATTATTTCTGTGCTGATCATCCAGGACTTCTATCACAACTCCTGTTAGAAAAAATTACCAGCAATGTTGAAAAGTTAATACTTCAATCTAAAACATACTTTGAACTTGTTTATTGAAAGTAAAAGGTACACAGTGCAACAAATTATATGAAGCTGAAATACTTAATTTCTAAAATGAGTCTAAAATTATTTAGCAGGGTATATTATTAAAAAACAACTTATACAATACAGGTAACATAAGATTCAATGAAAATTTTTTAAATGTTTATATGTAAAAGCTCTTTACCTTTGAATTTGAGCATATGGGACTGACATCCAAAGAGTCTTCAAGATTTGACAGAGATTGCACTACTGAAGAAAAAGAAACAATTTTATTTAGAAATCAATTAGGTAATTTTAAAATGAATAATGTTTTTTCTCAGATAATTGTAAAGTGCTATTTAAAAATAAATAAATACAAGTACTTACCATTTTGTTTCTGAAGTTTGAACACCTTTCAAGATCCACATATTTCATCATGCAGGCACTGACTGCCATATGAATTTCTGCATGGAAAGCAGAAACAGCTTCTATTTCTGTAAGCAATAGTGTTAGGTGTAAAGCTCTCACTAGGTCATTGAAAGATCCTTCTTTATTTACTGGTCGCCACTTTGTTACCTTTCGCAGTGTACCATCACTCAGAACATACTCATCTGTCATCTTTGACCACATACTATACTTCACTCTGCTAATTCATCCGTGCAATTTTTTAAAGGCTCAATACTTGTTAATAAATCCACACCACAGTTGCTACATGATCTTTCAATGCACTGCAGCTTATGAAAACCATTGGCATTAGTTCTTGGGCATAGAGTTCAGTCGAGTGATGAAGCTGGATTTTTTAATGTCAGCTCTCTGTGTCCTTTTTTGATCAGAAATTTAATAATGCCCTCTATATAAAGAAAAATCTTCAAACAGGACTCACATAAGCAAGACTGCATCTTATGTTAAGTAGCTTTTGCATGGAACGTTTTCCTGTTTGAGCACTAACAGAAGATTGAGAGGGATCAGTTCTTGAGACATCCTCTACTGTAAAAAATGAATATTGTTTCCAAGGCATTTTGTGCAATGCAATCACTTTGTTTTTTTTCTTGCAATTTGTTCTGATTTGCACTTGGACATAAAACTTCTTGGAAGACCAAAATGTTAGAAATGAGTAGCACAACCTTTGAGTTTGTTGTACTTACTAAGGATACTGCAGAGTACTTGTCTATGAGCACTAGACATCTGACTTTTTTTTTTTTTGCTGGTGGAGTGTAGTTAGGTTTTGATACTTTCTTTAATGTTGTTTAGAAAGATGAGCTTTCTTCTCTCAGGTAGGCGCAGAAAGCGTATGTCATGGACAGCTTTACTTTTTCTTGGGGAGCATATTTGTGTGAGACCATCAAAAACTGCAGCATATTTCTTGGGTGACCTAGGCAATTTCATCAAAGCCCTTGAAACAGCCATTCTTTTTGCCACTGGAGTCTGGAATCCAGTACCTAGTGATTCACCAACCTCTGCTGAGATGACATTAAGTGGACTATTAGCTTGCTGTTTTATTTCTTTGCGTTTTCTGTTTATCCAAGCTTTTTCATGCAGGCTTAACTAGGCCCTGTATGCAGCTTTTCTCAACCTTTCCTTCTCTCTCCGCTCTAAAACAGCAACACGTGTTAGAGACTCAGGCTTTGATGCTTGTAAATTTAGAGTCTTTCTTGGCTTGTAGACGCCTTGAAACTCTAACAGATAACTCCATTACTGAAATCTGTAATTTATAAAAATGTATAAGTATCTAAATAAATAGATCTATTATATATACTAATAACTTTCCTAAACATATATTATATATTGGTGAATTATTTAAATCTAGTCTAGTAATGCCCATAATTGCTTGATTGATAGGGATAGACTCAATCAATAGTATAGGACTAGTACTGTTAATTATATTAACTTAAGTTATAATCATTCAGTGGTAGACTGAAAGAACTGAATACAATATAATTGAATATACTGTATAAACAATACAATGGAAATTAAGTCTTCTTATATAATACAGACGTTACTTCAAAAAAGAAGATGATTACGTCCTACGCGTCATGCATTTAGTCATGCATATTAACCAATGACTTAAATTCTGCCAAGTCACTGGTTTTTCTGGCTAGCTCAGGCAACCCATTCCATGCTCTAATAGCACTAGGGAAGAAGGAGTATTTGTACAAATTTGTCCTAGCATATGGGACGAGGAATGTGCCTTTATTTTTGTGTCTTTCAGAGTATTTTATAAGATTTTGTTTTTGTATTTGAAGATTATGGTTCAGTGTTTTATGTATAATTGCTACTTTACTTTTGAGTCTTCTGTCCTGAAGGCTTCCTAAATTTAGTGATTTTACTAATGGTGTTACTCTAGTCAAATGTGAATATTCGTTTGTTATGAATCTCACTGCTCTATTTTGTGTTTGTTCCAGTTTCTTAATGTTTTCTTGAGTTGAGGGGTCCCAAACGGTGGATGCATATTCTATTATTGGCCTAACCAAGGTTAAATAACATTTTAGTTTTAGTGAGTAAGTGCAGGTTAAACCAAACTTTGTTTTAGATACAATCTACATTTTAATATAGAATAGGTCTATAATATAGATCTAGATAATTTTCTAGATACTTGTCAATTTAAAGAAAAATATATTATTAAATCTAGAATTAGATTCTAAATCTAGTCATTAATGACCTAGTCTAGAGTCACTAGTCTAGATTCATAAAAGATCTAATGATTTCTAATCTAATAATCTAGTTTAGATCTAAATCTAGATATTGAATTAGATCTAGACTTTTGTACTCTACTCTAGGTCTAGATCAAGAGTAAATCTAGCTATAATATAATGAATTACATAATTAGATCTAGGTCTAGACTAAATCTAGATAATGAATTACATAATTAGATCTAGATTTAGGTCTAGAGGTCTAGATTTCTAGATCTAGAGTTTAGCTCTTTAAAGTTTTAAAGACAAGTGTCCGAGATGCGCCTCAAACGAAAAAATCAAATAGATCTAAATCTTATTTACAGTAATAAGTAAATTTTAATTATTTAATATTTCTTAAACAGTACCGCTTTATTTCTTTTAGATGTAGCTAATATCGTCTGACACTGTAAAATCTTTAACAAAATATCACTAAAATCTATTTGGACTTAACAGACGCATACTAGGACACCATTTGTAAACAAATGGACTAGTGTCCACTGAAACACCCCAAACGATGTCGAGTAAAATTACAAAAAAATATTAAATGAAAGATGTCAAAAAAAAAATGTTCATTTAAATGATTATGATTATAGTTTATTACATATATTAAAATCATTTAATCTTAATTGAAACTTTCCATGAATACAGAAAACTTAACAAATCCTAAACACGTATTAGACGCTACATGTGACACCATAATTTATGCATGGAAAACACCAACATGGGGTCCCATGGGGCGCCTAAACGCCTAATCCAATTTACTTTTCAAAATAAAAACAAATTAATTATTTTAAATCCCTACACACGTCTACTCAGGGGCGGACTGGCTATATGGGCAAATGCCCGGTGGGCCGGTCTGGTCGCGACCAAAGAAAAAGTTTCAATGCAGACAACTTTTAAAAAAAGTGAAAGCAGCAAGACACAAAGGCCCGAAACACGATTTCTTTTTTTTTTTATTCCTATTACAATTAATTTTGTTTGAAATTCAACAAGAATAAAAAAAAATACACTATACACTGTACGTATTATCATTTGCAAAACGTTAGACCGTACTTTCTGCTATGTACGAGCGTCATGGACTGCTTTGATGTCTTCGAGGTTGTGTTTGGCCTACTCATTTTGCTGGTCGGCATGGGCCTTTGATGGCACTCCCAATTTTTTTGGCTCCTTCCCTCCCCCGTCTTTTAATGAATCCAATGAAATTTAACCAAAAAGAGGGATGAGATAGGTAAAGTTAAAAAACATTGAAATAAGCTCTTTAACAATATTTAATAGAAATTAACTTCAACACACACACACACACAGCCGCGATATTGCTAGCCACCCAACTTATTCACAGCTCAATATAGGTATAAACTCTACTTTCTGCGATTTGAAAAGAAAAAGTTAGTTTTTGTTTATTTTTAATAACCTAGATCTAAAAAGACTAGACTTAGGGCTTACAAAAAAAAAAATTTAATTAAAAAATAAATCTAGATCTAAATCAATTTTTATACTATTGTAATTAATGGCAAACTTATGCTTAGTAATAATAATAAGGCTTGTCTTCATGTACGAAGATCAGTAAGGAATGCAGTATTTCCCGTGGCTGCGCAGTCCCAGCTGTGACCTACATATTTTGCCACATCCAGGGCAAACATAACCATTGTCCGCAGGTGGTCGATTTAGATTTTCTTTTCGCCGTCTGCGTTTGTCCTCGGCAGCAGACTTTCTTTTGGTCTCAAATATGTATCCCGCGGCCTTAGTGAGTGACCTCCAACTGTCTCGTTCTGAGGCCGCATGCAACCAGGTGCTCTCTTCTATGTTTGATTTGATTTGATTTTTGGCACATCGGCACAATTTAGGCCATGTCGTGCCTGCAGTCCCTTAAGGACAACTCTCTCTCTCTCTCTCTAAACAACAAGGGCCAAATTCTATACAGTCATATCATTAAAATCAAGGTCTGTTCACAGTTAAAATAGTAAAGGTAGTAAAAATTTAATTATTTGGAAAAAAAAAAACCTAATGTAAATAGTACATGTTTACAAATTCATATATCATATCTTCGTAAATAACCCCACTTCCCGGATAAGCCCAGTACCTTCCCAGGGTCGACATTATCAAATAGTGTTTTTAAGTTAGTGGCTCTAAAATATTTCTCCCTTACATCCTGGTATCTGGGGCAATCAACGAGGATATGTTCCACGGTGAGGCGAGAGTCACAGTACTCACAAAGTGGGGGCTCTTCTCTCTTCAGCACAAAAGAGTGCGTGATGTAGGTGTGGCCAATCCTAGGTCTGGACATGGTCGTGCTACCACGCCTTGTCAGACCCTTAGATGTGGGCCGCCACCTGACATCTGCCACAATCTGCCTAAGTTTATAGTGGGTCTCAGCCTCCCATCGGTTCTGCCACTCTCGATAGGTGGCAGAGGCAATACTTTGTCTCAGGTCCGAGCAGGGAATTTGGGTTCCTGACACCGCACGATTTAGGGCTCTCTTTGCTTCTCTCTCTGCAGCTTCGCTTCCCTCAATGCCAACATGGGAGGGGACCCAGATAAAGGTGACATCCCTATGGTCGGCTGTTATTTGGTCCAACAGCTTCAGGCTCTTATGTACCAATGGGATGTCAGTCTTCATCCGCCCCAAAGCTTGCAATGCAGATTTGGAGTCGGAGCAGATTATAAATTTCCTCCTTTCTGATGCTTTAACGGCCATAAGTGCAAGCGATATTGCATGCAATTCGGCCGTAAAGATGGAACAGCCATCGGGGAGTCTACGGGAGATTGTTTTGCTCCGAAAGGAGCAGGCACACGCGACCTTTTCATCCATTTTGGATCTGTCTGTGTAGATGGTGCCACAATCTCCGTAGCTCTCCTGCAGTTCCCTAAAGTGGACTTGTAGTATGCTTGGGTCTGTATTTTCTTTTTTTGAAATTAAGGAGGGATAAATTTAACTTAGGTTTATTCATTAGCCAAGGAGGATTCTGAGGGGTTATTATTTTAGAGATTTGGTCGATGGGTGGGGTTAAATTTTGGATGGGTTCCTCATTCGAAGGCCCAACGGCTGTATGTCGTTAGGCCTTCGATTGTATAATTCTACCTCTGTGGGGTTAAATATGGAGTCGAAAGCATGGTTCGTGGGGTTGGATTTTAGCTTGACTATATACTGCATTTCAAGCTTTTTCATTCTTATATCCATGGGCAGTTCTCCGGCCTCCACATGGAGACTTTGCATAGGTGATGTACGAAACGCGCCGAGACAGAGACGCAACGCAGCATTTTGTTTGGTTCCAGTATTTTTAGGTACGACTTCCTTGCTGCTCTATATAGCTTGGATCGAATTAGACTCCGATATAGCAGCAGCAAAGTATCTCTGTCAGCTCCCCAGTCCGTATGGCTGAGTACTCTAAGTATGTTTAATGACTTTTGGCATTTCTTCTTAACTTCCTTAATGTGGGGGAGAAAAATAAATTTGGAATCTAAGGTGAGGCCTAAAATTTTGTAGTTTTCACGACAGGGATCTTCTTTTTGTGTATAAATAGTTCAGGGTCTGGGTGGAGTCCCCTTAAATTACAAAAATGCATACTAACTGTTTTGGAGTCCAAAAATTTAAAACCATTTTCGTTTGCCCAATTTTGAATTTTGTTTAGACATAACTGTAATTTTCTTTCTAAGATGTTCATGTTTTTCCCATAAGTAAAAAGGACAAAGTCATCAACATACAAAGAGCACTCTATGCCAGGGGACAGAGCATTTATGATGCTATTTATTTTAATGTTGAACAGGGTGACTGACAGAATGCTGCCCTGGGGTACACCCATTTCCTGGTCATGAGTGTCAGAAGCGGAGTTGCCCACTCGAACCTGAAATTTTCGGTCTTTCAGGAATTCCCCCACAAAACGGGGGAGGTGTCCCTTAAGCCCCATAAGCTCCAGGTCACGTAGAATGCCATGTTTCCAGGTTGTGTCAAAGGCCTTTTCTATATCGAAGAATACAGCTATTAGATGTTCTCTTCTGAGTAATGCATTTCTAATGTAAGCTTCCAGCCTTACCAGGTGGTCAGTTGTCCGCCCCTGCCGGAATCCGCACTGGTAGTTGGAGATCACTTTATTCTTCTCCAGGTACCAGACCAGCCTACTGTTAATCATTCTTTCCATGGTTTTGCAGATGCAGCTTGTTAGTGCTATTGGTCGATAGTTAGCTGGGTCAGAGCCGTCTCATCCCGGTTTAGGTATCGGTATAACTGTGGCTTTCCTCCAGCTGTTTGGGAAAGCGCCTGTTTGCCACACACAGTTATAGACCCCTAGCAGGACTGCCAATGAGGGTTCGGGAAGGTGCTTGAGGAACTGGTAATGAATTTCGTCTTCTCCAGGCGCTGTGTCATGTGACTTGTCCAGCGATTCCCTCACTTCCTCCCGCGAGAACGGTTTGTTGTAGTCTTCATTGTTCTCTGACCTGAAATCAATGGGGTGTCTTTCCTCCCTGGTTTTGACTTTTTGGAACTCTGCGTGTAGTGTGCAGTGGATGACTTTTCTGCTACTGAGGATGCAAGGCAGTCAGCTATTCCTCTGGGGGACGTGACAGTTTGTCCTTGGTTTTTCAAATGCCCTATTGCATTTGATTCTTTCCTTTTGATTCGCCTTACTGCCTTCCAAACCGCTCTAGCAGAAGTTTTGGCATCCAGACTGCCGACAAAACTTCTCCATGAATTCCTTTTGGCTGACCGTATGGTTTGTCTATCCTTTGCACTAGATATCCTGAATAGCTTTAGGTTTTCCTGGGAAGGGTTCTTTATAAATGCAGCCAGTCGTTTTTTCCTATCGCCAATAGCACTTTTGCAAGCTGTATCAAACCATGGTTTGCTAGGCCGTTTTGGATTTGCGGAGGTTAGGGGGACATCTTTCCTGGCTATACCTAAAGAGCTGAGCCGAAGGCTCTTCGAGCTCTAAGTTTTAAAAAAAAACCTGTTTGGTCGTCCAGCCAAAACAGTAAAAAAAAAAAAAAAACTGTGTGAACGCACAGTTCTGTTTGAAAGCGACCCAAGCCTATGTAAAACATTGCTGTTTCCAATGCCTTTGGCCCCCGACGCATGATTCGCCGCTCATGGCCGAAGGCCGAGGACACCGGGAGCCTCCGTCATTTTCCTTCGTTATACCAAGCTAACCATTTATTAGCCATTTATGTAGCGGTCCTTTGAGGAACGGCGCATGGGTGTGGGACGTGTTCGTGGGGACTTTTTACAACCCCGTCCGTGCAAGGAGTAAACTCTCGTCTACCCGTGGGCATCCCCACGGGAGTTATGTTTCGCCATTCAGTTAGCCTAGCTACCGCCTCAAGTAGCCATTTCCACCCAGGTGCCACGATGAGTCAGAACAGCGTACCTGGGCCTGGCTATACCAAGTAGCTTGCTAGCAAAGGTATCAGCTGGGTTCTGTTCATCGAGGATATTTTCTGTGATATCCTCAGAGCATCTTTTTTGGAATTGTTCCCAATCGGCCTTATTCAGTTTCCACCGCTGATTGGGAAGTGATCACTTACCCGTAGATCATTGCTTACTGACCATTTAAAGTCGTCCAGAAGTCCAGGGACGCATACGGTGAGGTCAATGCATGTGAGAGATCCAGTTCCTGGGTGCAAGTAGGTCGGTGATGCATCATTAAGTATGCATAAATCATGTTGGAGGAAGATATCCTCCAGCATACGACCTCTTGTGTCGGTATTGTTGGATCCCCACATGGTATGGGCATTGAAATCTCCAAGGATTATATAAGGCCGGGGGAGTTGTTTCAATAGGTCCTCCATGTCTGTTGGGTTTAATGGAGCGCCTGGTGGTAGATACAGGCTGCAGCAAGCGATAACCTTGTGAAGGGTTATCCTAGCTGCTACGGCCTGTAGTGTGGTCTGTAGTTCTACCCTCTCATGGGGGATGCTGTCCTTCACAAGGATACAGACTCCACCCGATGCTCTCTCTGCATCCTCAACATTCTTGCTCTAAGCACTGTAGCTTCGGAAACTGATGCTATCTTTTAGAAATGTTTCCTGTAAGCAGACAGCTACAGGAGTCTCAGAGTCCATCAGTAGCTGCATTTCCGCATAATTGGCCTTGAGGCTTCTACAATTCCACTGTACAATTCTGGAATCCATGGCTTATTATAAATGACCTACTTGGAGCTATTTGGCCTTGGGAGGCCCCGGGAGGGGTTTCCCTTTATTCCAGTGGTATTTTTATTCTTGGGTTTGGATGGAGAGGAGGACAACCCCATTTTGGGGGAAGTCTTTCTCTCTGAAGAGGGGACATCCCTCTGGTTAGAGCAGAGGTTATTTCCTCCTCGCTCACCTCGGGCATCCTCTCCGCTTTGATTTCTCCCCTTAGGGAGTTGGTCAACCTCTAATTCGGTAGAGGTTGGGGTGTCTGGCTGGGTTCTCTGAGGAGGACCTGTGTCAGACATGATGTCTCCGGGTTCTCCCGGAGTGTTGGTTTTGACATGCTGCTCAGTCTCCATGCTCTCATCAGCGAGCACAGAGAACCTGTTCTTTAGCATGACAACAGGGCTTTCTTGTTTCTTCGAAGGTGTCTTCTTTGGCGGTGTTTTCTTCTGAGTTGGAGGAGGAGGAAGGGGTGGTGGGGTCAATGTGTCCGTCTGTGTGGCTATGGATCTTCCTATCTTAGCAACAGCCCGGGCGTAGGTCTTTGTCAAGCCAAATTGGCCCTTGGGTAGGGCCAATACAGCCGATTTTGCCTGGCTGAAGGTACATCAATTTTTTTTCCTTGTACTCCTGCACGGCAACCTCTTGTTTCCACACAGGGCAGTCCTTGGAGTTGGCTGAGTGGCCAGCGTGACAGTTTGGGCATTTGAACTGGGCTGTGCAGCCCTTGTCCTCATGGCCCTCTCCAGCACATCTGGCACACACAGTGTTCCTCTTGCAGACTGCCGCGCCGTGTCCATAACCCTGGCACTGAAGCACCTCATGGGGTTAGGTATGTAGGGCCTCACTGGAACTCGTAGGTATCCTGCCGTCACATACTCTGGCGGTGTCCTAGTTCCGAATGTGAGGATAATAGTGGCGGTTTTGACCTCCTCACCATCCCTGCGCCTGGTAATGCGCCGGGCATGGGTGACTCCTTCAATGCCCTCCACTACTTCCTTCTCGGAACATTCCAGTAGGTTCCTAGAGCTGATTACACTTATGCTGGTGTTCAGACTCTTGTGAGGCATGACTTCCACTTGGAGATCACAGAGTCTTCTGCATCTTAAAAGCCCATCAGAGTGTATCTTGCTTTCTACTTCTATAAGAAGTTCCATTGTCTTGTGTAGCTTAGACACACTCTTGGGCTCTCCCACTACTGACTTGAGTCCCTTATAGATAATAAAAGGGCGCAGCTTTGTCAGGCTTTTCCCCTCCTCTGTGCACCTGACCACCAAAAATGATGGCCAGGTAGTAGCTTTTTGTGGACTCCTCCTTTTTTGCCTCAATACGTCGTCTCTTGCCCAGACTTAAATCTGGGGCAAGTAGTTTATTGGGGTTTTTTTTATCCATATATATTTTCTTGTTAGTTCGGCACCTGTGCTCCCCACCCGCCATCGAGTCCAACAAGGGGACGGGCCATTCAGATGTCCAGAATGAGTCGCCAGGGCTACACAGGTGCTATACTCAGTCAGCGGCTGCATCGGACATGTGTCCGATACAGCATCTCCCTGATTGACCCTCCAGCATAGGTCGACGACTGCTGGTAGCTCGGCATGACCAGCCGGTTGACCCAGTGCGGGCCATCTGGTCCTCAGGTCTAGGGGAACTTGGAGCCAAAGTATTGTGTTGTGGTGGTTTATCCTCAGATAGCCACCACTCAAACACCAGAATCTCTTTATCCCCATTTACCCGTCGCAGTCCACGGCAAACGGACTGGTCTAGGACGTAGTGAGATTTTAGAGAAAAGGAGACAGAGTGATGATTAATGAAGGCAGACTGAGGAAAAGAGGAGGCAGACACAATGATAGAAAAGAAGTAGGGCACTTTTGAGCTCCAAAAGTGCTAAGGAAAGAGGAGCGCAGTTTAACGTCATGTCTAGGGACGATCTCTTCTTTGTCAGCCAAGGAAAGTTGACGCCTAAGCTGGTCTTTGAATCGTTTCCGTGGGGCGCCTCTGTTACGTCGACCACCTTTTAGCTCACCAAAAAGAATGCCTTTGGAAAACGTTCGTCTCCCATACGGGATACGCGCCCTACCCAGCGTAACTGTCGGACCAAAAGAAGTCCCTATATACTGTCCATACCGGCGTTCGCAAGGACATCGCTTTTTGTAGTGCGGTCTTGCCACCGTACGTACATGATGGAGCGCAAACATCTTTGGTATAAGCGCTCAAGAAGTCTTAGATGTTTCCTGTGTAGTGTCCTTGTCTCGGAGCCATACAGAAGGGTTGAGAGAACCACCGCCTGGTAGACACTGATTTTTGTAGGCAGGCGGAGTGATCTGTTCCGCCAAACTCTAGCCTGAAGGCTTCCAAAAGCGCTACGAGCCCTGGCCAGACGGTTATCAACTTCCCTTGAAAGTGAGGCGTCATTTGTATACTACCTAGATACGTGAAGTGGTCTACCACATTAAGGGGCTGTCTGTTTACGCTTATCCTTAGGGCTAAGTATGTTTTATTGGGTGACTTCTGGAACATGCCTCCTGTTTTCCCGAGGTTTATAGATAGACCGAAAGAGGCGGCAGCGTATGCACATTCGTTTACCGCGTTTTGGAGGTCATGTTCATTGTGAGCTAGCAGGGCGCAATCATCGGCATAGAAAAGCTCCGTTATGACCATCTCCTTTGTTTTTGTATGGGATAGTAGACGTCGAAGATTGAACACATTGCCGTCAGAATGAAACCGGATATAGATGCCTTCGTGCATTCGCTGCCTCATTTGACCCAGCATTACGGCAAAGAAGATAGCGAATAGAGTAGGAGCAAGAACACAGCCCTACTTCACGCCATTTTCTATTGGGAAGTGATCAGTAAGGTCACCATTGTGTCTGATCTGGCTTCTTTGTCCCACGTGAAACTGCTTGAGACTGGATAGGAACGTAGATGGGCATCCCAGCCTGGCCAAAATCCTCCACAAACCATCGCGACTCACCGTGTAGAAAGCCCTGGTGAGGTCCACAAAGGCAGCATATGGGTTTAAGTTCTACTCTTCGCATTTTTCTTGTAATTGTCGCAGAACATATATCATGTCAGATGTACCTATACCTTCTCTGAAACCACATTAGCTTTCAGATAAGACCTCGTCCACTAAAGAGTGGGTTAGTCGGTCGAGCAACTTAGTATGAAGTCATTAACGATGAAAATTATTACAATAATTTATATATCGCTTTCTCATCCGATATTTAATGAAATGAGATTTATATTTTAAATAATGGGTAATGGTATATTCATATACAAATCGCGTTTTTGAGAATGTACTCGGAGGAAGCAAGACCTTTTTAATTAAGTAAATGCGTCTCTAACCGTTCTGCTTTCTCTTATCTTTTAATGGAATGGGTTGCCTGAGTCAGCCAGGAAAACCAATGATTTAGCATATTTTAAGTCACAGATCAACATACATGACTAGATTGACACATGAAATGCATAAGACGTAACAATCTTATTTTTTGAAGAAAGGTATGTAATCTATATTTAATACCAAAAAGCTTCAAACTCATTAGGCTGCTATTGTATTGTTTATAGTTTTCAGACTACATACATGTATAAATAGAATACATTATGTAATCCTACGAATCCATTAATCCAGTTTTATATATTTTGTAGAGAATTAGGCTTAAACCTATAATATAACACATGGGTGTAGCTGGGAGGGGAGGGTCTTCAAACCATCACTTGCCTTAGACCTCATTGGTTGAAAGGAAACTTTACTTATTGACCTAGTGCAGCCAACTTAAGCAAACTACAGTCACCAAATTTCATAAGCGTAGCCAAAAGAGGATTTGTGGTTTCCCTTCCCCCTCCAATACAAAAACTAAAGCATTTTACCATTTGCCACCAGTCGCTGGACTCCATTGAATAGCTGATTTGTTTTTTGAATTTTTTTTAGCGGAAGAGTTGCAGGCTAATTGCACTGTAGATACCTCAGAATATGCATTTTTAAAGCTTAAAATAACGGAAATAATGTTTGGTTCCGGGACTTTGTTCCGGAACCAACTGGGGGGAGCTCACAGCGCTCCCCCGGACTCCCTAGCTGCCCTTTGGCTGTGTGTACTGTCTTTCCACTAATTATAAGAAGAGAGTATTCTAGGGTAGAAAAAACGTTTAAAAGAATGAAAGATCGGAATGTAATGAACATTAATTACTTATATACACACACTAATATATATATATAAATTGCGGAGTGGGAAAAAAATCCTTCCCAAACAGAAAATATATGACATGTCATTTGTGGGCCGGTTTATATGGTAATGCCCGGGCCGATTTTGATACCCAGTCCGCCCCTGCGTCTTCTATTACATCAACATAATTGTTTTAGAAATATAAACTTTTTATTTAGTAACAGGCTTTAAAATTGATTGACTTTACCATTTAAGACTAAATTGTATTCAAGACGCTTCACGTGACGTCATGATTGAATGGTTAAATTTAGTGACCTCGTAATAAAAAACACTTCGATTAGGATATTGCAATCAAACGTATTTGTAATAAGCATAAATTTCAGTAGAATAATGAAATATCTACGTACCTGATGGGTTGTTGATTCACAAAAGACCACAAAAAACAGATTAAGAGATTTTTGTGCAAGATTGCCGGCGATTGATTGTGTCAACGCTTGAGGCGCATCAATGGTTAATTGTGGGACACGCTATTGTTTAAGTACTTCTGTTAATTACTGCGCTAGTATTTCCAGTGGAAACGGCACTTCTTTTGTTCTACACAATACCTGTGATGCTCAAAAGAACTCTCATTCATAAAAAGTAGTGTCGTGGGAAAAATAATCCCATTCTTAACACACGCAGCACAGGGGCTTCATTTGGGACACCTCGACCTATTTTAAGCTCGTTATGCATGTTTAGAAAGCTTTTAAGAAAAAAAATACTTTAAAAGAAATCTTTAATGCTTGTAGTAACAGAAATGCAATGTTGAGCATATTATTTATTTCTTGTTTACAATTCATAGAGGATTGTAATTCCGTATAAAGTGAGACACATCACGAAACGCATTTTTGTGGCCGTGTTTAATCAATATTTTGATAACCTTGAGAACTAAACAATGACATTGAAATATGAGGATCTTGTTAACATATCCCAACAAAGATGGAAGTTTTATGCCCCTTGGTTTTAGTATGATATTAATTCACCATACCATGGTGTTCTGTGTTACATCAAAAGCCGCCATTTTGGGTAGTAATTTCACACATTTTTTACAATTTATGAGCTCAAAATATCAAAATTTATAGATTAACCATTTCTTAATGCAATGTAATGTAAATTGTCACATTTGAATAACAATCTTATGAAATACGGACTTTTTAGTGAACCAACACATAGTTGTAACCAGTAGTGGAGAAACACTCATATACTAGCAAAAAAAAAGCTATTAAAAAAATAGTTCTAGCTCTAAGACTAAGAGTTTAGTCCTATTACAATCGCGATTAAAAATATCAAGGCTTTTATTATAATTTGAAGTCTATATCTTGAAGTGTGCATGCCTAGATTACTAAGATTCTGAGTACAGTACAGTATTATTGTATTTAGTTGGACATATATACTATATAGAATTATATATTTTAAATTCAAATTCGATTATCAATTTAATATTTTAAGTATTATCTAGACCTACAATCTAGTCATACTTACTAAATAGTGTGTTCCATTTCTATTCTGGGCAGTGCAAAGCAAAAGATAAATTTTTCCATCTTTATAATGTCCAGGCTTACGACCAAGTGAAACAAAAGTAAAAGCAGGCCTACCATGCTTACGGATATTTAAAGTAGGCAAGTGCCTGTTAGAAACCTGCACTTCACACTTAAGCTTCATCCTTATTTAAAGTACTTTAATAGTAATAATATAGTATATATAAACTAGTTAGTCATAGTCAATGTCGTAGTATCATAATATAAGTATAAGACTAGTGACTAGAATCTAGTCTCTAGTAGTCTAGAGAATCATTGTTATCTTCTAAGAAATCTAGATAATAGTAAATAATGGATACTGATAGTTACTATAGTATAGTCATATAGTCACTTATAGTTATAGTGATGTCTGATTATCACTATGTATGATAGATACTAGTGATAGATTTAGACTAGATCTAGACTAATCTAGAGTCTAGTTTACTAGTTAGTAATATTATTTCAATATTTGTTACGTCTTTACTCTTTAGTTTACATGTTCATGTTACAGAAGTATATCTTCTTATCTTATATAATACAGACGTTACTTCAAAAAAGAAGATGATTACGTCCTACGCGTCATGCATGTATATATGTTATCTTCTTATGACTTATGTTATATAATACAGACGTTACTTCAAAAAAGAAGATGATCATGATTACGTCCTACGCCTACGCGTCATGCATATTAACCAATGACTTTATTATGTTATTAATTATAATACCCTTCTACTATAATCTAGATCTAACCAATAGTAGTCTAATAGAAGTTAGATCGGTATCTAGGAATCAAACAATTTGGCTTATGAATCAAATAAATCAGCTCCAAAAACAATAAATATTGCCGGGATCTAGAGATCTAAATGACATTTATTTTGACTACCAAGGCGCATTTTTTTAATGTAATGCAGATTAGCAGTTTAAAAAAAAAAGCATGGTTTATGACCACTGATCTATATAAGTATTTTATAAAAAAAATATCTACAAAATTTCCCTGGCAATGCTTCTTATCTCATCTTATCTTATATATTACGGTACATAATATAATATATATAATACTTCTCAGCCTCACCGTGGCGCTCGGGTGGAAACTATCTTTAGAGGAGACAATTAAGATATAAGGAATGGAAAAAAAAAGAGCCCCCGATGGATGCCTAAGGACCTACTTAAATTGCACTGGCGGAGATGGAACAAAGCCCCAACAAATATGTCGATGTCACTATCCACCACTAGCGGATCCAGAACTTCGGAGTGGGGGGGGGGCGATTTTTTTCCAAACCCTAACCCTAACGCCCAGTAAACCCTAACCCTAAGCATAAATGCGCTTACAGTATATACAATCGTTTTTTTTTTTTGTTTTCTTCACTGAAGAATCGCATTCTCCTGACATCCACAGCTCATTATTTATCCTATTCAAAAAAGGATCTTGTGAATAATGTTTTACTTGAAAATAGTCTAATATGAATTTATAGGTCTTAATACATTGCAAATACAGCCGATTTGTTTCTTGAAAAATAAGATACCTCACATATTATTTCGATTAAGGCTTTGAGGATCGCAGTGGAAAAAAAATATTTGAAAAAAAAAACCAGCCATGTTGAGGCCTTTCCCTAGATAGCTAGGGGGTCTTGGGGTCTGAGGCCTTTCTCTTGACAGCTAGAGGGCCTGAGGGAGCGCTGTAAGCTCCCCCAGTGAGGATCGGGGCTCTTCGCCCCGACGCCATAATCGTTTTCTTGCATTCTTCACTGCAGAAACACATTTTCCTGACATCTACAGCTCATTATTCATCCTATTAAGATAGCCCCTACCGCCCCCCCCCCTGGATCCGCCAGTGCTATCCACTTATAATATATATAAGGTGGACAAATGTTTGTTCAGACAGACAGATGGAGGCAAGCTTCCAAGTTCCAAGAATCTTAGGATCAACTTTTAGGACAATTATCAATAATTATCTATAAAATTTTCCAACCTGTGAACTAAATCTAGATATTGATCTATACAAGTCACTGTTGTATTCTTTTTTGCTTTCCACAGATTCTTATTGGAAACCAGAAGTCGATGGCGCGCGCTTAATGAATACCGGTTTACAAAACTGACAAGAGGGAAACTTCTTTCCAGTGATTTTCCACTAGATATAGATCTAGCTTTAAGATACCACGAGTTTACTAAATACTATTGGTTTTAAAAATGATTCATCTAGATCTACGCACAGCTCGAGGCACAGAGGTAAAATAGAAAGTCTATCCATTGAACCAATGAGAGGCACTCTTTTCACTAAACTAGTAGGCAAGACCAACTGAAGAGGTTTTTTTCGAAATTGAGATAGCGATTGATTCAGATAGTAGATAGCATCAAAGTTAGTTCCTAAAATTTTGAGATTTTAGAAAAGCGTATTTATATTAGAAAAAGTAATTTGAAAATGTAAAAAATAACGAGATTTGAAAAACAGCTTCAATGGCCGAAAGCGGAAGTGACGTCTTGTAATGAACTGAGAAAATGTAAATAAAAATAGACATGGCTGGATACGTTATTGATAGCGATTCAGATGATATACTTATCTAAATCTAGGTGTCAAACAATTTTAAATGATTCTTATCATGGGATGCAACACAATGCCCCGAAGATAACTCTTCTACTTTTTCAAAATATATTATAGAGCAGGATGTTAGTTAATGGCAGTGGTTAATGTTTGAACCTGAGACCACAGAGAAGAAGTTCTGAGCGCAAACCACACAACTTTCTGCGTTTTGAAACTTATTCAAATTTTGATCATTTCTATGTTATTGCAGATTTGAATGTCCATTGCAATGATGACTTGATCTGTAAAGGGGTTACATTTTTAAAAAATAAGAGTTGGATCTCATTCTTTGAATGATGCTATTTATTAGAAATTGCAACGTGGAATAGATATTAGAGGCCAAAAGAAAATCCACTGCAGAGGGAAGACGTAGACGTCGTAAAGAACATTTAAATTGACCACCAGCTGAAAATGGTTATGTCTTCGCTGGACGCGACAAAATATCTAGTTTGCAGCTAGGGCTGGGTAGCCATGGAAAATACTGCATTCCTCATTAATCTTTCAACTCGACTGCCAGCCTTATTTACTTTAAATTATGAATAGCTCTGCATTTTTAATAACAATATAAAAAAAAAAATATATTCAGTGATTAACTGGCAATAATTGGGTTACTAAAATTTAATAAAATGAGTTGCATAACTACATTAACAGTAGCCTATATGCATTACTTAATATTATATTGATACTACAATTTATTTTCCACTTCCCTGACTTCCCAGAGAAAAGAAAAAAACTCCTTTTCCAGTAGGATAATCTCTTTCATTTATAGTCTAAACACAATTTACAACTTTTTTACAGTTACAGATTAACTTGCTAACTTAACTATCTAATGGTTCTATCCCAATCAACAAATGAGTCAACCGT
Source organism: Biomphalaria sudanica (assembly GCA_036873155.1). Taxonomy (NCBI): domain Eukaryota; kingdom Metazoa; phylum Mollusca; class Gastropoda; family Planorbidae; genus Biomphalaria; species Biomphalaria sudanica. The sequence continues at coordinate 197,929 of JAZGLO010002808.1, forward strand.
GGGATAAATTAGAATTCTTCAATTTTTACATATAGATTTATAGAACTATTTAACTTAAATATATAGGGCCGAATATATTTAAGTAAGAGTGTAACAAAATCCATATTTCATATATTAATAATATTATAGAATTGATAGATCTAGGTCTAATTTTTGCCTTATAGATTAGTTTTTTTAGAAATTTAGATCTATATCAGACTTACTTTAAAGTTAAGGTTAAAGCTATTTGCTAGCGTTGTACGGGGTTGTGACTAGATTCAAACTAAATATAATCGTGTACTACAATAACTACATTGAATGAGCTTAACATTGTAATTAATGTTGTTGTTTTTTCCCATATCGGGCCTATTTAGGGATGACTATAGGTTAATAATCACTATTTAGTGAATAGATAGAGTATATAATTTTAAACTTTGTTTTTCTAGATTAGGCCCAGCATCTCGATCGGATCAGTCTAGATAGATCTAAATAGATAGGTCTAATATCTAAATATCCAATACTACTATTACTAGATCTAGACTTCATCTAATTGAATTTAGATCTAAATTTAGGTCTACTTCATACATCATTAATGATCTGAGAAAAGAAGATCTAGCTCTTGATCAAAAACAGTAGATGTAGAACTAAAATAAGCCTGAAGCAGTAACATAAGCCATAAATTGCGTAACTTGACTAAAACGAAACATGTGAACTGAGGCGCTCGGTACTGCGTGGGCTGAAACGCTGTTCGCTTGACTAGATCAAGAATAAGCCGACAAACAGTAGAACTAACATGCAAAGCCATAAATTGCGTGATTTGATCTAATTTCCCCAACTCTAACATCCACTTTTTATAAATTGGTGTGTTTTAGTCGCCTTTGTTTTCAGAAACAGGCATTCCTGTAAAAAGGAATAGGGAAATACGCTAAGCCATAAACTGAAAAATTTGACCTAATTTCCCCTACACTACGTCATCGACCTTGGTTGTCTGGGAAAAACTGATCTCGAATGGCTTCGAGATTGTGAAATTTAATAATCCCTAAAACGCACATTAAATTGCTTAAATCTAAATAATTACAAAGAATATATCTCTAATATTTCGTATGTATGTTTTTTTAAGCATTATGAAACTAAAAAAAAGTATTACACCTATTTCCGCGTCTGACCCCAAAACCTCTTCAGTTGGTCTTTAAATTACTATCAGAAGATAGATCTAATGTAGTTCGGGGTAATCATGAATGTGAGCGTCAAAAAATATTTTTCGCGACATTCCTTGTTGTCTCTTCCTGGCCAAAAACAAATCCAGATTTGTTTATCAAAAATAATTTTGGCATCATTAAGTGCTGCCAACTAAAAATGAGAAACACCCATTATGTACAGATGTATTAATGTTAGACAAAATAATTTAGACCACAATAAAATAGTTCTTTTTTTTTTTTAATTTATTGCAATCAATCTTTGTGTGTGTGTGCTAAATAGATGTTACTTTTCATTGTCACTGAATTATGAATTATTACTATCTCTGAGTAAATACTTTTTTTTGTGAATTACCGACGTCTGTATTTTATAGGACAAGATCTGGATTGAGATTTTTTTTTAAAATAGCTTTTATTAATTGCTTGACCAGATTCCATATTATTTTAAATAGTTTTTATTTTCATAAAGAGCATTTTTCATTCTTATAGCATGCTCAGAGCACTTTGGTCCAATCTGTTTTCAGGATCACTATGGGGGGGGGGGGGGGAAGGTATACAGGGAAAAAATTTTCAGTAATGCTTTTAGTTGCTCAGTTAGCACAACTCTGATTGAGTCCGATGTTAAGAACCTCGAGCCTCTTTATATGTAGATATCACAAGCCCAAGCGTTGTATGTCTCTCACGCTTGTCATATTGCGATTTCTTTTGCTGTATTTTGAAAATACGGTAAACGATGTTTAAAAAGGGTAATTAATTTATGTAAAAAAAAAGCTTATTATTAAACAGTGAGTAGCATACGCCGATATTTTTTAGGAGCCTGCCTTAGGTTATTGCAACCTATGCGACGGTAGTGAGCCACGCACTGTCATAGAACCCACTCTAATCCTAGGTGTAAATTATTAAAACGAAACCATTTTATAACTTATAACAGATTTTCCGTGGTCTTCTAGTTTACAAGAAGCTCCTGGAAGGTGACTTCTCACATTTTTATGGGAAAAAAAGATACTTTCGTGTGTAGGCCTACTGTAATAGTCCTGCCTTGTATTTGTTGATGGCTGTCGGACTTCGACACTCTGGAGGCCTAAGACAGGACAGGGGTGAAGAGCTCCTTGTCCAGGCCTGGTGGTTGGATAAAAGCCTTTCTAACCATCAACGGGATAATGGCGCCTGCCGACGCCCTACTGGACTTCACTGAAGGAGGCATGAGCAGAGGCGGCCATAGCAGTTCGCGGGGCCGTAAGTGTAGGCTATATATCCATATCACATCACGCTAATGTCTCGTCCGCCTCTAATGCTGTAGGTCTTATTTTTGCTACAAAATTTAGTACCTTACGTATGTACTGTACTATTGGCCATTTGACTACATTACATAATGTACTTTATGAAAGATTTTACTTTAAAGTTTAATCAACGTAACTAATGATTTAGACATTTCTTCATGAACAGTCAACAAACTACATAATAATATTTCTGCTAAACACTCTGAAGGTTAAGATTATGATCGCCGCAAGATTGTTGATGCGAATAATGTGTGCTTAGACTCCTTGGTGCGTTCCCTTCAAGTTTACACCATTGTATTTGTATCCCTGGACACGACAATTGGCGATGTCCTGACCAACGTTCACCAGTGCAGCAAGAAGCGCCATGACAAACCCTTTCCTGTTAAGTTGTCAACATTAGGATACGTTCAAAAAACTCAATATAAGGGACATCAGCTCTTTGTGGCTAACATCACGTATGTAGTCAAGAATGACGGCAAAATATTTTGCAAGTTTGATTTTATCAATAATGTTCCCTTTTACTTCTGATGTCATAATGTTCATATGCTCGTTTTGAATTCTATCCCCAATGTAATGGCCGTGAGCCTCGGCGTTCTTATTTCTTCGAAGATGTACTTGCATGGTTGGGTCGACTTCGGCTATCACCGTTGTTCGTTTGTTTATCTGTTCTCCCAAGATATGCGGTGTTGTTTTCTTAAAGGTACTGTACAATCGCTAGAATTTTTGTTAAGACTGCGCGCTACAGCAATTTTACTTTTCTAATTTTTCTTGCATTACGTTATTCGTTGTCCTACCATTTGACATTCTCAGAGCTAAATCCAACCACAAAGTCACACACTTAACGGGATGTACAGAAACCTCGTGCTGCTGAAGTTTATGTCATGTTAAGAGCTGACATAGAAATAGTATTTGGTATTATAAAGATGCATGGAAAGATTTCCAAAGATATTGAGTATATATGAGAACTGTTCTGGTTTTCGAAGCTGACAGTGTCAAGTGAATCTCCAATCGCGGGGCCTGGGGAGGTTGTCCCACTTGCCACCCCCTAAGGCCGCTACTGGGCATATACGTAGCCAGGGGGAGTTGGGGGTTCAATAATGTTCCCTTTTTCTTCTGATTACATCAGGTCCATAAGCTGTTTCGAAACTGTCATATCTTTGACATATGCTGATAACGCGAATGTTTATTTGTATAGCATTAGGGCCTCTTCTGGCCTTGTTAGAATTTTTTTTTTGCAAACATTAAATAACTTTATCCTGATCAATTTTGTTGTTGCGTAGTGCCACTATGTTCACTGTGTAATTTGACCACAACACATATATTTAGAAGCAAGCATCGTCTCAACAAACAAAACGTTTAATAATCATAATAAAATAGTGCATAATAACTTGGCAACTCCAGCCATGGAAATACATCACTTAGAACCCATTTATATTACATCTCGTATCTCTTAATCAATACATACATACATCTCTTTACTCTCGGGAGTCCAAATGGTAACTGAGGTTTTCACCCAGTGGTCAAATACAGACCAATTATTTCTTCGTAATTAAGGCACGAGATAGTCAAATGACTATTAACTCACTCCATGTCACATTGAATCTCAAACGAGTATGTAACAGAAACCTATGCCAGATGTTATGTTCTGGTGTCTGGGCTGTAAATTTTTTGATAGTTAATTTCGAGCCTTTCCTGTTTCGTGCAATCTTTAAGCGCGCGAGAGAGTTGTCATGTTTTTTACACCTTCAAATCAATTAACTTCTGATACGAAGCAATTTAGCATATAGTGATTTCCCTGAAATAAAGTTTATGAGGATAAGCTATATAATTGTAATAAACTGGAATAAGCTAATCTGTAGTTCATGTCCGACCATGTACGCTTTATTATGGGCTTGCAATTCAAAATTCTGTAGCAAGTAGTCGTGACGATTTTTTTTTCATTTGCACATAATTATAGCTATCATTATATTTAGTAAAGGCCTAGAATATGATAAAATGTTATTTTCTTTTTGTCTTGGAGGAAAAATTCTAGTCAGCTGTCAATTTGAGAAGATCTTTGAGTTGGATGGCTGCCTGGTCGTGTAGTTTACGCGCTGGATTGTCGTTCAGATTTATCGATGGTCAAGGGTTCAAACCCTGCACGCTCCCATCTCCCTGCGAGAGGTTTGGACTAGGAAGTAATTATCTTCAACTCTGAAGGAACATCCGAAACATGTAAAACATTTTACGAACAAACAAAACAACATGTTTGGTGCATTTTAAACTAGTTAGGCCTACTATAAGTGAAACCAGACAAACTGCTTTATGTGTAATCAGTGCCTGCTTCTCGTGTGCTTCTGATGTGTGTTTTAATTGTCATCAATTGTTCATCTGTTCTTGAACCAGTTTCCGTGCTGTACGTTGTAATCTGTCCACCTTAGCATAAGTGGCCGCTCAAAAGCACACCAGCAGTCACATTAATTACATAATCAAAAACCAAACTGACCATGGTTAGGAACACTTCAGGGATAGCATCTTGAGGAAGGCGAGACAATTAGCAGACAAACTAGGTAATGAATTAGTGCTGCCGATAATTTGTAGTCAACAGACACACCAAGCAAAAAACATTTGTTTGGATTTTAGGATTATTATAGAACGCTGCTTTACAGTCCGTATCTGGATTCGTTAGTTTCTTCGTTAACGTCTCTCTTTTCAAGCAATACTAATGCTCAGTTCAACCTGTTTTGTTTACATCCTAAAACGAAGCAAGAGCATGAAACAAGTAGGCCTTTTTATCTTATATCATACAGACGTTACTTCAAAAAAGAAGATGAATACGTCCTACGCGTCATGCATTTACAGTTAAATTAATATCGTATAGGTAGGGGGCGAGGTGACATCAGTTCTTTTCTTTAATATGCTCGGGGGAAAAAATTGAAGCTACGACTTTGCATCCCCCTGCAAAAAATCCTGCGGGCGCCCATGAACACCTGAAATATCTTGTCTATGAAATATGTCTTGATGTGAAATGAAATCTACATGTTCTTAGCAGCTTGTTGCCCAGACACTTAAGTACTATTAAAGACGAGCACATTAATTTCAATACATAAAACTAGTCAATTACTTCATACAGACTTTTATAATTGCTTAAATTCTCACGTGACTTCTACTGTGACCTAATCACTTCTCTTTACATCGCTACTTTTCTAAAATCTTCTAACAACTCTCAGGTCGACTCACTACTAGCCTACTTAGTTACTAGACTTCTAACAACTCTCAGGTCGACTCACTACTAGCCTACTTAGTTACTAGACTTCTAACAACTCTCAGGTCGACCCACTACTAGCCTACTTAGTTACTAGACTTCTAACAACTCTCAGGTCGACCGACTACTAGCCTACTTAGTTACTAGACTTCTAACAACTCTCAGGTCGACCGACTACTAGCCTACTTAGTTACTAGACTTCTAACAACTCTCAGGTCGACCCTCTACTAGCCTACTTAGTTACTAGACTTCTAACAACTCTCAGGTCGACCCACTACTAGCCTACTTAGTTACTAGACTTGGATTTCCTTCTACGTTTTTTTTTACACGGCTACTATACAGCTTGACTTTTTTCTTAAATGGCTTATAGCCTTGCCGATTCTTTTATCCGTGGTTCAATAGAAGCGGGTCACTATGTCATCCTTTCACGCTCTATATTGGCCAAAATCACCTAAATATTAGAAACTGCCACATGATTACTATTTTACCAGTGACTCAAATACAACAGAACAAAACATAATATTGATCTTATATTTAGATCTAGGCTATATAGACTTATCAACACAAAAAAACAAGTTCAGCATATATTTGTGTTATTGCAACTTTATTAATATAATTGTTAGAAAAAATAGAGTTTATATAGTTTATTATATAATTTATGCCTACAAACAATTAAGCGTGCATCACCGATTTAAGCAAGTGTAACAAAAAGAAAATCTCAGAATACTAAGTTGGCAACACCTCTGTCGCATCATTGTAAACAAAATGACAGCGTGCTGCGCAACCTTGACGTCGCTAATGCTTTTTGTTGATGTCATATAAATATAAAAGTTCTCTTTTTTTTTACAAGAGAATCTTTTAAAAACACTATTTACATTTATTAATTGTATTTTTTTTAAATTAAATTTTCGGTGAATCATTAATTTTTGACGCTCATCTTCATGACCACCTTCGGGTTTGGTTCGGTCGTAACTGAGGTTCGAATTCGGTTCGGTTCATTTCCCATCTCTCAGTTGAAACCACCCCGCATTAGCAATCACTGATATTTTGATATGTATACATTTATATAGGTACGTGAATAAAGCATTTTTGAAGAACAGTAGAACATCTCGTTGCTTTCGAGAGTCCGACAGCTGTGCAAAGAGAAAAAGGAAGTGCTAAGAATAAACAATACTTCATCATTTTAAGGCTAGATGCAGATCTAGAATCTAGACACAAATAGACTACACATCTCTAGATTTAGATTTCTATAATCTATCTTTTCGGATTTTAAAGATCGAGATTAAGGCATCTAGGCTCGTCAGAAAACAGAATTCTAGATCTAGATAATATTATAATAATTATTATTATTTATATTTGGTCCAGGCTCAGTCAGGTCTACCGAGTCAGAATACACTTAATTCACTTATACAGTCACAGTCAGATCGAGTGACACTGAGACTGAGTGACTGACAGTAGACTAGTGACAGTGTAACAGTCTGAGTCTACTGAGTGACAGTGTGACTCAAAATCATAAAATGTCGGAGTCTTATGGTAAGAAATAAAAGACAAAAACAAAGATATAAGAAACCATGATAATCATAGTCATAATAATGTTAATTTAAATTAAATTTAACAACAAACAATGTTGAAACATCATTAACATTATTATGATTATTCAATTATTGGTTATTTTAATTTAGATCTAGGCAAGATCCTGTTTCAGTTCATTTATTTACTGTTGCTATCATGGCAACAGGCGGCCACTTTTTGCCAGATGGACTTCATTACTGATGCAATAATAAAACAAAAAATAAAATTGAGGAAGTTGTTGTTTTTTTTTTTGGTGCCAACTAAAAAATATAATTTTGATAAATAAATATAGATGGGTTAGTAAGTGTAGACCTATTTTATTTAATCAAAACATGTATCTACATTTCGAGAATCTATAGCATTTCAATACATTTTTATGTGTTTTATAGCTCAAGTTTGTTAATAATAAAATGTTCTGTCTTTCTCTGGCAATTATTTAACAAACTTTAAAAAAATCATCTCATGTTTCTTCTTCTTTTTTCCACTTTGCTAAAGGTTCAATTAATATTTTGTGAGTGTGTGTCACCGATGATTTTCCTATACGTGGACTTTTTTGTTTACATTTTTTAATAATTAATACATGTATTTGAAAAAAAAAATTAAAAAATTTACTTACCGATTATCCATTAGCCTAGCCTATCGTGATTAATGCCCGCCCTCCTCCTTTCTCATTCTGGACTTGGGACCAGACTAATGGTGGAGTTACCGGCTTTTTATTACACGACTACGGTACGGTACGACAGTAGAGGAGACAGAGATGCTAGTTGATATATCCAGAAGCGGCCTTAGGGGTTGGCAAGTGGGGGAATTTAGGAAATTTAGGCACCGGTAAATTAAGCACTTTTTGACAAGGTGGAAAATTAGGCACTACGGGGAAGCTGGATCTGCCACGGGACGGACAGATCTAAGGAGGGGGCAGTGTTATAAACCTGGTGGTGGCACAGATGGGGGTAGTGGTGTGTGTGTAGTCAGCCGACACAAATCGCTCCAGGCCAGCGATAGACGAGTTGTCAACCGTGACGAGTTACGACGGTCAGCCGAGACGAGTGTCAACATGAAGGTTTGAGTAGGATCGGCGTCATGAACAGAGCTCAGGAGCGTCACGAGGGATGTAGTCATATGACCACCCAGAAAGGTCGATCAACGTTCGACCCTATATAAAGAGCGAAGGTATCAGAGAAGAGTCAGTCACAACTTCCCGATCTACAGTTCGTTACAACAGCTCAGTTTAAGTCCGAGACGAGACAGAGAGACCAGTGCAAGAGTTGATATGGCGGAGAGATATTTGTACAGTCTTGTGTTACGTGCTGCCTATTGTACAGTGTTGGCTGTTATTTATTGACATTAAACTATTACGTTATTTTGAAGCCCAGAGCTGTCAAGTTCTTTAAGTTGGTGGTGTCGTTTGGTACAATTTGCAGCGAGCCTGGATAGGGAGATTCCTAACAGTATCCTCATCGCGCATACTATTGCGATATTGAAACTCTTGCAAATAGCTTTGAAACAATGCATAACTTGTTCCAAATTGCCTTTTTAACTTGCGTTTTGCGCGCATCCACAAATTCTCGATGTTTTGAGTATGAATTTTAGGGTCCAAAGGGTCCACAAAATTTTGTTGGTGAACAACAACTGAATGTGAATAAATCCCTTGGCCTATTTGTGGAATGTTTGCGTACGCTGCCCAGCCATCTGATATTATATGGCTGCCAGGCAATATATGCTCCATGATGCATTGTTCCAACGTTGCTGCACGGTGGTCTGGAACCCCAACAAGAAAACAGCGCCCACTTTCTCTTTCCACTCCGCCGAAAACCCAGTGTCCCTCTCGCCATTGGCCACAGTGATATTTTCTATGAAAATATTTAGACTCATCTATCTCAACCACAATGGGCTAAAAATTTTCATCCACACCACCGATTTGCAAGCTATGATTTTCATTCCATCGCCCACATTCCTCGCGCAAGAAATTGCACCAATCTGTAACGATTGATTTATTCACTTGTCCGGCTTCTCGTGACATTTGTTGCTGAAGCATGTCACAAGCCCAACAATAGGTCATAATAATTATTTGTTTTAGGCTTAAATGGCTGCCTGTAAAAAAAGAGCTGTGTCGCACCGATTTTCTTACGTAACATTGATTGCAATTCCACAGATAACCATCCGCACTATGTCTGATGCGTACTAATGAGCACGGGTCATTGCAATTTTCACAATGAAATTCATTGTTTAGAAGTCGTCTTCTAGCACACCACTCTAATACTACATCAGCTTCTAGGTGAGGCAACAACGCTGATAAATTCCAAAATTCATTCCTCACCTCCACTCTGTCCATTAGTTCATTAGCGCCTACAATGAGGAATATTTTCAGAGTTCGTCATAAAACAATGAATCAGGCTCCCTTTCACAGGCGACTACGTCAAAACATATTGGGTCTACATGTCGATCATCAACTTCAACTTTTTACCGCACCACCCCTATCCTTTCAAAAGTGCGCCTCCCCTTCCAAAAGCACATCTGAAGGGTTAAGGTAGATAGAAAGAAGGCGATTAGCCTATTTTATCGCCAACACTCTCCCATCCGAGTATGTGTCTATCATCATAATCCTTTGCTTTATAGTTGAAGTTGGTGGGTGGGGGGGAAGGGGGACTGAAGTGGTAACATTTACTACCCTACACTCAAACTTGACTTTGCGTTTGCTAAGGATTTAGAAGTTGCAGATTTTTTTTAAGACTTAAGATTAAATTTGTCCGTTAAGTTTGTTGAAATGTCTTATAATTATCAGCACATTACAAAAATTTTCAACAGAATGATACATTTGATATACAAATAAATCTAAAAAAATTGAAGTCACGTTAGAAATATCTTTAAAATTTTTAAGGCTAATGACACAACTATGGTACTTAGAGAACAAGCAAAGAAGATGCTGACAGAGATCTAAAGACTTCTCTATTAACATCAAAAGTTCCCTGTATTGACAGTAAAAAGTTCCCTGTAAGCAAGCATTGATGGTCACTTCAAAGCTTGACCTTCATCGACCTACAGCTACACAAGCTACTGTCTGTTTGCGCAATGCATCTTGCCCTGCTACTGAATGATTCGCACCTGGACGTCATCATTCTCTGGTCAATCTATTGTTTCCCTATCAAAGAATATCTCAAGTTTGTCCGCGTATGTCTGCACCCTCACCCACCTCTTAGTCTCTCCCAGCCCGTGTAAGGGACTCTGGGGTTTAGTTCTTTACTACATACGTATAGCTCAATATTCTAGGGTATGATTCTCACATGCAGACCTTTACATGTATAAATATTACAAAGTATCACTCAACGAAGGAGTATAAAATTAGTATTTATTTACAGCCCACAGCAAGTACACATATAATATTGAATGCATAGTCATTAATAACTGAGATACTAAAATGTGCACAACTGACATACTACAGGGCGCTTAGACTAGATTCATTGAACAAAAGGCTATCAATGCCACACATAATATTACTCACAAATAGTCAGTTCTCATACATAACAATAAATAGTAATATATGTTATAACATTTCCTTATGCTAGGCATATAACTGGTAAACAAAACACAAGCACCCTACTCAGACCAGGTCAGCTCTCCAACTGCTAGACTGACCGCTAGAAACCTAATTGTCCCCCCTTGAAAATCAAGTGATAAAAACAATTCACACACCAACTAAAAAAATAAACAAACACACACACAATCTCACATCCCCCCCCCCCTGCTCCCGCAGTTTCATCCCCATCCTCAAAGAATATCTCAAGTTTGTCTGCGTATGTCTGCACCCTCACCCACCTCTTAGCCCCTCCCAGCCCGCTCCCGCAGTTTCACTTTCACCCCCATCCTCTCCGCCCTCTCCTGCAGTTTCACCATCATCCTCTCCCCCCACCACCCGCTCCCGCAGTTTCACCATCATCCTCACCCCCCTCCCCATTTCAGTGACCACATTCCTTTACTTTAGTCTAGATTAGATTAGATACTCTAGATTAGAGACAGTCATTGTACCTGGTATATATCTATCAAAGGAATAAATATTTATGACATTCTTTTCTATAAGGACATTAGCTGTTTATAGCATGTTCTAGATGCAACAAGCCTCATTACATACAACAATTATTTCAACTTTGTTGAAAAATATTACAAGTTGTCAGTACCTTAAATCTTCATCAAAACATTTAAAATGCAAAGTATGTATCTATACAATAATCCCATCATATCTATTTAAATTCAATTTTTATACATTAAAAAATGGGTACCTAGATTTACGCTTTTTCGTGTTATTACTGTCATTCTAATTTAAGAATAATGTATACCCCCCCCCCCCCTTTTTAATACTTCAACTAATATAGCATATATTCCTATTAATTCTATTTGTTTTATTTTCTTTCTCTTCCTATCATGTTTTAGCTCACTGTATTAAAAATCAACTAGGTTATCCCCCTTTAGAAATATTTCTTTTAGTCTTGATCCAGCAGCTAGACAACGCAATAAAAATCTGGCCTACACCAATATGGCTGCCTAGAGATGTAAATAAATGACCTAAAAGCGGATCATGCCTAGATCTAGATTCTACAGTGTACATATTGGAGTTTTTTCAGGTCTTGTGAATCGTGGCGTTCTGGTTTCTTTGGTATAACAGATAAAATTTTCTTCTGCAGACTGTTTTTTTAATAGGTTTGTTTGGATATGCTGCCCTGTATTGTCATATTATTTGAGTCAAAGTTTGAATGTCTTTTGGTTGTCTTTCAATGATAAAGGATTGAATATCCTCTGAGTGTGCATGTGTGATGGCATCTATGATGACATGCTTTCTCAGATTTTCATATGAATTTTCTATTTTTGACAATGAGATCCACCTATCAAACCACATGGTCATGTTTGATATAAATATGGGTCATCTTCTTGTCAAGGCCTTTCTGTATAGAACCTTTTTCTATACGCGCCTTGTGTAGCGCCCTACTGTCTCAGGAGTGCTTCTTTTACATTATTATAGTTGTCTAGCTTATGTGCTGGAAGTTGGATACAAATGTCTATGGCTTTACCTGTAAGAAGGCTCATTAAAGTTCTGGAATATTGTTCTTCAGGTAGACCTGATGCTTTTGCTAATTCTTCAAAACGCATCAGATAAGAATCAATATTGTCTTAAGATTCTTGAAAATTTGCCATTTTTGACATTTGTTTATATTTGTCAAAACCTGCAGACTGTTGTTGGGCATTTGCTGCTTCTTTTTGTGCCTGAGCAAATTGTATGTCTTTTTCTTTGATAAGGCGTTCTTCCTCTTTCATTAGGCGTTCATGTTCCATCTCTTCTTTTTGTTGTGCTAATACTTTCTTTTCATGTTCTTCAAGCTCTTGCTTTGCCCATTGTAGTCTTTCTGGTTTAGGCATACCTAATTCCTTGGCCATCTCAAGAAAATCTTGAATTGTTAACATTTTGGGTGCCATGGTAAATTAATTAATTGCAAGTAGTCTTGTACTTGTTAAATTGATAGTTGAATATAAATGATTGTTTTAACTCAATAGAGGACTTTAATAAATTTCAATTAATATGTACTTAACTTTTCTTTATTTAGAAGATAAACTATAGTTCAATGTTACACCTTATAAATAGTCGTTATAAGATAATTCTTGTGGTCACTTGTAGGTGATAGTAAATAGTAGTTGCCACTTGTTTATGCAAAACAATTATTTGTTGCTAGTAAGTAAATATATAAGGTGATCTAAGTTGAAAGATCAAGCCTGTAAAATGAAGTAAGATTGTACTGACCTTGTCATCAAGACATGTATATATATAAGTAGACTTGAACGTGAAGTTTTCTCTGTAGTGAGAGGTTGAGTAGTGACATAGAACTATCGTCTGTAGTTCTAGTTTGTTGCAACACAACTGTCAAAGAGTTGTTTCGCTTGTTGCAGGTTGGTTAGTATTGTGGCAGACGTCAAAGGTGCCAGATGAATGTATTGATCCTGTAGTAGTTATTGCGTTGATGAATTCAAATTATTCTCTTGTTGTTATGACATGTTACTTGGAAGTTCAATGTTGACAGTGCCAAATAAATTCATTGTACATACAGCCTTAGGAGGTGTCAATTCACATGTTTATTATGTTTTTTTGATTTGATGATCTTGATGATATAATCTTGTGACATATGCAGTTTCGGAGGTGCCATAACTATAGTTCAAACACTTTAATAATCAATGAAGTAACAAAGAGTTGATATGCTTTTCTAGAGTTGTAATTATTTTAAACTTGAACTTGAAACAATATTGTATGTACAAAGATATATAAAGTAGATACAGGATTCAATAAAAATGATCAATACTTTACTTTTAAACTAGCAACTTCTAAGTCTAACTTTCTAGCTCTCTCTCTCGTCCCAAGCTACTGCTACTCCTTTTATATCTGTCCTTAGAATAAAGAACCATGACATCTCAATACCCTGTTGTTGTTTTTTTTAATTTATGTTAATTTTATTTTCCCTGCTGTAGCCTTGAACTAAGTTTTAGTCGGCGTCTTTCTGACATTTAAGTGTGGGTATGCGTGACCTTATTTGAGATAGGTACACTGTCCTCATTTTACCAGTCATGTGACAAAAATGAAGATGTTTGTTTTCATGATACCTGTGGGGGGTGGGGAGAAAAATAATGTGTAGAAATGTCTAAAGGGTCTCCATGTGCCTTGTTTCCCTAAACACATGTATTAGGGCTTATTCAGGCCTGAAACTTCTTAAAAAACTCTAATATTTTAAAATCTCTTCTGTTTTGAAAACAATTTTTTGGAAATTTATGTGCATAAGTTATGCAAATTAGCTTGGCTTATTCTAATACATGTTAATATTTCCAATGGATTCCATAAGATTGTATTAGTTCATTCATTTCTCTTCAATAATATATAGTTTTGTGTATGTTAAGTAATTATCTTTTAATAAATTTGTTAGGATTTTTTTTTGTAAGAGAAGTGATTAGTCTGAAAATAATGCTTTGTCTTTAGAGGGTTAAGAGAGTCTGTTTGTGATGAAACGAGACAATAATTGTAAAGCTATTAATTATTATATATATGTATCAAAGAATAATGCTTAGTAAATAGATCTCTTGTTGACTAGTTTTTGAGTCAGTAAATGAACAGTGAGTCAGTGATTGACAGTCACTAAATAAAAGTGAGTAAATTTATTTTTCAAATAAATATTTAGTGGCTGGATGTTCCATACATTAAGCAAGGAAAGTGTGCTGGTTTGTAGTGCTCCATATATATGGTGAAACAGATCTGAATGATGCATGCATGCCACTGTCTGTTTTCAAAACAGAAGAGATTTTAAAATATTAGAGTTTTTTAAGAAATTAAAAGTCAGGTAAGAAACTAAAAAAAAAAGTGTTGATACATTTAGTGGCATTTCATGAGTTAAACAAGGATAGTTTGGTACTGATTCATACACTATCTAGTTCCTGTCATGTTTTGAAAAGAATCTAATAAAGGAAAAAGAAAATTATTGGAAAATGTTAGTCGCATCATATATGTATATATAATATATATTTAATAATTTATGAAATTTAATGTATACTACTTTTTATATATATATATATCTTCTTAGAATTTCTGTTCAAGTTTTTAGTCATTGGAAGTGCAGGTGCTGGAAAGTCTTGCATTCTTCATCAGTTTATTGAAAACAAGTGTAAGTTAACCATTTGAATAATTTTTTTTTGTGCTTTAATATTTTTTCTGGTATATATATATTAATTTATTATTTCTTGCTAATATCAAAAAGTAAAGTCCTAAAAATCCTAAGATTCAAACCTGGTACCTCTTGGTTTGGAAACCAAGTGCTTCACCATTCAGCCACCACACCCTTGCTAGTAATAAATTTGTGGGAAATATATACAAATGAGCTTTATTTTTAATAATGAATTATCTTTGCAATTAAGTTACTTTCAGTATTAAATAACTAAATATTATAGTGAAATGTAAAAAAAAAAAATATTGGGTCTACATCATCGTTTCTCAAACTGTGGGGTGTGTCTTCCTCACCCTTGGGAAGGGGTGAAGACATGACATGTTGAAATGGGGGCACAACATCGACTTTTTTTTTCAAGGATCCACAAATCTGTTGTATTTGCATTGTAGTAAAAAGTAATAAATCCATATTTGATTATGGATCAAGTACAAACGATTACCAATGTTTAATAAATTACATTATTAACTTTAGTGACTTGGTTTAATCTTCTAAAAGTAACTATGACACTGTATACTGTTTTTCCCCAAGGAATCTTCAACAAGATTGATTCAAAACCTTCTTTAGAAGATGACATTTTGATAAGGCTTTGCAGTTGGGATGCTAGAGACTACCCCTCTACCTGCCAGAACTGTAAAATGTCTCCAAAGTGATGTACGTCATTCTTTTGCTGTGTTCTGCTGAACATGACACGAGGATGATCTTGTGACAATTTATCCTATTATAAACTGCCCCAAATTTCTCTCACACCACAGTATTAGCCATTCCACTCCTTCATAATGTATTGTATGTTGTTTTTATAGTATGTTGTAGATACCAGGAAAATGAATTTCTGAACTTCAGACCCCACTGGGGGAACTTAAAACACTCCCCTAGACACCCATCTGGCAGAGAGAGGTGAAATTTGACTTTTTTGTTTTGTTTTGAGCTGTATCAGTAAAAGTCTGAGAAAAACACTGGTCTACAGGGTTATGTTGTATTATGGGTATCACAGCCACCATCTACATTTACATTGCCAATATATACCAATGAAGTTATGAGGAAAACGTAAATAATTTCAAATTATTAGTAAAATACCTGATTTCTGCAAGGTTTCTAAAAGATGGCCTCAAGTACTCACAGCCAAGTACTCAATCCTTTGCACCATAATATTGATAAGAACTTAATTTTGTTACTATTTTTTATGTATTATCTATGATTTGTGTTTGTGGTGATGTAATATGCTTGTTATGTTGCATTTACAGTTAAACAAGATTCCAACCATACTATAGGTGTAGAGTTTGGCAGTAAAGTTGTGAATGTTGGTGGTAAGGCAGTCAAACTACAGATCTGGGACACTGCAGGACAAGAGAGGTTCAGGTAAAATCTGGACATGCATAGTTTCAGTTTAATAAAATATATGATACTAACCAGAAGCTTCAAATTAAGCATACATCTGTTAGTTCAATAAAATAAATTTTTAAAAATTTCACTGGTGATTTAGATAACCTATTGCTATTTCCAGTATTTCATTCTTACCATATTACTGAAATCCTTTTAAAAAATAAGTCTTAAGTATTGGACTTAATGTACACGTTATGTCCCTAAAAAAATAATTAACAACTGATTGCATGCTTCAGATCAGTCACCAGGAGCTACTACAGAGGTGCTGCAGGGGCCTTGTTGGTCTATGACATCACCAGGTCTGAAAAGTATTTATTTTTCAAACTTTTCTCAGTTCAAATCATTCAAATTCAAAAACACTAAATTTTAGTGAAGGGTGAAACTTAATATTTTATTTCCTTTTTTTCTTTAAGATACTGTAGTTAATTGTTTTAAAAATGTGTTTATTTATTTAATTTTTTTTTTTTTTGCAATTTAAGCCGTGAAACCTACAATGCCTTGACCAATTGGCTCACTGATGCCAGAACTTTGGCTAGTCCAAATATTGTTATTGTACTTGTGGGTAACAAGAAAGATCTTGAAGCAGAACGAGAAGTTACATTTATGGAGGCCAGTAGATTTGCTCAGGAAAATGGTAGAGCTCCTTTCTGTTTATTTTTACAAAGCTTATATCAACTCACTCTGTCTGTCTGTCTGGCCAAAAGTTTGTACGTTATTTCTATGACACCCAATTCGGATCAAGCTGAAATTTTGCACAACCATTTCTTTTAACTGACAATACAAGAATATAAAAAAAATTAACCAATTAGTTAATTAACTATTAGTAATAAATTACGTTGTTTGGTATCTCAAACAAGGGAAAGAAATAGTACTTGACTGAAGTGGTGGTATACGCTGCATTAGTCCCCTTTATACATTGTCGTATGAGGAATATTACAAATTTAATTACATGACTGATCCAAACTAATTGATACACTTAATATATGCTGTTTTGTTTTTTTTAAGTATTTTTTATTTTTATTTTGCTTGTTTGTTGGTTTTGTTTTAATGGGCACACAACAGCCTTACAAAAATTGTAATTTAAAAAAAATGTAATTTTGAAATACTCCTAGTAAATGGGCAGTACCTACTTTTTAATAGTTTTGATACTTAAAAGCTCTGTTAAAAACGTATTTTAAAATTGCAAAGATTCTGGTGCGTTGCTTTTTTTTTCCCTACTAGCCATTGATGAGAAACATTGAGCACTGTTTAAATTAACATGTGTTAAACAGAATGCTATAAATAGCAAATAGTCTTGCTATATACTTATATTGGTGATATGTCATTAAGACTTTCCATGAAGATTGGACTGGTATACAGAACATTAGTATTTTGGCTTAGTTCAAGTTCAATAGTGCTAATTGCTCTCTACGGCATTAAAAAAAAACAAAAAAAACTAGGACTTGTGTTGGAATAAAACCTTTGATGTTTCTACCACTTTTTAAAAATATTTATTTATTTATTATGATCTGCCATGTTCCTGCTAGAAACTTTTGGTTTATTTTGTTTCTAATAAGTATAGAGCTATACTTTACATGTTTTGCTTTACAGGAGTATTTAGGATGTCCAATGTTAATGCATGCAATGTATGTTTTAAAAATGCCTTTGGAACTTGATTTTATTTTAATGTAAAAAATGCCATTAATTTATCATTTCGAAAAACTTTATGAACCCTGTATTTTCATGTTTTAGTTTTATGTTTCAATATTAACCTACTTAACATTTATTGCTATTGAGCTCTTTTTTTTTTTTTTTTTTTTGTATCTTTTAGAGTTAATGTTTTTAGAAACAAGTGCTCTAACTGGAGAAAATGTGGAAGAAACATTTTTAAAATGTGCAAGATCTATTCTTACTAAAATAGAATCAGGTAAACAGATTTTTTAATCATTAGTTTTAGAACATTTTATTGTTTCAATTTAAAATAAAGATGTAATTATGAAAGCATGTCACAAAATTACAACCGGCATGGAGGTATGCTAAAAAAAAGCTAAGTTCCAGCTTTAAACAAACTAAAGGAGAAAAGATTTTCAATTTTGATTTATTTTCTTTAATTGTAACATTAAATTCAATAGCAACAAACATATTCCATTTCAATTTTTCTCAGAATATAATTTCTTAGAAATAGATTTTGTAAAGATATTTTAAATCATTTCATCAAGTCATATATTGTTTCTTGAAATGAACATTCTCTACTTTACTATAATGAAGAAGTTGTTAAAGAAAACATTCTTTTCCTTAAAATTTTAGTTTCTGATGACCTGCACCATTATTATTAAGTTTATTTTAATGCCACTATTTTTTTTTTGACTCACTGTTCCTTAGTGATTATTCTTGAATTATCTTATCTTATCTTATATAATACAGACGTTACTTCAAAAAAGAAGATGATTACGTCCTACGCGTCATGCATTTAGTCATGCATATTAACCAATGACTTAAATTCTGCCAAGTCACTGGTTTTTCTGGCTAGCTCAGGCAACCCATTCCATGCTCTAATAGCACTAGGGAAGAAGGAGTATTTGTACAAATTTGTCCTAGCATATGGGATGAGGAATGTGCCTTTATTTTTGTGTCTTTCAGAGTATTTTATTAAATTTTGTTTTTGTATTTGAAGATTATGGTTCAGTGTTTTATGTATGATTGCTACTTTACTTTTGAGTCTTCTGTCCTGAAGGCTTTCTAAATTTAGTGATTTTACTAATGGTGTTACCCTAGTCAAATGTGAATATTCGTTTGTTATGAATCTCACTGCTCTATTTTGTGTTTGTTCCAGTTTCTTAATGTTTTCTTGAGTTGAGGGGTCCCACACGGTGGATGCATATTCTATTATTGGCCTAACCAAGGTTAAATAACATTTTAGTTTTATGTTCTTATTTGATTTATAGAAATTTCTTTTAATAAACCCTAATGCTTTGTTGGATTTTTTTATAGTTTCATCAATATGTGGATTCCATGACAGTTTTTCATTTATTATAACACCTAGGTATTTTGCGTTTTTAGTCTGTGTTACTGGTTTGCCATGAATAAGATAAGTGGAATTAATTTGTTTTAGTTTTTTTGTTACTCTTAACAACTGACATTTTTCTGGGTGGAAAGACATGCTGCAATTTGATTCCCATTTCTGTAATTCATCTAATTCTCTTTGTAAAATATCTGTGTCTTGTTTTGTTTTTATTGTTCTATATATTATGCAATCGTCTGCAAATAATCTGACTTTTGTTCCTGAACTAATGCAATTTGGTAAATCATTTATGTAAATTAAAAATAGTAGTGGACCCAAGACTGTTCCTTGAGGTACACCTGAGTTTACTGTTATTGGTGTTGATTTAGAGCCATTTATTATTACAGTTTGTTCTCTCCCTATCAGAAAATCTTTAATCCACTGATGCAGTGGACCGTTAATGCCGAAATATTTTAATTTTTTAAGCAAACTATGGTGGTGAACTTTGTCAAAAGCCTTGGAAAAATCTAGTAAGATAGCATCTATTTGTTCACTATTATCTAAACCTTTTGAGAATTGCAGTGATTAGCTCCTATTAAGTAACAATTCATATTTGATTTTTGTTTTCTGCTGGTCTAGTAGCTTGTTGAGTTTTGTAGACACACAGACACTATCAATTCAAAGTTCTTGACAACTCAAATTAGACTCGTGTGATTTTATTTACAATACAAAATACCAATTTGTTACTGTACTGATAGACAAGTAGCATAGATGACTACAATGGCTGCATTTCACTGTGCTGGGCCATACCGAGTTGTACTGAACGTAACTTATACATTCTCTCTCTGGCTTTATATAAGGTCCTCGAAAGCTTCTAGAATCTCACAGAAACATAATGAGCCTGTTGTGAGTCCATGCTGAAAGAGCCCATGACCATATCTTGATCAATTCACACTATGATTTATTTACACATTTACATTTGTAAAGTACGTTGACACAAGTTGACACAAGTTGGCAGATCATGAACAATGACCCCTACCTGTGCAGGTCACTTATAGCAATATTCATTTTGTTCATTACAATAATTTGTGATACCTTCTGTGTTGTAATCTAAAGTAGTTGAAATTAACATATCTAAGAAAAGTTACATCAATTTTTTAATGTCAAAAATTTTTTTTATCAGATTATAAATGT
Organism: Biomphalaria sudanica; assembly: GCA_036873155.1. NCBI lineage: Eukaryota > Metazoa > Mollusca > Gastropoda > Planorbidae > Biomphalaria > Biomphalaria sudanica. Next base: position 218,499 of record JAZGLO010002808.1, read on the forward strand.
AAATTAACTTATAAGTAACTATTACTTTGCTTAATAAAATGCGCATTATTAAAAATAAATGTTTATATCAGCATGTATTTATTGCCATCTGCATTAAAAAATTTTTTTTATCTAGGTGAGCTGGATCCAGAAAGGATGGGCTCAGGCATCCAGTATGGTGATGCACTTCGTAGAATGCACAGACAAGAAAAATTACAGCCACGAACCAGTCGACCTGACTGTGCTTGTTAGAGACTTTGGGACAGGAATTTTGTCTGTGGATGTGTGGGCAAGAGAACCAGAAGCTCAGACATTATTTTTGTTGGGGTTTTTTTTTGTACCCAAAGCAGTTTTGCAAACGAAATTCTATGTTTGTTAACAGCATTTCAAACAATGTGATGGGAATTGGCAATTTTTTTTTTTTTTTTAGCAAGTTCAATTGAAGAGGTATGTTATAAGTTGAGTAGAATCTTAGAGGAGGTATTTTGTGTTGTATATGTTAATTCACAGTAAATCAAGAAGCTAGTTGTAATCTTGGTAGAGCTAGGTGGACTGTCATGGGTCTACATTCCAGTTTTTTCAATCTGAAGAACTGTTTATAGTCTGTTTAGGTCATGGATGATTGCAGACAGTTGTCATCTAACTATGTATGATGTACCTTGTCATTTTATGTTGATGATTTCAAACAACTCTGTTAATTTCTACTGTGTTTCTACTCATGTTGTAATGTACCTCTTGGGTTTAATTGGACTTGCTCTACGCCAGAGATTGATCTGTTTCATTTGTGATTTTGTTGCCTGATTTGATTTAACCTTAAGATGTCAATCATGTATTTGTATTTTAAATATTTCATTGAAACATTTGATTTAATATGATAAACCAGATAAATACACAATATATTTTGTTACACAATGAATTTCTAGATACAGCTATGGGCAGAGTACAGTTTAATTCTTCATTATGTATATGTGCATGTTTTTTTTTTTCAGAACTTATGTTGCCATTATATTTTTGTTAATACTTTGTATAAAACAGAAACAGTATCAGTTATGTAATATTTGTGCCTTTTAAATTTCTTAAGGAATTCTAACAAACCAAAATGATGTTCTTAACTAGATCTAAATAAATCAATTTTAATACTTTCACACATTTTCAGGACTTTATATACGAAGGACAACAAAAAGACTATCTTGCTTATTTATGTTTGCTTCATATATACTTCCATTGCTATTGTGTAGCTGGAAAACATTAATGGCTATTTTCTTATTGAATCATCTCTCTTGTAATCTCAAATTATAGCATTGTATTATATACATGCAGTCATTCTTTTTTTTTTTTTTTTTATAGGGAGGGGGATAACCATAATTAGAAGTTATTGCTCCTCCAAAAAATAATGAGTAAGATCTTTAATAACCAACAAGAAATATTTGCATTCAATAAGTATTAGTCAGGAAATAAACTGTTAGAATATATATATTTTTATTTAAGTAGCATTTTTTATTTAAATTGGCGCCTATGCCAGAGGGTAAATTGTGTGTGTATGCATGTTTCTAAAAGGTTAACTTATAGAAATCACTGAGTTGTCACATGACCTTTTATTATGAACAATTTCAGGTCAAATGTCTTGCTCAACAATCTAAAGAATTTGTTTAACTTTGCTATCAGAACTATTTGAAGATGTGAATAATGAAAATATGGAGATGAAAATCAAATAATATATGGAAATTTTGTTGTTGTTTTTTTGTACATTTTTTTAAATTATTATTTTTAGTACTTTAAAATTAGCTGCTGTACCATGAAAACCTCCATAACACCAGTTCAGTTGTTCTGTTAATGGTGTTTGTACCAAGCCAGTCTTCTGTTAATGGTGTCTGTACCAAGCCAGTAATTCTGTTGCTGGTGTTTGTTAATCCTAGTCTGCCAAATTTTTGTTAATAGTACAAATTTATCCCAATTGAACTCCAGAAGGTACCTTTGCACACAATATTTGAGTTCTGTCTTTTTATTTTGTTTAAACTGAAAATCAAGTGAACTAATAATTGGCTACAATTTGTTTTGTACTGATAGTCATAAAGTGTTATTATTTGATGGCTTGCTAATGATATCATTTGATCAAACTTTCTTTGCCTTGCTTTTTTTTTTTTTTTTAAAAGCCACAGGGAAATTGCATTTTTTTGTTTGTTTATGGCCAACATTTCATTTCTGAATCTGAACATATTTAAACATGGTACTGAGAAAATAAAGCAAATCAACATTCCTTTTTTTTTTTTATATGTGAATACATGGGTGGCTTTCTGTAAGCACAGTAGCCTTGATGTCATTTGACTGATGTACTAATTGGTGTACAATTTTTGTCTGAGCTTTCTTTTGGGCAAATTTTTTTAAAGTGCATATCAAAACAAATACAGGTACTACTGATTGAAAGATTTCTGCCTATGTACCAGGGTATTCTGTTAACTATATGGTATGTCAACAGTCCTATGGGCTGGGCAGATATTGTACAATGCATTCAACTTTTAATATTACCACTAAATTGATTAATAAAGAATGAGCACTGCCTATACTTAAAAGAGTTTAAAAACAAAAAATGCTAGCATTTGTAATGGGACCTTAGTGGCATTTGTGTAAACATAAGTCACTTCACCATATTACTAATACATGTGTCATTAATTGTCAGTTCTTTTGCATTTAAAGAAAATGATAGAATTACTTCAACATCTCATCATAGACATGTTTTAGTGTAGAAAAACAAATTAGAAAAGATTTCCAATTACAAAATTATATGTATCTATGCTTTTTATGTATGTACATGTCCCATTACTCCTAGCTGAATTAGTGAATAACATGTAGTTAATATAAATTTGAAAAAAAAAAATATATTTAAAATATTTTGAGCATTCCACTTGACATTTATTTGCATTTGAAACAAACTCACTGACACAAAATGTGATTGTTGAACTTCCTTGATGACTTTAGTTAGATCTATATGTATCATGCTGTAGAGCAGTTGTGAGAGGCCATGTTTTATGAAGAACACAAGAGACTAAAGCTGTATATAGAATCAATGTTTTCATGTGTTCTAGCAACATGGATTTATTTAATAAATGTACAATTTTTACAATCAATCTTGTTTTGTTTTGTTTTTGCTTGTTTTTTTTTTACCCAAACATTAAACGCAGTATGTGTGTTGGAGTAAATAATGTCACAGTGGAGTAAAACTAAAGGATTAGTGATTAGTTGAAAATAGTGGACGAAAGAAAGATGTATAAACAAGTGGTGAAGAATGCCATAGCAAGTAACCTTGCTTGTCATATCACAGGTCTGTACAACATGGCAAAGAGCTATTGGTCTAATACTCTAAACTGCCCACAGGTTGTGACATTGCAGGTCAGTGTTGAGGCCTTCTATAACAAATGGTCTCAGTCTGGCTATGCTTTTAAATAATGGGGGTATAAGTGAGCTTACTACTAGCTGTTTTGCCTAGATCAACACAATAACATAATTTTAAAAAATTGGTAAATATTCAGACTAAAGCATACTGAATAAATAGGGTCTTTTACAAATTAAAAGAGGTGTACTTGTTATATCTGAAAGTGATAATGGGTAGGCCTATCTATATACACTCCACTAACTATAAAATACTTCCAATGGCACTCCAATTCCAGGTCTTAACATGTGGCTCAGATATTGGATCAACACTGTTAACACTGACAGGAGAAGAAGCAAAGGTGAGTAAATGGCACTGGATATATCCACATGGAGAGTGAGCATAAAGGAAGGGTCCCAGATTGCTGATGCCATACATAAAAGTAGTAGAAAGAAGGGTGAAAGTACAACAGTGTCTAGTCATTACTGATGCCCAACCTGTGGCCGCAGCTGTGTATCAAGGATTGTCCTCTTTAGTCACACAAGAAGTTGTTAAGGGAAAAGACCATCTCTCGAGATGTAAAATGCCACAGCCAGACTCAAAGCATTTTAATAGCATCAATGTCTGGGCTTTTTTTAGCTGGCAATGAAAAAGTTTTCAATCCAACCTTAAAAAATGATATAATTGCTCATACAGAGAATTGGTGAAGAGTGAGATGATTGAAGTAAGACAATGACCTCACACATAACCAGAACGGACTGCACTGGCTTGTTAATGTCCACCAGATAACGAAGATGATATCCCGAAAGTCATCTTTCATGGTCAGCTCATGACTGGCTCAAGAAAAACTGGTCATCCTCACTTCCGATATGTGGATGTAATCAAACAGGATCTCAAAGCAGTGGACATTGATGCTGACTACTGGGAAAACATTGGCCTAGACCGCACTATGTGGAGAGAGATGGTGACCAAGAAAGCCATGGACAGCTAAAAAACATTTAAGTTAAAACTGTTGAAAAATTACAATAAAAACTTTTATCATTTTAGAATGACATATACAAGATGTGAAATAGTTTTATCTACATTCTAAAAATAAACATTTATTAAAAAAGAAACACTCATGTTTGGTAGATCTATCTTCCAAAAGAGCTTGTAAAAAGGTTATATGTCAAAAATAAATAAATAACCAAAATATTTATTTAAAAAAAAATACATACTTTTGTTTTGTATAATGCACATGTCCTAACAGGACATTAAACTAAATTCAGACCTAGACTGATTAAAGTATATTAAGTTTATGTTTCATAAGTGTCATTATTTACAAAGACTACACTTGTAGAAAATTTCACTAACATTGTTTAGGATATAAGAATAAACAAATTTGAAATCCTTATGAAAATGGCAACTTGTAATTATTACAATACAAAGAATCATTAATTGATAGCTTTGGTTACTTATGTATTAATTCATGCTGTATTAAAATATTCAGATGTTTAGAAGTTAATAAAATAATAACAGTAATCCTTTTTTTATAACAATTTTCATTGAAGTCTTAAAGTGTAAATAATTATTCAAGTGCTTCAAAGTTTATGTCATACAAAAAAAAACCATTTGATTTCACAACTAAGAAATTTCTCCTAAAATGACACACATTTGTTATCTTGACTAGAACAAAGAAAACTACAGATTTCAATGTTTCAAATGGTTTGCTGAGTCATTAAATCAATTTGTGCAATTTAAATTGTAACATTTTATCTCATACTCTACAAAAGTCACATGGTCTATAATTCAGACCAATAAAATGTTTAACAACAATATTCTATTGACTAATTTATCAGCAGAAATTCATCCTTTTGTCAAATTGTAAATATGAATTCTCAAAATTATGAGAATTTATTTTTTGTGTGTAAGAGTTAAATTTCAGTTTAATTAGAAGTCTAGAATGGGGTACACATTCAATTAAAACAAGATAATGGCTTGCATGACAAAGTTTCTCTTCAAGTTCTCACTGGTACAGTCTACACACATAAATAAATGTTTTTGATGTCGGCATAAATCTATTATTCAATGATTTTAAAATCATATTTCATAGATGTCATATTTTAATATACATATAAAGATTGCAAAGCTCTAATTCTCCCCATAAACATTCATCTAAGTAAGGCTATTTATTTTAATCTGTTTCAGTCCACTTAAATTTCAATGTATGTACATTTTGTTTCAGTCTACATGGATCACCATACAACCATGTCGATGTACACCAGGAATAGATCTGGGGGTTGTTCTGGGTATCACACTTCGAGCAGACAAAGCTCTTTCATAATCTTTAGGCTCATAACCATGAAACTGTTTAGAGTACTCAGACTCCCAAACACTGCTGTCTTTAAGTCCTGTACCAGAAAGTTTGTCCAAGAATGCTTCTGCACTGTGAGTTACTGACCCCTTTTCAACATGCTTTTTTACATCACGATTGCGTCTCACTTTAGCTTTTAATGCTGTGGGATAAACCTGAAAATAAAAAGGATGTAACTATAACAACTTTCTTGCTTCCCTTTGCATTTTCAAATACATTAAAGAAATTGGATGAACTAAGAACTCTCTATCCCATTTAAAACCAAAATATTTCAACTTTAACATAAAAAAATAAAACATAAAAAATACTTTACAAAAGAATAAACACAACAAAGCTTATATTGAGTGAAATTGCATCAATTATTTTGAATCAGTCATGTAATATATTTTTTATACATCTAGACTAACAAAAATAAATTTATGCGATTGGAAATATTTTCATTAAATTTTTTTGTTTAGTGCAACTTTCATGTTTATTGCATGCTCAGTGTGGTATGCTCCAATCACTTTTTTGGACCAGTTGGTGGGTGGAATGGGGATCTGGGAAAAGAAATTAGAAAAAAAAAGATTGCTCAAGTTTAAATTTGAACTCAAGGTCTCGAATCTCATTGATGGAAGGCCAATGTGCTAGCAACTGAGCTATTCAAGTACTAATAAAAATAGAGTTATCTATAGTTATTTTAAATTTTAGCAAACTACTTAATCCTTGAGCTTAGTACATTTTCTATATACAACAAAATTAATTACTTATGACTAAAATTGATTAACTAATAGGTTAATTTTATTGATTCATGTGTTGTTATTGACAATGTATAATTGTGCAAAGTTTCAACTTGATCCAAGAAAGGGAAGTGGGAGAAATAACGTGTTCATTATTCCACTCAGATAGACAGAGTGAGTTGATATAAATTTGTAAAAAAAAACAACAAGTTTTACAAAGACTTACATCAGCTAAAGCTCTGACATTGTGTGTTCGGTGCAAAGTAATGCTGTCCTCCACATCACCTATTCCAAAAGAAATGAAAGGCGGCTTTGAATTAGACATCAGCCTCGGTACAGAACCATGGCAACTTGTGGGTTCACATGTCTCTTTTCTTTCTTTCTGATCATCACAAAGTACAAGTGGTGGAACTTTGGTTTCTCTTTGTAGAACTGCATTACTTTTGTACCCGACCAGTTTATCTACCAAATAAATAAAATTATTAGATGTTTTGAGAATTTTAAAAACATTTTGACCTTTATGAATTCAAAAAAGCAATATCCAAAGAAAATATTTTTTGTCCGTTTCTTACCTTTGTTCACAGGCCTTGACTTGCCATTCACAACATGTGAATAATGTTTACTGTTTAATGATGTACTGGAAGTTTTGCTTTTAGAATTATGGTATGGCTTGCGCCGGAGGTTAAACTTTGAATTACGCATATCTTCAACTTTCTTTTGTTTTTCCTGCACTGAGCTAACTTGTTTTGATTCGTCTTCCTCATCATCTTTGATTTCTTGGCTGGTGGCATTGTTGCTGGAATCTTTATCCAAACACAAAGACTCAAGGTTTATACATTTTTTATCAGCAGAATCTTCAACTTTGGAATTTGTTGTACTGTGTTCCAGAGCAACCTTTCCAATCTCTAACATGTCAGTATGAGCAGGCTCCATATGTTTTGACTTCTTAAACTCATCTAGCTTCAACTTTGAATCTGCAAGTATTTCTGCCATTGAATGGAACTTTTCTTCAGACTCTTTCAATGTCTTATGCTGCTCATTTGACTTAGAAAGACAATTCTCATTACTGTCTGATGAAGTTGTGTCTTCGTCTGTAGTATCACCCCAAAGAAGAGGTGTGTGCATGTATTCTCTATCTCTACGTACATGTCGAAAATTCAGGTTCTCTAAATAAGTGTTCTGATTTTTCTTGATAATGCAAGCTTTGAATTGGTTTTGGTATTCTGACTTTGTATGGACCATTTTGTTTAAATCTGAAAAATACTGAAAGGAAAAAAAATCCAAATTCAAATCTTTTATAAAATTACTACAAATTTGCTAATTCTAATTCTACTCTATTTACTAATTATTTTTAAGCTAAGTGTACTATTTTATGAACATAAACTATAAATATTGTTTCAATTTAGGTTTCAATTATCACATTTTTATTAAGCCAACTCAGACTACATTCATGCTTTTCTTTTTCTCACAATAATTTCTAAAAGTGGCACATAATTTGAAAAAACATTTCGTTCAACAAGAAATCTATAAATTAAATAATGTTGTGGTAATTATTTGGTAAAACAATAAGGACATAGAATTATAAAAACTAAACAAAAATTAACCTTTTTTTAGTTTGTCTTTTCACCATTCAAAATGCAACAAGCAGCAATTCACTCTCTACCTAACTGTTGAAATTTACACACTCAACATTCTGAAATAAGGAGATTAATTATTTTTTTCAAACCTTGCCAGTTTAGTGCTAATATAATTTTTTCATAAAAATGAAAAGAAGAAAATTGAAAAAAAAAAAAGAAACTTTTTAAGATTCCTGTTCAAAAAAGAGATAATAATAAGGCTAAGGTTAACAGTATTTTTGGTCCCCTTCAAATGAGAGTATAGTCACAGTATAGTGATTATCAACAAAACTCAGTGTCTACCTAGCAGGTGTCATTACCATTTAAAAATGCTGGTATGGTTAACCCTTACCATCTTCCTTCTCTTAACCACACTAATCATGTGGGCCTAGCTTCTTGTGAAACAGTATCTTAAGGAATGGAGTGAGATTGTTGACATGGTTGTAAGGACTCTCTTCGCAAACCGACCTGTCAAATAAGAACACCTTCACACCTTTTATTTTAAGCACCCTAATGGGAGTCTTGCTATGCTACCATTATGGTCTAATACTCTTATGACCATTTCCACACAGGTGCTGCTATGAGGCAGGGTAGCTTAGCCAAAGGTGGTCATCACCACACTTTTGTATGCCCTGAGACCTGGGTGCTATTGAGGAGGCCTCTAGGGCTCCTCAAAAGCTTCCATCAAAACTATCTTCGCTCCATGATGGGCTTATGCTGGCAAGACTACCTCACAAATAACCATGTTCTGCTAGAGCAGTGATGGGAAAAGTTTTTGAGGAGTGGGAAAAAAATGAGAGAACCATGATATTTTTTAATTTTAAAAATTTATAAGTTTAGCGTTAGATTTAATAGTATAACTAAATTATTATATATATGTTTTAATACCCGGTAATAACTTGTTAGAATTCTGTTTAAATCATAAGAGTGAACTGAGGTTTTAATTTGTCAATCCTTACCCACTGACACAGCCTTTTCAAAGTTTCATTATTGAAAAAATACAAACCTCACAAATACATGAAGATCCAAACATAACACAAATTCTCTGAGCATGAGATATTACATTTGGAAAACTAGATTTCAACATACGCCTTTGAATATCTAATTGAAACATTTATAAATAAGTGTTTGAAATGATTATTCAATTTAAGTTCAATTAATCCAAGCTACAAGTTTGGTTTCACTGCTTCACAAACCATATTTAAAAGCATACTGAAATATCTAAATATTTTTATAATTTCACTGAATGTTCTTTTCATTTTGCCATAAGTTATACCAAATTATATACATAATTCCTACACTTGTTTTCCTTCACAGCATTCAGTGAAATTAACCTTGTGAAATGCGACAAGGTATATTTTTCTAGAGAAGACGTTGATTGAAGCATTGTAACGGTGACCTCAGATATCATCAATACATTATATTTTTTTCCTCTGTATCTTGACATTTAATTTTTTCATGTAATAGAGAAGATATGTGAAAAATGAAAAATTAGAGAGCCATTCCACAAATTCAAATATTTCAGATTCTGCAGGTGTTTTTCACATTTAAGTAATATTTTATAATTCTCAAACTGACTCGAAGATGTGTCCTGCACAAAGCCATGTTAATTTCTTGAAGTAAAACACATCAGAGTATTCATATTTTATGAAACTAAGAAACTCTTGAAATCATCTGTAACCTCATAGAAGTAAAGAGTATTGAGAAGCTCATCAAGAACTGGTTAGTCTATATTTCAACCAGTTTTAACAGAGGATGTCTTGATGTATGAAGCAAACAACATTGAACTTGAGGTAGTTTTGATTGAAAATCTTTACCAATCATTTTTCCCTATCATATTTGGAGCTCCGTCTGTCCTAATATTGTATATTAGTGATGTAAGTACTTTCAAAATTCTTAGACCTTTCACAAAGTCATATAAAATGTCTGGCCCATTTGTTTAAAGATCACAACCGGCTAAACTTCTCAGTAACATAGAAATATTAATCAATATTTCTTATAAATAATGCGGTAATAGGAATTGCATGATAACATTTTCATCGTTAATGGAGAACTCCATAGTAATTGAGAACTTACAGGTACTAGCCTTTAAGGCTAATTGTAATGAAAACTTTTTAGCTATTGATTCCTTTCTATGTTTTTCAAGATAAGCTTACAGTTTCCTAACCCTTTTGTTATCCAGACATAAAACTTAGCAAACATGAATACTACATTAGTAACATTGTGTATACCCATAATGTCATGCAATCAGAATGCCTAGTTATGCTGTTGTTTCCCCTCCCCCCACTTTTAGCAAGAAATAAGCAAAGTTATATTTTAAAAAAATATTGAGTAAAAATTTTAGGTGAGTGGACGAAATTTTAGGAGAATTCTGGCAATTTTTAGGAGAATTTTAGGGTATTAGGAGACTTCATTTTTTAGGAGATTTTAGTAGCGCTACGAACCCTGTAAACCCTAATGTTTTGCTTGATCTTTTTTAATAATTTCATCAATATTGGGGATTCCATGATAACTTTGCATTTATTATAACATCTTGTAACGTATCTAGGCGTTGTTTTTTTTTCTTTTCTTTCTTTGACCTGTTGCGGTCGAGAGACGGGGAGGTTGTCTGCCCCTTGTGTAATAAGTTTTTTTTTTATTCGTCAAGCCACACAGACAGTGACCGGTCCTTGACCTGTGTGTGTACCTCTGGTTGAAAGGAGGGTGTTTTTTTTTTTTCTTCTGTCTCTTTGAAGAGCGTTCTAGATCTGGGTGTTGATGACTTTCTATTCTAGAAATTACGAGATATCGACGCGCGGTAGATTATATAAGACCGCTCGCGTAACGTTGACAGACAGACATACGGAGACAGCCGTGAGACAGAATAGCGGAGACATTGCGTGACCCGTGCGTGGTATACCATTTATCGTGTAAGTTAAGATTTTTCAAGGCCTTGCTTGTATTTGTAATTATATTTTCAAACTCTTGTATTGTAATATTTTTACATGCCATTTTTGTAAAAGGGTTTTGGTCAACACATCAAGTCTGTATTGAGTAAATGTTTATGTTTCTTTCTTGTAACTTTATATTTGATTAAACATTAAGTTGATAGTTTACCTTCCGATTTCTTGTGTCATTTTTTTTTTTTTTTTGTTATTCATTGTAAGTCTTTGATTAAATTCAGACTTAAGATAAGTGACACAACTCCTTTTCTATTGTCACGTTCCCCTAGGCAAGCCATTTAAAAGTAGAATTCAATTCGTAATACGTGACAAAAGAAGTTTGAGGGCTTTCGTCCCGGATATTTTTCTGAACCTATTTTCGTCTTACTTGAGTAATTTTGTAAAGGCGAAGTTGACTTTAACAAAATTTTTTTTTTGGTTCAAAGAGTCGGAAGTAAAGTATCAATAGTATTGACCAAACTCTCTTAAGGTTTTTTTTTGTTGTACTGATTTTGTACTGTATATTTACATTGTATACATATTTTTGCTTGTAATAGTTGCTAGTTAGTCATGGATATTCAGGTTTTTCTTGCAAATCCCTCTGTGGAAGAGCTTGATGCTTTTACTAGGAAGGAACTGGTCCTTATTTCTAAACATTTAGGGTTAAAAATAAAATCAAATGCCCTTAAACAAGAAATCAGAGATAACATTGTAATCCATTATGTAGACGAGGAAGTGTTTTCTGAAGACCTTTTAGAAACCCTTAGACCCGATGAGGGTAAATCAGATGTAGAACTTCAGATAAAATTAAAACAAATGGAAATAGAAGCCCAGTTAGCTTTAAAAGAGAAGGAAATTATCTTGGGGAAACAAAAAGAATTAGAGCTTGCGGCTAGAGAGCAGAGAGAAATTAAACAAAAAGAATTAGAGCTTGCAGCGGCTAGAGAGCAGAAAGAAATGGAAATGAAATTAATGAGTTTAAAAAATTAGAGTTAGCTGCTAATGTAAGACCAGATTCTTCCCCTGCCAGTCATACTGCTGAAGCAACAAAATTTTTGAAAATAATTCCACGCTTTAATGAAGCCACAATTGACAATTATTTTCCACAATTTGAACTTGCTGTGAAAAATTTTAATGTACCTGAAACTTTGTGGCCCACTTTGCTGCAAACAGTTTTGACTGGTAGAGCTGCAGAGGTATTTTGTTCTTTGACCATTGAACAACAAAAAGATTATAATGTTGTTAAGGCCTTAATTCTTAAGGCATATGAACTTGTTCCGGAAGCTTACCGAAAGCAGTTCAGGGATTGTCGCAAATCGGATGGCCAAACCCATGTAGAATTCCTGCGGGAAAAGGAGCGACGCTTTGAGAAATGGCTCACTTCCAGGGAAATCGGCACCGACTTTGCAAAATTCAAGAACCTAATGCTGATGGAAGAGTTCAAGAGTTGTGTGCGGCTGGACGTCCGTACGCATATAGCTGATCGTGGCGAGGAAGATGTGCACAAGGCTGCAGTGTTGGCAGACGATTATATAATATCACATCAATTTGCCAAGTATACGACGGATGTCAAGCCAAAACAAGTCAAACAGCCTGAGTCCATTGCTAGCAACTCCATCAAGAACAGCAGTACAAATGACAGAAAACCTACTACAAGTAAAGCTACTTGTTCCTACTGCAAACGAGAAGGCCATAAAGTTGACGATTGTTGGAAACTGAGGAAGAGAAACGAAAAAGCTCCTTCAAAAGTCAGCGCTTGCACAGTACAGTGGTCGTCGAGGTTTACTCCCTCATCATCAAGTCATATCAAGAATACCTCGACACCACCTGTTTCAAATGTATTGACTGTACAAGACTCTCCGAAAATGTCTCCACGGTGTTCAAATGACTCAACAGCGAGTTCTTCAAATTCATCTTTACGATGTTCCAATGACTCAAACAAGAGTTTTTCAAATACATCAAGCCGATGTTCCAATGACTCTATCCAGAGTTCCCATAATACATCACCCCGATGTTCCAATGACTCTATCCAGAGTTCCCATAATACATCATCCCGATGTTCCCATGACTCTATCAAGAGTTCCCATAAGACATCACCCCGATGTTTCAATGACTCTATCCAGAGTTCCCATAATACATCATCCCGATGTTCCCATGACTCTATCCAGAGTTCCCATAAGACATCACCCCGATGTTCCAATGACTCCATCAAGAGTTCTCCAAATACATCCACAAGATGTTCTACTGACTCAAGAAAGAGTTTCTCCACTGCGTCTCCTAGAGATGTCAATGACTCCAGCGAGAGTTCGACCCAGTCTGCATCAACCAAAATTGATGTTTTATTAGAGGATTTTAAGCCTTTCATTTCGGAAGGATTCGTATCACTACCCGGTGATTCTACAAGTCTACGACCTATCACCATTTTGAGAGACACAGGTGCCTCACAATCGTTACTTTTAGAGGGTATCTTGCCCTTGTCTAAATCATCATCGACTGGGAAGAGCATCCTGTTACGAGGCGTAGAGCTTGGATGTATAGATGTGCCTCTACATCTAATCGACATAAAGTCAAATCTCATTACTGGACCGGTTGTTGTAGGTGTCCGACCAACATTACCATTTGAAGGCATCTCGTTGCTGTTAGGCAATGACTTAGCAGGTGGAAAGGTGATAGCCGAACCCATCGTCACTCAAACACCCGACTTATCTGCCACACCCGAGGAAGACCTAGAGTTATATCCAGCGTGTGCAGTAACAAGGGCAATGAGGTTGAAAGCATCTCAAGAAGAGAACGTCATCAAAGCCAACAGTAACCACGATGATGTGGACTTGAGCACCACATTCTTTGCTTCTCTTGAAGAAGAACAAACGCCAAATTCTGAAAAGCCGGCATCAACTCGAAAACAGTTGATTGAGGACCAAAAGAAGGATCCAGAGCTCGCCAAACTCCGAGAAACCGCAATGACATCACAAGAGGCAGAGCTAGCATCAACGTGCTACTACATCCAAGATGATATGCTCTTCAGGAAATGGAAACCTCCAGACGCATCCAACGAAGAAGAATGGAGAATATGCCATCAAATCGTGTTACCAGAAAGATACCGATCGTACATCATGAATCTGGCTCATGACACACCAATGTCAGGTCATCTCGGCATCCACAAGACATACCACAAGATTATGTCACACTTCTTCTGGCCACGTTTGAAGAAAGATGTCATCCAGTACTGCCGATCCTGTCATGCCTGTCAGATGGTTGGCAAGCCAAATCAAAAGATCCCTGTTGCTCCTCTGAAGCCGATTCCAGCCTTTGAAGAACCTTTCAGCAGAGTACTTGTTGACTGTGTTGGTCCTCTCCCAAGGACAAAAGCTGGCAACCAATACCTGTTGACCATTATGTGTGCTTCAACTCGTTTTCCTGAGGCTATTCCTCTAAGGAACATAAAAGCATCAAACATTGTGAAGGCCTTAATCAAGTTCTTTACTCTATTTGGTCTACCAAAGTCCATCCAATCGGACCAAGGAACGAATTTCACGGCCAATCTTTTCAAGCAAGTCATGACTCAGTTGGGCATCAAACACTGCATGTCGAGTGCGTATCATGCCGAGTCGCAAGGCGCTCTTGAGCGATTCCATCAGACTCTCAAGAACATGATCCGAACCTATTGCTTTGAGCACGAAAAAGACTGGGACGAAGGAATCCACATGCTGCTGTTTGCAACCCGTGAATCCGTCCAGGAATCGTTGGGATTCAGCCCTTTTGACTTAGTCTTTGGCCATTCGGTGCGCGGTCCCTTGAAATGTATAAAAGAGACTTTGTTGTCACCAACAGCCACTGAAGGACTTTTAGACTATGTAAGTAAGTTTAAAACTAGACTTTATGATGCTTGTGTTCTGGCCAAAAATAATTTACAAAACACCCAATCCAGCATGAAACGCTGGTATGATAGAAAGGCCCGTATTAGAGAATTTTCTCCCGGGGATAAGGTGCTTGTATTTTTGCCCATACCAGGTCAACCCTTGCAAGCCAGATATTTTGGTCCCTATGAAATTGAGACCAAAATTAGTGACCTCAATTACACAATCAAAACCCCTGACCGTAGGAAAAAGACTCAGCTATGTCATATAAACATGCTGAAGCCTTATGTATCTCGGCCAGATCACTCAGATAAGAGTAATTGTGTTTTAAATACAGTCAAAAGTTGTTCAAATAGCCATGTTTCTCCTATTGATGATGATATTGTAAAGGAGAAATTTGGACAATACAAAATACCTAATTCTTTTGTATTACAGAATTTGGATGTAAAACTGTCTCATCTGTCTTCGACAGAAAGGCCAGTTATCATGAAACTCATTAATCAATTTAATGACATTTTTTCTGATGTACCAAAACAGACTAATGTTATAATGCATGATGTAGATGTTGGCGAGGCTACTCCAGTCAAGCAGCATCCTTACAGGGTCAACCCTGAAAAACTTGCCATACTTAGGTCAGAAATCAAGTATATGCTTGAAAATGACCTCATTGAACCAAGTTCCAGTAGCTGGAGCTCCCCATGTGTCTTGATACCTAAACAGGACAAGACTTATCGTTTTTGTACAGACTACCGTAAGGTAAATGCTGTAACAAAGACCGATTCGTTTCCTATCCCTAGGATAGACGATCTAATAGATCGTATTGGTGACGCTAAGTACATCACCAAAATAGACCTACTTTCAGGTTATTGGCAGGTTCCCCTGACTGATAGGGCAAAGGAAATCTCCGCCTTTGTCACCCCTGATGGTCTGTACCAATACAAAGTGATGCCATTTGGCATGAAGAATGCTCCTGCCACTTTCCAGAGAATGATAAATGCCCTGCTTGCTGACATGGAGAATTGCCACGCATACATAGACGATGTAGTAATTTTTAGCCAAGATTTTTCTAGCCATTGTAAACAACTGCATTGTCTTTTTAATAAACTGTTACATGCAAAAATTACTGTAAACCTGAGTAAGAGTGATTTTTGCCAGGCTTCCATCCAATACTTAGGCCATATTGTAGGACAAGGCCAGGTGAAACCTGTAATGGCCAAAGTAGAAGCTATCCAAGCTTTCCCTATTCCTGCTGATCGGAAACAACTCCGAAGATTTTTGGGAATGTCTGGATATTATAGAAAATTTTGCGAAAATTTTTCTGTCATTGCCAGTCCTTTAACAAACCTCCTGAGAAAGAACGTCCGATTTACTTGGACGGATGAATGTCAGAAAGCCTTTAACCAGATCAAGCAGATATTATCTAGCTCTCCCATTTTGATGGCTCCTGACTTCGGAAAACCTTTTAGGTTAGCTATTGACGCCAGTGACACAGGTGTTGGGTCAGTCCTTTACCAAGAAGATAATTTCCAAGTAGAGCACCCTATTTGTTTCTTTTCCAAGAAATTTAATAGACATCAAAGAAATTATTCTACTGTGGAAAAAGAATGTCTTGGGTTGATTCTTTCTATACAACACTTTGATTTTTATATCAGTGGGTCCAGATGGCCACTGGTTGTATTTACTGACCACAATCCCCTTACATTTATCCACAAAATGTCTGGCAAGAACCAACGACTTCTCAGGTGGAGTTTATTTTTACAAGAGTACAACCTAGATCTTAAACACATAAAAGGCAGCGAAAATGTTATCGCCGATGCCTTATCTAGATTGTAAAAAGTATTTTGATGTATATATTTTTTTTTATATATATCATGATAAATACATTCTGTAATGTAAATTTTTTTTTGTAGTTCTAAAAAGATTTCCATTTCGTGGAAATGTAAACTTTTTATTTTTAGGGGGGAGGTGTTACGTATCTAGGCGTTGTTTTTTTTTCTTTTCTTTCTTTGACCTGTTGCGGTCGAGAGACGGGGAGGTTGTCTGCCCCTTGTGTAATAAGTTTTTTTTTTATTCGTCAAGCCACACAGACAGTGACCGGTCCTTGACCTGTGTGTGTACCTCTGGTTGAAAGGAGGGTGTTTTTTTTTTTTCTTCTGTCTCTTTGAAGAGCGTTCTAGATCTGGGTGTTGATGACTTTCTATTCTAGAAATTACGAGATATCGACGCGCGGTAGATTATATAAGACCGCTCGCGTAACGTTGACAGACAGACATACGGAGACAGCCGTGAGACAGAATAGCGGAGACATTGCGTGACCCGTGCGTGGTATACCATTTATCGTGTAAGTTAAGATTTTTCAAGGCCTTGCTTGTATTTGTAATTATATTTTCAAACTCTTGTATTGTAATATTTTTACATGCCATTTTTGTAAAAGGGTTTTGGTCAACACATCAAGTCTGTATTGAGTAAATGTTTATGTTTCTTTCTTGTAACTTTATATTTGATTAAACATTAAGTTGATAGTTTACCTTCCGATTTCTTGTGTCATTTTTTTTTTTTTTTGTTATTCATTGTAAGTCTTTGATTAAATTCAGACTTAAGATAAGTGACACAACTCCTTTTCTATTGTCACGTTCCCCTAGGCAAGCCATTTAAAAGTAGAATTCAATTCGTAATACGTGACAATCTCGATATTTCGAGTTTTTAGTCTGTCTATCTGGTTTACCAAAATAACGTTTAGTTTTTATTTGTTGTGCTGGATGGGATATCTATACCATATGGGGGTTAATCCAATTGGTAAAAGATTTAATTTGATTTTGATTTTAGGCACATTGGCACAATTTAGGCCATGTCGTGCCTGCAGTCCCTATTGGTAAAAGACAATTTTTTTTGGGGCTAACTTGGAGAACAGCTTTACAACTAAGGAGCCCTATAGATCAAATTAAGCATCTTTTTGCTCTTACTGGCAGTTAACAGCAGATTGCTTCTGAAAGAGACAGCTGAAGAGCTCTCATGAAAGTTGCAGGACGTATTTAAATTTAAGACACAAAGAAGAGCCCTTGCAAAAGACAGGCATAGACAATAAAAAAAAACTTAAGTACACCTCCCATGGACAATGGCTATATCTGCGTATATATCTTAAGATTCGAAGACAATGCCTATGTTTAAAATTTAAGCCTATTAATCTATTATATTAAATTATTTTTATGAAAATTCAAGCAACAGCCAAAAAATAAAAATAAAGCAAATTACAGTCACCAAAAATACCAGTTTTAGGTCTCTATTGACAACTATTCAGTCTATTGAGTCTCTAGAACTCTAACTCTAGAGTAAAGAGTGAGACTGAGAGTCTAGTGACCTAGACCTACTGTGTGCTAGACCTAGTCCTAGTGCCTAGCTAGTGATATATAATATAGTCTCTGTCTGAGTCTCAAGACCTAGTCTAAATTTATCATTAGTCAGGTTAGATTTAGATCTGATCATCACATTAAGTGGTCACTGAGTCAATGGAGACACTCGGTGACTCTCACTGAGATTCACGCGACACATGTTCAGACCTGTTTGTTTTTTATTTTAAATCTTTTTCTTGATTTAATTAAAATTTTGTCTGTGAAAAAAATTTTTTTTTTTAGATTTAGAGTTTAGAGCTAGGTGACAGTGATTGTCTAGATCTCTTGTAAAAAGTAAATAAACATAGTGTAACATACATTAAAAAGTCTAAGACTAGATCTAGTCTATAGCTAGCCTTGTTCTAGATTCTATATCTAATATCATCTAATCAAGTGTAGATCTGGTCGTATCTTTGTTTTGTTCTTTTACAATCTACGAAAATATAGGGGAGGCTATAAAGAATCTACGTTGCCTGGCATGAATTTGAAATCGAATTTTTGAAAGTTTTACAAATTTGTTTCGAAGAATAAAGAAATAATTAATTAATTATGAAGACGTGTTCGACATGAATTAATAATTATCTAGTCTCAAATACTTTCATCATTCTCATCATATTTATTAAAAGTATTTTAAAAAAAATATTTGATCTACTCTAGTCCGTAGTCTTCTCCATTTCCATAAAACATATAGAACCTTAGGTCCAGTGGCGTCACTAGGGTCAGTGTCACCCGGTGCGGTAAGCTCTATGTGTTACCTCCCCCCAAGGAGACATTTAAAAAATGTTTATTTTTTTTCTTTATGTTGATCAATAAAAGTGTAAGCTTATTTGATTGATGGTTCTTATTTAAAATGCCTTTTTTTTTTTTACATAGATACATAACCTAACATACACATCCATAACATTAAAGAAGATTACCCATCACAAATGGAAGTTCTCAATCAGACACAGTAGAAATAAATACCTTTCACTGTTAATATTAATAGCAGGAGATGTAGAGTCAAATCCAGGGCCTAGATCTAAAGATAGATGCAACATCTGCAAAAAAGTATGCACCATGAAACAGAAAGCCATTCAATGTGACACCTGCGATGAATGGTACCATGCATCATGTCTCCATATGAATACACCTGTGTATTATGCCTTAGGCAACAAAGATGCATCATGGCACTGTGTACCGTGTGGGTTACCTCAGTTTACATCAGGACTGTTTGATTCCTTTGATGCGGACACTTCTAACCCATACAACATCCTAAACACCATCCCAAAACCAACTCACCAACCACTAGCCAGATCCACTCCTGTTAAACCTAAATCTACTAAAATTAATACAACAGCCTCACTAAACAAACCTCCTAAAGAAGTAATACCAAAATACCTTAAAACCTTAGTAATAAATTTTCAAAGCATTAGGAACAAAACAGCAGACTTAGAAATTTTATTAGAATGTGAGAAACCAGACATAATTGCAGGAACAGAAACTTGGCTACATCCTGAAATTTATAATGCAGAAACTTTCAATAGTAATTATGAAATTTTTAGAAAAGATAGGGCTGATAATCATGGAGGAGTTCTTTTAGCAATAAAAAACACTCTTATAGCAGAAGAAATTACCTTACCTAACTCAAAAAACATAGAATCTACATTTTGTAAAATTAATACCACCTCAACATCCCTTATAATAGGCAGCATTTACAGACCACCAAATTCTAGTTTAGAATACATGCAGGAACTATGTAATCAGATTACTACACTTAAAGTGACAAATAAAAATGCAGTTATTTGGATTATGGGTGACTTCAACCTACCTGATATAAATTGGAAAACACTAACCATAGATAAACACCAAAACCTTAAGGACATAAGTGAGCTTTTCATAGAAACTTTACACAACCTAAGTTTAGATCAAATCATTAAAAAGCCAACTAGATTAAACAACACATTAGATCTCTTCTTAACCAACAGACCTGGATTAGTAGTTGATTATGATATTATCCCTGGTCTATCAGACCATGAGATCATAAAAATACACAGTCAGATAAAAGCAGTAGCCAATACAAAACCCAAAAGAAAAATCTTACTCTGGAATAAATGTAACCTAACACAACTACACCAAGCTGCATTAAACTTTCAACAAACATTCTTATTAGAAAAAGACATTAACCAACCAGTCGATGACCTCTGGAATTTCATTAAAAACCATCTTAAAAGCATTATAGAAAATCATATACCAACTAAATACACATCAAACAAAATAAATAAATGCTGGTTTAATAATAGACTAAAGAAGCTTTGTAAACAGAAGGAAAACCTATATAGAAAATTTAAAGAAACCAAGGCAGAAAGAGTTTACAAAAAGTATATAAAAATTAAACACCTAACCCAAAAAGTAAGCAGACAGCTGCAGAGTGAATACATAAACAATGTAATATCTAAAGATAACAACAAAAACCTATGGTCATACATTAAGTCTAAGAAAATGGAAACAACAGGCATAGCGCCATTAAAAGATGAACATAACATAATACATAATGATAATGAAACTAAAGCAAACATCCTAAACAAATACTTTGCATCAACATTCTCAGCCCCAGGAGACAAAGACATATTTCTTAATTTGAACCAAATAGACAACATAGAAGATTTAGTAGTACAAGAAAATGGAATTAAAAAAACTATTAGCCAACCCCAAACCAAATAAAGCGTCTGGACCTGATGGTATTCCAGCTAGATTACTCAAAGAACAAAGCAATGAGCTAGCCTCAGTGTTCAAAATACTCTTTCAGGCATCGCTTAACCAGGGCAGAGTACCAAAGGACTGGAAAGAAGCTAATGTCACCCCCCTATTTAAAAAAGGAGAAAAATCTGATCCAGGAAACTACAGACCAGTATCACTTACCAGCATCACATGTAAAATTCTAGAACACATAATATGTAGCAATATCATAAGCCACTTAGACAAACATAATGTCCTCACCCCATACCAACATGGCTTTAGGAAATATAGATCATGTGAAACACAACTAATAGGACTAATTGATGATTTCTCAAAAGGTTTAGATAATAGTGAACAAATAGATGCTATCTTACTAGATTTTTTCAAGGCTTTTGACAAAGTTCACCACCATTGTTTGCTTAAAAAATTATAATATTTCGGCATTAACGGTCCACTGCATCAGTGGATTAAAGATTTTCTGATAGGGAGAGAACAAACTGTAATAATAAATGGCTCTAAATCAACACCAATAACAGTAAACTCAGGTGTACCTCAAGGAACAGTCTTGGGTCCACTACTATTTTTAATTTACATAAATGATTTACCCAATTGCATTAGTTCAGGAACAAAAGTCAGATTATTTGCAGACGATTGCATAATATATAGAACAATAAAAACAAAACAAGACACAGATATTTTACAAAGAGAATTAGATGAATTACAGAAATGGGAATCAAATTGGAGCATGTCTTTCCACCCAGAAAAATGTCAGTTGTTAAGAGTAACAAAAAAACTAAAACAAATTAATTCCACTTATCTTATTCATGGCAAACCAGTAACACAGACTAAAAACTCAAAATATTAAGGTTTTATAATAAATGAAAAACTGTCATGGAATCCACATATTGATGAAACTATAAAAAAATCCAACAAAGCATTAGGATTTATTAAAAGAAATTTTTATAAATCAAATAAGAACATAAAACTAAAATGTTATTTAACCTTGGTTAGGCCAATAATAGAATATGCATCCACCGTGTGGGACCCCTCAACTCAAGAAAACATTAAGAAACTGGAACAAACACAAAATAGAGCAGTAAGATTCATAACAAACGAATATTCACATTTGACTAGGGTAACACCATTAGTAAAATCACTAAATTTAGAAAGACTTCAGGACAGAAGACTCAAAAGTAAAGTAGCAATTATACATAAAACACTGAACCATAATCTTCAAATACAAAAACAAAATTTAATAAAATACTCTGAAAGACACAAAAATAAAGGCACATTCCTCGTCCCATATGCTAGGACAAATTTGTACAAATACTCCTTCTTCCCTAGTGCTATTAGAGCATGGAGTGGGTTGCCTGAGCTAGCCAGAAAAACCAGTGACTTGGCAGAATTTAAGTCATTGGTTAATATGCATGACTAAATGCATGACGCGTAGGACGTAATCATCTTCTTTTTTTGAAGTAACGCCTGTATTATATAAGATAAGATAGATTACAAATGTAGCATTATTGAACTTAGACACATTGAGTTCAACAATTTTTTTTACAGAGATTATTTCAGAGCTCCTTACGGGAATATTATACTAGTGTTTCTCGGCTGCTTCCGAAAAGGCAAATCAAGCATTGAACAGGTTTATGACAAAAATAATTTCATAGCGTCCATCTAAATCACTCTGTAAAAAGGCAAGAAAATAAGGATAAAGTCGAAATAAAGCGACATCTCTTCAGCAAATCTATCTGTTGTGTGACAATAAATGGTGGAATAACGGAATTCTTCAATATTGAGACGGATGAGATCATATTCTTGTAGCCATCGACGAAGTCATTCGGATCCCCATTGGGTAAACCAAACCGAGTTGAAATTTGCAGAAATATAGCATTATTTTGAAAAACAAATAAACACGAGATGACGCATAAAGACCCACACAAAGCTATGCATATTAGAAGCGGGTCACCCAATACCCTCTCGCCTCCCCCGTTAAAATTGGTCATACAGATCTTTAACAAATAGAAAAGTTAATCTATTTAGGCAGCGTTATCACAAGTGATATGAACTATTCGCCCAATTTGGATTTCCAGCGTACGCCCACACTGACAGGGGAACTTCGTTTATGTCTACAAAGGTGCAGCATTTCCTCCACGAGAGAGGAACTGCAACCAGTAGAACGACCCCTTACAGCCCGAGAGGGAACGGACAAATAGAGAAACTTAACGGGACTTTATGGAAAGCCATCACCTTGGCTCTACATTCTAAGGAATTGGGCATAGCTAAATGGGAACTAGTACTAAATGATGCTCTCCAATCCACCCGGTCATTACTATGCACTGCAACTAACAGGACACCACATGAACGACTTCTTGGGTTCAACCGAAGAAGTGGTTCCGGGACAGTCCTGGTCCTGTCCTGCTGAAGAAGAACGTTAGATCATCTAAATATGATCCCATAACAGAGGAAGTTGATTTGGTAACATGCAACCCTCAGTACGCTGTTATCCGAACACCAAACGGCCGAGAGGAAACTGTCTCATTACGAATGTTAGCCCCTAGGGAGGAACAAAAAGTTATAGAAAATGAGAATCAGAGTAGAACAGAGCTTGATATTGGCTGCCCTATCCAAAGCTCACCTCCAAGGAATCAACAGACTGATTCTATCATGCCTGAAGAAACCACCAGCACCACCGAAGAGATAGCCAGACCGTCCGAAACTCAAGCAGATGAAACTACACATACATACAATCTTAGAGTAAGGAGAACTAGGCCCAACTACAAAGTGTAAAAGCTCATCAGCTTACTAGAACTCTTATTTTGTTTATTTTACTACTTTCATTTGGCTTTGTTGACTTGACTTTAATGTGATATTTGATCTATCATGATATATTTTAATAAGCTATCTGATTTACCATGTTATATCAACATGTTACATACTGTCATGCTATTCTACATTGTTGTTTACTTGAATCTCTATTATTACTCTACACTTACTTAATCCTTTTTTTGTTTATAATACTAGTTAGCATAATTTTAACCGGGGATGAATGTTATGAAAATTATATTCAGTATCGGTTATCGTTCTTATGTTTACATGTGCTTGTAACTCGTCCGTAAGAATGTTCATTCAGTGTATTAAAGCCATACTATACAGACATGGTTTTCGACTCTCTTATCTTTATGTTCATAACATGCATATCATGGAGTTTCATGTCGGAATGGAAAGCAGGAGCTATCTTTAAAAAAAAAAGGCCTTTCTGGAGATTAAAATCCACCTTCTCAATAGTCATTTTCTCAACGGCCACCTACGCTTCGAGACGTGGAAGATTGAAAAGAGGCTAAACGTGGCTAAGCAGTGATGGCTGATAAGTATCCCATGAATAACACACTGATATAATGTTACTATCACAATCATCAATTGATGTGAATGTCAGATGTCAAGATCTATGAAGATGCAATGATAGATGTCACGTTGAAGATTATCTTGACCTGTATCACACCAACGATGATCGTGATTGCCGAGGATCTTGAAATCTTCTTTTAATAAGATGATCGTATAGAAGTAGCTAGATCTAGTTGATAATACGATCATTCAAAATGTTGCCAGTTGATCATCTAGAAGTTGTCATTCGCTAAGTCGATCTAAGTATGTTACTATATTCAATGAAGAAACTTCTCTTCGTCTAAAACAATTACTTTAATCCAGAACTTGAAAAAGCTATTCACAAATAATTACAATGGTTAAACGTACTTGAATAAAATGATAGATCTACACAATAATATAATTGAGTTCTAATACAAAGCTTTAGTAGATGTTTCCACTTCCAAGTTCCATACAAAGACTGACTAAAAAACCAGAACTTTTCCCGGGCTCCAGCTACGTCACGTCTCCCAGGCAGCTCATTGCAGTGCCAACCAATAAATGCAGCCCAAGTTACACTAATTAACATATCTCCACGTGAGAAAAAACCCGAGGTACTTGACGAGCTAAAAATAGATACTGTGTACGTGACATATTACCCCCCGCTTTCTTAAGCATTTGTAGAAATGCATATAAAATAATACAAGATAAATGTTAACTGTATATGTGTAGCTCATTTGGGTAATAATACTCATGTGAAAATGTGTGCATGAAAAAATGTATGAAAAAATATATTACATATGAAAAATTGACAGAAAAATGATTGATAGTACATGACAATCTACTGAATAATGACACTAAATGTAATACAGATCTCAATTTGTGTAAAGCAGTGAAAAATTTCAATTATATGTCATGTATCTGTACCACTATAATAGGATATATGCAATAATATTATACCTGAAAAAAAATACACGTGATATAAAAATTAAGATGATTAATGCATGTCATATGCAAAGGTGCTGAAACATAATAAACAAAGTAATTTATTAAATATATCTTGGATGAGTGTCCTTGCTCAATGGGTTGCTTGGTGCTGAAACAAATGTAACATAATCTGATATAGAACACCTGTGGAAAAAATGAGTAGACAACTTAATTAATTGATTAAGTACAACTGAATATCGTTCTTCCTTGACGAGTATGAATGATAATGGATCAAGTGACACTAAATATGCTACAGCACATATGTAGAATGTAAGTGTGAAGTTCGGAACCCTTCTGAGTTGCTGTCATGGTTGTGCATGTCCGTTTTCTAAACTTGAAGAAAAGGTCTTTCAGTTTATGAAGCTGTAGTCTCCATGTCATATTGATCACACAGATAATGTCTGATTGAACCGCGTTTGAGTTTGGTGAAAATAAGAACTGTCCGAAACCAAAATTCAATTTTCTGGTTGATGAACGTTGACGCTGTAGAACAATGGTAGCAGAATGCTTTGCGTTAGAATGTTCAAAAGAGCAATGACTGAGCAGGTCTGAGTTCAATCGATCCATAATGCTATGTTGAAGAAGTTTATTTGTTCCTTTCTGAAGAAAAGTTGCACTTTGAGTGGATGGAGGATGAAACTTGGTGTTGTAAATGTTGTTGCTGTCTGAGTTTCTTTCAAATTGCAGTACTGGAAATGTTTCAGAAACACTAGTAAAGAATTCATCATGGTCTGTAAACAATTTAATGTTCTTCACTTTCTGTAGTGCTATGTCATCCAGAGTGATGACATTGGGAGTGTCAATTAGATTTGATGCTGGTAATGAAACATCTATCTCAGGAATGGGTGTTGATGACGTTTCTTCTTCTTCTTCAGTGATAGTTGCTAAGCTTGGAAAATGTTCAACTTCTGCTTTGATGTCTTCATTATCTGTTTCATGGTAATGTTCAAACGTATGAACATGAAATACTTTGGTAACCTTGTTGACATTGATTTCATAAAGCAGGTCTGAAATCCTTCTGGTGATGTGAAATGGACCTTGCCATTTGTAGAACAGCTTGTTACTCAAATCTGGTAACAGGAAATTGACTTTATCTCCTTGAGCAAACTGTCTTGATTTCATGTGTTCATGTACTATTCTGTGACTTTCAAAGTTCATGGTTGTAATGGCTTCTTTAGTTGACTCACATTCTTTCAAATGAGGAATACTTGTATGAGTGGTAGAGTCAGATTGAATAGTTTTTCTTTTGTCTGGTATAGCCAAAGTTGATTGAATAAAAGTTTCTTTGTTATCTGCTTCTGGTTCATGAGACTTGTCTTGGTTGTAGCAGGAATTTTCAATGCATACCATAGTATTGGTAGATAATGATGCAGATGCAGTCTTGTTCAAGTCTTGATGTATGAAGTTATCATCAGTGGTTAAGGATGGGAAAGTACTTGGTATGGGTGGACATGTAGTATCAGGTAGGGATGGACATGTAGTAACAGGTAGGGATGGACATATAGTAGGCAGTGGTGTCCCTGTAGATTTATTTGAGTCATGATGTATAGATTCATTGCTGACGGTTCTGACTTTGAAGTCTGGTTCATTATTTGTTTTGATTGATTTAGATTGCTTTTGACTTTGCTTCTTTTTAAGATTGTCTCTTTTACAATCTGGACAATTGTTAACATATTTCTTGACATCTTTGGTCATGCTAGGCCAATAATATTCTTTGGCAATTCTCTTCTTAGTACTTGTTACACTCATATGTTTGGTGTAATTAAACTCATGCTTTGCTTCAATTATTTGTTTTCTGTACTTCTCTGGTACATATATTTGTTTAATTACATTACACTTGTGGAAAGAGGTCTTCTTGAGAAATCCACCTTCAAAATATGCCTCAAGGTATCCTAATGGAGCTTCCAGGTATATTTTTGTTAATGTTGCATCATTCTTTTGTTCAGCTTTGAATTCAGTATTTTTTAAATTCTAATAATTCTCGTTGTAGTTCTTCTTGCCGTTTTCTGTCAAGTTCAATGTATTGTAAATCTATTCTATGTTCATTTGTATCTTCTTGTATAATAGTTAGATCTATATCTTCTTTTATTTCTTCTTGTTTCATGTAACATGTATCTTTCATGTCTTGTGACTTTGTGTCTTCATTTTTCTTTTCTACTTCTTCTGTATCATTTGAAACATCATCTAAATCTTCTTCTGATTCAATTCTCATTACTCTTGCTTGGTGAAAATATTCCATAATATTCCATAGTCTCATTCTTTCATCATGATCTGTTATGTTGCGATGAATTGCGTCTATTTGAGATTGATAACCTTTCAATTCTTCTTCCAACTTGTGTAGTTTTTGTTTTTCAAATTCGAGTTTTGCTCTTTCATATTGTCTTCGTTTTTCTTCTTCTAGTCTTTGTTTTTCTTCGCGTTTTTCTTCTTCTTGTCTTTGTTTTTCTTCTTCTAGTCTTTGTTTTTCTTCACGTTTGTCTTCTTCTTGTCTTTGTTTTTCTTCTTCTAGTCTTTGCTTTTCTTCGCGTTTTTCTTCTTCTTGTCTTTGTTTTTCTTCTTCTAGTCTTTGCTTTTCTTCACGTTTGTCTTCTTCTTGTCTTTGTTTTTCTTCTTCTTGATGTATTTGACGATTTACCCAGGGCAGTATTTCATGTGGCGGTAATGCCAATGACCCCGCTGTGTCAAGCAATTCCAACATTCTTTGTGTTCTATCCCAAGGCCTTGAATCCATTGTATAGTTCTTGTGTTTTATTATATATTAACTTGAATATTAATATAGTACTTTTTGAATGTAACAATGTTAGTTATGCCGTCACTGGCTAATAATCTTGAACAGTAGGATTATGTCTACTACTGGAGTCGTTGTAGGAAGTGTAGATTTATTCAACCGTATCAGGTTAATGAAATATTGCTGAGCCGTGCAAGGCTATGAACTTTCTCTCTCTTGAGATTGTAGATCTAGTAGAACTTGTAGTATTAAAGTCGTCGTTGTGTACGATTGACTTGATATCAAATAATAGAAATGTCTACTTGATAGATTATAGTGCCAGGTAATTGCTACTGGGCTTATCTATAATACTAATGCCAGTTAAATGATACTGGGCTTATCTACTGTGTCAGTTAAATAATGCTGGGCTTATGTTATGCCAGCTAAATATTACTGGGCTTATGTATCGTGCCAGTTGAATGATATTGGTCTTATTGCCAATGCCAATACAAAATAATAATATTAGATCTCGAGAGTTATAGTGAAAACTCGATCGTAGATCTATATCTATGATAAGATATAATATCGATAACCAAACTGACCTTTGAACACAGTAGAACTATTCTCAGACCATGAGATCATAAAAATACACAGTCAGATAAAAGCAGTAGCCAATACAAAAACCAAAAGAAAAATCTTACTCTGGAATAAATGTAACCTAACACAACTACACCAAGCTGCATTAAACTTTCAACAAACATTCTTATTAGAAAAAGACATTAACCAACCAGTCGATGACCTCTGGAATTTCATTAAAAACCATCTTAAAAGCATTATAGAAAATCATATACCAACTAAATACACATCAAACAAAATAAATAAATGCTGGTTTAATAATAGACTAAAGAAGCTTTGTAAACAGAAGGAAAACCTATATAGAAAATTTAAAGAAACCAAGGCAGAAAGAGTTTACAAAAAGTATATAAAAATTAAACACCTAACCCAAAAAGTAAACAGACAGCTGCAGAGTGAATACATAAACAATGTAATATCTAAAGATAACAACAAAAACCTATGGTCATACATTAAGTCTAAGAAAATGGAAACAACAGGCATAGCGCCATTAAAAGATGAACATAACATAATACATAATGATAATGAAACTAAAGCAAACATCCTAAACAAATACTTTGCATCAGCATTCTCAGCCCCAGGAGACAAAGACATATTTCTTAATTTGAACCAAGTAGACAACATAGAAGATTTAGTAGTACAAGAAAATGGAATTAAAAAACTATTAGCCAACACCAAACCAAATAAAGCGTCTGGACCTGATGGTATTCCAGCTAGATTACTCAAAGAACTAAGCAATGAGCTAGCCCCAGTGTTCAAAATACTCTTTCAGGCATCGCTTAACCAGGGCAGAGTACCAAAGGACTGGAAAGAAGCTAATGTCACCCCCCTATTTAAAAAAGGAGAAAAATCTGATCCAGGAAACTACAGACCAGTATCACTTACCAGCATCACATGTAAAATACTAGAACACATAATATGTAGCAACATCATAAACCACTTAGACAAACATAATGTCCTCACCCCATACCAACATGGCTTTAGGAAATATAGATCATGTGAAACACAACTAATAGGACTAATTGATGATTTCTCAAAAGGTTTAGATAATAGTGAACAAATAGATGCTATCTTACTAGACTTTTCCAAGGCTTTTGACAAAGTTCACCACCATAGTTTGCTTAAAAAATTAAAATATTTCGGCATTAACGGTCCACTGCATCAGTGGATTAAAGATTTTCTGATAGGGAGAGAACAAACTGTAATAATAAATGGCTCTAAATCAACACCAATAACAGTAAACTCAGGTGTACCTCAAGGAACAGTCTTGGGTCCACTACTATTTTTAATTTACATAAATGATTTACCAAATTGCATTAGTTCAGGAACAAAAGTCAGATTATTTGCAGACGATTGCATAATATATAGAACAATAAAAACAAAACAAGACACAGATATTTTACAAAGAGAATTAGATGAATTACAGAAATGGGAATCAAATTGGAGCATGTCTTTCCACCCAGAAAAATGTCAGTTGTTAAGAGTAACAAAAAAACTAAAACAAATTAATTCCACTTATCTTATTCATGGCAAACCAGTAACACAGACTAAAAACTCAAAATACCTAGGTGTTATAATAAATGAAAAACTGTCATGGAATCCACATATTGATGAAACTATAAAAAAATCCAACAAAGCATTAGGGTTTATTAAAAGAAATTTCTATAAATCAAATAAGAACATAAAACTAAAATGTTATTTAACCTTGGTTAGGCCAATAATAGAATATGCATCCACCGTGTGGGACCCCTCAACTCAAGAAAACATTAAGAAACTGGAACAAACACAAAATAGAGCAGTGAGATTCATAACAAACGAATATTCACATTTTAGGGTAACACCATTAGTAAAATCACTAAATTTAGAAAGCCTTCAGGACAGAAGACTCAAAAGTAAAGTAGCAATTATACATAAAACACTGAACCATAATCTTCAAATACAAAAACAAAATTTAATAAAATACTCTGAAAGACACAAAAATAAAGGCACATTCCTCGTCCCATATGCTAGGACAAATTTGTACAAATACTCCTTCTTCCCTAGTGCTATTAGAGCATGGAATGGGTTGCCTGAGCTAGCCAGAAAAACCAGTGACTTGGCAGAATTTAAGTCATTGGTTAATATGCATGACTAAATGCATGACGCGTAGGACGTAATCATCTTCTTTTTTGAAGTAACGTCTGTATTATATAAGATAAGATAAGATAAAATCGAAGTTTTGTAATTGACGAAGTTTTGAAAATTTTTCCTTAGATCTTGAAAAAAATATTTTTTGATGATCTTTTTGATGATCTTTTGATGATCTTTATCGAATGTCGGAGGTGCCAGATATCACAATCGTCAATTGATGTGAATGTCAGATGTCAAGATCTATGAAGATGCAATGATAGATGTCACGTTGAAGATTATCTTGACCTGTATCACACCAACGATGATCGTGATTGCCGAGGATCTTGAAATCTTCTTTTAATAAGATGATCGTATAGAAGTAGCTAGATCTAGTTGATAATACGATCATTCAAAATGTTGCCAGTTGATCATCTAGAAGTTGTCATTCGCTACGTCGATCTAAGTATGTTACTATATTCAATGAAGAAACTTCTCTTCGTCTAAAACAATTACTTTAATTCAGAACTTGAAAAAGCTATTCACAAATAATTACAATGGTTAAACGTACTTGAATAAAATGATAGATCTACATAATAATATAATTGAGTTCTAATACAAAGCTTTAGTAGATGTTTCCACTTCCAAGTTCCATACAATGACTGACTAAAAAACCAGAACTTTTCCCGGGCTCCAGCTACGTCACGTCTCCCAGGCAGCTCATTGCAGTGCCAACCAATAAATGCAGCCCAAGTTACACTAATTAACATATCTCCACGTGAGAAAAAACCCGAGGTACTTGACGAGCTAAAAATAGATACTGTGTACGTGACAGTTACCAATAGAGAAATCCTTTCCCGCACAGCCATTCGCCATCGATGGAAGTGGCGACTGAGTCGATTGAGATTTGTGAGACATATCATTAGACAAGACGAAACAAGTTTACCAATGTCACTGCAGGGGCGGACTGGCTATATGGGCAAACGGGCAAATGCCCGGTGGGCCGGTACCAAATGGGCCGGTCTGGCCGTGACCAAAGAAAAAAAATTCAATGCAGACAACTTTTAAAAAAAGTGACGCAGCAAGACACAAAGGCCCGAACACTTTTTCTTGTTGTTATTTTTAAATTCTTATTACAATTAATTTTGTTTGAAATTCAACAAGAATATCAAAAATAAAATACACTATACACTGTACGTATTATCATTTGCAAAATGTTAGACCGTACTTTCTGCTATGCACGAGCGGCATGGACTGCTTTGATGTCTTCGAGGTTGTGTTTGGCCTTTATCATTTTGCTGGTTTGCATGGGCCTTTGATGGCACTCCCATTTTTATTTGGCTCCTTCCCTCCCCCGTCTTTTAATGGTTCCAATGAAATTTAACCAAAAAGAGGGATGAGAGAGGTTAAGTTAGAAAACATTGATATAACGCAGCAAAAAAAAAAAAAATTAAAAAAAAGATAGGCGCGACAATTAGCTCTTTAACAATACTTAATAGAAATTAATTTTAACACATACACACAGCCGCGAAATTGCAAACCACCCAACTTATTCACAGCTCAATATGGGTATAAAGCTCTACTTTCTGCGATTTGAAAAGAAAAAGTAAGTTTCTTTTTGTTTATATTTCAATAACATAGATCTAAAAATACTACACTTAAGGCTTAAAAACATTATTTAATAAATCTAGTTCTAAATCATTTTTATACTATTATAATTAATGGCAAACTTGTGCTTAGTATGAAGTCATTAATGATGAAAATTATTACAATTATTACAATAATTTATATAGCGCCGTCACATCCTATATTTAATGAAAGGAGATTTATATTTTAAATAATGGGTCATAGTAAATTCATATACAAATCACGTTTTGGAGAATGTACTAGGAGGAAACAAGAGCTTTTCACATTAAGTAAGTGCCTCTCTAACCGTTCTGCTTTTTCTTATCTTTTAATGGAATGGATTGCCTGAGTCAGCCAGGAAAACCAATGATTTAGCATATTTCCCGTCCCCGCGAAAAAAAAAGTATGTATGTGTGTACATGATCGTTATTTAATTCTGACCCTTCAACCTTTCCAAAAACGTTTATTATGCCCTACAACGTTTCTTCCTGGAGTTAGTGAAGAAATTGTAGACTACACTTCATCGACAGCAATTGGGTCTGGGGGAGCGCTTTGGTATTTACAGCCAACAAAATGAATATTCTGAGGTATCTACAGTAAATTTTCCTGCTATTGAAAAGTTTTATTTAAAAAACCTAAAATGCTATTCTTACTTAAGCCAAGTTATACTAGGATGTCTTCGCAACCCTTATTATGCGTAATTCATTTTGTCGGAGAACATGTCCTGAATTTGGTGGGCACCAGCTGAGAAATGGCTGTGAAAGTCGCCTTAGACTGATTTCTGTGGAGAGAGCTTGCAACCCTATACGTCGAATGTCATGCGAGGGAGCTTAAGTCTATATATTTTTCACTATTTTGCAACCAAAAAATGTTACGTTTGCCACTGAACTGGTCAGATGTTTCTTTGGTCGACCCTATTTTCGTACTCCCTCCACTGTACCTTGAAGGATTTTTTTTCATTTGATTTGATTTTAGGCACATTTCATTTCTTTTTAAGTATTCTTTTTCTCTAAGCCAGCGGTTCTCAACCTTTTAAGCCCGGCGACCCCTTTTTAGTATCCCCCACTTCGCCGCGACCCCCCTTCCACACACACAGCAATAAAAGAATAGACAAAAACAATTCATATTTTCGATGGTCTTAGCCGACCCCTGGCTAATCGTCATTCGACCCCAAGGTGGTCGCGAACCACAGGTTGAGAACCCCGGCTCTAAGCCCTACACAGTAAACACAAACGGGACCTTAAAAGTTATAGGTCTTCACGTTACAATTTAAGTCTTACAATATGACCAGATCAGCTTTCGTCTCTTTACAATATAGAGGAGTTTCTCATTTTTGCAAGTGTTTTTTTTTTCTTTTAAGTATTTTTTTTTACTTGTTTATAACATAAGGTAGTCATGGTCCTATGTAGAATTCTAGGTAATTTCATCTTTTAGCAAGCAGGTGATAGGCCCACTAATTATATTTAATGCTTTACATATCGGAACATTCATCATCATCGGTGCTTTGACTTTCGTCGTAGGAGAGCCGTGACCGTTTGAGTAACCAAATCCCTCCATCGTTATCCAGCCAGTTCTACTTTGGACAACCGCCCTTTCTTCGTGATCCCCCCCCCCCCGGACCTCGAAGAATGAATTTTGATAGCGAGTCATGTCTTACAATTAGACAAACATTAAGTACATAAAACTGACATTTACACACGTGTACACATTATTTTATATCACAATTATAATCATGTTGTTTATTGTGTAAAATTAGATATTAGATGCATCAAGCTTCTTTTTTTCTTTGGGAGGTATTAGGACAAAATAACTTATTATTGTCATGTGCAAGGTTAAACAACATCCAATAAATGCATGCTGAACTTTCAACTGATTTAATCTTTGAATTCTCAAATATTATAGAGAAATATTTGAAATCATTATTTATATAGGCCAACTGTACATTTATAGAATGGCTAAAACAATTTTACTTGCAATAGATTTTTTTTTTTTTGCAAGGGCTTAGGCCTACTCTTTTGATCGAAGCATATAGTTAAGCCATTTCTGAAATTTTCCATGTAATCTTCTTCAGCTTACACGACTCTTGGCTTGTCATTGTTGATCTCTGGCTTGGTACATTCTATTCTAACATAATTTTTGCTACGATTTAGTGACATTCGAGCTACTCTCTTTCTATGACCTCTTGGAAATATTTTTCTGCACTTTAAACTTTTTAGCGTGGTCGAAAGGCTTTAAGTACGCTTGAGCGTGATTGGCTTGGCTACCTAAGAAGGGGAAATATATAGCCAAAAATTGTCATTTTGGGGTGTCATTCAATATGGAAAACGACAATCCTACGCGCGATAAATAAAAACGGCATTATGCATTAGCCGTAATTGTGTAATCTGGTGAAAGAAGCTTCTCGCGCCTCAAACTAATGAAGAATTACTTGAGGTCAACAATTCTCAAAGATAGATTGAAACATTTGGTAATTCTTG
The DNA here is from genome assembly GCA_036873155.1 of Biomphalaria sudanica. NCBI lineage: Eukaryota > Metazoa > Mollusca > Gastropoda > Planorbidae > Biomphalaria > Biomphalaria sudanica. Next base: position 253,314 of record JAZGLO010002808.1, read on the forward strand.
CTATTGAACGTGATCTATGCGGGATGCCGAGTGATTATGATTTAATGTCTGACTTTATACACGCAAGGCTCATAAAGTAATTCTGTACGTAGTAAAGAATGCATAAAATGCATAGACGAATTTATTTTCAAATACAAACTCTTAAATTTCACTTATTATCCGCTTCCCGACCCAAACTTGGCCCCGCGAAATCCATTTCGCATAGGGCCCTACAATTGTTACGTCCAGCCCTGCTATTTAGTGACCTGTAAATATACATAATAGATTACCTGTTATCTTTCCATGACTTCTTGGTCATAAAAGTTAAGTCCGGCGCTGCTATTTAGTGTTTGTAAAATGTTTTACATGTTTCGGGTATGTTCCTTCAGAGTTGACGATAGTTTACTTCCTAGTCCAAACCTCCCGCAGGACGAAGGGGGATGGGAGCGGGCAGGGTTTGAACCAGGAACTATCGATAAATCCAAACGACAGTCCAGCGCGCAAACTGCACGACCAGCCAGCCATCCGTATTATAGTGACCGGTGAATACTTGTTCTCCCCCCCCCCCCTTTCGTTTTTTCGTGGGATGACTATCTGCAGAAATAAGAGAGTGGTCTTTCCTTTACTTCTTCTCGTCCAAACTCTTGAGCCATGAAGAGAATTATATATATATACTGGAGATCTAGCCGGACCACTTATGCTAACAAGGATGGGTCCTATCTTTTCTTGACTCACCTGTCACTGGCGAAATTTTCTATTGAAGATTCATCGTTCTTGCTGTTCCCACTTTTTTTCTGGTAGGTTCCAATTTGACGTAAGGGCGCTGGAAGGCTATAGCTTCGATTTTCGCCCGCAGATCAATCAACAGTCGGATAGTCTCGATGGTTCAAGGTTTATATCCAGCGGGAGGTTTGTGCTAGGATGAAATTATCTTTAATTTGAAAGGAACATCAAAAACATTTTTCAAAACAGTTCCATGGAGAGACGTTCCATTCCCTCCATCTCTCCCTCACTCACATAGGACCTAACTACCCCACTGCAGACATACAGTTCGAAACACAACAACAAAAATACATTTTTAAAAAACGCTTTAAAAATAATTTTTCTTTTTTTTTTCATTTATTAAGCCAAACATCTGAACAATCTAATGTTTCAATTTCTAGATCAAACTATTATTTTGTCTAAGCTTATTAAATCATAGGCCTAATGTACCGTATTTCATGTACTGTACCAGTAAAGTGAAATAAGCGTTGTAGTTGTTGACCATAACAATAATCTACATTAAAAGGTTACTTATATGTGAGCTTGCGCTCCAAGAGCTATATTTTTATGTATTCTATTTTTTATAGGCTAGTGCCAAATTTATTATTTGTACTTAAGCTTTTTTTTTGTAGGTTAGGGTGGGGTGTATAAAAAGTGATGCCACGCTGTTTTAAAACAGTTAAGTGGACAGTTGACCAGTGTACGGTCAGTACCGCATCTCTGTCTGTGACGAGAGGTCTTGGTGATCTTAAATGCTAGTAATTGTTTTCATTATTTTTATTCTTGTACCTGGGACGGCCTGTAAGTGTAGAAATATTTTATATTATCTTTTACTAGATCTATGTCACACTGTGTGTAAATATGCTAGATATATTTTAATTTAGTTTTATTTTTTAGTTGGCAGTTTGTTTTGAGCATGTGATTTAAAGATGGCGGCGTCCATCAGTCCTGCTTTGAATTTTCTAGATCTAATAGAATATATGATTTTATGTACTGCAGGCTACTATTACTGCTGCTATTACTCAGCTGTAACCTCTTGCTGTAGATCTAGAATCTAGTGTTATTTTGTTGGTAATCATGAAGATGAGCGTCAAAAATTAATGATTCACCGAAAATTCAAATTAAAAAAAAAATACAATTAATAAATGTAAATAGTGTTTTTAAAAGATTTTCTTGTAAAAAAAAAGAGAACTTTTATATTTATATGACATCAACAAAAAGCATTAGCGACGTCAAGGTTGCTCAGCACGCTGCCATTTTGTTTACAATGATGTCACAGAGGTGTTGCCAACTTTGTATTCTGAGATTTTCTTTTTGTTACACTTGCTTAAATCGGTGATGCACGCTTAATTGTTTGTAGGCATAAATTATATAATATAAACTTTTTTTTTTCTTACAATTATATTAATAAAGTTGCAATAACACAAATATATGCTGAACTTGTTTTTTTGTGTTGATTTTCTTTTTTTTTTTGTTAAGTCTATATAGCCTAGATCTAAATATAAGATCAATATTATGTTTTGTTCTGTTGTATTTGAGTCACTGGTAAAATAGTAATCCTGTGGCAGCTTCTAATATTTAGCCGATTTTGGCCAATATAGAGCGTGAAAGGATGACATAGTGACCCGCTTCTATTGAACCACGGATAAAAGAATCGGCCAGGCTATAAGCCATTTAAGAATAAAGTCAAGCTGTAGTAGCCGTGTAAAAAAAAAACGTAGAAGGAAATCCAAGTCTAGTAACTAAGTAGGCATGCAGTGGGTCGACCTGAGAGTTAGAAGATTTTAGAAAAGTAGCGATGTAAAGAGAAGTGATAAGGTTACAGTAGAAGTCACGTGAGAATTTAAACAATTATAAAAGTCTGTATGAAGTAATTGACTAGTTTTATGTGTTGAAATTGATGTGCTCGTCTTTAATAGTACTTAAGTGTCTGGGCAACGAGCTGTTAAGAACATGTAGATTTCATTTCACATCAAGACATTTTTCATTGTATATTTCATAGACAAGATATTTCGGGTGTTCATGGGCCCCCGCAGGGGGATTCAAGTTACCACCTATGGCTCCAAGTCGTAGCTTCAATTTTTTTCCCCCGAGCATATTAAAGAAAAGAACTGGTGTTTTCTCGCCCCCCCCCCACCTATACGATATTAATTTCACTGTGACGTCTGTATGATATAAGATAAGTAGATAAATAGGCCTACTTGTTTCATGCTCTTGCTTCGTTTTAGGATGTAAACAAAACAGGTTGAACTGAGCATTAGCATTGCTTGAAAAGACGGACGTTAACGAAGAAACTAACGAATCCAGATACGGACTGTAAAGCAGTGTTCTATAATAATCCTAAAATCCAAACAAATGTTTTTTTTGCTTGGTGTGTCTGTTGACTACAAATTATCGGCAGCACTAATTCATTACCTAGTTTGTCTGCTAATTGTCTCGCCTTCCTCAAGATGCTATTCCTGAAGTGTTCCTAACCATGGTCAGTTTGGTTTTTGATTATGTAATTAATGTCACTGCTGGTGTGCTTTTGAGCGGCCACTTATGCTAAAATGGACAGACTGCAACGTACAGCACGGAAACTGGTTCAAGAACAGATGAACAATTGATGACAATTAAAACACACATCAGAAGCACACGAGAAGCAGGCACTGATTACACATAAAGCAGTTTGTCTGGTTTCACTTATAGTAGGCCTAATTATTTTAAAATGCACCAAACATGTTGTTTTGTTTGTTCGTAAAATGTTTTACATGTTTCGGATGTTCCTTCAGAGTTGAAGATAATTACTTCCTAGTCCAAACCTCTCGCAGGGAGATGGGAGCGTGCAGGGTTTGAACCCTTGACCATCGATAAATCTGAACGACAATCCAGCGCGTAAACTGCACGACCAGGCAGCCATCCAACTCAAAGATCTTCTCAAATTGACAGCTGACTAGAATTTTTCCTCCAAGACAAAAAGAAAATAACATTTTATCATATTCTAGGCCTTTACTAAATATAATGATAGCTATAATTATGTGCAAATGAAAAAAAAATCGTCACGACTACTTGCTACAGAATTTTGAATTGCAAGCCCATAATAAAGCGTACATGGTCGGACATGAACTACAGATTAGCTTATTCCAGTTTATTACAATTATATAGATTATCCTCATAAACTTTATTTCAGGGAAATCACTATATGCTAAATTGCTTCGTATCAGAAGTTAATTGATTTGAAGGTGTAAAAAACATGACAACTCTCTTGCGCGCTTAAAGATTGCACGAAACAGGAAAGGCTCGAAATTAACTATTAAACAATTTACAGCCCAGACACCAGAACATAACATCTGGCATAGGTTTCTGTCACATACTCGTTTGAGATTCAATGTGACATGGAATGAGCTAATAGTCATTTGACTATCTCGTGCCATATTTACGAAGAAATAATTGGTCTGTATTTGACCATGGGGTGAAAACCTGTTACCTTTTGGACTCCTGAGAGAAAAGAGATGTATGTATGTATTGTGTATATAAATGGGTTCTAAGTGATGTATTTCCATGGCTGGAGTTGCCAAGTTATTTTGCACTATTTTATTATGATTATTAAACGTTTTGTCTGTTGAGACGATGCTTGCTTCTAAACATGTGTGTTGTGGTCAAATTACTCAGTGAACATAGTGACACTACGCAACAACAAAATTGATTGGGATGAAGTTATTTAATGTTTGCACAAAGAACATTCTAACAAGGCCAGAAGAGGCCCTAATGCTATACAAATAAACATTCGCGTCATCAGCATATGTCAAAGATATGACAGTTTCGAAACAGCTTATGGACCTGATGTAATCAGAAGAAAAAGGGAACATTATTGAACCCCCAACTCCCCCTGGCTACGTATATGCCCAGTAGCGGCCTTAGGGGGTGGCAAGTGGGACAACCGCGATTGGAGATTCCCTTGACACTGTCAGCTTCGAAAACCAGAACAGTTCTCATATATACTCAATATCTTTGGAAATCTTTCCATGCATCTTTATAATACCAAATACTATTTCTATGTCAGCTCTTAACATGACATAAACTTCAGCAGCAAGAGGTTTCTGTACATCCCGTTAAGTGTGTGACTTTGTGGTTGGATTTAGCTCTGAGAATTTCAAATGGTAGCACAACGAATAACGTAATGCAAGAAAAATTAGAAAAGTAAAATTGCTGTAGCGCGCTCTGTAGGGAACATTATTGATAAAATCAAACTTGCAAAATATTTTTCCGTCATTCTTGACTACACACCTGATGTTAGCCGCAAAGAGCTGATGTCCCGTATATTGAGTTTTTGGACGTATCCTAATGTTGACAACTTAACAGGAAAGGGTTTGTCATGACGCTTCTTGCTGCGCTGTGAACGTTGGTCAGGACATCGCCGATTGTCGTGTCCAGGGATACAAATACAATGGTGTAAACTTGAAAGGAAAGCACCAAGGAGTTCAAGCACACATTATTTGCATCAACAATCGACCTTTTGCGCTCTTCTTGCGGCGGCCATAATCTTAACCTTCAGAGTGTTTAACATAAATATTATTATGTAGTTTGTTGATTGTTCATGAACAAATGTCTTAATCATTAGCTACTTTATAGCAAATTCTTTAATAAAGTACATTATGTAATGTAGTCAAACGGCCAATAGCACAGTACATGCGTAAGGTACGTTTTGTAGCAAAAATAAGACCTACAGCATTAGAGGCGGACGAGACATTAGCGTGATGTGATGTGGTATGGATATATAGCCTACACTTACGACTTTAGGCCCCGCGCACTGCTAAGGCCGCCTCTGCCCATGCCTCCTTCAGTGAAGTCCAGTAGGCGCCGTAGGCGCCATTCTCTGTTGATGGTTAGAAAGACTTATCCAACCACCAGGCCTGGACATGGGGCTCTTCACCCCTGTCCTGTCTAAGGCCTCCAGAGTGTCGAAGTCCGACAGCCATCAACAAATACAAGGCAGGACTATTACAGTATTACACACGAAAGTATCTTTTTTTCCATAAATTGTGAGAAGTCACCATCCAGGAGCTTCTTGTAAACCAGAAGACCACGGAAAATCTCTTATTTATAAAATGGTTTCGTTTTAATAATTTACACCTAGGATTAGAGTGGGCTCTATGACATTGCGTGGCTCACTGCGGTCGCATAGGTTGCAGTGACCTAAGGCAGGCTCTGAAAAATATCGGCGTATGCTACTCACTGTATAATAATAAGCTTTTTTTTTTTAAAAATAAATTAATTACCCTTAACATCGTTTACCGTACTTTCAAAATACAGCAAGATAAATAAATAAATAGAAATCGCTATATGACAAGCGTGAGAGACATAAAACGCTTGGGCTTGTGATAGCTACATATAAAGAGGCTCGAGGTTCTCAACATCGGACTCAATCAGAGTTGTACTCACTGAGCAACTGAAAACATGTTCCATGGATACCCCCCCCCCCCCCAGTGATCCTGAAAACAGATTGGACCATAGTGCTCTGAGCATGCTATAAGCATGAAAAATGCTCTTTATGAAAATAAAAACTATTTAAAATAAAATGGAATCTGGTCTAGCAATTCATAAAAGCTATTAAAAAAAAATCTCAATCCAGATCTTGTCCTATAAAATACAGACGTAGGTAATTCACACAAAAAAAGTATTTACTCAGAGATTGTAATAATCCATAATTCAGTGAAAATGAAAAGTAACAGCTATTTAGCACACACACACACAAAATGATTGCAATAAATCTTTAAAAAAAAAAGAACTATTTTATTGTGGTCTAAATCATTTTGTCTAACATTAATACATCTGTACATAATGGGTGTTTCTCATTTTTAGTTGGCAGCACTTAATGATGCCAAAATTATTTTTGATAAACAAATCTGGATTTGTTTTTGGTCAGGAAGAGACAACAAGGAATGTCGTGAAAAATAATTATTGACGCTCACATTCATGATTACCATTTTGTTTTTGTTGTGTAGCCTTAGTGGCTTAGTAAACTTAGTTATAGAAAAGTCTGTTTCTGTTCTTAGTGAATGGTAATAGTAAGGTACTAAGACGTTCTTGTTTTGGTTATAGTTATGAGTTGGTTATAGTAGTAGGATATTGTAGATCTAGACTAGTTTATTGTGTGTTTGTGCAGATCTAGGTCTAGTATAGTTAATAGTAGTTGTCTTGTAGTGATTTAGTTCTCTTTAGTTAGATACTTGTTTTGATCAAATTGTGTTAAACAGTTGTTTTGATCAGTTTTTGTTAGAGAGTTGTTTTAGTTAGTTGATGGGTTCAGTAGTAGTGGTTAGTCAAGTTAGTGTATATATATTATATTTTATTATTGATTCATTTATTTTTATGTAAATAAAGTTTCGTTTTGTTTATTTATCCTAAACTAAAGTTTCGTTATCTTGCTTTCATTTAGTTTAGGTTAGTATAGCTAGTATGTCTGGTTACTTAGGCGACTCTAGCCCCTTGGTCACCATACCGAGGTGCACAGATTGAGCCCACCCAGTAGCGCAAACATCTGCCTACTGTAATAAAATTTAATGTTGAGCAGAGAATAGGTCTCTCCCACTCGCGCCTGCCTGACCTGCTCACATTTTTGGTGTCAGAAGTGGGATCTGTGCTTGAGTGACCAGACACTTTTTTTTAAAAATCAAGATAGATTAGGTTTTCGTACGAGTTAGGTATTGATAGGCGGTTGTGATAGTTTAGTTTTCCTTTAGCGTTTATTAGAGAGGTTAGTAGGCTATATTTCGTTGAGTAGTTAGAGTAGTATGGGCAGCGAAGCAGCAGCAAGAATGCAGTCGTCTCAGACAGTGATTGTGGTGTCAAGAACGGAATGGAACATTCGACGCTTCCATGGTGATGGTCCAGCCAGGGAAGTCAAAGAATTCCTTCAAGACATAGAGAGAGCCTGGAAGTCCCAGCACATACAGAAGCAAGATGAGAAGTGCGAGTTCCTGATTTCACATCTAGGTGAGGCAGTGAAGGCCGAACTTCGGTGTCACCCTCAGACAACAAGGGCATGTCCAGATGCCCTGGTACAAGTTCTCCTCTCCACTTATGGAGAAAGGCGGAGCATCAACTGCCTCATTGGGCAGCTGTTCAGAATAAGCCAGCACCCAAATGAGTCTGTCCGCACCTACTCACACCGTCTCAGGCATTTGAAGCACTCTCTGACAGGCAGAGAGCACTATCTGAAACTCCCTTCAGCGAGTCTATCCTGAGGGACCAGTTTGTAGAAAACCTCAATGACAGGACCCTAAGGAGAGACCTGCGAGAAAGACTACACGATAGGCCTGAAACCGAATTCCTAGTGTTAAGACACATGGCCATTAGGTGGGCACAGGATGAGGATGTCGCACCGCAAGTCAATCTCACGTGCAGTGAGATAAAGATAGAAGGTCAGCTAGCTGCTCTCTCCAAACAAGTGGAGGAGCTTGCAGCCCAGATTGTACGTCTTCAACTTTCAGGGCCAGAGAACTCTAGCTGTCCCCACTGCAACCACCATCAACCTGATCAAATTAGCGGCAGTGTGAGACAGATTGCCTCACAACCAAAGTGCACCTTTAGCCATAGGAGGCCAGCGACGAAGAACAGGAAATGCTACACATGTGGAAAACATGGCCATCTTGCAAGAAATAGCAGGCTGAAGAACAGGTTCCAAGGGAAACGTGGGAACTGAGATAATCGTCAACACCACAGACGCAACTGCTCTAACTGTTGAAGCCGGGACCACTTCACCCAAACTTGCCCTGATGTCCCTGCAGCAGTGAGTCACGTTCAGGTTGCCTCAGTGGAACAACCACAGGCAGTATAACTGCAACCTGCCCCCAAGCCAACAGAATTGTCGGCTGAGGTGCCACAGAATCCTAAGCGATCCAACGCTGCACCTGATTCGTTTGTACGCAGAAGCCAACCCGCAGTGACAGAAATGATGTTGATTCATACAGAAGTTGCCTCACCTGACACTTCTAGTCATCATGCAGAAGGAGGTAGGGAAAAAAATCCTTTCCTACAGTTACATCCGGTTCAACCGGAAGCCACCTTGCTTTCCCATGAGGTTCCTGAGTTGCAGAGGAAAAGAAATGATCTTCTGAACATTGGATGCCGCATGCTAGTCGAACGAAGAGTCAGAGGCCAGGGCAGACAATTCATGCAGTATGAACCCTCATGTTACATAATTACTGCCGTGCCAAAATACACCTCATGATGGTACATGGTAGAAGCCGAAGACGGCAGTGCATACAGATATGTAAGGGAGGAGGAAATGAAGTTTGTTTCCTCACCTTATGGATTCTTGTATTCGTAATTTATTTTTTTATGCTGCTATACTTATATGTAATATGATGCATTATTATTAGGTACTTTTTGTCATATTATTGAAGCTATAATATTTTGTGTAGTGTATCTTTTTCCAATTGATGGAAGGTGTGAGCACTATTTGTGTATTATATTTCTAGTAATTTGTTACTATTTTGTTTTGCGAGGACGCAAAAATTTAAGGCGGGATGAATGTTAGTTAGCGCTCCCAGAGCTATATTTTTATGTATTCTATTTTTTATAGGCTAGTGCCAAATTTATTATTTGTACTTCAGCTTTTTGTGTAGGTTAGGGTGGGGTGTATAAAAAGTGATGCCACGCTGTTTTAAAACAGTTGAGTGGACAGTTGACCAGTGTACGGTCAGTACCGCATCTCTGTCTGTGACGAGAGGTCTTGGTGATCTTAAATGCTAGTAATTGTTTTCATTATTTTTATTCTTGTACCTGGGACGGCCTGTAAGCATAGAAATATTTTATATTTTCTTTTACTAGATCTATGTCATATTTTAATTTAGTTTTATTTTTTAGTTGGCAGTTTGTTTTGAGCATGTGATTTAAAGATGGCGGCGTCCATCAATCCTGCTTTGAATTTTCTAGATCTAATAGAATATATGATTTTATGTATTGCAGGCTACTATTACTGCTGTAACCTCTTGCTGTAGATCTAGAATCTAGTGTTATTTTGTTTTTGTAGTGTAGCCTTGGTGGCTTAATAAACTTAGTTATAGAATAGTCTGTTTCTGTTCCTAGTGAATGCTAATAGTAAGGTACTAAGACTAAGATGTTCTTGTTTTGGTTATAGTAGTAGGATATCGTAGATCTAGACTAGTTTATTGTAGTGTGTTTGTGCAGATCTAGGTCTAGTATAGTAGTTGTCTTGTAGTGATTTAGTTCTCTTTAGTTAGATACTTGTTTTGATCAAATTGTGTTAGACAGTTGTTTTGATCAGTTTTTGTTAGTTGATGGGTTCAGTAGTAGTGGTTAGTCAAGTTAGTGTATATATATTATATTTTATTATTGATTCATTTATTTTTATGTAAATAAAGTTTCGTTTTGTTTATTTATCCTAAACTTAAGTTTCGTTATCTTGCTTTCATTTAGTTTAGGTTAGTATAGCTAGTATGTCTGGTTACTTAGGTGACTCTAGCCCCTTGGTCACCATACTGAGGTGCACAGATTGAGCCCACCCAGTAGCGCAAACATCTGCCTACTGTAATAAAATTTAATGTTGAGCAGAGAATAGGTCTCTCCCACTCGCGCCTGCCTGCTCACATATATAACAAATATACATTAAAACACACCTTTTGCTATATAATGCGATTCTAGAGTCTAACAGACTTTCTTATGTCTGAATGGTAAAATTTCTCCACAGTGACATATTTTCTGCATGAACAAAAAAGGCTTGCTACTGTACATTTTGCTGAACATGAGCATGCTATTATGATGATCAAGCCCATTAGAAACAATCCTGCTCTGCTGCCTCAAATGTCTCTTACTTCAGTATATGAGCTCATCCCACTGCTTGGTAATATAATTAAATTAAACCAGCACTTTCCTTATAAGAGAAATAGTGTGTTACAGATGTTAAAAAAAATTTCTGAAGCTCAGAATACAGGAAACACTGTGGGAGTTTACAGTTCTCCACCAGACCCCTTAGCTAGGTAATTTGTTGATCTAGGAGAGCATAACAAGTAAAAAGTTTAGAAACACGTTACTGCACTAAAACAAACAGAATTATAAGCTATAATTTGCAATAAATGAAATTATTTTATTTGTTCACAAAAAACAAATGTCATACAAATACCTACTTGATTTCTATTACAAATGCATATTATTAAGATTAATCTGTATTTTAAAATTAAAAATTATATATTAACTAAATAGGATACATGTAATTAAAATGTAAAATTTAGCATCTTGAATATGTTTTGTAGGTCTCAGTGTAAAATATGCTAGTTGCTTGACAAATGCAGGGGATAGTAGTTTGAAATACCATTTAATTTACAATTACCGGTACTGTAGAGTAATTAGCCTCTCTTGGATTTTTTAAAACAACCTTGGAAACAAATGATACCAGTACATTTATATAGCACACTGCATATAAAATTTAATAAATGTTAGAGAACATATTACATTAATACTTATAAACTTAAAATAAATGATGCAGCCAGATTAGAAACAGATGATAACAAATGATAATGTGATAAAATGATGATTTTGATAAAGCAAAATTATTAACATTTACATGACCAACTTCATTTTATCTTATAAATTACAGACAGTTTTTCGATGGCTAAACACAGCACAAATATTTGAATTTTAAAAAATGTTTTAATTATTTACAAAATCTTAATGCCAGTTCTTTAAGACTCATTATATTTAATTTTTGTTAATTTCTCACTTAATTCCCAGAGTTTTTGTGGGTTTCTTTTATCTAAAGCATTGGTAGGATATTGACTTGGCTTACAGTCCTTTCCGATATAAACACCAGATTGTTTTTGTAGTTCTTCTGCTACAGCACAGTACACAATTGACTGACAGCCTTCATCTGCATCACGCAGGCCCAGTGAGACAAATAAGGGTGATAAAATTCGATTTATAAAGCTTGGTATGACGTAACGGCCAAGGTTAGTGGCAACCATTCCAGGATGCAATGCGATTACATCTACTCCAGACCCCTCCAATCTTTCACTTAGTTCTCTAGCAAACATCAAGTTGGCTAACTTGCTGTCACTGTAGGCTTTCACTTTGTTATAATTTTGTTCACAGTTTATATCATCAAACTTAATGTTTCCTTTTTTGCTAAGTGAGGATGATACTATTATAATTCTACTAGGTGCTGAAGCTTTAATTTTATCTAAAAGGCGCAAAGTTAAAAGAAAGTGTCCAAAATGGTTAACTCCCATTTGCATTTCAAATCCATCTTCTGTTTTCATTAGGGGGCACTGGAAGAGACCTGCATTATTTATTAAAATGTCTATTTTCTGTTCTTCAAGGAGAATCTGATTACAAAACTTATGAATTGAGCTCATTGAGGACAAATCAAGCTCTTTTGCTACAACTTCATTATTCCCTGTTCTGACCTGGATTTGCTTGACAATAGTTTGAGCTGATGATAAATTTCGACATGCCAAAATAAGTTTTGCCTTTCGCCTTGCTAATTCAAATGCTGTAGCTTTGCCTAGTCCACTGCTAGCTCCTGTGATTATAACTGTCTTTCCATTTATATTAGATTTGCTTGGACATTTACGTGTAAGTCGTAAGTATCTCCTTAGTGCTGCCACTGTTAAGAATCCTATAAAAGCAGTAGTTTTCCACCATGCCATATTGAACAAATTATTTAAATTTAATGTTATTTTCAAAATGTTATCCACAAGCTTTTGTTTGAAAAGCAGAGCTAGAAATACTAGAATAGATAAGATCTAGTGATTGTAGCTCTAGATATCTAGACGGTCTAATATAGATCTAGATCTTCTTCTAGTTCATAGTTCCATAATGATGATATAGTCTAGTTATATCATGGAACTATACTTTCATGGTTAGTCTAGATCTATGTCTCAATCTATAGGGTTACGCCTTTGTGCCACTTCCTGCAAACTACTCTAAATACCGATAATGATCTAATTTTGATATTTTAAGCTGAATCTAATGATTGTTGCTTGCTTTCGGAATTAAAAAAAAAAAAGACGATCTAGATCTAGAACTAATACCCCCTGATATTAGATGGGCAATGTTATTTGGAAAATTACATATATCTATGTATATATTTAATATATAGATTATATATCTAGATTTTAATTAGGTAGATAAAGGTTTTGAAGTCTTAACAGGATTCTCTTTTAAAGTTTTTACTACAGAAAAGGAATGGGCTAATTTACGTCAGGATCACAATGGTGATGTGTCTAATCTCATCATCATCTGTCCTTTGACTTTCTAGCGGTGCTGTGATAGTTCGCGTAACCAAATTTCTTCATTTTTCCCGGTCAGCTGTTCTTTGAAGGATATCAAGAGAAAGGCCGGTCCATTCTCGTACATTGTCCATTCAGCTTTTCTTCGGACGACTCAAGTAGACAGTGAGTCATGCATATGACCAAAAACAGAAACTTTTGTCTCTTCTCAGTATTGAGGATTGTATCAAAATAATGATTTTATACCAGTGTTTCATACTTTTACTTTAATGTAACACTTCGCACATACATTTTTTCTTATGTTAGATTGCATGTATTTCCTATTTGTTTAAACAAAAAAAAAATATATATAGGCCAGCAAGCATTATTCTAAAACGCTTTAATTTGCTAACACCCATAATACTTAACTGCTTCCTTGCCTCAGGATTCAAGTTTGTGGAAAAAATCAACAGTTTAACATGTAAGATGTTGATATTACCTACAAGATATATAGTTCAACTTAACAAACTTGAGAGGCAAAAGGTATGATTGATTTGTTAATTTCCTGTCACAGTTACTTCCCCAGATTGCAATCAATGTAACACACAAGAGGTTTCGATGCCATTTTAAACAAATGAAGCAAACCTTTTGATCAGTATAGTGATGTTTTAAAAATAAGGCAGTAGCATTCATTTTGTTTTATTATTTCAAAGACAAAGCCTTATCGAAGTACAAGGTGTGGTGGCACAGATCCTAATTGATTAATTTATTTTACCATGTCAAGGCCAAGAGTACTGCATCTATTAAAAGAAATTTAGAGATTGCTGATAGACTAGTTAATTGTAAATCCCTGCCATACTAAGTCCTAGTTTCTTATTGCCTTCAGTTTAATGTCCCCTTAATGATAATGTCAAAATGAGCAACAATGAATGAAATGCTGTTTTAAAGTTAAGAGAGTATTCATTGTCAGGTAGTAAATTATGATTCTTATAAAAACATAAACCTGACAAACAAGAATAGCAAAATAAAAGACAAAACTAAAAAAATAGTATCAAATTCATTACATTTTTATTTACTTTCTCTTATGAAAAAAAAAAGTTTACCAAAGAAGTTTGTAGATAAATAAACACTTTGTATTCTGTTCAAGACAAGACAAACAATTTACTGCTAGAACTAGTTCGTCAATCTAACTTGATTTTACACTAAACATTCTTTTACTATTTGCGAATTTCAAAGTCCCATTTTATGTACAACCATTCCTAATTTCATTAAATAGTTGATATTTTAATTTTTATAATATATAATAAATAAAAATTATTTAATATGAATAATGAAAATGTAAAGCAAATACTCACAAATACTAAAATCATTTTTGAATAATTTTGTCAAACTTAGTCTATAATTATATACTGATATTCAAATATCCTTACAAGAATATAATAGTTAAATATTAGCTTAAATAAAACTTTATTAAAATTTAGTATCATTAACAATTTTTTCTTATAAATATGTTGTAGTTGGAGAATTGACTTAGTTGTTATTGATATATGTGTGATTAATATTAATGGTTATATCAATAATAATAATAAGGCTTGTCTTTGAGTCCGAAGATTAATAAGGAATGCAGTATTTCCCATGCCTACACAGTCCCAGCTGTGACCTACATCTAATATCAGCCTCAAGAACTTCTACTGCACTTGTCCCAAATCCTCAAAGGCAAGCCTTAGCATAAAGCATATCGACCTCATGAAGTTTAGCATAGCAATGTTTGACTGTAGTTCATTTTAATATGGTCAACTGTCTTTACTATAGGATCTGCCAGAGAATTCCAGGTGTACAATAGGGACGGACATGTTCAGGATCTATCAATGGTAAAAAACTTACTGCATCAGTTCAAAAGCTCATTTCATTACAAGTGAAAGCTCAGTTCATTAATATCAAAAGCTTAGAGCTTAGTTTATTACTAGCTCAGTTTATTATATAACTATGGCATTATGTGACAATTGCTTTCATTGCTTTATTTTCATTTACAAACATTTGAAAATACAATGCCAGGTTTCAATAAAAACATACAGTAGCATGAATTCAACAACATTAAACAATAAGTTCACACAACACACTATATACTTATACTGTACATATATTGCATTGACTTAAGGAGCAACAAAACCACATTACAGAACAGGCAATAGATCAAATCTTCTAATAACATTTTTGTCTTTGTCAAGTTAGGACCACAGTTAAAAAAAAAATATTGGATTTTTTAAATTCTGTATTTGAAGCATTTACAGATATACTAAAGCTTTTATCTTGCAAGATCCACCCTACACCCTAGTGCACCATGGCAAGAGGTGGTACTAGGAAAATTTCAGGAAGAGATTAAATAATACATTTATAAAATGTGGTCTCAACAGACTTGCTATTAGTAGGATTACCATCACATACCACAACTGGGTCATTTATCTACAAAGTATTTTTTGGTCAGGCAGTATTCTGAAGGTGGATACTTACATATTTACATCACAAGAGTGTGTGAGGGGACAGGACTTAACATTCAAAGGTAGACAGTGGGAGAAGCAAAAAGGCATAAAGACTAATAAAGTTTTTAAAAAGAACATGCACAATAATTCAACAAACAAACAAATAAATAATTGTTTACTAGGGTGATGAGTGATGTGAATTCGTCCAAGTAGATCATTAACAGCAATATGATATGATATTGGGTTTGCATGTCATAAAGATGTCCCTATGCTACTGTGTTAGGGGCACATAAAAAAATTCAAAAGACAGCTCTAAGTGTCAACTAATCTCTTAACTAAAGGTTGGAAGTTAGATGAAGCTAAAAAAACCATTAATGGAGAGCTCATATACCAGAGATACTGATTGACTATGCATAGATGATGAGTTCAAATAGACAAAAACAACTTGTTATTTTTACATTTTATAGCACACATTTGTTCTTAAAACCTACAAATTCAATCTCAAACGTTGATAATGAAAAATTTGGCTGTTAAAAAAATTGTCATTAAAAAATGGGTCTAATCAGTCATAATTTAAGTCTGGTGTGGCATGTGATGCACATTTATAATCAGTGAATGTCAGTAAATGACAGAAGCCAGTAGATATACCAGCTAATCTATATGAAACCCTATACTTGATGTTTGATCATGTTTTGAAATTACTGAAATCCATCTTCAGGGTTATGGTAGGTTTGGCTGGCTGCTGAACAGCTTGTGAGGCTAGCACTCTGGCCTTGTCCTGCACCTGCGTTTTCTGCTTCAGCCTGACTGCTGCCTCCAGCCTAGGTTTCAGGTTGGCGGACATGTTCATCACAGCCTTGAAATGTTCAGGATGCATGCGTCCCACCTCAGTCAGCCTAGTCAAGCACCTGTCACTAAGAGCCTGGACAGCCTGATTGGCTTTGAATGCTGTGCCCTCGTCCAGTAACATTGATACCAGCACTGGTATGAACAAGGCTATCACAGTAACACCTTGAAAAAAAAAATCTTAATCTCAAACCTTTTAAAATGGATGAGCAAATAAATACATGAAATGCACATAAAATCAAAATGTATTAATACAAAAATGCTAAATAATGAAAAAACATCAACTGAATTTTATTTTTGTTTTCACAAAATCACCCTCTTCCAACAATTTATCGATTACGCTTAATGAGTTTGCTTGTAAAAAATGTAAAATGTTTTACATGTTTCGGATGTTCCTTCAGAGTTGAAGATAATTAACTTCCTAGTACACACCTCCCGCAGGACGACGGGGGATAGCAGCGGGCAGGGTATGAACCCAAGGCTATCGACAAGTCCACATGGCAGTCCAGCGCGCATACTGCAAGACCAGGCAGCCACCCAAGTGACCCAAATTAGAAGATATTTCAATGTTTCATTGTTTGTCCCTTTCATCTTTTAAGATCAACAAAAGCCAGTTCAAACAAACAGTTTAGATACAAATCTTATTGCCATTTATACACACATTTTCAGAAAAAATATGAATGAGGAATGAAATAAAACTGGGTATCCTTTCTCCCCCTTTGGTATAAACGCAACAACATTATTTAAGTATTCACAATTTATTTATTCTGTTTTTTAAACACCTTTTTAATAGCATCCATATCTGTTCTATACTCTAAAAGGATCAATTCTAGGATATATACTTAAAGATAAAAATCTTTTATTTTAAAAACAGCTTTAATGATTTTTCAAAAAATTTGACATTTTATATATAGCTTTGAGAAAACATAAAATCTCTAGTTAATCAGCCACACCAGGAAGACAAAGGTTCAACAATTATATTTGTTTTTATATTAATTCATTTGGCAATAAGTTTCTCATAAGACCATATTATATTATTAAATATATATTAAATAATTAAAGTATCCTAAAAATATTACAACTGAAATTATAGAAAAGACCAGTTTAAAAGAGCAGAAAATTGGGAGACTGGACTAATTTTGTTGGTGGATGAGTGTGACAGTGAAACATCAGTGTTAGGATATTTAATGTTCAACCCCCCTCCCTTTTCTGTCCCTCTCAGCCCCTTCCTTCTGTGACAATGTCACATCCATTCGCAACAAATTTCCATGTGAAAACAAAAACATATGAATGCACAATCCTAATGCTTACGTTTACTGTCCTCAGCCAGAGCTACCAATCTCTCCATACAGTCTAATTCATTGCCAATCAACTGAAGCTCTAGCTGTAATTTGGATAACAGTGATGTGGAGGCTGAATTTAAATGTTCAATGACTTTAGGAGCCAGACAATGGATGTAAGGGATAGCTTCAGTCTTGTCTTTCAGATTCAAAAGCATCAAAAATGATTCCACACATTTCAGGCGATACTAGAATGTAAAAAGTGACATTTCAATTACAAAATAGTTTCCATTCAGTAAGAGATCTTAAGGATCTTAAAACAGATACAAATCAAAATAATCTACCATAGATGAACATAATGGTATAAGCTTTTAGTATTACGCAATGCATTAGAGAGTTATTTTGGCTTGAATTGAAGGATGGATTAAGTTACTTAAACTGTCATCTGTCCCTTACTCAGCTGGATTGTTTAATATTCCAGTGTTTTCTGATGAATTAAGAAATTAAACCAGCGGAAGTTCCATCCTATTTTCCATGTTGTCTGCCCATTATAACAAATTTTATTTTCAACAGAACTGTCCCCATATAATTTAAGCATTCAAAAAAAGAAGGGAAAAAAACCAACTATTTACTATTTAATCTCATTTCAACATAAAGCATACATGGAGACATGAATTGTTGGATATTCATAGCATTTATTAACCTTAACAGCAAAAGTATTGTGCATGTCCAAGGTTTTATTACAATGATATACTATATTAGACCCTTCAAATTTTAACAAAATAAAAATGTTACTATAAACAGATTTTGGTTGATCAGGCAACCTGTTAATCAGACCAGCTGCACATTCAACAAAACCCACAAGTACCTAAACTTTTCAGTTAATATGAAGATAATGACTGAATCCTTATGTGATCTGATTAATAGGAATCCAATGTCTTTGCTTCCTAATAGCCATATCTGCATTAAAAAAAAGTAGCCAAACCTGAACATCTTCTGTTTCCCAGGCTTTCTTATAGACATTTATAGTTGAGGACAATAGGTTTGGTATACAGGTAATCTCCTTTGGGCAAGATGTTGTAAATACACACAGAATAGACACCAGCACTCCTAAATCTATTCCAGTGTTATCTGTTCCTATCCAAAGATGTAATTACATTTTGAATTTAAATTAATACTTACATATTACACAATTAAGCAATAACTAGCACTACAATATGTTTAAGAGCTCTAAATGATAATTGCTTTTTTTTCAAGTTTAAGTATGACCACATTTTTAAAAATAAGTAACGTAAAATTGTTTGCTTATAGATAGTAAAAATATGCGTATACTATTGATATAAATCACTTACCTTCTTCCGCATATTGCACAATTGTTGCTATGGCACTTTGAATGAGTCGAGTCCAGTCTTTCTTAACACTGGACAACTCCTCTGTTATCTTTTCACTGTCTTGTACTGGGAAAAGTTCATATTCACAGACTCTTTTAAAAATCTTTAGCCCCATTGATACAATTCCTGGTGCAGGTGTAACAGCACCTCTCGCACACATCTCTTTCATAATACCACATACAAGATGTAGGATAGTGGGCAAGATAGTAACAGCTCCTGAAACACAAAGAAAATTATAATAATCAAAAAATATAAGCAGAGGAGAAGATCCTGCTAAGGGTCAATATGTCAGGTCAAAAAAGGGACCAACAAAATGTAAAACCAACTGTTAGACTAACTATAGTTAATTTGTTGCTATCTGTTGTGACAAGAAAGGCTAAAACAGCTCAGGTATTTTCCAAGTTTTAAATGAAGACAGTCAATAATCAAGAAGACTTTCCTTCCTCTTCTTTAACTTTCTTCCATAAGTAGCCCAACCTGAGCTGACTAGAGAGCTAAGATAAATTATAAAGTTACAGATAGCTCTCTAGAATGAAGACTATTTTGTCCTTTTGTCTAATTATCTTGTAGGGTACAGGTAGTAGAGGATCAAGTAAGCAAGAGTACATCCCATGCTAGCAATCCAAAATTCATAATTTGAGGACAGTCATGTACAGCATACATTTAAAGCTCAATAATGAGCACTAAGGTATACTCACCAGTCGGGGAACAAAGATCCAATAGATCCACCATCAATGCCATGGTTTTAGCAATGAGATCAAAGGTCTCTGCACCTAGCTTGGTCAAATGTGTGGGCAGCTGGAATCCAGTGACAGTGGAGGATGGATTCAGTGCAGGAATATGGCGCACAATGGCACACAAACAAACTTCCAGTGTGGCAAACACAACAGACGTTTCCACAGGAAATTCCCCATTTGTCCCTCCTTCTCCCATAAAAATGCTTTGGTTGTCTGTAGATTGTTCTTTGGCAGTTTCCTTATCTTCTTCCAGAGGAAAAAAAGTGTCAAAGTATAAGCTTTAATATTATTGTTATGCAAAAACAGCTTGGTAATTATTAGTCACAGAATATTATTTTGGATATTATGAAATGTTTATCAATAAAATATGCATATAAAAGCTAGAAATGTAAACAATAAAATATATAAATTAGTGCAATATTGTTGTCAGATACAAACTAATATAGGAAGTATGAGATTTTCATGATTAAACTATCCTGAACTTAAATGTTTAAATGGTAGTACCATTGAACATTAAAATATACAAAAAGGAAGAGCTATTTTTGTTATTACTCTTCTATTAAAAAAAAAAAAAAAGAATGTCTGTTAAAAACCTTATTATCAATGTTAAATACAACTTACCTTTAAGTTTGGTTCTATTTGTCTCACGGAATTCTTTGGAAGCAGTAACAACTAAATGTACAACATCTAATGCAAATCCATGAATATCAAACCCCTCTCTTGTCAGAGTTACCCTAGAAAATATTAGAAGTAGGACACATGAAGAATCAACTATAAAAAAAAAATAGGTTACTTGCTAATGAATTAATGGAATAACACAAACTACTAAACACTACCTGTGCATAACATTAAGTAATTCTCTGCAAAGAGTAGCATCTTTCCCTAGTTGCGAACGTGGCCAAACAGAGCTCAATAATGCTTTCAATCCCCTCAAACAATGTCGAACTGTGACATCTTCCAGTCTGGATGCTGAGTTACACAAAGCTTCCATACTGATACCTAAAGTTACAGGAATATGTATGTATGAATGAATCATGGCAGTACAGTTAATGTAAACTGACTGAATCATAGTAATACAGTAATTAAATTTATTGAATCTTAGCAATACAGTAAAAGTAAATTGACTGAAACATTTGAATACACTAAAAGTAAATTAAATTTTCCCTTCAAAATCTTGAAGAGTTTCGTTAAATGTTTTTAATAGGATTATCTAATTTTAAGAACATATTAAGTAGCTATCACACTAACCAAATGTTTTCATTTTTTTCTCAATTTATGCTATATACTTGTTTGGATCTCATGAATCTTTATAATCTATTAGTTTTAACCAAAATAATAAATGAGTGAGTGTTATAGATAATTAAGATAGAAAGTAGCATTAAAACATTGATACGAGTATTACCTAATATAAGAAAAAATCTATCCTGATTCATTGTCCTGGCTCTCATGTTGGCTGGCACATTAGCCAGTTGGGCTGGAGTGGCCAAAAGTGTGTGTTTATCATCGGCTGACTCCCTGGAGGCTTGTTCAAACCCAGCCGAGTCCAGCCACAGTGAGAGACCGTGGAGAATGGAAGGCCAGGACTTTTTGTAATGGTGAATGGCTGTTTCTACTGTGTCAGGATGATAAAATGCACCACCTTCAGAAGGTAGCTGACTGGAGTATTCTTAAAGGGATGAAAGAAAATTTGTGCTAGAGTTCAATAGTGTTATTAGGATATACACAATAGACTTAAACTGGATTTTACAGCAACTTTCAAAATGTCTTCAAACTTTAATAAACTGTATCTTATTTTATAAGCTGGACAGGAAAATTGACTGTAAATGAGGCTGTAATATGTCAATATTAATGTATAAATTGTTTTAAATAATATTTTTTATGTGATAAGTAACTTGAAACATACATAAACATAAAAACACTTCTAAACATGTTTCTTTACCTGCAGGTAAAGAGAGTAATGCATGATCTTTGAGTGCATTGAACCAATGTCGGCTCAAATTCTCTAATTCTGGCTGGACAAGGCTCAACAAACTTTCACCGCTGTGTTCATAAACTTCAGCATCTTCATCTACATCCACTCTGTCTTCATTGTTTTTCTTTTGTTGTGACTCAATTTCTCTATCTACAGCCACAATGTAAACCTTAAAAGTACAAAAAAAAAATATTTTTACAATTAAAGGAACATTAAGTCACTATATTCATAAATATGTACAATTTAACATGCAGACATGATAAGTAAATACTGTCATTCTAATTACCTCAGCCCAGGCTCTAATGACTGCCAACTTTTCCATGGTTGAAGCACTTTCGTTGTATAATGGGGCTTTGGGGCGACCACTGACAGAGCCAAGTTTAGCCAGGGAGGAAACTAGTAGCTGATGTACTCGCCGCAAGTCATTCAGGTCTCTTGCCACACCACTGCCTATCCATTTACTACAGACCTAACACCAGAAACAAATAAAACAACTCTACTGGAGTGTGAATATCAATAACTTAAAAAAAAAAAAAAGGTTGCTTAATCATGAATGTGTTAATGATAAATAAAAAAAAATCATTTGAATGGTACTTGTATGCAGAGAAACTTATTTTCACTTTTCCAATAATTATAATTATGTCTAGTCCTTATCTATGTCTAATCAACATATTGTAACTAGAAATGAATTTAACTGTACATCCAATTTAAATTACATTGGCATAATCCAAAGTACTTGTGTGTAAAACTAATTTAGTATTTTATTTCTTCCATTTTTTTTTTTAAATAAAAAAATCATATCAGTCCAATTATGTAACTTAGCATGAAATTTGACAACTGAGTTACAAATCAATTAAGCTTACAAAGAAAGGTTCATCATAAAAACTCAAAGACAAAAGGACATTAAGACTTAATTGAACTTAAGTGTTATTGCTAACCTCACAAGCTGCAGCTGTGACATCAGAGGGTGTATCAGGTGAGAAAGCAGGTCTCAGGGCAGCACCGACCTTTCACAAATATAATCAGATGCAGTCAATTGATCAATTTAAAGCATTAGGTAATACAAAATAAAGTTTTTTAAGTTTTCCTCTTACCTGTGCCTGATATTGCTCTAAGATAACATGACCAGGAAACTCAGGTTCAGGGACTGATGCAAAACGCATGATGACTTCCTGTAGTAACAAAAAATGTTAAACAGAATCAGGGTCTGTTAAAGATAAATTTTGATATTCACAGTATCCTATTTAGTTTCTTTAATGTATATATATAGAAGTCCAATCAGAGAAGGCAAGGGTCGCTAATTTGTTTACTATGAGAATTGTATGAGCATTGTACAAGGGAGCAAAAAAAAATTCACCTTTTGTGTGTGTAAATATTTTATTTAAGATTAAAATAGCAAATATATAATAAGAATTAAAACTATGCTGCAAAGTAAAATCCT
The DNA here is from genome assembly GCA_036873155.1 of Biomphalaria sudanica. Taxonomy (NCBI): domain Eukaryota; kingdom Metazoa; phylum Mollusca; class Gastropoda; family Planorbidae; genus Biomphalaria; species Biomphalaria sudanica. The sequence continues at coordinate 276,411 of JAZGLO010002808.1, forward strand.
AAATAAAAGACTGTATGATGTACCTGCACAATAAATATGTTCACATCTTACCTCTAAAGCAGCAAGCCCAACCAACCGGAGCTGATTGCTATCTGATGTGGCAGCAATGAAGGACATTCTTATAAGGTCTGTCAGGTGTAGCACTAGGAAATTGTCTGAAAACCAAAACAAGATACAATGTAATAATCTTAAAATAACTCCACTGCAATAAAATAATACCAATATAATTACCTATTTCTTGGCTTTACTCAACAAGATTAATCTCCGAAGAAAAAAAAAACACACACACATTCCACATTACTTATTGCTCAAGTACAATTGACACACACTGGACATGACCTTCCAACATGCTGGATGCACACATCAAATAAACAGCTCAATTGCACTACATCCACATTGTGTATTGTGTATCAAGTAATACAATTAAAAATGAAAAAAAAAAACACTGACTCTTTCCTGTCTTCTCCTTGAGTTCTTTAGCAAGCTGTAGATCAAACTGGCCTTCACCACCTTCGCATGATGAGATTATTTTCATCAAACATTCAACAGCAAACACTCTTGTAGGCCACCTGTGTGAAACACAATTTACTTCAGTCTAAGAGAAAGTTAACCAAATTTACATTTGTATGACAAACACATTAATAATACAGCTTCTAAAAATCAATAATTAAGACATTTTAGACTATCAGAAAAAATCACTAATATGAACTACTAAAAAAACTAAGGAGAGGAAAGCTTCAAACTAAGTTGATTGAGTGATTGAGCGCATAATAAAATTGTTTACCTTGGCGCCACAGATGGATGGGTAACATCAGGATCAGCAGCCTTGAATGTCACACCAATATCATCCCCCTCTTCCTCATCATCATTATCCCCCAAGTCTTCTATTTCACTTTCAGTGTTGGCTGCATCTAAATAGTGAATCAAAAACAAATATTATCTTATAAGTCAATTATTGTGGATTTGATTGGAATATTGTTACATTAATTATCTAAGTAATTTGGTTAGGTTATATATATTGTGAAATGCATATGCTTATATACTTTTTTTATGTAATAATGTTTAAACCTGTGACATGATTTTTAAATTTATTTATTATTTACATATACAAGAAAAGCATCTTGAAATATTTATATTATAATTAAAAACAACTGTCACCAGAACTAACATAAATTCCCTAGCACTGTAAAAAAGGTTAAGTTAATTAGATCATAATACATGCTTGTGTAATTATCTTACAATGACAGAACAGTACTGAAATGTATAATGTTAATAAAAACTCATCTAAAAAAATAGAAAATTCTTACCAGATGAGGCAGACAATACATCTTTTAGTAAAGCCAGCCATCTTGCCAGATTAGCAATAGCTAAAGACTGAAGCAGTGAGTCTATTGTGTCCCTTAAATCTGACAAGAGTTGTGTGTCTGTTTCAGTGTCTAGCATACCAAACAAAACACCTTCTAGACCTATAAAGAAATTAGAAAGTTTTTTTTTATATGCTTAATTACTTACATATCACTTACATATCACTTTAATATTCACTAATGATGTGGTAAAACTAGAGTCATACCAGTTTCAGCAATATTGGAACTGTTTTTAGCATCTTTCTCAGATCCCACAAAAGACAAAGCTAAAGAACTAACATCACAAGCTTCCCTATTTGCCAACTGACGTAAGCAGGACACTGCTGCCCGTCGCAGCAAGAGATGAGAGCTAGATAAATTTTCCTGCAGCAACACAGAAATACATGTTGAGTGCTTTCAATTTTAAAATATGGGTAGTAAAAATGATAACATATGATAAATGATGTAAAAACTTTACAATAAGATGAACCTGCTAAAACTTTTTAAAAGTTTAATTTGCAATAGAAAAATTAAGAGGATTATTTTAAAATGATGAGCCAATAAACTAATAGCATTTGGGTCTTTATAACATTAATAACTAATTATAACATTAAGTTGGTATACCTCTTAAGTTCAGGTGACTTGATCAGCTAGTTGAACTTACACAAAGATGGGGGGTACAAGACTACTTAAGTTCAGGTGACTTGATCAGCTATTTCAACTTACACAAAGATGGGGTACAAGACTACTTAAGTTTAGGTGACTTGATCAGCTAGTTCAACTTACACAAAGATGGGGTACAAGACTACTTAAGTTCAGGTGACTTGGTCAGCAAGTTCAACTTACACTAAGATGGGGTACAAGACTACTTAAGTTGAGGTGACTTGGTCAGCTAATTCAACTTACACAAAGATGTGGTACAAGACTACTTAAGTTCAGGTGTCTTGGTGCAAACATGTGAAGTTGCTGAAGACAAGCTATGGCCTCAGCTTGTACAAGTGAGTCAGGGTGTGCTTGCATCACTGCACAACAAACCTGGCAGTAGAGTCGAGCTGTGCCAATAGCACTAGAATTTCCTAGAAAAATAAAAAATTGATGAAAAGAAAAGAAAGAAAAGCAACTGTATTTTTCTACACTATGTCTCTTTGTTTAGCATAAACAACCCTCAGTATTCATAGCTATAATGACAAATACAGTTAGAAAAATTCTGTGTAGCTGAGCGTCTAGTGGTAAATCAGGGCTAAAAAAATTCTTTAAAAAAAAAACAGATCTTAGTTACAAGCAAGATTTATTTAACAAGATTAAAAGTAATTTACTATATAGTGCTAGTATGTGTTTGTGGTACCTGACAGTTCTGGTCCTATAGATGTAATGAGAGCAGACAAACATTTCCCAAGACACTGGTGAACATCAATGATAGCTGGTGGTACAGACAGCAGAAGCTGTAGAACTAGAGACAGTGTTGGCTCAACATAACTCCTGTACATAGGACCACCAGAGTCAGCTATCAGTGCCAAAGCATGGAGAGCCCACACCTGGTAAAAGTAGAAATAAATCATATAGATTTTTCAACTAAAATCGTGCTAATTTTCAGAATTAAGATGAAATGTAAATAACACAGCTTTATTAGCATTTTTATGAGAGGATTTCTTGACCAAAAAAAAAAAAGCCACAAAACATTGGAGTTTTTACAAAAGAGATTGCACAATTGTTAAAAATAAAGGATTATATATGACAACCAAAAAAATAATTAAAATGAAACATGAAAATTAATATTTATTACAACTAACAATATTTCATAAAAAGTATTTTAACTCACTTGTACAACAGGAGAATTGAAATCTTGTGCTAAAGCCAACAATATGCTGACAGAAGTATTTAAATGCTGATTAGAACCCATACCACCCACATATCTGTGAAGACATCCAAGAGCTAAAGAATGTCCAGTTCGACTGACCACATCACGTGCCGATTTCAACCTGCAAGACAATCATTGCAATTTAAAAATTTAGATTTAAAACAATTATTGAATGTTTAAAAAAAAATTAAAAAAAAAAAAAAAATTACTTGTCAAAGCTGTGTTGAGCCATCTCTGCAATAAACTTGGTGTCCCCTACTACCTGAGCCATACGCCCCAGGGCCTCCCCAGCTGCACACCTTAGTATAGGATTACTGCTGCTCATGGCATCCTATAGGATCAAGATTTCTATTAATGTATGCCCTGGAACAGGAATCTATGACTTTGTTAATAAGGACTAAAACATTTGAACTTGGAAAAATTATACTACCATTATTAAAGAAAATGCAGCTTTCTTCACATCATCCGGACCCAAGCTAGCTTTTAATTCTGCCAAACTCTGATAATAGAAACAAACACAAAATTAGATTAATTGTAATTTTTTTACAAAGTAAACTTGAAGCTAAAATTATAAAGACATTTTAAATATTTAGCATACTTTTTTACAATATTTTGTAAGTGTTCAATTCATTACTTAAAAATGGTATTATGTTAGAATCTGTTATATCTTTGGAAATATGTTAAGACATGACAATGAAAAAAATAAATATGAGCTATTACATAGTAAAATTTTAAAAATATCTCAGGAAGATTTATTACTTTAAGTGCACACAGGACTGCAGTAAAAACATTCATTTGTACAGCTTGCTGGCGGGGGCCTTTAGCTTGACGTATGCACTCATTGAAGTGCTGCAGCATTTGGTAGCGATGTTTGTGAGCCACATGTGGGAAGATGACACCATACAGTTTGACAGAGCTGTCTATAACAGTGACCCCTAATGGCAGAGGTCCTGGGACAGGTTCATTCTGAAATCAGTAATTTATAAAGATACATCATTTTCTTATATTTTTTTTAAGAATAACTAAATAGCACCCTTAGGTGTGTAAGCTTACGATTGAACATGTATGAAAAAATGTGCACAAAATAATGAAAATAAAAAAAGCAAATTAATCCTTTTTTAAGCAACAACCAAATAAACAATAACACTTTATTTTTTGTGCTTATTTCAAAATTTGCTAAATTCTAGTGTTTAATCATGAAAATTTATTTTTTTAAACCCTGAATAGCACTTCATGTAAACGCGATTGTAGATACTTGATTCAAAACTATTGCATGCAAGTGTATTTTTTAAGGCCTAGATCTACATCAAGAAATGAGGGACAGAAAAATTGTCAGAAACTGTATGCAGGGCAAATATATACATACATGTAAGGCATACACTAGTATTACCTAAATCTGTAAAATGACATTTTTTTCTTATATTGCAAATAAAGTAAAGAAAATGTATACAAGATTTGACGATTGAGTACCATATATATTAGGCAGGAGGGTCTCATTAGCCTTGGCTGGCTACTCACCTAGGAGAAGTAAATGAATTTTAACCTTTGCTGTCTAGCTATATCCAAAAATGGAGAAAAGGCTTTGGGAGTCAACCCCGAGGAAGAGCAGAGCCTGTGACGCAGCTGGTCCTAAACTATAATATTGTCACTTTCCATTCCTTTGGATACATCAGCTGCGTGCAGAGGGGGAAACTACTGAGTTGTCAAAATCGTTCCGACCATAGCTAATGTCTAGCATTCATCTCATTTCTATGAGGTGATCTTTTAGTCTCTTTGCAACTGAAGGAGGACATATATATATAAAAATATATAACTTACTGGTGGACATCTGATATATAAGGATTGACTATCATGTTCCAGAGTTCCAGAGCCTGATGCACTGTTGGGTTGTAGCTATTAGACGAGAAGAAAAAGTTGAAATGATAAAAATCTTTTTTTTTAGAATATCTACAGCACAGAGTAATACTTATAACCAATAAAGTAACTAGAAAACACTATCTTTTGAAAATTATTTTTTTTAAATTTAATTGTCCATTTTTGACACACAAGGAAAATAAAAAAAGAAAATACATAACATTTACAAGCAATGCATTCACAACAGCCACATTAAAATGCAGAGCCAGTTGCTAGTCTCATTTCCATGTCTATCTTTATTCTACATATTAAAGCCCAATGAAAAACATTGAAATAAATATTTGGTTAAAATAACTGTGAACATAATGAATTGAATTAGCTAAGCACTAATGCAGCATAGAAACTGTTCAAATGAACACTGTTAAGCAACCTTTTGAGCCATGTATTCACAAAATTAACTTAAGTATTTTAAAAATAATTTTGCATTGGTCTTATCAAATGCTTGAAGTATTTTAGTTTATTAGCTGCTGATTTACCAAAATTGTGCATAAACCCTTCCTTTTCTTTTCCCAAAATCATAACTTTACTTTCAAAACTAAAATAATATGAGTATGTTCTCTTAACATGGTTTCGCTGCTTTTAAATGATTAAAAAAAATGATATAAAATTCTTTTAAATCTGAATATGTTTTTTTATATATTTTTTTTAGATATTTTATGTATTAATTGTAATGAACATTCAAATTCAAAGCTAGAAGAAAAACATGCACACTGTTGCAGACATAAACAGGAGATGCTAACAGTTAAAATAAGCTGAGATATTGATACAATTTTACAAATCTGTTATCTCATTTCTCCCCCCCCCCCCCTTCTATTTTTCCTACTTAAAAAAAATAGTTTAAAAAAAACACAAAAAAACTACATTCACCAGTAAACTCATCATATTGTACAGGTTACAAGATACAAACAACAACAAATAATAAACACATCATTTCTTAGTGTTGACACTGACAAGTTAAAGAATTAGTTAGAAAAGTTGGGCTCAAATTGGCGGTGAGTTCAAACACTGTAAGGTGGCCACAATTTGGAGGGAGGAGAGGTAGCGAAATCATCATGAGGGACATGTGCATGAGAGACAGGTTCATACTGATGCTGTAAGGTTTGCAGGCAATGTATTAAGTTAGTTGTACTTACAATGTCCTTATCCACCTTACGATTGGGCTCCATCTAAAATATGTTGGTACACAAGAATAGAGCATCTTGTCATTTGTTGGGGTGTACAGTTCAATGATCAAAACAAACAAACAAAACTTTAGACAAGTTTTCTTTCTTTTTGTAAGACATACAGATATATTTTTCTTTCGTTACATTTGTTTCCATGGAAATGAGACAATGCCAAAGAAAAACTTGTTAAATATTAGTTAAAATGAAGGATTTATAAAACTTGTGTGCAAGAGTTCACTGATTTAAACAAAATATGATGTATTTCATTCAGCACAATGCCAACCAGCAAAGTTGACATGCATCATTTCCGTTTGATCAGGATGTACATATAGATTTAAAAACATATTTCCCAGCCATATTGTTTTCTTTTCTAATTTGTTTTTCCATCCCCGTGATTTTATTTTAACTTTACTTTACATAAAAATTTGTAAAAAAGTAAAAAAAAATAAATATAGTTTTTAATTAATACTAAATAATTAATTGTATTTTTTTAAAGACATAATTTAAAATTGACAGACACAATGAAACAAATGTTTAAGTCTTCAAAAACAATAAGCATATAAACTAGACAATGGACTCAGGCTGCTGTTTGACTGACAGCAAAGAAACTATACAACTTGCTCAACAATATTATACAAACTTGGACTATCACAATGACATTGCATGCCCTATAATAAAGTGTTGAACAAGAAAGATGTGTGTGAAACTAATATTTCTATACCTGATCTTCAATAGCTTTGTGGTCTGTTTCCTGTAACCAAGAGCCCAAAATGACATTGTCATCAGCATGACACATAAACCTCAGCTGTGATGTTGTGGTGTTGGATGGGTTATCAGTAAGGGTGAATTCAGCTACCAGCTCACGAAGAAGATTAGGATACAAGCCTATGGATAGTTTTGATTAAAAAAAAAATAGATTTTGATTTACAATAATCTGCTTAAGCTAAGTAAAAGGAAATTTTGTTTTTTCCACTTGAACTAATTATTGAGAAAACAATTTAAGAAGATTCTTTAATAGAAAAAGTGAACCAGAGAATGCCTTAACTTTCTGTTATCTTAAAGTTTCAACACTTAAATGTCATCAGTGGTTTTAACTATAAATGTTTACAATTGAAATTGAAACAAATTGTTTAATTTCACACTGTTGCATTATTGAAGTAAAGTACTAAACATTGTATAGCATCATAATCAGAAAGACCTACCATCAAAGGACTCTGGAGGTAAAAGTGATAGGACATCATAAAGGCGCAATCTTATTGTAGCAGCACTGGCTTTGAGCTGGGTCCCATACATTTTTATGACTGATGCCAGCCTGGAATAAAAGTTTGATAGCATATAAATCTTAAAAGAGTTTAGTGAACAATACAGAGCTCAAAATGATTAAATGAAAGAGATAAGAGGACAGATGTTTTCTTCTTTGTGACTTACTGTGACATCATTACTAGAGCACATTCAAGGGGTGCCAGCATTCTGCGTATCACATCTTCTGTTACCAGGTCTCGACAGTTTAATAAGAAACTGTACATAGCTGGAAAATATATTTATATATAAATAAATAAATAAAAAAAGATAAATTTGTTTCATTTATTCATTAAACCATGGAAATATTGTTTCTATCTGAATGGTGGTACTTAACTGTTGCAATGATGGTAAAGCATTGGTAAAAACATTTATATAAAACTTACAAAATAACATAACTAAAAATAATAATTTCATACAATAAATCAAAAGTAGACAAGACTTTAAGAATTGTAAGATTGTTATGTTTAAATTTGAGTATTCTAACAATATAATAATTTACCTATCTACATCACCATTCATCACCTAAACAATAAAAGGTAAGTGATAATGCCTACCTCCTAGTGCCCCAGCTCTACCTTCTAAAGTCACCTGCCAGGTAAAAGCTTCACCTCTGACTTTCTCAGACTCAAGTTCCTTGACTGACCTAGGAAATGCATTTCTCCAAAGTAACAACATGCGGGGTAGGTGGTTCTTAATAACAGAAGGACCTGCAATGGAGAAGATATTTTGATAAAATATTTAGACACATCATGATATCCAATTAGTACAAAAAAAAACACTATTAAATATCCTACCTAGTGTCATTAAAGCTCCAAGCAACAACCAGCCAGACTGTGTTCTTTGCAATGAAAGCCTACTGTTCTGAGAAGCTGTTCTAAGTAATTCTTCAGCTATACTAAATATTTGCTGTGAGAAAGGGAGAAATGTGATAGAAAGGAAAAAAATAATTAAATACAGTTTTACAGTTATAAACATTTATGTGTGGAAATGTGAAATTTGTGAGCTTTGCAATCTACATTTCACAACCAACAGCAAATTATAAGAGGTATAAAGATCTAGCAGTATGTCCATAGTTTCATTATGCTATGTTTATGAGTAATAGTAATTTTGTAAACCCTGCACCTTTGTATACCCTGCACAGCTGCCATTTGTTAGTAAAAATGTGTATAACTCATGGGTTATATGTGCGAAAATATGACAGTCATGTGACACAAACTTAGAACTAAATAAAAGAAGGTGTAACAGACTTATAGAAATAGGGATTGTTAAAAGGTAAGCTGAAGGATAGAGGTAGCACTGAGAACCATGATTACATTGATTACCTTTCCTTTAGAATGTGGAATCCCTAATGGACACTGGTAAACACCACCAAGGAGAGCAGCTAATGCGCTGCTGTAGCCTACTACAGCCTCCGGTGAGGAGCGCAACTTGTCCATCCTGTCCACACAGCCATCCAGTAGGGGAGTGAGATGTGAGGGCAGTGCAACAGCTATGCTGGCCAGGCACCAAGAGGCAGATAGCCTGGCAGCATGGGAGGGGTGAATCAGTACAGAGATAACTGGCTCAATGATGCCTGGACAAAAAGAATTTAACAAGATACTGCAAAACATTTTCAATTTTATAAGTTTCGAAACAAGAACATTATAAAGTGGTATAATGCTTCAAATTTAATGAGTTTAGTGTAGCCCTGCTTTATTAAGATAAAAGATAATACTTGTATAGACATTGATAGTGTTAAGTGAATTAAAATTCACCTGTGGCAGGTTCTGAGACCAAAGGACTAGCAGATGTACCAAGTCTAAGCACCAGACAGCCCAGTTCATGAAGAGCACACACCAATACATGCTGGCTGCTATTTAGCTCTGCTCCTTGGTTTTTAGCATCTGTTGCATCAGCACTGGCTTCACCTAAGTAGTAAGTAAGGCAGAGTACCCCTTTCAGTCCTCGCGACTTTTAAAAAAAATGATATATAAAACATTATAGAAGATTTAAAAAGAATTTTTTTTTCTTCCCTGTTTGTTTTGCTAGAAGTAAAAGCTTATTTATTAGTATGTTACAAATGTTTCTTTGAAGTACTTACCAACAGAATTCATCTGCTTGATAATGATCTGGCAAATTTCCTTAGCAGCAGCGATCTGAGCTTTTTCTCCTAGCATACCACCTATGACTGACCTCATGATAAACTGGACACACTTGCGTGCATACACTGCATCCACATGGGAAGGTGTGGCTTTAGGATTTGCTACCAGATCTAGGACATGAGTCAGAAATATTGAGATGTTCCTCTCTAGCCAAAGACCTCCCATACATCGAATAAACTCCACATAAGCCTGGAAGAAATAAAATGTTAATAATATAATTTGCAAGAATAAATTATAGGAAAATAAAACAGGAGAAGAGAAATAGTTCTGTAAAATACAGTTGAAATGTTGTTTTTAAAGTTCCCCTTTCAGACCTTGAGATCTTAAGACATTGTTACAATGGTTATGTCAATAAAATATAGGATTTAATTTTATTAACAGAATTTCAAATGATTTTTAAAAACAAATTTTAAGAGTGTCAGATTATAGACATAACATGTATGTAAAGCCAATGGTACTATATTTTTGATATATAAATATAATAATTTTTAAAAAAATTTTTGTATTAATGTAGCCTAAGCAAGAAACAATTTTATTTTACAGTACAGGAAAAATTTATTCTTGTTTGTTTATTTTCTGATAAAAATTTCAGTTCTAAAAAATTCACAATTTGACCAACAATTTTTTAGATCTTTACTCAGCCTCTATATTAATGGATGAATTGTTAATATTCTAAAGGTATTTCTTACATGTGTAATGCCAACTCTAATTTCTCTGTTCACAGGGTTAGATCCCTTGATCATATCCCCTGCAGCAGATGTCTTAAGAAATCCCCCTAGAGAACCCTTGATGAATCCTGATGCTAGTAGTGCTAATACATCTTCTAAGCGAGCAGGTTTTACTTTGGCTGAAAATTCACAAAACTTCAGTTCAGTTTTATTAAAAATTCAGTTCAAATTTACTATGTAAAAAGAAAACAAAATAAACTAATAAGAATCCTGAAGAAGAAATTGAGCATGAAATAAATTTAGCTTACCTGTTGGCTGCTTGGGGGCCTGAGCAGTGGCCATTAGATTTCCCAGAAGTTTAGCTATAGTACATCTGACATCATAGTTGGATCCATCCAAGGCCCTGATGCAAAGGGAGGCAACAGTTTCCAGTTCTGTAGTACTCATGAAGGGAACTTCATTTACTAGCTCATTCATGCACTAAGACAGACAAGAATTTTGGTTTTATATTAGTCAGTTGAAACACATTAGTAACTGTTGTCCCATTTTGTATTATACCTTACACATTATTTATTCTTTCTGTAATATGAGTTCTGCTTTAAAAATAAAATCTTTTTTTTAAAAAACGTACCTTAGCTGCAGCTTGCCGAACTGCCATGGATCTATCCGTCATGGCCTGCCTACAGGCTTTATAAATATCTTTATGTGTGCTTGACCCTGCTGACCCCAGGCCAGAAACTAATTTCTCCAAAGTTTGCATAATTTCAAACCTGCCTTGAGACTTATTAAAAAAAAAGCATTAGATAAAAAATTGTAATTGTGATTGTCTTACTTTCAAAACTCTCTCCAAGTTCATCATTAGCAATAAGATCAGATTAAGAAATGATAAAAAGAATCTATATGTTAATGAGAGTACCGATTTGAATATCAGGTTGAGAAAACTGTGAGAATCAAAGACTAGAAGCTCTATAAGACATAGTCGACATAGTTCCAATTAAAAAATCTTTAGCATTTTACATCTTTCAGAATTATGCTCTGCATTCGCAACTTCTCATGTGACTTAAGAGGCCAATCCTTAAAACACAACTGCGGTGACAGTTTGGTTATAATTAATAATTTATTGAAGTATAATGGACAAGGCATTTAGACACAAAAGAAATAAAAAAAAATCAACACTCCTTTAAATCTTCTCAAACATACCCCTTCTCCCTAAAGACCCACAAAAAGAGATTGGAACATTTTGCACTGCACATGCTAAACCATGAAATAAGTGCAATACAAAAATAATTGTGAAAACAAAGTGCGATTCTAATGTCTCCTCCTCTAAAACTGAAATAAAACAACAGTAAGAGCAAACCTTCGGTATCAGTCATGAAACAAAGAGTGGTATGACACTATTTTAAATCAAAAGCTGTTGTCCTTCATTGGAAATGACAATCAACATTGGTATCAACAACATTTTCCACAGTGATGGATTGGTCATAGTGGACCAAAAGAATAGCCACATTTCCAGACCTCACAATATTTGACTTTCAGCCATGGAGCTATATCAAAGATTGAGTTTATGCAATCCATAACAATTACACAACGCTCAAAGAAATTGAAGAAGCAACTTTATAAGAATTAATAAGCAGCAATCAAGAAGTCATTTGTAAATGTTATTCAAGCTTCAGCAAAGGATGCAATCTGTGTTTGGAGCAAGAGGATGAATATTATGAAATGTTGCTATAAAATTGCTTATTATTTACAATTATTTGTTCTGTTTTTTGAGTTATGGTGTGCAGAAAAGTAACTCAATACATTTAGTTTGTCCTTTCTGTTGTTTTATTTTAGTTTTAGAGACAGAGACTCACACTGTATATATTTTTCCCGTTGTTTTTTTCTTCTTTTTTTTTAAAATTATTATTACAGTTACTATAACCACCTTGCCTCTTAATGTGTTTAAAAAAAAAAAGTACCTCTGCATTTTTCAATGATTTGATCAGACTCTGTACTGTGTCCTCATAGGAGCGCCCTGTCATACGACCAAGTTTTTCATACATGGCTCCCAGGCAAGCGATTGCTGCCCTATTATCCAAATGAGTACAATTAAGAATAACTATTAAAAACAATTTTTTAAAAATGTTTTTAAAAAGTCTTTAAACTAGTATTTGTCAACTATGAATGTATTGCACATGTCTGATCTTGATTGGACACTAGAGCTTTCCTATGTACTAATTATTGTAAGAAAAATATTGTTAAAAATGTGTTCAATTACTTTGTACTATTAGTGTGCTAAAGAGAACATGATTAACACATTTTTTAACATTAACCATTAATAGTGTTTAACTTGTGTTATGTAGTCCATGTTAGGAAAAAATAAGAAGAAAGAAAATTGATTGCTTTTGTATAATGTAACCAACTGGGGAAAAGATTATTTTTTAAATATTTTTATTTATAAGCTATGATTGCAACCCCTTACCCCCCCCCCCCCCCCCCAATATTATGACATTTTTGACTGGACAAAAATATTTGTATTTAGTCTATTCCTTTCTTACTGATGGTAGTCAAAATTAAGTGCAGAGCACTGTACAATATATTAGTAAATACATTTTCCTATTTTCAATTACTGTGAAAAAGAATTATAAATATCTTTCAAAGATTTTTTATTAAATCTGTCTATACTGTACTTATTTATTTACTTATTTAACTGATATACTAAAAAATGACCCAAAAAATTACAGTCTTGATGGTAGATAGCTTGGAGAGTCATCCTTAGACTTTATGATGTCATTGCATTTGTTGATGGTTTCAAACAGATCAAAGGTATCCCCCACACTAAATATAAGGGCCAGGCACCGGGCTAAAAGTTTTCTAGTAGGAGGACCTGGAGACTCTGAGATCTGTGATGTCAATTGCTCAACCAATCGTTTCTGACTTCCTTTAATATCAGACTGAAAATATAGAAATGAGAATAATCATTGTTCACTGAAAGGATAAATCAGAAAAAACAACAACATTATAATGCCATCTACAATTTTGACCTGTAAATTCAAGAAGCCCTTAAATATAAATGTATTTTCTATACTCCTTCAATGGAACACTCTTGTGACACAAATTTCTAATATTTATTTTGTCCCATTAATTGCAGCCTACAATGATAAAACACCTTTATTTTGTCTTCTCTATAAGCCTTTCTCCTTGATGCAAAAACTCCTTTTAGTCCTTCAAGAACTTTTCATTCTTTGTCCCCCCATTTATTTGGTACAGTTAGTGAGCCCCTCCCCTTGCACCCCTTCAACACACACTAGCATTTCTTTGGCTCATCCAAACACACAAATGTGAATGCATGCACATGTGTGCACACACACACACAAACATATTCACAACACTGGCAGTAAAACTCACATATTTTAAAAAATGGAAGTATCTAATGACTTTTATAAAGTGATATTATTATTTTTTTTTTAGAGTTTATAACAGTAACAAAAAAAAAGGAAGAGAAAAAAAAATTTGATGAACATGTTGTATCAAACTTGAAAAATGGAAAAAGAATGAATTGGTGTTCAGCAAAAACAGGCAGACAAGGAAAATGTTTGGATGCATAATCAAAGAATGGATAGACCAGTAACTGGAAGAGATTCTACTTAAGATAGGAATGAAGGAAGATGGTTGACAGATCATGTGTAATGCCCCAACAGTTTAACAGACTAAATAGAAGGAATAGGAAACTTTTTAAAATGTTGAGTCACCATGGCATACTAAAACAATAATGGGCAAGCATGGACATGCAAGAGGGTAAGTCTAATGATAAGGACATAATTAGTTTCATTGTCACCATGTCTTTTAGTTATTTTTTTGGATGTTTCCAAAATTGTGCTAATTGAAAGTAACTTAGATGAATGCCTTTTGGGAAAAGGGCTAATCAATTTTTTAAAAATTAATTTTGTTTGTTATATTATACATCATGATAGAAATTAGTACAGAGCAATAAGGAAGTAATTAATAGGGGACATTTTTTAGCAAGGACTAATATTGCCTAAAAATAACTTAAGTATAACCAATGATTAATAGATCTAGCTTTTTTTTATTTTTAAAACTCAGAAAAAGAGAAAAGAATCACAGGCGTGTGTGTGTGTTTAGAAAAGTAGAAAAACAAAAAGGTGTGGAAAATGGAAAGAAAAAAGTAGGGCAGAGAATAGAAGATCAAAATGTCTTTAATGACACATGATGGACAGACTGAAGGAAAGCTTAAAAGATAAATTATCATGTCTCTTTCAGGTACAAACATCTCATTAGATTGTACAGAAAGTAAACAGCAAAGTAAATAACAAAGTGAAACTAAGGGGAAAAAAAAGAAAAAGAAAATGACCATTAACATTAAAAAGAAACCAGAGTATCAAAATATGGGAAGTTATAACAAAGAGAATAAAAGCATCACAATGAAGGAAGCCATGTAAAGAATAAATAGAAAGATATAATGCTAAAGGAATGCAGAATATGAATGAAGTAAGGAGCCCAGAGGCAGATGTGCTTGATTAAATCAAATCTTGGAGGGATAGTTTTGTGCATAATAAATGGGTTTAACACTTTCCATTCATGATTTAATGTTCCTCTCTAGCCAACAGGCCAACAAAACACAACAGTTAATTTTAGGTCTAGCACTTTTCTGTTTTGTACATAGAAGTTCAGATTGGAGAATGTCAACTTCAAAAATTCATTCATGAATAGCAATGACAATATGACTATTGCTTATTAAATTATATATTTTTTTCTTTTTTTTTTGAAATTTTAAAGACACTAATGGTTGTCTCTTTCTGACACACAGTGAGGAGCACTGTGATTAAATCCCATGTATTATCCACAATCACAACATATTTGAAAGCCTATGATTACTCTGAAGCTTCCCCCCACACACACTTTTTCAATTTCAAAAGAAGTGAAGGGGTGAGAAGACAGACAGCCCTGGTCCTCTCTCGACCTTTGAGGGACACTGCATGCCTAATACAAACGTTGTTTACCCAGCACAATGATCTAGCCAACACACACCCCTCCCCTTCCCCAAATCAATTACGTTTCTTCCCAGTTCAACTATCAATGAGCCACGACCAATAAATCAGACGGCCTAGAAATAGACTATTTTTCGGGGATAAAGTAAGAAAAAGGAGGGGAAAAAAGCGAGAGAGGCTGGATCCATGCGTAGGGCAGGACGTGGGTGATTTGTTGTCTATCTAGGTCCTGGATCAGCCAGACGCTTCAATGAGAAGATATTGGCATGTCAGGACGACAGAGTGTCAACATGGAGGGAGATACCAGGGTGTGGTAATAGGCTCACAGACAAGACGGAAGCCGTCGCAGCCCCTTTACGAGTACATACAGGGTATGTGCGGGAACACTGAGAACCAATCGGTATGTCAAGGTGTTGGGAAACACGCTACATATTGGCGGGTCTATACAAAGACACGACCATGAAAGTATTAAAACGATATCAAAAACACAGAAGTCAATTGCGCAACAGACATGCGACACAACAGCTTTCACATTTGGCAGGCCAAAAAAGAAAGAGGGTGCGGGGTGGGTAATGTGTGACAAATTGAAATAAATGTTCATACCGCCGCACTACGCTTATTCTTTGTACAAGTAAGGCAACAAGGTCAAAGTGAGATTGTTTCATCTCGGATGTTCAATTGAAGATTTGTATAGCCCGAGACCTGTCGAAGGGAGAAGGCGGCAAGCAGAATTGGAACCCAAAACTATCGAGACAACAGAAGTCCAGATCCCATACATGGGCGTAGCCTGGGTTTATTTTTTCGGAAAAGAGGGGGGGGGTTGTTGGCGCTATAATGTACATACCGGCGTTCGCAAGGACATCGCTGTTTATAGTGCGGTCTTGCCACCGTATGTCCATGATTATGCCAAAGAAGATAGCAAATAAAGTATAGGCAAGTCTTGCTTCATATTTTCTATTGACAAAAAATGATCAGTCAGGCCTTTTTGTCCCACTAAAGAGTTAGTCGGTCAAGTAAAACTCGTGCAAAGATCTTTCCTACTACTGACAGAAGTGTAAAGGCTCGATAGTTGGAGCAGTTAGACTTGTCACTCTTTTAGTAAAGGGATATGATAACAGCATCTCGATGTTCAGATGGAACAACGCACTTCTCCCAGCATAGAGCGAGAAATTCTGTTAGCCTCTTGAGTTAAGGGCAACACTTTACATTTAAAATATTTCAGCCGGTAGTCCATCAGAGACAGGTGTTTTGTGTCTTCTGAGTTTATGAATTGCAGCTTCAACTTCCTCAAACGCCGGTCAATCAAGCGCTCCTATCTCTCATATATACAGTAGTATTCACCTCAAACCCCCAATTGGCTACTCTCACGGTATTTATTGACTATAGTTTTCAATTTAATTTTTGTTTATTGTAGGGGGGGGATTAGCTTTGCGGGGGAGGGGGATTTTATTGCCCGGGGGGGGGGCTTTAGTGTACGCCCATGCTGTACGAACAGATAACCATCAGTAATTCGTAGGCAGACAAACACAATTATACCCAACAGAAAAAAAGTCTAATTAACATGGAAAGAACATACTAGGTATCGAAAAGTATGGCATACTAAATTGTTCATAATTTTAAAATATTTAATTCATTTCGGGTATCGAACCCGTGACTCCGTCAGCCGCTTCAACGTACGATTTTTCTGATTCGGCCAGCAGGCAAGGCATACTTGTGCGATTATTTTTGGTATGTTCATTATAAGATCTAACACTCGACCTAAAATTCTGATTTAGAAATCTTAAGCTCTATATCTATTTCTAGATGTAGAATATAGATGTATGTAATCTAGATTCTAGATTTACGTACAAATATTGATAGGCCTTCAAATCTAGACTTACAAGACGAGGCGCACAATTTCCCTGAACATTATTGTATTATACTCTTGAATCAATAATGCCTTACATTCGAAAATTCCCGAGTGCGATAGTCTTTTTAAGTACGCGATAGTCCTTTCAAAACCGTTGTTGAATCTAGTCTCTAGCCAAATTTACATTTATTTATTTTTTATATTGAAAAATTAAAAAGGCCAAACTAGAGTTTTTCCCATGTGGCCAACGATCTAGTCATTCTTTTCTCAGCTATATACCTCAACTGTTTCATGTCTAGGAAAATCGTTAGAGCCTTTTTTAAATCAGCTGTTTAGGTTCCATGAAGTTCAATCTTGAATAGAGGCACTGTAAAAAAGATTGCTATCAATAATTCTCCCAACAAAAATAAAATAAATAAATTGTGAAGCTAAGAACTACCCGAATCAAATTTAATCCCAGTATCAAGTGTAACCACGGTCGAACTACCGATTAAAAAAAAAGTCTATGGGTTCAAGAGCAGAATAAAACCAGGCTTACAAACACCAGATTGACATGACCTAAGGAAATCGTATTTCAACAGAATGCTTAAGTTTTGTAAGCAAGAGAATTATAGAAGAAAAAAAAAAGACTTCGTTGATGAAAAACATTTCAACTTTAAAAAAAAGGTACATTCTTTAAACTTAGAACGTCTTTTACAGCAACTGGTAAGGTAAGAGATTACTATCGGACAGAGAAGGCAATGGTTTCCATTCACATGGTGAAGGATGAGTGCAGTATTTCACGTGACTACGCAGACCCAGTTGCACCCTTTTTATCACTTCTGATGCAGACAAAGTCGTTGCCGGGGTTCTCTTTTCGCTTGTCTTCGGGTTTCAAGTGTGGATTTCGTGGCTTCGTGGGAGCTCTTCAGCTGCTGTTTCAGATTTGATACTAGTTGCTTGCCAGTGAGGCGCCGTGCTGATTTGTAAAGCGCTTTCAATTGGCACCTCTATTACCCTATAATCCTTAGCTAGCGAAAAAAATATCGTCTTGAACATGCGTCCATCCTTCATAAAGAATAGGTGTCCGGCCCAAAGCAGCTATCGAAGAGTAATAGAGCCTCTACGCAGATAGCAATACAGATTTATCATCGCCTTTCATTGGGACAGTGAAAGGCGCCACCTTAATTGAAGTAAGCCATCTACATTCATTTGTAATGGACAACATTCAGAGTGTAAAGACGATCCCTTTTTTAATGTACCGGTATAATCACATTCAACTCTTTGTATTTAATATTGGCCGGTTATAAAAATATCCATCTTAAAGTTTGGATGTATATTAAAGAATAAATATGTCAACCCCACGCAGAAGACAAAATTGACTTACGCAGTCACGTGACAAGTATCGTGGCTGATAATTTCTTTTGAACTATTGCTTGTCCACAGTTACATTGACTCCCCCCTCCCCCACGTTTCTCCCGATGCCTGTTAAGAATAATAAAAGGCTAAAGTGCTGTTGGCCTCAATGACTCAGTGTGATCTATGAATAGATTCTGGGGCTTGTTAAATATCAAGCAGGAGGAGGGCATATTGGTCACCCTGCTGTGACGTCAGATGCCAACTCCAGAAACAGATTCGCTCGTGAGCACAGCGGTATAACATTGTAGAAGATTTGTATTTAGACTCTCTACTAAAGAAGTTTTAATGTTTCGACTCTTCACTATTAGTGCTTGTAAGACTTTATCAAAGATTGAGATCTATCTTTGCCACACAATACTTGTTTTTTAGCGGCCCCCGAAAGGGGAAAAGACGCTATTAGTTTTGTGCGAAATGTCTGTCCGTCTGTCCCGTTTAGATCTCGTAAACTAGAAAAGATATTGAAAATCCGACATCACAATATTTTAGACCATTCAAAGTTCTGATGCAACGGCTACTTTTTTTTTCTGAAAGCGAAAAATCTTATTTTTAAAATCAGTTATGCAAGCAGTTTTTTAAAGAGAAAAAGCTAATTAGTATGCATCATAATTTAGACCTAATTTAAAACGAATAGTAATCTTCTAAACTGCATTTTCCTAAACTTTTTATTCATTGCGGAAATATTTTTTTTTGAGGATTCGAATAAGAGATTCCGGTTAGTAGATGCCTATAGAGAAGTAGAGGTCACGGGCCGGGTCACCACGTTCAGGGACAAAGCACACCAAATAGAAACACGGATAGATAGAGTGTATGTGCCAAGGGCGTGCAAAACAAAAAGTGTAACACATCTCGTAGAGACGTTACAATATACAGACCACAAAGGAGTCTTAGTGGAACTGCTGAACCCAAAACTAAAAAACAAAAAACAAAAAACACCGATCTGGAAACTTAACAACGACCTCCTAAATGACCCGCTCTATTTAAAAACAATCGCAAACCTCCTCAAAAATATAATACATGACTCAAACACACCCTATTTCAAAGTCACAGAAATATGGACGCTAATTAAAAGCTCCATTAAGCAGCAAAGCCAAATACTGGCCACACTAGTCAACTCAAAAAGGAAAAAAGAAGAGGAAAGACTTAAAAATTTACTAACACACGAAGAAGACGAAGCAGCCAAAACACACATACTAACACAACTAGAAGAACTATTTAACTATCAATACAAAGGAGCGGAATTGAGGTGCAAAAGTAAAAAAATAACCGAAGGGCCTAACAAACTTTTTTTATCAGCAGAACAAAACATTCAAATTGACAGAACTATTGACAACATTGTTGATAGTAAAGGAGAAACTATACACGACATGGACAAAATAACAGACACATTTACTAAACACTTTACTAATTTGTATGACAAGGAATTGACGGACGACAACGCACAAAAAGTATTTTTACAGAACTGCAAAGAAATACCAATGACAGAACAGATAGAGACAGACGCTCCCTTTACGCTAGACGAACTGAGAGCTGCTTTAGATACAACACAAAACAACAAATCCCCTGGGCCAGATGGTCTGACGTTTGAATTTTACAAAGCCTTTTTTCCCCAAATAGGACCCCTACTATTAAATCTATACAGCGACATGTTAGAGACAGAACAGTTACCTAGAGATTTCAACTTAGCATACATCACACTTCTACCAAAAAAACAAGAAAACAACACCTCACCTAGCGACTTTCGACCGATCTCACTTCTAAACACCGACTACAAACTCCTGACGAAAATGATTTTTCTAAGACTAAAACCCCTCATACCACACTTAATAGGACAGGATCAATACTGTAGCAACCCAGACAAAAACATCGACGAACTTAACCATTTTTTAAGAGACATCATATATTACTGTAAAGACAAAGACTTGAAAGCAGCCCTCTTTTCTATTGACCAGGAAAAAGCCTTTGACAGAATAGACCATGACTACCTTTTCAAAATACTAGACAAGACGAAGACAGATGGAAGAATGAAGAAATACATAAAGCTAGTTTACACTGATGCCACAAGCAAACTCATAATAAACCAAACCCTTAGTGGCAGTATCCCTATTAGAAGATCTGTAAGACAAGGGTGTCCCCTTTCTCCCTTTTTATACACCCTTTGCCTAGAACCCCTTTTAGAAACCATCAGGCTAGATAGTGGAATCACGGGGATAAGAATCCCAGGCCCCACGCCCGTAGTTAAAGTTAAAGCATACGCTGATGACACCACCCTTTTTCCCTCCTCAGAAAAAGACATAGCCGCAATCATAGATAAGTTTATTCAATTTGGGAGGGCAAGCGGGTCAAAAATCAACATAAATAAATCTTGTATTATGGGATTGGGCAGGTGGGAAATACCCTCAAACATCCCCTTTAACATTAAAATAGAGAAGGAAATTAAAATATGCGGCATCGCGTGGACAAGCAACCCAACATATTACCACACACAGCAGTGGGAAAATATTTTAAAGAAAACCAAAAACACACTTAAAAGATTTCACTATGCAGCAACTACTATATTTGGTAGAGCAATACTAGTAAACAACCTGGTCATCCCTAAGATAGTTTATTTAGCAAACATCACAGAACCTCCACCAACTTTTATACCAAGCATAAACACAATCATTAGGAATTTTATATTTAAAAGCACTATCAGAAACATTAAACACACAACACTTATACAAAACAAAGAGGATGGGGGATAAACTTACAGGACATCAGAACCAAAATACAAGCACTTAGATTAAAATACATAGGACAAGTAGCCAAGAACCCAAACAATTTTCCATTAACAATATACTATTACGGCTTAAGGTTAAATAAAATAATTCCAATAAAAAATGACACCCCACACCACTTTGGTACAAACACACATCCATTTTACAGATCCATATCAAGAATACTCCCCGGCAATGAACATCTAATACACAGTAAATTAAAAGACACATATACAACACTTAAGAAACAGTTACAAGAAAGATTATTCAATAGGATCAAATGGAGTAGAGAGTTAGGTGTAATAGATTTCAGAGACACTTTTACAAATCTACACAGCAAACACATTACACCCAAAGCCAGAGAAATAACATACAGACTAATCTTCGGGATGACCCTGTAGGAAGGAAGAAAAGAAATGTACACACATGTGTTTTATGTCACACAGATAATAGTAACAATGAAAGCCATATGTTTTTAAAATGTAAAATATTTGATAATGTTAGATGCACTATGAAAGACCTACTAGAGGCAAACTGTAACACCAATGTTAATCTTAACCTAGCTATTGTTTTAAATAAATTGCCTAAAATCAAAAGTAAGATGATTCATAAATTTAATCTAATAATAGTGAGTGAATACAGATGTCTTGTGTGGCACAGTAGAATTAAAGTTGTTAATAACAATGTATCTTTAAATCCTTATAATCTAGAGTTAATATTTAGAAAAATAATTGAACATAGAATTGATAACTATACTGGTTAGATAGAAATTGCAATTATTGTATAATTTATTGTCCTTGACTAAATTGTCAGACCTCGGATATAAAAATCTAAATACTGTAATCAATCTGTAAAGCTACTCTATTGGTATTATGTCAATTAGTTTAAGTGGTTATGCGAGTGTGTGAGAGTGTGTATATACCTGGGTTAAAGAGAGTTTGGGCTGAGAGATGCGGGATAGGAATCAAATTGAACTTTATTTATCTATGGAAAACTACTAAAGAACTGTCTTTTAAAGGGAAGTCAACACTTTTGAAGAATTATTTCTCCCTCGTGGTTACGTCCTCTTTGATCACATGATCGGAGAGCATGTCACAAGTCAACATCAAGTGTGTCTGTACTACACTCAAAGAACACGGCAAGCCCGTGGAAACGTAACAAGAACACTATGACAATGTCTATATCTTAGCGGCAGCCTCATCCTAGACATACTGGGAAACAAAGGAACAAGACGCAACTGAATGGAGCCTGCGAAGAGACTAGAAACAAAAATAACCAAAACCAATAATCCTAAAGAATATAGACAAGGGCAGACAATTGAAAGTCAAGAATCTTTTATGAATAATGTAATATTTTAAGACAAATTAACTATTTTTTATTTATTTATTAATTTTTTTAAAACCCCTCGTAATGAGAGGAAAAAGAATCTTAAATCGACACCCCTATCCTGAAATAATTTACACATGACCCTCCTAACAGAACCCTGAACAATTGTGCTACAGCAGTACCTTTGCTTGGTTAACTATCCCAGAATGACTCTAACAGACCCAAGGGCCACCTTGATGATGCCAGAGTAGCCCTCTTACATCTCAAGGAGACCTTTAAAAAATTGTCGTGAGAGGGATTAACCTGGTCCCTGATCAGTCTTTTTTTTTAAAATACATAAGGCATACAGGGCAGCTGTATACAACCCTATATTAGCTTGCCTTGCCTAATTACTTGCTATTACCTGGGAACATAGCATTGCTTCAAAGTCAATTTCCTGAAAGATTGTTAATGTTGCCATAAAGTAACAACGACAAATGCCAAGTGCTTAAAAGGAAAATAAACTAATTGGATACAATTACACTACAGAGTTCTTTTTGCTTCGTTTAATTTTTTGAAAATGTCTACAATATAAGATAACTTAAATTCAGTTTGACTACAATTGACAACCTTAGCGTTGTCAAATTAGTAGATATTAAATGAATTGTAATTTCTTGACCACTCATGTTTTATTTTTTTTATTTTTTTAAAATGTCTACAAATTAGTAGATATTAAATGAATTGTAATTTCTTGACCACTCATGTTTTATTTTTTTATTTTTTTAAAATGTCTACAAATTAGTGGATATTAAATGAATTGTAATTTCTTGACCACTCATGTTTTATTTTTATTTTTTTTAAATGTCTACAAATTAGTGGATATTAAATGAATTGTAATTTCTTGACCACTCATGTTTTATTTTTATGTTTTTTAAATGTCTACAAATTAGTGGATATTAAATGAATTGTAATTTCTTGACCACTCATGTTTTATTTTTATTTTTTTTAAATGTCTACAAATTAGTAGATATTAAATGAATTGTAATTTCTTGACCACTCATGTTTTATTTTTATTTTTTAAATGTCTACAAATTAGTGGATATTAAATGAATTGTAATTTCTTGACCACTCATGTTTTATTTTTATTTTTTTAAAATGTCTACAAATTAGTAGATATTAAATGAATTGTAATTTCTTGACCACTCATGTTTTATTTATTTTTTTTATTTTTTTTTTAAATGTCTACAAATTAGTGGATATTAAATGAATTGTAATTTCTTGACCACTCATGTTTTATTTTTATTTTTTTTAAATGTCTACAAATTAGTGGATATTAAATGAATTGTAATTTCTTGACCACTCATGTTTTATTTTTATTTTTTTTAAATGTCTACAAATTAGTAGATATTAAATGAATTGTAATTTCTTGACCACTCATGTTTTATTTTTATTTTTTTTAAATGTCTACAAATTAGTGGATATTAAATGAATTGTAATTTCTTGACCAAAAAAAAAAAAAAAAAAAAAAAAAAAAAAAAAAAAAAAAGAATAAGAGATTGAGCATTTTCAAAACAATTAGATCAATTATAAGACATCAGGGTATACGGTATTAGTTTACGAAGACTAGAAACGCTAAATCATGTTTCTCTTCTATTTTAAGAATATGCAGAAAAAAATGCAGATAACAAATATGTAATTTGATTTCCTCAGAGATCAATAGTTTTTTAAATATAAATTTTTAAGTTTTATTTCTTATTACCATATATTGTCATTGGAAATACGCCATTTTGGTTTTAAGGCTTAATACTAGACTATCTCCCTTGAATTACTTGCCAACATTTTTCTGTTGCTGTTTTGTCTTTCTTTCTAGCAGCTATTAGATCTGATATTAAAATTCATTTAAAATGATAGCATAAGAACAAATAACTCTCTTTATTATAAACATTTTTTAGACCTTCATTTCAGTAAATACACTTAAAAATGCATAAGTTGACAGCATAAGAATAGAAATCTCTTTTTAAAAAGTTATTGAAAAAAGAAGAAACATTAAAAACAACATGGTGGTCAGTAAAGGTATCTGAGCATCTAAACTATTACCGACATCAGTTAGGCCAGGGGAGGCGCGGTGGCTGAGCGGTAAAGCGCTTGGCTTCCGAACAGGGGGTCCCGGGTTCAAATCCTGGTGAAGACTGGGATTTTAAACTTTGGAATCTTTGGGCGCCTCTAAGTCCACCCAGCTCCAATGGGTACCTGACATTAGTTGGGGGAAAAGTAAAGGCGGTTGGTCGTTGTGCTGGCTACATGACAAAACAGATGAACTTTGCATCATCTGCCCTATAGACCACAAGGTCTGAAAGGGGAACTAGTTAGACCAGGTTCACATCTAACTTTACATTCACTTTCACCTATCCTTTGATCTGCGGGACCGTTGGGGCACTACACAAGATCTGTTAACCTTCTGTCTCCATTCTTATCTCTCATTTGTCTTTGATATAATTTCATTCGGATGTTCTTTCTGAAAATATTGAAGCCTGTCTGGGTGGACCACTTCGGGGGCCGATTTTGAGTTTGTGTTTCCACACAAACTGTCTTTTGTAACCTTGTTACAATTACTTTTGTAACTATTATTTTTGCAAGATACTTGTTAGTCACTAGGATTACTTTTTTAAAATTTGTTTTCGACATTTTTGAAACCACAAATGTCACAGCATAAAAAGTTACAATGAGGCATCTTTATCCTACACTTATATCTCTGAACTGAACAGTGTGCACGATTTAGAACGTAACTACTACTAACGATTGAGTAAAACCCACTGGGAGATGAATAACAATACGAAGACCAGTAAAAGACCACAAGTTCAAAAATATAGAACACGTTCTCAACGTAGTGATAAAAACTGTTTAGCACATGAAGCTAGTAGGTAAACGTCCATCTTGCCATAGTGTAGTACTTAATAGTGGAGTATGTATCTCAGTGGTGACTTGTGTTGACCGCTACATTCTCGTCAACGTTCATGCACAACTAAGAGAAGCCAATGTTACTGTCAACATTCTCTCTCGCCCCCAGACACCAACACGCACAATCCTAGACACGATCAGAGGGAAAGAATGTGCCAGCAGCCAGTGCCTTTATAATGGTGAGGGAAATAGCAACTCTCGCCAACTGTACCACCTACATACCAGCGTGTTTCTTTACGTTCTAACGACATACCGCCCGCCGTAGCATGTTGAAATAGTACGGTCAACAAACGCAACAATATATAACGAAACATAAAGAGATGTGCATAACATATACAGAAACAAGAAACGAGCACATCACAAGCTAAGTTACTAAGTGACCGAAGTAATACAAACACACATAATGAATTCTTATATCTAAAATAATTGAGTGTCCCAATGGTATTCGTGTAAAATAAAAGCATACCTTTTGTAGAAGAAAACTAGAATTTAGAATTCTACCAGTTTATAGTGCCAGCGTAACGATTTTCTTTTTTCACTGACAATTCAATGAAAGTCTTGTCAAAATTACATCTTGCCTCATAAATATTATTTAAACGATAAAAGCCAAACATTAACATATTTGATACGACATGTGCAATATTTCAAACTATTATATTCAATATTATAAAAACGATAAAAGTTAAACATTAGCACATTTGATACGACATGTGCCATATTTAAAACTTTTATATACTTCGTCCATCGTGGTTCGATGATGACCACTTTGTCATCCAGGAGGCTGAGGGTTTTGCACTGGGGTTTTATGCTTCCTCGTGTGGTTGGCGAGACCCATGTGAGCCCGGAATATTCGGCTGCACACTGGGCAGGTTATTCCAGCTGGAGCTAGTGTCGTGGGCCTTGCTTTTCTTCTCTGGCGTTTTACTTCTGCCAGCGTTGTTCTCTTTTCCTCAGCAACCTGTGCTCCAGTTTTCACAGCGCGACGCCATGATGCTCTGTCATGTGCCTCTGTCTCCCGGGTGGCTGGGTCTATGCCGAACGCCTTCAGAGAAGCTTTGAGGGTGTCCCTGAAGCGCTTTCTTTGACCACCTTGCGAGCGCTTTCCTTCGCTTAGTTGGCCATACAAGAGTCGTTTAGGGATGCGGTGGCCTTCCATTCTACAGACGTGTACTATCCATCGCAGCTGGGACTGCATCAGGATTATATGGATTGTATTGCAGACCAGCTCTTCCAAGGACTTCAGTATCTGGTATTTTGTCTTGCCATTTGACTTTCAGAATTTTTTTTACACATGACATGTGGAAGTGATTCTGTTTCTTTGCATGTTTTCTGTACACTGTCCACGTTTCTGATGATGCACTGATGATGCGATACGCAGGTCGATTTCATTATCAATCTTTCCGTTTCTGGAGAGTGTGCTGCCAAGATATGTGAATCTGTCCACTGCGTTTATATCATGTCCATTTATCTTGATGCTAGGATCCGATTAGGATTTCCCAGGAGCAGGTAAATATAAGACTTCAGTCTTATTTGTGTTAATGGTAAGGCCAAAGTCTAAGCATGCTCCTGAGAAGTCAATGACAATGCTCTGCAGATCATTTTCAGAGTAGGCATTTGGGGCACAGTCGTCAGCAAAAAGCAAGTCCCTGATTACTGCTGAATTTTTTTTTTATTTTGCTTTGAGCCGCCTCGGGTTGAATAGGCCACTTTTATATTCAAAAAGCAATAAACAAGTCTTTAACGAGGATGTGTTTAATTTGGTTGCTGACAACTCCATAACACATGGATTATTCAAAGCGCTCAGCGGGCGCTAAAATCAAGACACCACTAAAAAATCAATTAGGAGGCTTGAAGTTACTAACAGAACATCGGCGCTGGAGAGAAAAACAGCTCTCAAGAGACTGGCTTAACTAGCAGAGACCACCACTACCGATAAACACAAAGATAAAAGCGAAGACATAATCGGGAGTTCCCAAACCGACTGACTGTGAATGCCATTGAGTTATCAGCACCGCTTGTTTCATTATCTCCTGGCTTCAGAGGAGTTAAGGTCACTTAGGGACTGCTTATCCACGTCATTAAAGTAATCGGGTGGATAACTTGGACCTAACACAAAGCACGCGCAGCTAGTTTATGTCATTCTTCAGTATATTTAAATAGAAAAAAAAGGGATTTTTTATTCTAAAAGAACCTCATTGAAAAGTCTTTATACATAAACATAACAAAAGACAAAAAAAAAAACAAAAAAAAACGAACCCTAAAATCCGAGTTAGATAGCTGGACGTTAGAAAAACAAAGAAATGGCAACTGAAGAGAAGTTAGTAGCACTTTGTTTATAGAAGCTGGAAATTCTAAGTATTTTTTTTTAAATAAGCTGGACATTCTAGATATCCTATACTCTTAAGAGAGCAATTCTTGTATAATGTATATATACACAAGAATTGCACTCTTAAGAGTATAGTATATATATAAATTTTATTTCGAAAACGGCTCTAACGATTTTCTCTAAAATTTCACGATACGTGCATAATAGTAAGAAAAAAATTCTCAACACATTGGCCACATCGGGAAAACTCGAAGTCGACCGTTATATCGCTTTGAAAATGGCTCATTATCGAAAAATTAATTTTGGCTAGAATGTTTTATGAATGAAATTTTCAATATGATGTCAATGGGAAAAAAACTTGACACCACTTACGTCACTAGGCTCACAGCAGTACACTAAGACTTTTCTTTGCAAACAAGAAAAAGTTTTAATGATTCATTTGGCGTAATTAAACATTTGCGCACCATCTTATTGTACATTGATCCATTATGAAACTATGGAAGAAAAATAATGAAATTAAATATCTTTATGTATGATTAGTTATTGTGTTTTAAAGGCTTTATAAATTGTTTGCACTTTAATTGCATACACCCGTAGGTAGCTTTTACTTTGTTATTATTGCAATGTGTTTAAGCTTCGAAGTCTTCTGTCCCATACCAAAACATAAGAAATGGTCATAACACAGCTTATTTTTGCCTTACTTGCACAACCAGGGCCGGCCCTAACATTTGCGGGGCCCTATGTCAAATGGATTGCGCGCGGACCAGTAAGGGTAGGGATAAGAATAATAAGTGAAAATAAAGATTTTGTATAGAATGTAAATTCGTATTTGCATTACATTTTTATTAAATGAAAGCTGACGATGCCGTTTTTTTATATCACGCGTAGGACTGGCGTTTACCATATTGATTGACACCCCAAAATGACAATTTTGTCTTTTTAAGAACATTTGTATGAGTTTCAGGAGATTTCCAGGAGCTCCTTGAAAACAAGGAGACCACGAGAACCCTATTATAAATTATAATGGTTTAATAATTTACACCTAGAATTAGCGCGGGGCTTTTGAACCTTTGCGTTCCACTGTGGCAGCATAGGCCTAAGGCTGGCCCTGATGATATCCAGCTCGCGATCAACGAATTTTCATCACGCTGCTGCCTTTTTTTTTGTTGGTTCACCTATAAACCTCGGGAAAACAGAAGTCATGTTCCAGAAGTCACCCAATAAAATCTACTCAGCCCAAAGATCACCACGCATAGACATCTCTTAAAGTGGTAGATAATTTCACATTATCTTGGTAGCATAGTATCAAATGACTCATTGCTATGGTTGATATGTGATCAGGGATAGTCGTGCTTTTGGACGCCTCCAAGCGAGAGTGGGGCGAAAATAAATCGCTCCGCCTGTCTACAAAAATCAGTGTCAACAAGTGATTCTCTCAACCCCTCTATGTGATCTGAG
The DNA here is from genome assembly GCA_036873155.1 of Biomphalaria sudanica. NCBI lineage: Eukaryota > Metazoa > Mollusca > Gastropoda > Planorbidae > Biomphalaria > Biomphalaria sudanica. The sequence continues at coordinate 305,835 of JAZGLO010002808.1, forward strand.
ACATGAGTACTTTATAGAAAGCAACTAAGACTTCTTAAACGACTTCACCAAAGACCGCAATACAAACAGCGATATTATTTCAAAATGGTATGAACTTCTTGTAATCCGACAGTCACACTTTGCAGGGCACTTATACCGTATGGGGGACGAACATATTTTTGGCAGTCTTTTTTTTTTTAGTAAGCTAAAAGGTTGTCGGAGTAACAGAGATGCCTCACAATAATGTTTCTTTAGAATACTAACGCGATGTTTTTAAGTCTCTTAGGGAAAAATGCGCGATTTTACTTTGTTACTAGGTGCACGTTTTACACTATAACGTAGAGATTTTGCATCACTCGATGATTCTTACTAAAGCCATAATAATAAGGCATGTCTTCGAGTACGAAGATTAGTGATGAATGCAGTATTTACCGTGTCTGCGCAGCCCCAGCTGTGACCTACATCTTTTGCCACATTCAGGGCAAGCATAACCATTGTCCGCAGGTGGTAGATTTAGATTTTCTTTTCGCCGTCAGCGTTTGTCCTCGGCAGCAAATTTTCTTTTGGTCTCAAATGTGTATCACGCAGCCTTCGTGAGTGACCTCCAGCTGTCTCGTTCGGAGGCCGAATACAAGCAGGTGCTCTCTTCTATGTCAGCCAAGAAAAGTTGACGCCTAAGCTGGTCTTTGAAGCGTTTCCGTGGGGCGCCTCTGTTACGTCGACCACCTTTTAGCTCACCAAAAAAAAAAAAGACTGCCTTTGGCATACGTTCGTCTCCCATACGGGATACGTGCCCTACCCAGTGCAACTGTCGGACCATAAGAAGTCCCTCTATACTGTTCATATCGGCGTTGGCAAGGACATCACAGTTTGTAGTGCGGTCCTGCCACCGTATGTCCATGATGGAGCGCAAGCATCTTTGGTGAAAGCACTCAAGAAGTCTTAGTTGTTTTCTGAAAAGTGTCCTTGTCTCAGAGCCATAATGAATATATTAATTACAATATTAAATGTCAGAAAGTAACCATTTTAGAAGTTACACTGCAAAGACTTTATTCTAAGCCTATAATAGCCCAATAGTTTTTCGCAAAAGAAGCAATGTAAAACGTGAGCTGTGGTTTTCTATAGACCTACTGCTGGGGGGGGGGGGGGGGACTTTCTATTCTAATCGCCATGTACAATTACATTTAGAACTGACAACGCAAAAGCAACTCTTTGGATTGATAGTCTTTACCCCATCGTTCATTTTCGTAATTACAACAATATTCCCAAAATGACCTCGGGTATGTATCCTTAACAAATTATTCATCCGAGCGAGGCTCGGTCACCTGATATTTTTTGTTTATATTAGCTGGAAATTCTAAAACTTCTTTAGTTTGGAACTTGGAACCATGGGGTGAACAAAATTAGTTGTTTTTTTTTAAATGAAAATATTAAAATGATACTAATCATCTTTACAAATAAAGGAATAATACAAATTTTGTATTTATATTTTTTTTCCCATCAGAATCACTTTGTATTCGAGGTGACGCAAGAGACAACAGGGATAACGACGGTGGGGAGAGAATTGTTTTACTATAGGCTGAGACAACGACACTCAAATACTATAGGCTTGAAAACAAGGGTAAGAATGTCTCCAATCGGTGGTACTGAGCCACACGACGAGATGGACTTACGCCCTAGAAATATGTAAACCGAGTAGCGCTTGTTTATGATGTTGAGCTCAGGCATCTGAAATTTGAAACAGACAATTCGTAGACTTGCTGCCTTTGATGCAATGATGAGGGCACTCTGTTAGACAATACGTTACTGCTATGACAAAATAAACAAAATGACTCGCTAATTACCAATGCGTTTTATTGAGCAGCTTTGGTGAGCTGTAAGGGATGAATGGTCATGTACTCTGTCCTCGTGTCTTCGATCAATAGTGAGTGTGGACAGCTTGTGGTCAGTGTCACCTTAGCAGTGTAGGTCAGTTATTCATACATAACTCCTGCGTGTATATTTTGTGGAGAGACTAATATGTTTGTTATTAAAGAATATTATTTAATGCATGTGACAATCAATCTCTTCGGAATAGTACCGCACATCCAACTTTGACGGCGCATATACTAATTACATCTGAATGTTGTAGTTCAAGAATTGTATGTAACATTGTGAATTTAATGTTGTGATACGTGTAGCTTTACTGTGCTAATGTTCTACACGTGGATCAGTGGCAATTGATAGCAAGAAAAATCAAATTAGAAAATGGCTAAAACTGAAATAGCCCACGAGCAATTAAAAAATTGCTTGTGACAAACAAAAGAAAATATGTTCGTGTGATTAAAGTCAATGCATGACTGGCTTTGTTATTTTAATAAAAAGAAACAGAAACTTTTCATTTTGGGAGAGGCTTATCTGTACATACATATACCTATCAATTCTAGCCAGCAACAATAAAAGCAAAACAAATATTTCAACAAAACAAAAGTAATGAATCAGGCATGAAAAGTAGACCGATTGTAAAAGAAGATATCTATAATCCAAAGCCACTACACTCACTAGATTGAAGTAATGACCAATTTATATTAGGCTTTAGCGATAGTCCACAATGCACACACACAAAAATATAAACAAAATAAAAATAAAAAAAAATCTTAAATGTGATGTCAACTAAACCCCCAAAGCCTTAGTTTCAATACAGCTTGCTTCCTATTAATTATGCAATCATTTTTCGTGTGCCGAGGAGATGTCTAACATGATACAAGTAAGTTATATACATTCAACAACCAAATTTTAACGCTTTAAAAACAAATGAATTCTTTTCAACTGCAGCAGGAAGGTGCAAACAGCGCGTGGATCTAGTCTTTTAATGCTACTATACACACACTAGGGCAGATGATTCTTTGCTTACAGTACACTTACGGAGAACGTTTTTCTAGACTAAAGCCTGTCGATGGTGTTTTATAGCTAGCAAAACGACCAAACACATTTAATCCCCCTCACACACACATTTAATCTCTCTCTCTCTCTCCAGTCAAGGTCAGATACCATTCAGAGCTGGATCTCTGAGATTTCAGTTCAGACGTCAAATCACGAATACAAATCTTATCCACGTGCCTTCGAGCGCTTAACCCCGTGACCACCGCGTCCGATAAAGAAATGAAAGATTTTATTTTTGCTAGTTAAATATATAGCCTAAAAAAAAAGGCAACACCCCTATCTCTCATTGCATCTGTTAGTAGCGCTATCGAGTTAAATCCTACGTGAAAATGAATGCGAACTCTCACTAAGATCTAATCAAGTGTGTACCTGAAAGATCTACATTATAAAACTGACTTGCAGCTGCTGTGGTATTGAATATACCTGCTTAGCTTATTCCTACAAGTCAAAAAAAAAAAAAAAATAATCTCTAGATAACTACAGATAATGGAAACGTTGGTAGCAGGTAGCATTAAAAGATATAGGAAAAAATGATTCGCCCATGAGATCATACATATTTCAAAATATTTGCAATTAGATTATTTATTTTACTAATACACTTTTGGTGTTGCTTTTTTTCCCCAGCAGAGAAAAAAAATCTATACATAATGCATGTTTTATTTTGGAGTTAAAAATAGAGAAGTGGTTTAAAAAAAAAAGAAAAGAAAGTCGTTTTAAACGCTGCAGCCAGTCTTAGAGAAAAGGAAGCAGGAACGATAACCACAGATGACAGAAAGTAAAAAAGTGTTTCCTATCAAGCAACTTGCGGTGGTGGTGATGTGAAGAATGAGTGGGAGGGGAGATAACCCTATAAACGGGGGGGGGGGGACGTGTGTGTTGTTGTCAGCTGTGATGAGAGTACAGGGAGAGAAGGAACCGATGTCTGCCAAAGAGATAAGCGAAAAATGAACTGAAACTATCACTAGGCTAAGACTGCACACATACGTGTGAAGAGAAAAGCATGCTGAGGATAACGGGAATCTCACTAACATTATGTAAGATCAAACATATTTTAAGAGAACAAATCTTGTATGCGTCTCACAATTCCCATATGAATACCAGACATCCCCCTTGTCCTTGTCTAGTTCAGTAGTGAAATGTCCACAATGTCATAGATTTTATACATTAAGATCATTAAAATATTTTGGATCGTGGTGGCTGGGTGGTAAAACCACTGACTTTTAAAATGAGAGTTCTCTGGTTTGAACCTTGGAAAAAAAAAAGGGATTTTACATTTCTGGATCTTTTGGATATTCCTGAATCCACCCAACTCTAAGAGGACCCTGCCATTAAAGGTGGTTGGTCATTGTGCTGGCCAAATGGCACCCTTGTTACCCCTCTGCCATAAAAATGATAATTACGCCATCTGTTCCATGTATCACAAGGTCTAAAAGGGGAACTTCACTTTTACTTAACATAAACAGATTCAAAATAATAATTCATAAAGGCTAATATTATTTTTTGTTCAAAACAGTATGGTTATTGTTTTCACTAGTTGAAAACAATAGGTCATGACATGAACCATGGGACTACAAAGCAACAAAGGTAATGTTTATATGTGTCCAGGTATGTAGATTTCTATTTGCTGCATAGGTGAAATCATTAACAAGAAGAAAAAAATAGACAAGGATGTGTAGATATAGAAACTGAGGTCACAAACATCTGTATTGAAATAGATTATAACTTTGTAATATACAAATCTTACAGGTTTTGCAATTACCAATATGATCAATGGTTGTGTGCACAACATACAAACTTCTATCAACTAACTTCACACAAAAAGCACTCAAATGTCCATTAGAAATTAAGGAATGAAAGTTGTAAGATCCTGAATAAATAAAAAGTTACTAAAATTTGAAAATGTATGAAGCAAGAAAGTCAAGATTTCATGAACAGTTTACTTACCTTTTGAGACGCGCTTAAAACTTTATCCAAAAATCTCAACCACTCGAATACAAACACTGGTCTCTTTGAATCTGCTATCCTTTTTAGTGCTTCTTCATTCAGAAGTAAACTATGTGCTAACTCCATGTTTACAAACTTTGTTGTTTTTTTTCTTTTTCCAGAGATTCACGTTTGTCTAAGATTAAGAAACACATTTTTTTTAATACATTTTTTTAATTTACCAAATAAGTAAATTTCACTACTCTTTTATAAGTTGTTTACAGTCTGTTAGGCTCCTCCAAGCTGTGTCTTGTGCAGATAAGGCTAAATGGAGATAACACTCAAATAAGCAAACCAATTAACACAGGCAAAAGGCCAACAATATAAAGATAGCCAACGCTGATAAACAATGTTGAACAAAAAGTTTAATACATAATGAAGGGAACAGTCGAATGTCACATTATATAAATATCTACTTAAAAAACTTAAGCTGACATTACTCTAGAGCTGCCAGTCTTCATAAATCATAAACTTGTTTTACTAGTCGTGTCATTGTCTCTAATAAAAAATCTTCCCCTTTCTATGAACAAATCTCAGAAACTAGAAGAGAAAATGATATTTTAGATCATTAGAAACTCTGCTGCAACGGCTACTTTTATTTTAAAGAGAAAAAATATATTTATTATGCAAATAAGTTGGACATAATTTAAAACAACAATTATAAGTAGTTTTTCATATTATCGCATGAACTGCAGAGCATCAATACTACCATGGAACACAAAACTAAAGGATTTTTTTTTTTTTACAGAAATGTTTTTTCTTGAGGCTTTGATAAGAAATTGACCCTTTACAAAACAATTAGAAGATCAATTAGGTACTTATTATATATATATATATATATATATATATATAAAACATCAGTTAGGCCAGGTTCACATTCATTTTCACCTATCCCTTGGTCTTCTTTTATTGTTCTGTATATTATGCAATGATCTGCGAATAATCTGACATTTCTTCCTGAACTAATGCAATTTGGTAAATCGTTATTATGTAAATTAAAAATAGTAGCAGACCTAAGACTGTTCCTTGATGTACGCCTGAGTTTACTGTTAATAGGGAGAGTATTCTATAGATCTATCGTTTCTATATTTATATTATACTAATTATGGATAGAATAATATATATTATTATTATATTATTTTTATATATATATATATATATATACTAATCTATAAAATTCTATAAATATATTATATATATATAGTCAATATACATATAGTGACTGATATATTATAGTCACTGTTATTATAGTGTCTATAAATCTAGAATATATATAATATATACATACTTAACATATTAAAATTAAACATATAGTATATAGAATAATACAGATCTATTTATCTAAATATAACATTTAACATTAACATTATAACTGATTATAAGTATTAAGTAAATGCATGACGCGTAGGACGTAATCATCTCCTTTTTTGAAGTAACGTTTGTATTATATAAGATATATAATCATACTTTTCATAGTTAGTCTAATATTAATAATAAGTCTAGATTCTAGACCTATTCAAATTCCTATGTATTCAGTCCGACTTTGTCACTAGACCTAGACTTGACTAGATGATAGTAAATCTAGTAGTCAGTAGTCTCAACTCAAGTCCAAGACCAAGTCTTGACTCAAGTAGTCTATATATTTATATAATTATATAATAAAGTATACTGACTACACAGGATAGGCATGGAAAACATCGTTTGAACTACTCACCAATGCATTGAATTTGTGGATTTAGATCCGATACTCTCTTTATCCATGAAGAAAAATAATAATAATATCTAATAGTCTATATATAGATCTAGTGAGACACTCCTAGTAGTAGTAGTGCTAGATTAGATAAATCTGAACATCTAGAATACGATCTCTAAAGAGTACCAACAAAAGTAGGACAGCTCACTGACTGATGATAACATTGGCCAGAATTTTTCTAAATGCTTTAGAAAGTAAAACTAAATATCGGTCGATATTGCTAGATGCTAATCTTTAATCTTATTTGTTATTAATAAAAAAAGTATTCAAGGTTTAAAAAAATATATAAATCTTATATTGGCTCAGTCAACTAAAGTTGAAACTATAAATCCCTAATTTTTTTTCTGGATCTAGATCTATATTTTCTTAGGATTTTTTAAAAATTAAATTATTAGTTTTCTGAAGATAAATAACATGAAATAATCTAGATTTAACTTTATTTAATCAGATTAATTAGTAAAAATGCATTTAGATATATTAACAGTACAAACAAAATCTATTTATTAAATGACCCAAAAATAACAATCGAAGATGTATCTTCTACTTATTTAAAGCAGCTAGACAATCTTAATTGCATCCATGGTTTAATTTAATTAATATATGTTCGACACATTTTGTTATAATAAAAACATTAACCGAAAATTATATATCCTCTAATCATTTATTGAGAAGATAGTCACTGTGGAATAAGATTGTGCTCACACTAGGTGACTAGTGCGAAGAACACCCAAATATTACAAACTGGCAAAAAAAAAAAAAACACTAAAGGGAGAACACCCCAAAACACGATGTGTCATCAAATATTTTTTATCAGTAATTACATACTAGTAACGTAGTCTAGATCTAGATATCGGTAGTCTAATATTACATATGGATGGTAATTTCCGCTTTTAGCTTATATTGATAGATCTATATAGAGATAGAATCTAGTCTAGATTATCTTGTCTAGATTCTAGAGACTCATAATCTAGATCGAGTCTAGTCTAGAGACTCATAATTATTAATAAATATAATATAAGTCAAGCTCTAACTAAATAGGTTCCATTGCATTGTGATCATTTTGAAATTTTTATCGAAGTACCTAACTAGATCTAGTTACTTTTACTATAATAAAGTATAATATATATAATTTTATATATTAATTGACTAGATTACTAGAATACTAGATCTACTAACTACTATCTAATTATCTAGGTAGTCTAGTAATCTAGAACTAGATAGTTAGATCTAGATTGATTAATATTGAGAAATGCTTTCCAATGACTGGCAATGATACCAATTTTATATTGCTGAGTTAATTGTGAGGGAAGTTATTAAATTTTTAGTGGCCAAAAATTAGCCTTTGTCAAGCAAAAAAAAATCTGTGACCGAAACAACTGACAGTTGAACTTAAATTAACTGTATTATAAAAAGTCTTAAAGATATGGTTATGGGGTTGAAACTTCACACTCTTTTACATTAACCAGTATTCTGTTAAAATAAATAAATTAAATAAGACCAAGCAATAAAATCTTTGAAAAAAAGTGAATTAATATATTAAAAAAAGCCTCGACAAAAAATAAAAATATATGTCATTTTGTCATCATATGTCGATATGAGCCAAAAAATCACAAACAAAACAAATCAGAGCTCTGTATTGTGTTTTATTTTGTTTAATTATAATGCTACTGTATTTAAAAAGCTATTTATATGCATCAGATAGATAATTCTTATAAATTATAAATGAAAATAGCGCAGAAAAATATTTCCTAAAATTTAATGACTATAAGTTTCATAAACTTCATTAAAAAAACAGTTTTAACCTCTTTGTAGAGCACTGGCAATTAATCATTTTAAAATGCCTGAAATGCTTTAAAAATTAGATTGTAAATGAAAAATTTCTTGCATCGAACAATAAAATAAAAAAGAAACCTTGCAATTTTTTTAGAAGTTATTAAAAGATTTTTTACTTGAATTGTTGTGCAGTAATAGCTCATCATTTTAAAAATATAATGTACTCATTTATTAACTATTAATTTACATGTATACTAATAGAAAAAAAACAACACACAGAAAAAAAAAATTAATTAATAGTTCGCTGAGCTAAAAATATGAAAAAAAAATTTTAATATTTAATATTATTATTTAAAAAAATTAATTTTTACTTGAAAATTTGCAGATTACAAAGTCATTATAATAAAGACACATTCCCTCTCCATAATCAAGCATTCAAACACTATAAAAGTTAATCTAAATTAAAAATTACTATGTGTGTTTCTAAAAATAGCTCGGGATAGACAGAAATTGACCATTTCCAGTAAATCACAGTGTTGGTTGTTACTAAAAATAGATTTTAACCATCAACTTTGAAAATTAATATCTAAAGAGTGCACTAAGCTACAAAGTTCAAACTTAGCACACAGATATATATTAACATGCTAAATTCAATAGAATTAGTGAGATTGTTGTAACTATAAACACTTTTATTTTATTTAAAAAATAAAATTTTACCATTCTTTGTCTTTGTTAATTTTAATATCAAATATCTTTAAAGTGTGCCAAGAGAATTTAATGAAATTTGAAATATACACATTTCATAATATGATAAATTATTGTAGCAAACAGCATTGTTGTAACTTTTATAGGAAAAAAAGTTATAAAAATGTCAACTTTCACATAAACTTTTGTTAAGAAAAATTTAACAGATTGGCTTCAAAAGCAAATAAAAATGATCTCTGATATCTTATGTTTACAAAAAGTAATCATAAGTAGTCCTGAAATCAAATACAATGTGCTAAAACTTTAATGGAAATGACCACCCCTAGAAAAAGGGTAAAATGTGCTGACACACTTTTCAGCCATTTTTTGGGAGATAAAAAATGGATATAGGTCAGTTTATCGAAGTACCTAATCTAGTCAATGATCAATCTAGAAGTAGATGCTAGTAGAAACATTCTACAATTGTATTTTATATATAATAAATACCAATAAATGTAAATACAAAATCACATTTTAATAGAGTTCTTCATTATACACACAACATTATTTTAGTATGTTCCTTATCACTTGCTAGGTTTAGACAAAGTTTCGAATCAGGATTTAATATTATTAAGTCATAGCCCAAAACTCCAGCAGAATGTTAGTTAATAGCAGTGGTCAATGTTTGAACCTGAGACCACAGAGAAGACAGTTTGTAGTTCAAACCACACAACTTTCTGCGTTTCAAAACTTATTCAAATTTTGATCATTTTTATGTTAATGCAGATCTGAATGTCCATTGCAATGATGACTTGATCTGTAAAGGGGTTACATTTTTATAAATAAGTTGGATCTCATTCTTTGAATAATGCTATTTATTAGAAATTGCAACGTGGAATACATATTAGAGGCCAAAAGAAAATCCACTGACAAGGGAAGACGTAGACGTCGTAAAGAACATTTAAATTGACCACCAGCTGAATATGGTTATGTCTTCGCTGGACGCGGCAAAATATCTAGTTTGCAGCTTGGGCTGCATAGCCATGGAAAATACTGCATTCCTCAATCTTTCGACTCGACTGCCAGCCTTATTTATTAAACACTTTAAATTATTAATAGCTCTGCATTTTTTTTATAACAAAAAAATATATATTCAGTGATAAACTGGCAATAATTGGGTTACTAGAATTTAATAAAATAAATTGTATAACTACATCAACAGTAGCCTATATGCATTACTTAACATTATATTGATACTATAATTTATTTTCCACTTCCCTGACTTCTCAGAGAAAAGAAAAAAAACGACAACTCCTTCTCCAGTAGGATAATCTCTTTCATTTATAGTCTAAACACAATTTAAAACTTTGTTACAGTTACAGATTAACTTGCTAACTTAACTATCTTATAATCTTATGATTCTATTCCAATCAACAAATGAGTCAAGGGTAGATAAATGAAAATTCTTCAATTTTTACATATAGATTTATAGAATTATTTAAGTATAATAGGCCCGAATATACAGTACGAATATATTTAAGTAAGAGTGTAACAAAATCCATATTTCGTATATCAATAATATTATAGAATTGGTAGATCTAGGTCTAATTTTTGCCTTATAGATTAGTTTTTAGAAATATAGATCTAGTATATCTAAATCAGACTACTTTAAGTCTAAGTTAAGGTTTAAGTTAAAGCTATTTGCTAGTGTTGTACGGAGTTGTGACTCTAGATTCAAGCTAAATATAATCGTGTACTACAATAACTACATTGAGAGCTCAACATTGTAATACTTTTTTTTTCCCATATTGGGCCTATTTAGTGACGACTGTAGGTTAATAATCACTATTAAGTGTATAGATAGAGTATATTATTTTAAACTTTGTTTTTCTAGATCTAGGCCCAGCACCTCGATGGGATCAGTCTAGATAGATCTAAATAGATAGGTCTAATCTCTAAATATCCAATACTACTATTACTAGATTTAGACTTCATCTAATTGAATTTAGATCTAAATTTAGGTCTACTTCGTACATCATTTATGATCTGAGAAAAGAACTCTGCTCTTGATCAAAAGCAGTAGATCTAGAACTAGAATAAGCCAGAAGAAGTAACATAAGCCATAAATTGCGTAACTTGACTAAAATGAAACATGTGAACTGAGGCTCGCGGTACTGTGTGGGCTGAAGCGCTGTTCGCTTGGCTAGATCAAGAATAAGCCAACAAACAGTAGATCTAACATGCAAAGCCATAAATTGCGTGATTTGACCTAATTTCCCCAACTCTAACATCCACTTTTTATAAATTGGTGTGTTTTAGTCGCCTTTGTTTTCAGAAACTGGCATTCCAGTAAAAAGGAATACGCTAAGCCATAAACTGAAAAACTTGACCTAATTTCCCTTAATCTACGTCATCGACCTTGGTTGACTGGGAGATACTGATCTCGAATGGCTTCGAGATTGTAAAATTTAATAGTCCCTAAAACGCACATTAAATTGCTTATATATCTAAATAATTACAAAAAATATGTCTAATATTTCGAATGTATGTTTTTTTAAGCATTATGAAACTAAAAAAAAGTATTACACCGGTTTCCTCGTCTGACCCCAAAACCTCTTCAGTTGGTCTTTAAAGCTATTTTATAGTTAACAAGTTAATAAACTTAATTAACTTAATACTTGTATTTAATATTGGATTTATACTAGACTAGTCTGAAGTCTACTAAAAGTACTGAACTACTGACGTACTGTCAAGAATAGTCTAGATCTATTAACTAAGTAAGTAGTTAGTAAGTGTATCTAGTCCTAGATCAGAGATCTACTCAGCTAGTATTCTACTAGCCATATGATATACTTACTAGTACTAGTCTACTATTAGTATTTTACAGTATTACTACGAGTAACTATGGCTATCCTATACTAAGTATACTGGCTATACTGCCTATTTAGATCTAGATTCAGTGAAGATAATTCGCATATACTCACTGACTCAGACATAGCATAGCCTTGAAAAGTCCGCGAATTTAGTGACTTAAATCTAGACTAGTAGAGTCTAGAATTACGCTAAGGCTAAGGCTAAATCACTAGAACCTAGTGAAGATAACTCTTTCACACCTGTGAAAAGTCCGCGAATTTTAGTCACTTAGATCAAGAGTCTAGATTGCTAGATGTCTAGATCTACTGTAATGAATTTATTTAGCACACAGATGTGAAAAGTCCATAAAAGTTAGGCCTATTTCAGTCGTAAAAGCCAGAGACAGAATTGAAAACCAAATTGCGCTTTAAAAAAAAGGCTAACAGATCTAATCCCTCCCCCCCATACCATCCAAAAGCTATTATTTAGTATGCAAATGTCAACTAAACATAGGACATAGGGCCTACTAATAGGCTCTGTTTGTACATTTACACCACAGAGAATACACATTATGAAGACATCTCTAAGAATATTTCTTTAAAAAAAAAATTGAAATAGCAACCATTTGTTGGCTAATGTTCTTTAATACATCTTTGAAAAAAAAGTTTGTTTGAGTTTTTCAGATATGACAATCAAGTTGTTACTTGATTAAAAGATAACTTACATTATATTTTCTGTTGACATGCCACAGCTGATGATGTTTTTTCTGTTCTGGGTGGCATATTTATTATTTCCAAAATCAAGTAACAATAATTGATTTGATAAATGTATAGTTTTGTGTGTGTATATATATATATATATACACAGGGTGCATCAAAAAAATGTATTCGCATTTGTATACACTAACATATTTGTCATAGACACATTTTTTCCAATTCTAAAATGCTAAATTTCTGGACATGGAGAGCTTAATGTCCAATTGGAAAAACAAATGTGAGTAATGTTCAAACTGGTAGCCTTCAGCATCAATACATTGCTGAGTATGAGTGTACACTGATTCCATAGTCTGTACATCGTACCAAAAAGTCCACTGAGATTTCTGCGCACACCGCCTGAATCTCATTCTACAGTGTGTCCAGGTTACGTGGTTTACGTTTGTACACCTCATCTTTAACTGTGCTCCATAAGAAGAAATCCAGTGGCGTGAGATCTGGAGAGCATGCAGGAAACTCGATTGTTCCCCTGCATCCTATCCACTCGCCTGGCACATTATGATCCAGGTATGCTCGTACGTCCCTATGATAGTGCGGTGGGGCGCCAAAACTCCTCATTACCGAATAATGCACGAATGGCAGGGAATATGGAGTCAGCAAGCATTGTTAGGTACGTTTCTCCAGTAACAGTACCTTCAAAGCAGAAAGGCCCAATGAGTCCCCTTGCAGACAAACCACACCACACATTTACACCAGGCAATTTCACAGCCTTTTCAACTGTAATGCGAGGATTATCTTCAGCCCAGTACACACAATTGTGCCTATTAACAATTCCATTGATTGCAGTTGTGGACTCATCACTTGTAGCTGTACGAGGTCGCCCTGATCGACCTTTATGCACATCACAAACTGTTACATGAACATTAATCACATTTATTTTTCCAATAGGACATTAAGCTTTCCATGTCCAGAAATTTAGAATTGTAGAATGGGAAATAAATAGTCTTCTATGACAGTTCAAAGTGTGTATACATTTTTTTTGACGCACTCTGTATATATATATACACACACACACATTTTGACCATCAGTGTTACACATTTGAACTTTTTAGGTAGGCAGGTCTGACCATGGCAATGTGGTGTTGTTGATCGTTCCACACAGCTTTTATAACTAAAGTTTGACTAAACTGATGTAGGTGTATTACATTTTTCTCATTGTAGAACTTTAAATAACTTTAACAAACTTCTTTTGTGAACAAAAAAAAAAACTGATTATAACTTTTCTTACAATGGACACATATTCAAGTTTCAGATGAGATTTTATAGCAATGAAATGAAGAATATTTAAACAACTCTCTATGAAAACACTCTTTACTCTTTCAATTCTCTGGGTCGTCTGTCTATTCACATATGCAATATGCCAGACCCTATTGTAGTTTCATCATTCTACACTGTCCAAAAACCAATTGCTTACTTCTTCTTATGTTACCTTGAAAAATACATACATACACACTTCATAATACATGGTTGGGTAAATAGTCCTTTCTTTACTCATCCCAATCATAGTTCATCTCATGTTTGAACAGAAAAAGACTGAAATGAAAGAACTAGATGATTTAAAACGTTTGATGTGGTTAATCATGTGCTTGATGTCGTAGTCAGGGAAATAAAAAAAAAAAAATTTGCTGAGGGAGACCCTTGCCTATACCTACCCCTTCTCTCTTAGACCTCTGAGATGAACTCCAATTGGTAGCAAGGCTGGAAGAGCTAGTCCTCTTGAGAAACTCTGCTGTTCGGCGTAGTGCCTCATAGCTTCCATACAGGTCAAGTGACTGCAGACACATGTAGCTCTCGGAGCTGCAGACATTTGCAAGATGTGCACCACTGTTTACACTGACTCTGCAGTGTCTGCATTAGGCATCAAAATTGGGCTGGAACTGTGCAAAGTATGCTCCAACAAAGCAGTGCCCCATCCTACATTGCACAATTATTGTTTGTTCCGGCCCTCTTTGACATCAAATTTTATTTTAACAATGCATAGTGCAACATTACAACATATCTATTTTTTTATTGAAAAGTGAATTAAGAGTTTATTGATGTTGTTTTTTTCTAGGTATAACCATTACAGAGCTATAAATATTCAAATGCCAACAATGGCATAAAATAATATAATTATTTAAGCTCTACCTAGTTCATCAATGTGGTTTCATTATCATCCAGCAAAATCTGTCACAAACCTTTTTTTGTTTCATCCTCAACCTGAAGGTTACACTGAAAGTCCTGCCTAACTCTTGGACTTAAAAAAAATTTTTTTTTTTTATTGGCTTAGTCCTATGACTGTATAAGTAATGTATATTAATTTTTTTCCCCAGATCAATTGTGGCCATTATTATGAGTCACTGAGAATATCCCTCTATGGGGGTTGATGGGTTGTGGTGCATCCTCTGTTTATTCAGGCACAAAGGGAGCTCTTCAGCATACCAACAGAAACATTCGCATAAATAGTACGGTATTATTTATAATACTTTTTTTTTATTGTGTTATCCTTAATAGCCACTAATTTACCTATCCAACATCCTTTGAGATTTAATTAAATGTACACCTGCTATAAAATATATGATATAAACTAAACCAAATTAAGACAAAACATGCAATACATTCATTCATATATTGTATATACATAGATAGATAGATATTTTTCCCTTATTTTTTTAAACTAAAAACAGATTAAAAGTTGTTTTTTTTTAAATTATTAGATCTTCTTTTAAATTTTTATGTACAAAGTAAGATTTTTTATTTATTGATTTGTTATTGTTTTGATAATCACTATTAGTTGCAAATAATTTGCTACTCTTATAGCAAGTATCCTATCAAATCTATTTGATGCATTGTAATCAGTATAAAAATCTTATTCATTATCATACGTATAATATTGTTACATATTTTTCTTCTTCTGGCTTAATGTACTTAAAGGTAGACAAATAAAATCAATGCAAAGAACTTGACATCTTAAAATTTCATTTACGACTCTACTTACTGTAAACTCTAGCAAAATTTCACTGTATACAAGTAGCCTAGAAGACTCTACAATATCTGCCCTTCACTGTACGTCTCTGCACTCAACTCTTCTCAGCTCTATTCTGCTCTACTAAATTGTTCTGAGTTGTAGAGTACCGTCTCTCAGCTGTACCGAGCCATAAATAAAATCAGATTAGTAGTGAGGGTCTTAATTTTTTAAAGATATATTTTAATTAGGTATGTATGAGGTAGTTTTGTCTAAACATTCTTTCTCTTTTAAGTTATGGAACAAATGGTAAATTTTTTATTGAATAATCACTATTTTTTACTTTGCTGAAAATTAAAAGAAAAATTTAAAGTAGAGAGAAACAAGATGTTCCTTGTCTACAGACAAAAAGCTTTTGTCAATTAGAAATTAAAATCATCTTCAAATGTTACATTTGTTTTCTTGTTCTTTAATACTTCAGTAGATTTTAATGTGTCTTAATGACCTTTGGTATGATTATGAACAAACCAGTAGTTTTGAAAATCATGTATAGAACTAAGAAGCCAAATTCTTCACTCTTTGACTGACTTGTCATTGATTCTCTCATTAAAAGACAGCCTTGTTTACCAAATTATTAGAATAGTTAAGCACTTTAACAAATGATACTTATTCCAACTGATCGCTATGCAACTGCTCTCTATGTATATTTCCCACTTGAAATTTTTATTAACCTCAAATTTATTTTGTCTAATCAAATTTTTAAAATTGTTTTGCCTTAATCTCCCTGTTTTTCTTTAAAAAAAAATTAGCATAAACACTTAAAAAACAGTACCACTTTATAAAAACATTTACTATAGTGTATTGAAGGTATTTTATCCTAATGATATAGACCTTTACTTATGAGGTAAAAAAGTGTTGGGGTGGGGTGGGGTAGTGTTCTGTGAAAGATGCATTTTCACTTAATGGGCTACAACTGATGGGCCAGAGAAGTGTTTGTAAATTGTGTTGCTGTCAGGTTATTCCATAGGACTTAGAAGACATTTGATATATATAGAGAGAGATAGGTTATATTACAATTCTTAAAAAAAAAATTAAAACCGACACCAGACTTCTTATATATTATATGGTTATAGCTAAAACTATTGGCCATCATCTAAACATCTACAAAAAGTAAGGCGTATGTATGTACCACATCGAAATCAAAACCGTGTGACCAATCTTGATAAAACTTGGCATAAATGTTCCTTGGATCATGGCAAAGACCGTAGTCTATGTTTAATGGCCCTCCCATAACCGGGAGTACCCAAAAAAATATTTATCTATTAAAGAAATAAATTCTGTAACAAATTGGGTTTTTGTTTGGGTTAACCCTTTTTCACAGTATTCAATATTAGATATGAATGTATCTACTTAACAGGTAAACCCATTTTCGCAAGACTTTTATTTTCATGGCGAAAGAAAAACATTTGAAAGAAACATTAGCTTAGTTAGACATAGATCTAAATCCTATCCATTAGATTAGTAATACCCAAACTAAGGCCCCCAGGCCGCGGGTAATATTCGGCTTGTTTATATATAAAGCACAAAGTAAGCCATATGTATGTCCCGAATAAAAATCAAAACCGTTTTACCAATCTTGATAAAACTTGGCCAAAATGTACCTTAGATCATGGCAGAGACTAGTGTATGTTACTGTCCCTCCCAAATCCAGAGTGCCTTAAAAATAGACAAAAAGTACTTAATTGTAACTCTATTAAAGAAAAAACTTTAAGAAATCAGGTAAATCAGTTTTCACAGTATTTTATATTTGATATGAATATGTCAGCTGAATGGAAACCTATTTTCACACTATAAAAAATTTGATGGGAACATTCTCCATGTTTGACATAGATCTAAATTCAATCCAATAGATCAGTAAAACCCAAACTAAGACCTGCAGGCCGCAGGTCATATCTGCCTAGTCACTGTGCATCTTCATAAATTTTATATATTTTATTACATAAGATATTTGAAATTTAAATTCAGGCATTGCTATTTAACTAAATAAATACAATTACAATATATTTTACAGTTATTGAGGCCACCAGCATCATTGACTATGAAGATACAGATACCATTAGCTCGAGACGTCAGACACCAGTTATTTCGTGGCAAAGTCAAGTGCAGCCAATAGCTTCAGATAAATTATCTAACACTCTGCCAAAAGTAATGACTTCTCAAGAGGACTCAAGAAATAATGAAACCGTTGAACGACCCCCATCACCTGTCCCACAAAATACTAAGCTACTTCACAGAACTTCTGCATCTTCTCTAGTAATAGAAAAAAATGAATAAGACACTGATGCACAAGGCTGCATATTTTAACAAGGTTACAAAGACAGTTTGTGTGGAAACACAAACTCAAAATCATCCTTGAAGTTGTCCACCTAGAGTCTTCATGAGGATTCAAACACAGGACTTCCAGCTCCAAGTGCTTTACCCCTCAGCGACAGCATCTCCATATATTAATTTAGCGTACACTTGTTTTTGTTTTTTTAATTAATGATTAACTTTATCCATACATTCAAAATTAATAACATGTTACATGTAATATAGAGAAACTAAAAAAGATGTATTCTTCTTACAAAATTAGATAAATTGGCAACAGGAAAAAAAAATTCTTGACCTACTTTAAGCTACAATTGTGTACAACAAGACTCCCCCCCCCCCCCCCCCCCCCCCCCCCCCCGCAAATAAAAATTAATATCTCATTTGTCATAGATACTGGACATAGATCTAGATCTT
This sequence comes from Biomphalaria sudanica, assembly GCA_036873155.1. NCBI lineage: Eukaryota > Metazoa > Mollusca > Gastropoda > Planorbidae > Biomphalaria > Biomphalaria sudanica. Next base: position 324,283 of record JAZGLO010002808.1, read on the forward strand.
AAATCTAGAACTACATTTAGAACTAGATCTAAGTTTAGATATAGAAATAGTTTTAAGTCTAGAATTCATATGACTTTACACATTTAATCTTAAAATTACTAGACTTAGGCCAATTTTTTTATCAGGAATATTAGGCCTTTTGGTACTGGGTAATAGTGTAGGCCTACTATGCTGTCCTTATCTGATTCACTTCTTAATGTTTACATTATAAATAAATCTGCACCCCTAAGCTGTCAGAAGATAAGTTGTTGCCTTAATAATTAAAATTTTGTTCAAATTATTCATACATTTATAATATATATATTATATATATTTATAATATAAATATATCTAGATCTGGGCTCTATTTAGTTTTATTTAGACTGACATGTATAAAACTGCGCTAAATTATTATAGCTTTTATATAGCGCTACTTTCATGCTTATAGCATGCTCAGAGCGCTTTTGGTCCAATCTCATTTGTATGGAGTATCTTGGAGTTGGTTTTCCGTGCTGCCTTTAGGCGCTCAGTAAACACAACTCTGCCCGAGTCGAGTGTCGAACCTCGAGCCCCCTTCTAGGTAGCCAAGCCAAGTTCAAGCGCACTTGGCCTCTCGACCACGCTTCCTACCGTAGATTGCTTTTTTTTATTAAACTTATAATGAAAACAAAGTTCGTATCAAAATTCCTTTTTAAAAACATTTCAATTAGTATTCTATTCAATGAGTTAATTAATAAATGGAAAATATATTTTATAATGATCCGTTCACACTTTTTCCATTGTGATCTTAGTTGCAAATTTTTTGTACCTATGCACGAATCTATGAATGAAGCTTGAGTTATTAATGAAGAAATCTGTGACCTTTTTAAAAAACTTACCTCCCATGAAGTTTTTCATTTCAAAGTGGTGTACTTTTTTAAAAAAATCTTGCATATGTAATTTTAAAAATTAGAAGGTTCACTTTCGGAAAAGAAAAAAGTAGCCATTGCATCAGAGCTTAGAATGATTTAAAATTATCATGATGTACAATTTTCATTTTCTCTTCTAGTTTCTGAGATCTAAACAGGACAGACAAAACTAAAGCGTCTTTTCCCCTTTTGGAGGTTGCTAAAAATCTAATTTATTTTATTTTACAATTGACTTATTGTTTTGTTTCTTTTTTTTTTTTTAAATAATGAATAATTAATTTATTGGTACATTACTTTTTTTAGATTGCTTAAAGTCTGTGATATTAATTTAACAAAAGATTGTACAACTAAAAAGATGTTTTTTTGGTTTTGTTTTTTTTTAAACTAACTTGGTAAATATTGTGATCTGTATTAGCAATAGTAGAAATATTTATGTATTTGTTTAAAGTTTTATACCATTTTTATAATACTTCTATTACAATTTTGTAATAGACACATGATGATATCTTGTTGTAAGATTTACATTAAGTTGTTGAAATTTTAAATCCAAACCTGCCATTTTTTATCTAAATATTTTCAAAGACCAGGGTAAATCATGAAAGGTGCATCTGTACCTGGCAAGTAATGAAGATAGTGCCTTTTTATATATGTTAGATAACAAATGTTTTTTTGTGAATAGCGTCTACACTTAACCAATATATTGTTTTATCATAATTTTGTCAAATCCTGTAAGGGAGAAATATTAGAAGCTGTTTTAAACATTTTTAATTTATTAGTACCAGTATTGTTTAATTATATGCTTAAAAAATATGATCAATTTTAATGACCCAAACACTATAACTTTTTTATTCACAAGTACAGAAAACATATTTTTTCATGATGGCATTTAATAAATTTATTTTACATTACTGTTGTGCTCTTTATGGAGTGATCTAGTCTAGTTTTTCTAATTTCTTTTTATGATGTTAACCTACCTACATTTAAAACTTAAATGTTAAATTTAACTGCTTATCGCTGTTTACATTTTTTAAATATAAAATACTTAACTGATGTTTTCATTATGGTCCAAGTTTGTCATTTGTGCTGACATGTTTAGTTATTTTTATTTTCTAATGCTGATTCCATCCAAACCATATAAAGCTTTATTTTGTGTGTGGGCTATATTTAGATTTGTGTATTAATTGATGTAATCTGATATAATGCTCATTTTCAGTTCTGTAAACTTCAAGTGGTGATGATCCAAGCAGCAGTACAGAAGTCTTAAAAATGGAAATCTAGCTTTAAGTAAAATTATGTGAAAATTAGGTCATATATGGGTTTTGAGGTTGATTAACAATGTAAAATATATCTTCTTATATCTGTATAGTTTTTAAAAAGTAACATTAAACAAAAATTAAAAGATATTTCCTCCTTTATGAAGCTGAAAAATTTTTGTGTAACAGTGATTACTTTACTCTTTATATGGAAACATTAAAAGACATCGTTTAAAATACTGCATCTAGTAAAGATATAGTTTGATTTTGTGTATTAATAAATTCTATAAGTATTATATACATATGTTTATTGTCACAAATTAATTGCATGCTGGAATTCCTACTGATGCAAAATAGACCATATTTTATTTTAAGATAATTATATTTTTAAACATTACAAGTCAAACCACAGTTTTCTATGTGTGGCAAATTAGCTAGTATGGTAATATTTTTTCATGGATAATACATAAATAGTCAAATTTCTATTTAAAAAATCATTAGAGCCTTTTTTGAGATCTGTGTCCACCCACACACCCAAATTTTGCAAGATAAGATGAATTGTAAAAAGAAATTAAAACAAAGCAATTTTGTTTAAAGAAACTAAAAAAGATTGCATTACATTATTAAATTCGCCTGATTACTATTTTTTCACACATTTTAGGTAATTGAAATCATCTCAAGAAAACAATTTTTTTTGTATCTGTTTGTACATGATTTTAGTAACTTGATTCTGTAGTTTTCTTATTTTGAGGGAAGGCAGTATAATAGTTAACAAAGTGTCATGAAGCCTGCATAACATTCAATAACCTTAACTTTACCCATATCAATGTTAGAAACCCTTAGATTAGACTCAGGAATATCCTAAAATTCTGTCATCAGAATCACATATCACCAGAATTCTCACTTCAGTTTGTCAGTTTAGCAGCGAAAGTTGTGCCTAATGAATGATGGTGAGAAAATGATTTCCAAGTCATCTATTTATGAATAGAAGGGGTGAAAAGACCAAATCACCTTTGTAAATTTATTATTTTATTGTTTATTGTTAATTATGAATAGTAAGCTTATAATCATTAGGAACTAATATATTATCCTGTAATTTGGAAAATACCCAGTATTGGATTCCACCTTATTTGTATGTATCAAGATAAATCTATTAAAACTAAAGTTCTATTTAAATTATATTATTTTGGTTCATTAAAACAGGCTTTATGGGAAATAAATAAATGTATAGCTTTTATATAGCGCTACTTTCATGCTTATAGCATACTCAGAGCGCTATGGGCCAGTCTTATTTGTTGACCACTGAGGGGAAGTGGTGTCTGGGAGAAGGTTTTTCGGTGCTGCCTTTAGGGGCTCAGCAAACACAACTCGAGTCGGGTGTCATTAGAAGTATGAATACCATCAAAAACTTAAGAAAATATTTATTTTCCACTTCCTATTTTGAGTAATTCAGTACAGGCAGTGATTAGTAAGTTACAAAATAACCAAAGTATGGAAGTTAAAAAAAAAAAATTCTTTAAAATTTTGAGAAAAAAAATGTGTTTCATTTGTGTTTTTTTATTCATTGCATTTTGTAATTGTTTTTTATTTTGGTTTACTGTGTTAAGATTTTACGCCAATGTTTTCAAGAAAATAAAGTTTCATTACTAAATCTGTAAATGTATGTTTTGGAATCATTCCAATGACCTTGATACTCAAATAAGAGTAATTAAGAAAAAAAATCTAGACTTTTCCTTGATTTTAATGATTTGACTGTATGGAATTTGGCCTTTGTTGTGTGGAGGGAGAGTGGCCCTTGAGGGACTGCAGGCACGACATGGCCTAAATTGTGCCGATGTGCCCAAAATCACAAATCACTCTAGACTTTTCTAGTGTTTTATCATGCTTGTTTGTTACAAGTTCTGTTTAATATTTAAAAAAAAAAGGAAACATTATATTTAATAGATTAAAATAAAATAATTTCAATAATAACTTTATAAAACTTAGCCTATTGCAATACTATACAAATATATTTCCAATGTGCTGAAAACAGTGCAAGGTAAGGAGGATTTAAATATAAAATTTTCAAATGTACATCATAAATACATTGTGTTTAAAAAAATACAACAGTTTACAGCTTAGCGCTTATAAAAAAAAATAATTGTTTTTCTGGTATTAGACTAAATACTTTTAAAAGATGGTCTATTTTGAGTTTTATTGTAGACTAGAATGCATAGATTTTTGTCTCTGTTTGTCAGAAAAATAGCTTTTTACTACTGAATAGGGCCAGCCTAAGGCCACTGCAACCTATGCTGCTACAGTGGGCCTTGCACTAATTCTAGGTGTAAACTATTAAATTAAACCATTATAACTTATAACGGAGTTCCCGAGGCTTCCTGATTTTCCAGGTGCTCCTGGAAATCTGAAATTACTAAAATCTCCTGAAAACCCATAAAAGTCTCCTGAAAAATAGACAAAATGTTGATCTTGAAAGAATATTCTGCCTAAACCCCGGTAGAAATTGTAACGTATCTGTCCACTAATAAAAGATACACACTGCTTTCCCAAACTAGGTTGTTGAAGAGTATTTTTAACAATACTCTTCACTGTGGCATCTGGTGAAAGAAGCTTCTCGGGCCTCAATCAAGAATTACTTGAGGTCAACAATTCACGAAGATAAATTGAACAATTTGGCAATTCTTGCTATTGAGCGTGATCTATGTAGGAAACAGAACTTTGATGATATACTGTATGACTTCGCTACATGCAAGGCTCGTAAAATTTGATAGATTTAGTATTTAGTAAAGAATAAATAAAATATAAAGACGAATTTAATATCTAATACAAAATCTTAGTTTCAACGTATCATCCTTATCCCTACTCAGACTGGGCCCCGCGCAAACCATTTCGCATAGGGCCCCGCACTTGTTAAGGCCGGCCCTGCTACTGAAGTACCTGATTTAGACTAGTTAAAAAAAAGAGGTAATTCAGTTTTAAATCAGTGAAATTTCGAATCTTAATAATTCTCAGATATTTTAAAATCTGTAACCAATTTATCGTAAACATTGTGTACATAATGGTATGTATGATCCAATGCATTGCAATAAATTATGATAGTCTTTAAAGTTAACAATGTCATTTCCCTTGACTAGCTCTTCTTTCCATCTCAGCCAAAACGTCTCTTTTTGCTTTTCTGTGCTGTCGATCACCTTCCACAAGTTCACTTTCAATCAAACAAAATCAATAAGAATAAGAACTAGACTATATAAACCTTCCACAAGTTCACTTTCAATCAAACAAAAACAATAAGAATTACAGCTAGACTATATAGATAAACCTTCCACAAGTTCATTTTCAATCAAACAAGAAATAGAACTAGACTATATAAATATTTTTTAAAATAATAATCAGTATTTAGAATCGATTATTTGAGGTGCAGCATTGAATTTGTCCTAAAAAAAAGTATTTCTTGCTGATTTTAACCAGTGTTGGATTGACGTATAACCACAGTCGAAGCCTTAATTACCTCCTCCCGCTACCCTCAAATTATTGTTAAAGTGAGCATTTTAAAGTTTGTTTTGAATAATAACAATTTGATGCCAAAGTTTTAAAAGTTCTCTATATACTTTTTGATTGTACATCAGTTTGATATCCGAAATTGAATTTTTGCACTGATATATATCTGGACTTAAAGAGGGGAAAGCCCCATAGCTCAAATAATAAACTTATAAAGTCTAAATCCAGTCCTGAAGTTAACGGTGTGAGCGTGTAAACCACCAAAATATTTCATACACCTAAGTCTACCTACAAAAAGCTTGTTTTCAAAACATGTGTGTATTTAACAAATAGCATAACAAAAGAGTTAAAAGTGTTCGTTTGTTTTTGAGGCGCCCTTACATGTGAATCACAATTTGAATGGCTACCTTCCTAAAGAGAGAGAGAGAGAGAGAGTGATTGATAGATAAACAGGCAGATAAATAGACAGACAGATAAATAGATAGATAGACAAATAGATAGAAAGATACTAGCTTCACCACCCGGTTACGCCCGTTGATTTGTCCCATGATTTCCAATTGACTGCAATATATTTTTTAAAATCCAAGATGCCTTACAAACATTTTTTTTAAAGATCCTTACCTAAAATCAATCTCTCCATCTCCGTCATTATCCAACCTGTCAATCAAAATCTGGAGTTGCTCTTCAGTGATAGAGATAGCCGTTGACTACATTAACAAACAAGAAAAACATTTTAAAAAAAAACACTTAAAAATCTTGGAGAAAGAACGTGTATAAACGTTTTACCAGGCAGACAGACAGATTGAGTTGTTATGAGCTTTGTAAAAAAATAAATAAATCTAATATTATAAAATTAAAAACAAATCTTGATAAATAAAAATTCTAAGCTACCAAAGTTTAAAAAGTTAAAGTCATTGATTAGGTAAAATCCTCATTTATCACTAAAGTCTAAAATGAATGTGAATTTTATAAACAGATCTTCCAAAATCTATTAACTCAATAGGCCGGCCTATGATACAGATCATTCAAATTGTATCAGATTCTCATCCAAAACATCCCAATGTTAATTTTGCTCTTACTCCAGAAAAACTTAAGATTATATTAACCAGGCGGGAGGAGAAACCATGATAAACGCACTTTTTATGATTTGCAACAAGATCTGACAGTCAGGAGAATGGCCCAAACCCTGGACTCATCATTACCCTTCCAAAGAATGGCAATTTACAGCTTTGCAAAACTACCGCACCATCAGCCTCATAAGCCATCCCAGCAAAGTACTGCTAAAAATTATATTAAATCGGCTAAACCCGATAGCAGACACAATTATATCAGGAGAACAGGCGGGTTTTAGACAAGATCTCAGCACAACAGAACAAGTCCTGAACCTCAGAATACTCTGAAAAATACCTCCAACAACAAGAGAGTCTTTTCCATGTCATTATTGACTTCAAGAAAGCTTTCGATCGAGTATGGCATGGGGCACTCTGGGCGACAATGGAAAAGTACAACATAAATAAAAACATTATTAAAGTTATCTAGAACCTTTACAAGGATGCCACTAGTGCGGTGTACTTCAACAATAATAGTGGGGACTGTTGGAGTAAGACAAGGCTGCCTATTTTCACCAACACTTTTCAATATCTTCCTAATGGAAATGGAAGATACTCTCGAATGCTATGAAGGTACTGTAAGCATTGGAGGAAGAAGTATTACTAACTTGCGCTTCGCAGATGACATTGATGGTCTAGCAGGGACAGAAGAAGAACTAGCTGACTTGGTGATGCGCATTAACAAGACTTCCGCAGCATACGCTATGCAAATAAATGCCGAAAAAAAAACAAATCAGTATTGGAGATGAAAAGCTGACTAGTGTTAGCAGCTTCAAATACCTCGGAACTATTGTCTCAGATAAGGGAACGAAACCTGAACTACTGGCCCGAAATGTGCTTCGATCACGAAGGAGGAGCTATACATATTGTCGTACTTCAACAATAACACAACCATGTTACATTCAAAGCTTTACTTATATTTATTGCATGAATTGGAAGGGAGTGGTTTTGATTAATTGTCCTGTTGGTTGCCTGAAGAATCGAGGTTTAAGTTCAGCACATGACTGGCACTGGTCGATCACTGTTCTGACGTCATCGCAAGAAAAAGGTACATTTTTTTTTTATCTCATCCGAGTTACACCAGGGTGACACAAACTATAGCGGAGTAATTTTAAGTCGTTACGTGACATTGCGGATGTAGTGATTTCTGCTGAAAGTGTCGGCAGCTGTGTTTGTGTACCTGGTCTGTAAACGACGTCATAGTGAAAGCAGGATAGCTCTAACCTCCACATTTGGATCTTCTCATTCTTGATCTTGCCTTTATTTTGTCTACAATACATAAAAGACACGGATCGCTGGTCTGTGACAAGGGTAAAGGGTCTTCCAATAAGAAAGTGTTTCCACTTTCTCAAAGATTTTACTATTGCATACGCTCTTTTCTACCGATGAGTGTCTCCTTTCGCTTTGCGATAGTGTCCGGGAAAAGAAGGCCGCAGGACGGCCATCTTGGTTAAGTGTAGCTGCTATAGCTATGTCAAAAGCATCTGTCTCCACTGTTAGCGGGCGATTGTGATCTATGGTGTAAACAGCGGATTTCTCAAGCTCGTCCTTTAGGTCCTGGAATGCTTGTTTGACCTCCTCGTTGACAGGAAATCGTTTATTTCTAGTCAACAAGCTGATTTTGTCTGAGAAATTAGGAATCCATAGAGAATAATAAGCCAGCAGGCCAACTATTCGTTTCTGTTCTCGCAGGTTCGACGGAGCATTTAATGAGATTAGGCATCATGTCCACAGATGGTCACATAAGCAAATGTATTTTCTAGTTTGCTCGTCCTCGATTATTTTATCTATAGGAATTCTTCGAAACTGGTAAAGTCTACCTCCAGCCTCGAAAGCTGTAAATGGTCTTTTTTCTTCTTTAATTGGGATCTGATGATAGGCATTCTTGAGGTCCAGAGTGCTGAAGACAGAAAATTTTGCTATCTTCTCTGCTAATTCCTCCATTCTTGGCATGGGATAGGCGTCTAACAGCGTAAATCTGTTGGTCGTCTGACTATAGTTAATAACCATAAGTCTTTTGTGCCTCTCATTGGCTGTTATTAGAACCTGTGCCCACTAGAGGAAATTTTGAAGGTTCTATTACTTCTTTTAGTAGTCTCCGAATCAGAATTAATAAACTTAGAGTCCTGTAGTGAGTGTCTGCGTGACTTAGTTGCCACTGGGGTGCAGTTTGTAGATAAGTTACCAAAAAGACTAGGCGCCTCTACTTTAGCTGGTCTAAGGGTACTTACGCACAGAGGTGGTCTCTTTCCACTAAAAGGAATCTGTAGATTCTCGTGTAGGCTTCTTATGAAATCCAAGCCTAGAATAACATCTCAACACAATCCATCTAAAAGTGACAGTTTCATATTTTCATGTTTTATCGTTGAGTTGAATGGTAGCAAAGATATGGCCTTCAGTAACTCGAGACAAGTGAGTAGATGCCATAAATATTCTATCTACGGAGGTTTTTATCGGCCACTTGTGACTCCTGGCAACTCGTGCTGATACATAACTCTCACAGCTTCCAGTGTCTATCAAGGCTTTAAGTGGCACCCCGTTTAGAAGAATCAAGGAGGTTGATTTTCCTAGTCCTAAAGAGTGCAACGTAACGAGGGCAAATGCTGTAGATTTTCTTGATTTGCAAAATCTCTGAAAATGTCCCTTCTTGCTACTCAGATTACATGTTGCTTCACGTGCGGGACACTCTTTACGAGGATGTCTTCCTCTGCCACAGAAATAACACTTGATAGATATAGCGCTTATCTCTTGTTTTGTGTGAGTCGAATTAATGAGGCTCGGAGATCAGGCAACTGGGGAGCGACAGAATCAGCAGAGTGTTCTCTTACAGCATTTGTAGTAGCCCCACAAGTTGTTTCTGGCTCTGACTCGTACAACAACGAATGTTGATAGGCGTGTTCAAGTGCTCTGACTTCCTCAAATGCATCCTTCAACTTTAAATCTGTTTTCTCTAGGAGGCGTTTTCTAATGGCCTACTGTTGGAGGCAATTCCTGTGATGAATGCATAACGTATGGATTCGTCACGATGCTGCTCAGCTGTCACGGCTTTGAAATTGCAATCCTTGGATAGACTGCGGAGTTTTTGAAGAAAGGCGTCAATACTTTGACCCTATTCCTGTCTACATGTGGCTAACTTGTGCCTTACAAATACTTCATTCTTAGGCTGAATGTAGATGGTATTTAGTGACTGAATTGCATCTAAATACGTTTTTTTGTCACTTATCATCTGGTACACCGATGGCGAACTGTAATTTATTAATAGCATCTTGTTATCTACATTTTCTATAGTAACTACAGACATAAAGTTTTTAAAGGTTTCGTACCAGTGCAGCCACTTTTCTGGTGCTTGAGGTGCGGTAGGTTCTACATCAAACCTTTCCAGTCTAAGCAATCTATCTATCCATGTTTAGATAGATTCAATGTAATAAATTGTCGTACTTCAACAATAAAAAAACCACGTTACATTCAAAGCTTTATTACACTCAGGGCCGCCGCTACCTATTGTGCAATGTGTGCATTGCACGCAGGCGGCCGAATTTAGGGGGCGGCCAAATCATTATTCCAAGGTTACCTGTATTTTTAAAATTTTTGTTCAATAAAAAAATTACTTAAATATTTTATATAAATTCTAATTATTCCATTATACTTTAAAAACTAAAAAAAATATTCGTTCATGGAAGTTATTTTGGAAACTTTATGAAATAAAATAAAATAGAGCGGCGCGCCAAAGATTCCCACAGTTTTTTCTATAGGTGCCTACTTCTTTCTGATCTTGAATTTTCGCGGATAGTTTTTAATATTGATTTGAATGACGTTTACAGAAGCAGATCAGTTAACACATTTGTTACCTTTTTTCTTCTTAGTATCTATTTTATACATATAAATATTGTTATTTATTCGAATACCAACCTTGTAAGCAGATCTGGTAATTAAAAAGTCAATTTTAAAATCATTTCACTTTTATGTTAGTAAACGGCAGTTAGTTAAGCGTAGAAACGTTTTGGGTGATTATAGTTGTAGATCTACATCAAGTTGTGAGCTATAAGCCAACGACCGACCAACAACGAGGAAGAGGGCGGCGAATAAAAGGTTTTATTTTCATTGTAGTCATTAAAATATTAGTAATATTTGTAAAATTACATTATTACCAATGTTTAAAAATTAAAATATCTTAAGAGACGTCGTTTCATCTTCTAATAAGACCTTATCAAAAGTAGACCGTTTTCGCGAAAGGCATATGCAACAATATGGGTAAAAACATTTTTAAAGAAAACATGTGTAAATGTCTCCCAGGGCCGGCCCTAACAATTGTGGGGCCTTATGCAAAACGCATTGCGCGGGGTCCAGTATGGGTAGGGATACGATAAGTGAAAACTAAGATTTCGGATTATAAAATATATTTGTCTTTACATTACCTGTTAAATAAAAACGAAAGCTGACAATGCATTTTTTTTTCCATTTTTTATCACGAGTAGGATTTCCATATCGAATGACAGCCCAAAATGACAATTGTGTCTATTTTTAACGAGATTTTATGAGTTTTCAGGATATTTTAATGATTTCAGAAGACTTCCAGGAGCTCCTCAAAAATCTTGTTGCCGCGGTTATAATGGTTTAATTTAATAATTTACATTTAGAATTAGCGCGGGGCATATGAAATTGCGGGGCTCACTGCGGCCACATAGGTTCAGTGGCCTAACGCCGGCCCTGACGTCACCGCTAGTGTGATAATTCTGGGTTTTGGTATCTCAGAATAGTGAAATTTCTTCCAATGATTGCACTTCATTATTGTGACGATTTTTGTGTGAAATAAAGGTCCGCGACAGAGACGTCTTACTTTCTACGAAGATGATCATAAAAAGATCACGCCCATTACAAACGTCCGTGTGTTATAAGTACCTAGAATGTCCTCGCATAATACTGTTGACCTTATGCCTCTTTATTATTAGATTAGCCTAATATGATCTTCAACTTTTATTTTTACGAGGATGTAAAGTCCGTTCTAAAAGTAAACACATTAATGTTGGCCTTTAAAAAATATTCTCTCTTCTTATTACGAGAAAAAAGGCTTTGTAGACGACTGGAGAAAGATAGAATAAGCTCAGCGCCTTGGAGGCTTGAGCTGAAACCTGCCACATCTTCAGTTCTATCTCCAGGAAGAACTTTTTACAACGCTTAAAAATGATGTAGGCAGTAGGCAACACTATTTCCAAGAAACAACAACAACGGACAGTTTTTATTTATTGAAATTTCATGAAATTAATTTCGATTCTAAACATAGAGCAAAAAAAAGTAGGGGGGGGGGGCAGCATTTTTACATTTCGCACGCAGGCGGCCACAACTCTCGTGGCGGCCCTGATTACACTAAATAACAAAGAACTACACACATAGTAGAGATAACAAACACGAAATATGGTCAGTACACAGTCTAGCAAATGTAAACAAACACTAGGGGCGACAAACAAACAAATTCACGACACATATATAAACACAGAGTGTTTTTTTTTGTGACGGTACGCACCGGTACGGCGTACCGGCACCTTTTTGAATGTGGGTACAACATTTTTACTTTTCTTGTAGGCCTATTTGAACGTTTATTATTAATTTATTAGTAGTTAAACATTATGCAATCCATCACTAAGTACCGGCACCCATTTTTTTTTACAAAAAAGCACTGTGTATAGGCCTATATATATATATTTTTAGCTACACTAAAGCAGAATCTATATATATATATATTTTCCACATTAGTGTAGCTGAAATTTTTTTTTTCCAAAACAAGGAGGAAAGGGGTGATACAAACATATTATTCAACTTACAGCAATGCCCCTTCTGAATTCCTCTGTTGAGATAGTCATGCTCTGGTCTTTGTCAAAGTGTCTTAGCAAGTCTATTAGTCGGTATCCAGCTTTAGCAACCCATTCTTTTAACTTGGTAAATGGATCTGTTAAAAAGCATAATTAAATAACTGATATCTAACTGAAATCTAAATTGCCCATAATCTTCGGTCTATGTATTTCTAAATATTAAATAGCCCCATTCAAAATTTTTCTGTAAAATGACACATGAATATTTAAGACTAGATCGATAAATGATTTTGTTGATCAGTAAATATGTCAGTAAGACACCAATCCAAAAAAAAATGTTATGCAAGCCAAAGTAGGCTATCATATTATTAAACATTTGAAAAAGTCATTTGATTAACTGTATAGGCCAGGAATTGGAAAATTACGGCCTGCGGGCCACATGCGGCCCGCCGGAGTGTTTTATGTGGCCCCCGGACCCCTACAGAAATCAGGTGTGCCCACAGTATACGCATATAAAAATGCAAATATGTATTGTATAAAAAAAAATAATATCTCTATAAATGATTGAAACTGTCTCATTATGAAAAGTTTCAAGTAAACGAAGATTATTCTTATTGGCTATACAATACTATACATGAATACACTCAGTCCGAGACACAATCTCAGGCCAGTATTTATTCAATGATATGAAGAACTGTGTCGAGTTTTGGTTATGCTTGAAACAAGATGGCAAATGTAACAACAGATGAATCTCGATCTTTAACTAAGAAAAGCAGTTTTTTTTTTGTTTTTTTTAAAGAATATCCCAACCAAAAACTCTTAACAGGAAAATGTGTACAAAGCTGCACAAAATATAGACATAATATAGAACGATAAATGATAGTGATCAAACTTATCATAGCTAGTGGTTTTAACCACAGGCAGCTCCGAAAATTACTTGAAGATTCAGAAACAAAATATTCCGATGCATACGCTGTTTTTCCCTTTTGCAAGGTAATGAGATCAATATAAAATCCCAAGGAACAAATTTATATGTTCCTTGAAGGACAGTTAATGTGACTTTGTTAATAATATTTCTAACTAAGTGGAAGAAAGATTTCATGTAATTCATATTAACTAAGCAATGTTGTTGTTTTTTTTTGTTCTTCCGCAGGAGTTTTATGGGTACTTCCATACTTTAAAAAAAATTGTTGCTAAACTTTCACATTATTTGGGAACACATACACATGTGAACAAGTATTTATTTGGGGGGAAACTAAATACGTGTACTCACAGGTCAATGGTGACTGACTATAATTTGACAGTCACAAGGATAACAACTAGTAAGCTAGCTACACAGTTCAAAAACATTACCCACGAATGTAAACAGTTAAATACTTTACATTAAATACAACTGTAAATTTGTAATGAATTGTTGTGGTGTAAAAAGACAATAGCAAATTTTTAAAAAATTCTTACAATCTGATTGTTTTAATTCCTCCATTGGGAGTGTGAAAAAATGAAAAGCGAATGTATTATACAGTATAAATATAAATTAAAAGACATTATACACAGTTAGCTAGCGTATTTTTTTTTTAGTTTTAAGTACATACACACACGCACGCACGAGTACACACACACACACACACATATCTTATATCTTTATGTCTCTTTGACAATATGATTATTTCGTGTTTTTTTTATTGCCTTAGTTATCTGTATATAAATTATGTGCCCCCCCCCCCAATCCAATTTTTTAAAAATGCGGCCCTCTATACAAAAAGGTCGCCCAACCCTAGTGTAGACCTATAACAAATTCGCGCCTATATTCTTTTTTTTTTTAAAGTTGTTATTGTAAAGCCCATTTTTCATTCTTGTAGCAAGTTCACTGCGCTATTGCCCAGTGTCTTTTGTGGACTTGTGGGGTAGGATCTGGAAGAAGGTTCTGCCTTTAGGCAGTCATCAAACACAACTCAGCTCCAGTCGGGTTTCGAACTCCATCACCCTTGATAAGTGGTCAAGAGGTTTACGCCACTCGACCACACATTAATGATGTTAATGTGTTCAAAATAGCTAAAGTAGTTTGCATTTTTTTCAACTAACCTCTTCTAAATATTTCCATTGGATCCATCTCAGTTATTTCCATTCTGTAATCATCAAGGATGCCTCCATGTATGACCTCAAGTCTTCTTTCTTTTCTCAGCTTGTCTTGAAGATCTTTGAATTTAGCCTCTACTTGTGTATTCTATCGTTAAAAGATATGTTGAAGTTTGTACATTTTATAGCATTAGACTAATGCCGCATTCACCCTGATGTTATCGTCTGTATGTTTTGTGCGTTCCTTGTACACATACACGCACACACGTCACATACACACACACACAATATTGAAATTGAAATACGATTGCCAAATATTTCATTGTGACATTAGTAAATAACTAAGTAGAGCTAAATAAAAAAATTAATTGCCTAATCGAGTGTTATCAGCTTCGGACTGTCACCGCTAACATCCGAGTGCTTCCGAGCTTCCGACGAGATGCCATGCTATTCTGCGTGTCGTTAAGGAAAAGACATTTCTTATCTTATCTTATCTTATCTTATATACTACAGACGTTACTTCAAAAAAGAAGATGATTACGTCCTACGCGTCATGCATTTAGTCATGTATATTAATCAGTGACTTAAATTCTGCCAAGTCACTGGTTTTCCTGGCTAGCTCAGGTAACCCATTCCATGCTCTAATAACACTAAAGAAGAAGGAGTATTTGTACAAATTTGTCCTAGCATATGGGACGAGGAATGTGCCTTTATCTTTCTGTCTTTCAGAGTATTTTATTAAATTTTGTTTTTGTATTTGAAGATTATGGTTCAGTGTTTTATGTATAATTGCTACTTTACTTTTGAGTCTTCTGTCTTGAAGGCTTACTAAATTTAGTGATTTTACTAAAGGTGTTACTCTAGTCAAATGTGAATATTCATTTGTTATGAATCTCACTGCTCTATTTTGTGTCTGTTCCAGTTTCTTAATGTTTTCTTGAGTTGAGGGGTCCCAAATGGAGGATGCATATTCTATTATTGGCCTAACCAAGGTTAAATAGCATTTTAGTTTTATGTTCTTATTTGATTTATAGAAATTTATTTTAATAAACCCTAATGTTTTGTTTGATTTTTTTAATAGTTTCATCAATATGTGGATTCCATGACAGTTTTTCATTTACTATAACACCTAGGTATTTTGCGTTTTTAGACTGTTACTGGTTTGCAATGAATAAGATAAGTGGAATTAATTTGTTTTAGTTTTTTTTGTTACTCTTATCAACTGACATTTTTCTGGGTGGAAAGACATGCTCCAATTTGATTCCCATTTCTGTAATTCATCTTATAGAAATTTCTTTTAATAAATGTAATAAATGTTTTCTTGAGTTGAGGGGTCCCAAATGGAGGATGCATATTCTATTATTGCCCTAACCAAGGTTAAATAGCATTTTAGTTTTATGTTCTTATTTGATTTATAGAAATATCTGTGTCTTGTGTTGTTTTTATTGTATATAGAGTATAGAAAACAGCTGAAACTTACTCCCAGATGAAGAAGAGATAGTTGCGAGGCTTCATTTTTCTCTATTCCTTTCAGCAACTCTAAAGTTTCTTCGGCTCTAAAACAATTGTACGAGAGCTGTAGAGGAAGAAATATAGTTCGAATGTTAATAGGATTTGAAATTTCATATAAATGTGCATTTAGTTATAAGAGTAAACCTTGCTTAAAATAAAAAAAAACACTCTTAGTTAAAACAGAAATGTGGGCTCTCAAACTTACGTCGATTATTGTCAGGTGATCGTTATGCATTAATCCATGTGCAATAGAACCAATACATTCTGTGGGCAAGCGACAATAGCTAGCGTCCAGTTTCTGTAGAGTTCTGTTCACTTTCAAAGCATTTCCCAAAGTTTTACCCCCTTCAGCACCAAACCCATTCATGGCGACAGCAAGCTCTTTTAAGCCAACATTTTCCTTGGAGACAAAAGCTAAACATTACAATATTCATTAATCTCTTTTTTTCACTTCTAAATGTACTGGCTACATGGCAACCCAAAATAAATCTTAGCAACGTAGCACATTCAATAAACCATGGCTAAGTGGCACCCTCAATGAAGCCTTTGACTCGTGTCATATGTAGATATAGGTATAGATAGATAGATAGATAGATAGATAGATAGATAGATAGATAGATAGATAGATAGATAGATAGATAGATGGATAGGCCTAAATAGGCCAAGATAGTAACAAATGTTTGTAAAAGTTTTACATGTTTCGATGTTCCTTCAGAGTTGAAGATAGTTTTCTTCCTAGTCCAAACCTCCCGCAGGACGACGGCGGATGGGAACCCGGGACCATCGATGAATCCAAACGACAGTTCAGCGCGCAAACCGCACGATCAGGCAGCCATCCACTTATAGATAGATAGATAGATAGATAGATAGATAGATAGATAGATAGATAGATAGATAGATAGATAGATAGATAGATAGATAGATAGATAGATAGGCAGGCTCTGGCATGTATTGCACTGCAAGCTGCCTAAAGCTCCTTTTTTTTCCTCAGGGTTGACTCCCGAAGCCTTTACCGTAGGTGGGTAGGTATAGCTGGAACACAGCAGTTTTCATCCTCCTAAGAGGTACTGATTCTGACATAAAAAATAGGCCTACTATGTCTGTCGATAGAGGTTAGTTTTTATTTTTATTAATATAGATAAAATGATACATCCTTGTGTGCACTCATTTTGAACCAGCGTCTTCATACAAATTGGTTTTGATAATCTTTTGTTTTATATCTAATGTGTCGGGTGTATCAGCGTGTACCAAGACTAAAGAAACCACTGAACTAAATAAATAACAAAATTACAAAGAGAGTTTGTGTTATCACACTCACTGTCTGATCCGCCTAATCGCAAGGAATATTTAAGACGTGATTTAATTTTGATGGTCAAAAGTAGCCTAATAATGTTTCAAAGATTCATTTGCCGTTGTAAAAAAATGTTTTTTTTTCTGTTTTACATGTTTCGTTTGTTCCTTCTCAGTTAAAAATAATTAACTTCTCGCTGGACGACGGAGGATGGCGGCGAGCAGGGTATGAACCCTGCCTGGTCATGCAGTTTGCGCGCTGGACTGTCGTTCGGATTTATCGATGGTGTCTGGTTCAAACCCTCCCCGCTCCCATCCCCCGTCGTCCTGCGGGAGGTTTGGACTAGGAAGTAAACTATCTTCAACTCTGAAGGAACATCCGAAACACGTAAAAAAAAAAAAAAAAAACAACCCGGTACCGTCGAGATAATCAGTTCAGCACGCTAACAGCACGACCAGGCATTTCTCTAAACTTAATAACAAACTGATTACAAACTAATAGCCTATTATTGATAAAGAGATATATTACACATTACGACATGGCATCTACCGAATATGTAGCCTACAATATGTCAGACAAGCGATTTAGATAATCTTTCAGCATTGATTTGTAATTGAAAAAAAAAGAAAAAAAGTAAAGATATATCGTGCTTGTACTTCGATGTCTTAGCACAGTTATCAACAGAGCTATTGACATTTTCATTTTAACGGAACTAGAATAAGGATAGAGATCTACATAAACTAAACTTCTGGTTTAGCTCTCTTAAGATGTATATCTACTATACAAATACAAAAACAAAATTTAATAAAATACTCTGAAAGACACAAAAATAAAGGCACATTCCTCGTCCCATATGCTAGGACAAATTTGTACAAATACTCCTTCTTCTCTAGTGCTATTAGAGCATGGAATGGGTTGCCTGAGCTAGCCAGAAAAACCAGTGACTTGGCAGAATTTAAGTCATTGGTTAATATGCATGACTAAATGCATGACGCGTAGGACGTAATCATCTTCTTTTTTGAAGTAACGTCTGTATTATATAAGATAAGATCTACTAGATCTAGATCTATAACATAAAGTTGGAATAATTTAGATGTAATTTAGACTAGATTTATGCAAAAAAACAACAACAAATCCTAGATAATCTATCAATAGACTGAATGCAAAATTAAATTTAAAATTAGTATATTAGTTTAGTATATTATAACATTGCAATATTGATCTAGACTCTAGACTCTTGATCTAGTTTATATCAGTCTAAAACTCTAAACTATAGACCTAGAAATTTTAGATCTAGACTCTTAAACGATTGTAATTAGAATATAAATCCAGACCTAGTTTTAAAAATGTAGATATACTATAAAAAAAAATCTAGATCTAGTTAAAAAAAAGTCTAGATTAGATCTAAATCTAGCTATCATGCCTTTTTTTATATACGAGTCAGATAACGAGGTTTAATAAACATTACTATACCGAGTTGTTTTAGCATTTCATTTGAAGAATTCATTCCATATGACGTCAAAGGAAAAAATCTACTACGTTACATTGCCTAGTTAGACTAAAAATGTCTTCATCAATACGAGCCAGTTATTGAGGTATCATAGACATTGATGCACCGAGTGATTTCTTTTAACATTTCATTTAAAGAATTAATTCAGTATGACGTCAAAGGAAAAAAATCCACTACGTCACACGGCCAAGTTAGACTAAAAATGTCTTCATCAATACAAGCCAGATATAGAGGGATCATAGACATTGGTGCACCGAGTGATTTGTTGTAACATTTCAATTTAAAAATTCATTCATATGACGTCAACGGAAAAAATTCCATTACGTCACAATGGGCTAGTAACAAAAAATGTTTTTATTAACACGAGAGATTTAACGAGGGTTCATGGTCTCTAGTGCAATGAGTTCTGATATAATTCGTTTAAAAAAATAATATATATATATTATCTTCTTATCTTATATGATACAGACGTTACTTCAAAATAGAAGATGATTACGTCCTACGTGTCATGCATTTAGTCATGCTTAGGCCTATAAACCAATAACCGAAATTCTGCCAAGTCACTGGTTTTCCTGGCTATCTCAGGCAACCCATTCCATGCTCTAATAGCGCTAGGGAAGAAATAGTATTTGTACAAATTTATCCTAGCATAACGAACGAGAAGTGTGCCTTTATCTTTGTGTCTTTCTGAGTATTTTATTAAATTTTGTTTTTGTATTTGAAGATTATGGTTCAGTATTTTATGTATAATTGCTACTTTTAAGAATACTTTTAGGTCCTCTATCCTGAAGGCTTTCTAAATTTAGTGATTTTACTCTAGTCAAATATGAATATTCGTTTGTTATGAATCTCACTGCTCTATTTTGTGTCTGTTCCAGTTTCTTAATAATTTCTTAGGTTGAGGGTCCCAAACAGAGGATGCATATTCTATTATTGGCCTAACCAAGGCTAAATAACATTTTAGTTTTATGTTTTTATTAGATTTATAGAAATTTATGTTAATAAACCCTAATGCTTTGTTTGATTTTTTGATAGTTTCATCAATATGAGGATTCCAAGACGACGTCGTCATTACTGAACCAGAACCTTCCAGATAGATATTTATAATTCCAATTATTACATTATTTCCATATATATATATATATATATATATATATATATATATATATATATATATATATATATTAGGAAGAACAGTCAATGTGATTGAATTCATTTTGATTTATTAGTATCAAATAACACCAAGTTATGTCCCTTTGTTAATACTAACTTTGAGCCCTTGTGCTATAAGCACACAGCCTTTGTTTTGGAAATGATTCCAGCTGATGTCCAGATGTTCCAGTGTCTCATTCTCTATCAGAGCGTTTTTCAGCCACTGAGCAGCTCCATCTTCCAGCCTGTTGTGACTTAGATTTAAACTTCTCAGCGTGGAGTTACTTTTCTGAACGTAAAATATTTTGTATTGTAAAATTAAAGATGTATGATTTAGAAAAAGAAAACGAATCTTCAGACTTTTATTATTTAAAACTTTAGTTCAAGATGGCTAGACCTGATGTTCAAACTGATTGGCATGTTATAAGAATTCATTATGTGGAGATCGATTGTCTTTATATCAAAGGCACTTAAAAAACACGCAAAAGAAAAGAATATTTAGAACAAAAATTGTCAGAAGTGATTAGTGCGAGTATAATATTTAATAACAATAGGAAGACTGAATGTCACAAAAACTAAAGAACTCATAATAGATTTCAGAAGGAACAAGCAACTGAGACATGAACTGTATGTAGATAAACAATATACCGATACAACAAGCAAACTCATACAAATATCTGGTGATCATTATTGACAACAAGCTTTCATGGGAAGGCCACCTTGCAACTCTGGCTAAGAAAATCGTACAGAGGCTATTTTACCTATACAAACTTAACAGCTTTAAACTACATAAGAAGAGCTTGGATAATTTTTACTGTGCGACATTGAAAAATCTGCTAACATGGAATAACTTGTTGGCAAGTTTTATCATAAATTGAAAACTGATGCCCCGCTTAGACAACCTTATAAAAAGAGCATAAAAAACCCACATGTACAACACAACCGTATTTAATTTAAAAGAATTTTTTGAACTAAAATATCTAAGCCAAAGCGGAAAAAATCTTGAAAGACAAAAGCCACCCGCTCCATCATAATTACATCAACACGTCGGGAATTGGACTTCTTTCAGTGAAGACTAGAACCGAACGGTACAAAAACCTTGTTCATTCCTGACTCGGTCAGGCTGCATTAGCGATATTCGTTGACTAGGAAAGGTGAAAAGGATCAAGATGTCTGTGTGTAGTCACTCAATAAACTCTTTAAGTTGTCTCTGTTCAATTTATGTGAATGTTTTTTTTTTGTTTTTATGTAAGAATCACAACAAATTTCCATAAGAAGCAATAAAGCAACCTCAGTCTTAAGTAGGCATTGACTTTGATTCTGAAGATTAAGGATGTGCATGAGTATACGTGACAACGTAGACCCTGTTGGTGCTTTCATATTTTGCCACATCTGATGCAAACAAAGCCATTGTCAACAGAATAGGGTGGGCGTATTACAAGATGTTTATAAAGAATAAAAAACAAGTATCAACAGAAATTGTATAAAAACGCTAAATAGGATATGGGTGAGAAAGTTTAAGTTTCGTCTTTTTTAAAACTCTTACTCTCATATTGGTAATGAAATAGGCCAGTACTTACCGTCAGCACAGAATGAAACAACTCTCCAGCCTGATCACCAATATTATTTCCTATTAAAAAAAAAAGTAACATAAAAGAAAGTTTGTTCAAAAGACAATTCTTCTTTTATAAAGCTGGTGATTGTTTAAAAGAGCGATCACTTTGATCTTCATAACTAATGAATGACAGATTAAAAAAAAAACACAAAATGTTTTACTCCGCCCCAATCCTTTCTATGGTTACACATGTATAAATCTACTCAGAGTATTTACAATTCTAGTTTGGTGATACAAATCCAGATATGGTAACATTAAAAGACAATAGTCTATAGACTAGAATATACTGGATCTAGTAAGAGCTATGGTATAGAAGAGTTCATCTAGTTAGGTGATATAGATACATAAAAAGACACTAGCCTAGATAGAATTTTTCTGAACGTTTATTTGTTTAATGGTTTATTTAACTCTTTAGTCATTTAGTATAACCGGGAATTTGCACTGACTTCTGTTTAATATATATATATATATATATATATATATATATATATATATATATATATATATATATATATATATATATATATAGAGAGAGAGAGAGAGAGAGAGAGAGAGAGAGAGAGAGAGATCCTCTATATCTAAAGACCAAAGTTAATTTTAAGATGATTATATTTTAAAAAATTATAAAGGTCAAGCCAGAGTTTTCCCTGTTTTTTTTTTCCCTACAGATATAGGCCTACATAAGCTGTTAAATTTCTAGAGTAGTTTTCGTGATCCATGTACAGATTACAGGTTCAAACTTTTTTGTTGATTCCTGATCCCATGAAGAATTAGCTAGCTGAAAAGAGGAATAGTAAAAAAAGTAAACGAAAACAATTTTGGTCATCGCGCTATACGCTACATATGAGACAAAAATTTCGACAAATAAATGGATGGATTATTTGATCATGTGCCTACTTTTTTTTTTTACCGATTTAATCTCTTTTTTTGGTCACTTAAGAAATGATATGTATTTAGGCCTACCGCATCAAATCATTCATCCCAAGCAGTTTAATCTTGAATGTGATACATTGAAGGCATGAGATTATATTTCAATGCATCCATTTACACAGCATAATAATAACACATTGAGATAAACCGGAGCCTTTTTGGTTCATCTAGTAAATCTTTGTAACATATGCAACAAATATTTCTTTCTGTACTAATGATTTAGGCTGGAGTTTACCTGATAAATTGAGTTTTTCGATTGTTTTATTAACCATTAAAAGTTGACACACTGCTGCCGCTCCGTTATATCCAAGCCGATTGTCTGATAAATTCTGTTGAAAAAAAAAAGAATAAACTAGAATTTATAATTAGAAACCAACGCACACAAGACTATTATTTACTCTCGTAGTAAACATTTGATTTGATTAATGAACGTGTAACAGAAAGCAAAATGTAAGGCTGTATAAGCTATGAACTGAACATCTAATGTTTTTGTGTTAACCTTTTTGAAACTCTAAATAGAAGAAAACAATATGTTATATGACGTCGTTTCTCTGATTAGACCGAATTTCAAATTATGTTCTAAATATAAGTGTTTTTGTTTATAAAGTAGGCCTACATGCAAACCATTTTTTTTAAATATTTGTAAACCGATTTTTGTATTGGCCTACTCGTTAGCCATTTTACTAAAATAAATCACAAAATTCAAAACCTTTTATTTCTTGGGTTGGTACGGATTAACTTTAACTAATTCTTGAATCTTTTAAACTTCTATCGACACTATACCGGGTGCTTTTTGCTATGTCACACTATTAACGATATTGGCTAACTGAGAAGTGAAAAAAAAACTGACATGGACCCAAAGTTTCAATACCCAAAGCTAATGACACATATTCATATAAGGTAGATTGTCCAGTAACGGGCAATAGAAGAACACGAACGCTTCAACAAAGTTTGTTAGGGTTTCACTCTAAACTAAACAGCTAGGCTGTCAGATGGTAGAGAGATATGAATTAAACGTCTACTCATTTAATTTTAATGTAAAGAAAAAAAATATTTTGAAGTTATTATAGCTACTAATTTCTATCCCTATAAAGCATAGGCGTAGCTCGCCACTTGAAGGTGGTGCGGGCCGCACGGGGCATCAAGCTGTGAGTGGCATCAAACTTTATCCCAGTTTGTATTAAGTGCCTATTCCCTTGACCTTTTCAGTAAAAAAAAAACAGGATAATATACTGTATTCCTTACGACATTGAAGATTGGCCTAAAGACTTTACAGCTGATGTTCGAATACTGATACTTTAGTTAGGAAGAATGCACGCTAGATTTATTTGTAATATCTTTTGTCTAGTTGTTTTTGCGTACTAGCAATACTATAACAATGAATACATGTTATTTAGCGAAAAAAACGTCTTTTTGCAGTTTTATTTCGATTTTTTAGGGCATCCGCATGGGGCATCATATACCCTAGCTACGCCTCTGCTATAAAGTAAAATGAATGTAATGTACTGACCAGATGAGAGACGAAGACATTCTCTTTCAGAACACGACATAAATAGCAAGCTCCTTCTCCCATAATCCAGTTACCTTCTAGGTCCAGAAATTCTATTGTCGTGTTAATCTGAAAAAAACAATATTAAAAACAACTCAGTGCTGATAATCAACACCTCTCTCTCTATCTGATACCCTCTCTCCCTCTCTCTCTCACACACACATGTCTTTGTCTGTATACAGCGGCGTTGTCATGTTTCGTTAGTGTAACCCAGTGGGGTTATCTCAACTGGTGTCAACTCCCAGTCCGACATCATTAGTTCACCCTGTTAAAGATGCTTTCAATAAATCTCTAATACGTTGTTTTTCTTGTTGTTAAACCAGAGTACAAGTATGAATTACATAATGACATTGAATGATCGACGATCGATTTACTGAAACTTTATTGTAACTTTTTAACAACCCCTCTGTCTCTAGATTTGCACCGTAGGATACCCTCACGGTTCGCGCAACCAAATCTTTCCTTTTTTCCAGGTCAGTACCTATCTTTAGCAGAATATCAAGGGAGAGACCGTGCCATTGTTTTACCTTGTCAAGAAACCTTTTCCTAGGACGTCCTTTCTTTATGCTCCCTCCACTTAAGTAAAAAAAAAAGTAAACATAAAAGATAACCTTTACAGACCTTGTGATCTATAGGGCAGATGATGTAAAGGTAATCTGTTTCTGGGGCTCACGGTTAACGAGGGTGTCATGCAGGACTGGGTATCAAAATCGGCCCGGGCATTACCATATAAACCGGCCCACAAATGGTATGTCATATATTTTCTGTTGGGGGGGGGAGATTTTTACCCCACTCCGTAATTTATATATATATATATATATACCATGGGCGTAGCCGGAGGGGGGTTGGGGTTCAAACCCCTCCAAAATGAAATCCCCCCCTCGCGGGAGACGGACTTTAGTGACTGATTTTTTGCTTTGATTTTGTTTATTTTAGGTGAGATTTTAATACTAAACCATCACTTGCCCCAGCGCTGCCAAGGGGGTTTTGAGTTTAAAACCCCTACCAGGAGGTGTTGCTGTTAAAGTCCCCTCTTCTATAAAACAAAACAAACAAAAAATAATGCAAACGACAATCCCTATATTCCAAGAGCATAGCTGAGGAAGATTTTGATTTTAAAACCCCCTCCAAATTTACTATAAACCCCTCTTCAGTATAAAAAAGCAAATTACACACTGAAAATGCTATGAGCGTAGCCAAAGGGGTTTTGAGTTTAAATCCCCCTTCAGCGGGGTTTAAAGCTAAAAAATACCTCTTCAATATTAGTGTGTGTATGTATGTAATTAATCTTCATTACATTCTAATCTTTCATTCTTTCAAACTTTTGTTCTACCCTAGAATACTCTCTTCCTATAATTAGTGGAAAGACAGTACACACCGCCAAAGTGCAGCTAGGGAGTCTAGGGGAGCGCTGTGACTTTCATCCAGTGGGGTCCGGGGCGAAGCCCCTGAACCATGCATTATTTCCGTTATTTCAAGCTTTAAAAATGTATATTCTGAGGTATCTACAGTGCAATTAGCCTGCTACTCAAAAAAAATTCAAAAACCAAATCTGCTATTCAATGGAGTCCAGCGACTGGTAGCAAATGGTAAAATGCTTTAGTTTTTGTATTGGAGGGGAAGGGAAACCACAAAACCTCTTTTGGCTACGCTCATGAAATTTGAGGACTGTAGTTTGCTTAAGTTGGCTGCACTGGGGAAGTAAATAAAGTTTCCCTTTCAGACAATGAGATCTGAGACAAGTGATGATTTAAAGACCCTCTCCTCCCGGCTACGCCCATATGTTATATTACAGGTGTAAGCTTAATTCTCTACAAAATATATGATGTTTTATAACGTATCGAAAACTGGATGTATGCATTCGTAGGATTACATAATGTATTTTATTCATACATGTATGTAGTCTGAAAACTATAAACAATACAATAGAAGCCTACTGAGTTTGAAGCTTTTTGGTATTACTTATAGATTACAGACGTTTCTTTAAAAAATAAGATTGTTATGTCTTAGGCATTTCATGTGTCAATCTAGTCATGCATATTGATCTATGACTTTAAATATGATAAATCATTGGCTTTCCTGGCTGACTCAGGCAACCCATTCCATTAAAAGATAAGAGAAAGCAGAACGGTTAGAGAGGCACTTACTTAATGTGAAAAGCTCTTGCTTCCTCCTAGTAAATTCTCAAAAACGCGTTTGGTGTATGAATATGCCATGACCCATTATTTAAAATATAAATCTCCTTTCATTAAATATCGGATGTGACAGCATAATATACATTTTGTAATTATTGTAATAATTTTCACCATTAATGACTTCATACTAAGCATAAGTTCGCCATTAATTATAATAGTATAAAAATTGATTTAGATCTAGATTTATTTTTTAATTAAATAATTTTTTGTAAGCCTTAAGTGTAGTATTTTTAGACATATGTTATTAAAAATAAACAAAAAGAAACTTACTTTTTCGTTTCAAATCGCAGAAGTAAAGCTTTATACCCATTTTGAGCTGTAAATAAGTTGGGTGGTTTGCAATTTCGCGTCTGTGTGTATGTGTTAAAGTTAATTTCTATTAAGCATGTTAAAGAGCTAATTGTCGCGCCTATCTTTTTTTTTTTTTTTTTTTGCTGCGTTATATCTATGTTTTCTAACTTAACCTCTCTCATCCCTCTTTTTGGTTAAATTTCATTGGAACCATTAAAAGACGGTTGAGGGAAGGAGCCAAAACAAAAAACAAAACAAATGGAAGTGCCGTCAAAGGCCCATGCCGACCAGCAAAATGATGAGGCCAAATACAACCTCGACGACATCAAAGCAGTCCATGCCGTTCGTGCATAGCAGAAAGTACGGTCTAACGTTTTGCAAATGATAATACGTAGGCTACAGTGTATTTTTTTTTATTTAATATTCTTGTTGAATTTCAAACAAAATTAATTGTAATAAGAATTTAAAAAAACAACAACAAGAAAACGTGTTCGGGCCTTTGTGTCTTGCTGCTGTCACTTTTTTTAAAGTTGTCTGCATTGAATTTTTTTTCTTTGGTCTCGACCGGACCGGCCCATTTGGTACCGGCCCACCGGGCATTTGCCTGTTTGCCCATATAGCCAGTCCGCCCCTGGTGTCATGTCATGTCAGGTGCCCATAATAGCTGGGTTGACTCAGAGGCGCCCAAAGATCCCGAAATCAAAATCCCAGTCTTCACCAGGATTCGAAACCGGGACCCTAACCCGCTCACCCACCGCGCCTCACCCTCCACTTAAGGGATGACTATTAATAGTAAATATTCGAATGGACCATAACAACTAGAAACAGATTTAGTCTAAAAACCTGTTTGTTTGTTTTTTGCACTAAAATATCATGATTTGATATGATATGACCCTTTCCAATAACATTATAGCTTAGGTGTCATGCTTTCGTAAAGTGCATCATCATTTTGTCAATGATAGAAATTTAAGTCTGGGGCAACTCACATGTTTCCTAATTTTCTAGACACACTGTCTCCAGTATCCCTGTCAGTAAAACGTACAATCACAGATTACGGGCAAAGGTGCTTGTGCTTTACCTCATGAGTCTATATTTTTCAGAATGATAGCAAAGAACTATAATAGATGTCACCACATTGATTTAGTGTATTGTTTTTTTTTTAAGTTACGTGCAATCCAAGGATTCCAGAGATTGTAACTGCATTATCATATCCCTGTGCTTGGCACATTAAAAAAAACAAGCTCATCCTATTCCAAACTATTGAAGATACTAGAGTTTATTTCATCAACTTTTTTGTTTCCTTTTAATGAAAAAAAAAATACTAAGAACAATTTAATATTTTTATTCTGGGTCATATTTGCTTAGAATTTCTACCACCTCAAGGAAATTCTGTTCCTTGATTGTATGATTGTATAGGCCATAGACACACACACACACACACACACACACACACACGCACGTACATAATACATACATACATACATACATACATACATACATACATACATACATACATACATACATACATACATACATACATACATACATACATACATATATACATATATATATATATTTCTATGGTGTAGGCCTACTCCTATTTAGTGTTGCTAAAATAAAGGCGAGAAAAAGGGAAGGTGAAGGCTGAAGATAGTGTGAGCGTGAGGTGAAGGTTATGGAAGTTTTGGGGAAGTTTTGGGGAAGGACTATAGTTGAAGTTTGGCTAGTCAGTTGTACATTGTGCGATTAGAAATATTTTAACCAATCGCTTTGTTTAGCGCTATTTCATGCTTTTAGCTTTCTCACTACGCTATGATCCTGTCACGTGTCTGGACCAGTTGGGAAAGGGGGGAAGGCAAGAAAAAGGGACATCTGGGTGAATTTGACAGGAATCAATTTTTAAATGAATTTACAAAAAAACTCATGACTCACGTCTCCACAAGCTGACATACTAACCACTTTGCTAGTGAGATGCGTATGATTATAGAAGATTGTATTGTATTGTTTGTTTCAAACTTTTTGAAAGCGACAATCTATGAAGAGGACTAATTCAGCGTATACCACCACTTCAGTTAGTACAAATTTCTTTCCTTTGTTCGAGATACCAAACAAAATAATTAATTACCAATAGTTAATTAACTAATCGGTAATTTTTTTTTATTGGTTCGTGTGTTGTCAGGTAAAAGAAATAATTGCGCAAAATTTCAGCTTGATCAAGATTGGGTGAGGGAGAAATAACGTGTTCAAACGTTTACCAGACAGACAAAGTGAGTTGATATAAGCTTTGTAATTAAACTCAATAAAATTATATCTACACTGTGTCATTTTATAGCTTCTTAGTAGTGTTTGATTTATAATAACGGCACCTCCGAATCGCATGTCAGATGACAACTATGTGTATTTATTTCGTGATTTTTCTCTCTGTCTCTATCAGTTAAGCTTTTTTATAAAACAATATCTTTTCTTATTTTGTATTGATAAACATTCAAAACCCTCAATTGGATATAATTCCTTGCATTCAAATGCTTCTCAACTAACCTCTAAAGGGGCAGCAAGTGCTTTCATTGCATCAGGGCCCAATCCTTGATACTTGAGTGAAAGACTGTCGTCTTGCATGTGTTCTAGAAAATAGCGAATAGGCTGGACGCCAAACTCCTGACATGCCTGAATGTACCGCCGATGCCCTGTGATGTCGTGGTCATATTTTTCGGGGTACACGTATTCTGAAATGAGAATATTAAAGATACAACTGTGAAGTAAAATTATTGAGTACAGTAAATTAAGATTTTGACGATTTAATAATGTTAAACGTTATTTCAATCCAATTCAGGTAAATAAGAACACTTATTTGTATTTAATTAAAGCTTAATAATAGACTTTAGACTAGCTTTGCCTGTAGATTTGTATATTTTGGCACTTCCAACAGAACGGCCTGCATGTAACACTTTCCCTTACATACTTTGGCCCGTGAATTCTAGTATCGGTTACGTTGAATGAGAACGGCCAGCTTTACAATGCCCCTCCCCCAAATATACTTTTATCACTTATCTCCCCCACTTCTCAAAAATAGTCTTACATACAATCTCTGACTATTCTTCAGTTTTTCAGTTCTGCATTGAACTATTTAATAGGCACTAGGGTGCTTTCTGACCGAAAACCTTTTTTTTTTCATTTGACTCATCATAACGCTAATCCACGTAGACTTTGGGCTCGTCATTTGTATTATCCCTTACCTACACGCACACACACACACACCACGCAAGCACACATTTCTTTTTTTATTTGACACACGTATTAAACTTTTTTTTTTTTTTATAAAAATCGTCAAGCACGGAAAGACATGGGACAGCAGCACCTTACTATGAGTACCGTGAGTTCATAGAGTCTAGCTCCTATCTAAGGCATAACGAAGCCTATTTATTACCCTAGCCGCACGTGCTGAAATATTCACTTGTCAACTAGAGATCAAAGAAATGCAGGCTAGACACAATGTTTCAAAACAAAAACGGGTAAAAACAACAGCAGAAGACGAAATCGATTATTCCAACTTTGTTTATCATCTCAACACGAGAAAGACAAAAGGCGAACGTAAGTGGGGGGTATATTCGATTATTAAGATCGTTCCTCTCTCATTGCACCGAGACCAACAATGCTACAAAGAGAGAGAAGGAATGCCAAATCGATACCACAAACTCATTTAAATAAAGCTTACTTTGGACAAAACACTTAAATAAAAAATGTAGCATTAAAACTAAACAAAGTCTGGATTATATGAATAAATCAATACATGTATATAAGAATAACAACTGGAAATAATGTTTCTATGTAACATATGAAATATTATACAGATCAGCATGTATCAAACCAATCCAATCAAATCCAGCATTTACTTGCTCCGTGGTGTACTCGATCATTTGGGATACCTAAATACAAGAAATGGTAACGGTTTATTTCGCTCCCAAAGAACAAACAATAGATTTGTATGTGTAGAGTGTAGACAGTAATGTACAAAGAAATATAGTTCTTCTACAAAAAACAACAACAATAGATTTGTGTGTAGAGTGTGGACAGTAATGGTACTAAGAAATATAGTTCTTCTACAAAAAAACACAACAACAATAGATTTGTGTGTAGAGTGTAGGCAGTAATGGTACAAAGAAATATAGTTCTTCTACAAAAAACAACAATAGATTTGTGTGTAGAGTGTATACAGTAATGGTACAAAGAAATATAGTTCTTCTACAAAAAACAACAACAATAGATTTGTGTGTAGAGTGTGGACAGTAATGGTACTAAGAAATATAGTTCTTCTACAAAAAAACACAACAACAATAGATTTGTGTGTAGAGTGTAGACAGTAATGGTACAAAGAAATATAGTTCTTCTACAAAAAACA
Source organism: Biomphalaria sudanica (assembly GCA_036873155.1). Lineage (NCBI taxonomy): Eukaryota > Metazoa > Mollusca > Gastropoda > Planorbidae > Biomphalaria > Biomphalaria sudanica. The sequence goes on from JAZGLO010002808.1 coordinate 355,351, forward strand.
ACAACAATAGATTTGTGTGTAGAGTGTAGACAGTAATGGTACAAAGAAATATAGTTCTTCTACAAAAAACAACAACAATAGATTTGTGTGTAGAGTGTAGACAGTAATGGTACAAAGAAATATAGTTCTTCTACAATAAAAAACAACAATAGATTTGTGTGTAGAGTGTAGATAGTAATGGTACAAAGAAATATAGTTCTTCTACAAAAAACAACAACAATAGATTTGTGTGTAGAGTGTGGACAGTAATGGTACTAAGAAATATAGTTCTTCTACAAAAAAACACAACAACAATAGATTTGTGTGTAGAGTGTAGGCAGTAATGGTACAAAGAAATATAGTTCTTCTACAAAAAACAACAATAGATTTGTGTGTAGAGTGTATACAGTAATGGTACAAAGAAATATAGTTCTTCTACAAAAAAACCCAATAGATTTGTGTGTAGAGTGTAGACAGTAATGGTACAAAGAAATATAGTTCTTCTACAAGAAAAAAAAACCCAATAGATTTGTATGTGTAGAGTGTAGACAGTAATGATACAAAGAAGTATAGTTCTAAAAAAAAATAGATTTGTATGTGTAGACTATAATGGCACAGGAAATTCAACTGAGACAGGTAGAAGGACAGCAGACAGCACAAGAACAATCGCGCTTTTTCCTACGGGGACCGCTGAAAATAGCAAGTTTAGAAACACGACATATAATTTAATAATGATTTTTTTCCTTTACTGATAATAAGGCGCTGTTGCAAAATTGTGTTGTGTGTGATGCTAATCATGCTATGCGAAGGAATATTTAAAATTAAATTCAATAAACTGAAATGTTTATGCTTTTCAAGCTGTGTGGAAACAAGAGAGGCCATTTTTTACAAAGCTGAAATCAGCTCTCTTTGTCTATCTGGTAAAAAGTTTGTACACGTCATTTCTACCACACCCAATCTCGGATCAAGTGGAATTTTTGCACAATTAATTCTAAAAAAAGCTAACAAAACAAGAATCATTAAAAAAAACAATTAGTTGATTAACTAATTAAATAATTAATTATATTGTTAAGCATCGACCAAAGGAAAGAAATTGTACTTGACAGATGGGGTGATATATGTTGAATAAGTCCCCTTGAGAAGGCTTGAGCTCTCGAGTTCGAATTCATGTCACACAACTTAAAAAGCGATCACGGTAACATTTACACAGATCCCCTTTCACCCTCCCCCCCCCCTTTTTTTTTTCTCAACTGGTCCCGACAAGTGATAGAATCGTAGCACATTAAGAAAGCTAAAAACATGAAATTGCACTAAACAAAAGCAAGAGATAAAATATTTCTAATATTGTTTTTTTTCCCACTGGTCACCACTCAAAAAGAATAAAGTGTGGATGTATAACAATTTAAAAGTTTCGTCTGCACTAAGAATATGTCCCGCGAATCTCATACGACGTTCGGACACCATTTCTTTTAATTCCTTTACCAGACAACTACACGTCCGTACGAGAAAGAACGTCTCTATTGGTTACATAATATCGGTATGTTTCTCCTAGGATCCTTCTCAGCCATCGCTGTTTTAGTCTCTTTTCAACCTGATTAATTGTTTGCCAAGATAGGCCGTAGTTTTTTGGTTCCTGCTTTACCTATCCGACATGCAAGATCATGATATGCATCTCCATCGCTTGTGATAACGCTGACAAATAGATGATCTGTTCTATCTGTTCAAGCTCTGTATGGCCAATATTGACGGGGTACTTGTGGACATGTATAACTTTGGTTTTGTCAAAATTTATCTGGGAGGTCGATTTTGAATGCATCTTTTCCAGGCTCTCGGTCATCACTTGTATATATTTGATTGTATTCCCGAGTAATGCTATAGACTATCATGTGTTAAGTCCACGTAAGTCCGTTCAATTAGTTTATCTTAGTGGTAATTAATTAATTTTGTTTTAGATATAAAAATGAGCTTATTCTTGTAGTATTTAAATATATGGCAGCGATTTTGCAGTTCTCTCCTATATATAAGCTGTTTAAATTTTAATATTTGTTAATTATCACACTTCACAAACGAAATGACATTTCGCAATAGTTATCATCGATAAGCAAACATAAGGCATACTTGTGGAATTCCATGAATGAGAATAAACAACTCTTTTTTTCACTGTGCGTTGATCAGCGAGAACGCTCATTCAGTGTTAGCATTAAGCCCGGGGATTGAAAAGAAATGACTGATTCTGAGGATCTGTGAGTAAAAGTTTGCTTCTGAACAGTTTTTGAATAAACTTACTCCTGTGATGAAGAGGTTTATCAAAAGCTTGTACTATTTCTGCTATTTATGAATGTATTAGTTTTAATCAAAAGGTAATGGAGAAGCTTCCAATATAGACCACTTTTTTTTTGAACGCTCATAAAAGAAAAGTTTCTTATTCTACTAGCTTAAATTTTTCTCAGAAAGGCCAATATAGATTAGAGGGCACCATTCTTGACAAAATTCTTGTTTGCCATGATATAAAACATATTCTATAACTAATACTCTAAAGTAGTTATCAAATACACAGAAGGAAAAATGATTGAAAATTTGGTCATGAAATATGGGATATTATTTGGAATACTAGAAATATGGCCAAGAATCTAATATAGTCCCATAGTTCATATCAAAGTTCAAATGATCCGATGTGATATATGGGATACTCAATATTCTTAGCCAAAAAAAAAAGTGACTTGACAAGATTACTGGGTAAAAACTTCTTTCACTTAGTGCTGCTAGAGCTATAGATCTAGATCTAGATGTTTGTTACCCTGTTAACCAAGTAAGGTCTAAGGCCAATCAATGCTGCGTTGTAAATGTTTGGTTTCAGGCAACATACAGTAGATAAAAAGTGGATAAAATGTAGTTGAAAGAAACAAGAAAGTGAAACTCGAACATTTTTGTACTTTAGATGAATGCCTGCCAGACGAAGGACAAGGCCTCAAAAAGACATCCTCTTTTTGCCGGACGTCTGGTAACCCTTGTCACGTTCGTTTTGTGATCAAGTGGAATCACTGTAACAAACTTGTTTGTGGCACGTATCCGTTTCCATATGGTTAGTAATGGCTACTTCGTACCGTTGTGAATTTACTGAAACATTATTAAATACTTATAAGCTAATTATAAGATAATAAGTAGCTGAAATACATTTTATTATCAAACAATTAAGCTTTATTAGCTAATTTTAGCTACTGGCATTTAGCACAAATACCTGTCTAAATATATCGTTCAAAAACTTTTTTTTTTAAAGATCAATTAGTGACATCGATCCTTCACAGCACTTACCTATAACATAGAGATGTGAAACATTTAAAGGGACGATAATGACTGTCATTAACATCTACAAGGGTACGCCTTTAGTATCGGTATCTTTGATTTAATTGTCCATTGTTTTTTTTTATAACTATTCTTTATTTTAATTAAAAGAGATGCTATTAATTTATCTAAGGCTTAACTATTTCGTAAACCAATGTAGCAGAAAGTGTCCCATTCACTACTATCCCTAGATTAGAAACAAATAGCAGTATTTCATTCCAAAGTGAACTAACCGACAAATGTGACATAATATGTTGTGAATAAAGCGCCCTTTCCGTTAATGTTGCTAGTGTACTATATCAAAGGATAATTAATAAGAGGGGAAAAATACTTCGACTCAATCAAGCATGACTAGCGTGTTTTTAAAGAACGCTTACCCCTCTCTTTTTCGTTTTTTTAGTGCCAAAAAGTATTTCACAAAGGCTTGTAGGCGACAAATCAATACTGACTTTAACTAATGATTGCATATTTCTGACAATCAATTTGGCAATCAGGGCTATAATGTGCTCTGTGAAAATTGAATAACCTCCCCCTTTAACCCCCCCCCCATTGCTCCTCAACTCTGGGTACAAACCTAAATCATTTGAACATGATCGTAGATCTACTAGTATTATCTCGATATACATTTACACAATTACTGCACACACACACACATATACATATGATGTAGTCATTGTAAGCTTGTAAGAGCAAACAGATGTCACTTAACACACATTTCATGAACGCAGGCATAACAAGACTTTCTTTGTATTCCCTAGACAAGTACAAATAAATATTCAAAGTTAAATTTCAATATGACTACTTGGTGTGGTATTCGCTCTGGACTATCTTCTCGATGGTTCCGCGTTCAAATCCTGCTCGCCGCCTTCACCTGCCTTCCTGAGGTATATTTGGACTAGATTATAATAACCTTCAATTCTAAAAGAACAGCGACCGATATAATGGAACCTAAAGAATAACAGAGAGGAAGATTGGCAGATTTTTTATAAAGATCACTGTTGATAAATAATAATAGCCAAAGAGTCTTGAATTTGATTCTACAGTGCTAAAAAGTGCACTAAAATGGACATATGGTCCGTACTTTGTACACCGGATACGCCAAATAGCTTGCTATTTATGTATTGGCCAGGGGCGGACTGGCTATATGGGCAAACGGGCAAATGCCCGGTGGGCCGGTATCAAATGGGTCGGTCTGGTCGCGACCAAAGAAAAAAAAAATTCAATGCAGACAACTTAAAAAAAAAAAAAGTGACAGCAGCAAGACCCAAAGGCGCGAACACGTTTTCTTGTTTTTAATTCTTATTACAATTAATTTTGTTTGAAATTCAACAAGAATATCACACACAAAAATACACTGTAGCCTACGTATTATCATTTGCAAAACGTTAGACCGTACTTTCTGCTATGCACGAGCGGCATGGACTGCTTTGATGTCTTCGAGGTTGTGTTTGGCCTAATCATTTTGCTGGTCGGCATTTGGCCTTTGGTGGCACTCCCATTTCTTTTTTTCTCCTTCCCTCCCCCGTCTTTTAATGGTTCCAATGAAATTTTACCAAAAAGAGGGATGAGATAGGTAAAGTTAAAAAACATTGATATAACGCAGCAAAAATTTTTTTAAAAAAGATAGGCGCGACAATTAGCTCTCTAACAATACTTAATAGAAATTAACTTTAACACATACACACAGCCACGAAATTGCAAACCACCCAACTTATTCACAGCTCAACATGGGTATAAAGTTCTACTTTCTGCGATTTTAAAAGAAAAAGTGAGTTTCGTTTTGTTTATTTTTAAAAAAATAGATCTAAAAATACTACACTTAAGGCTTACAAAAAAAAATTATTTAATTAAAAAATAAATCTAGATCTAAATCAATTTTTATACTATTATAATTAATGGCAAACTTATGCTTAGTATAAAGTCATTAATGATGAAAATGTCACATCCGATATTAAATAAAAGGAGATTTAGGCCTATATTTTAAATAATGGGTCATGGTTTATTATTCATTTACAAATCGCGTTTTTGAGAATGTAACAGGAGGAAGCAAGAGCTTTTCACATTAATTAAGTACCTCTTTAACCGTTCTGCTTTCTCTTATCTTTTAATGGAATGGGTTGCATGAGTCAGCCAGGAAAACCAATGATTTAGCATATTTTAAGTCACAGATCAACATGCATGACTAGATTGACACATGAAATGCCTAAGACATAACAATCTTATTTTTTTAAGAAACGTCTGAAATCTATAAGTAATACCAAAAAGCTTCAAACTCATAAGGCTGCTATTGTATTGTTTATAAGGTAGTTTTCAGACTACATACATGTATAAATAGAATACATCATGTAATCCTACAAATGCATACATCCAGTTTTCGATGCGTTATCAAACTTTATATATTTTGTAGAGAATTAGGCTTACACCTATAATATAACACATGGGCGTAGCCGGGAGGGGAGGGTCTTCAAACCATCACTTGCCTCAGACCTCATTGTCTGTAAGGGAAACTTTACTTACTGCCCCAGTGCAGCCAACGTAAGCAAACTGCAGTCACCAAACTTCATGACCGTAGCCAAAAGGGGTTGTGTGGTTTCTCTTCCCCATCCAATACAAAAGCTAAAGCAAAACTATAGTTACCATTTGCTACCAGTCGCTGGACTCCATTGAATAGCAGATTTGGTTTTTGATTTTTTTTCAGCGGAAGAGTAGCAGGCTAATTGCATTGTAGATACCTCAGAATATGCATTTTAAAGCTTAAAATAAAGGAAATAATGCTTGGTTACGGGGCTTCGCCCCGGACCCCACTGGATGAAACTCACAGCGCTCCCCCGGACTCCCTAGCTGCACTTTGGCGGTGTGTACTGTCTTTCCACTCATTTTAGGAAGAGAGTATGCTAGGGTAGAAAAAACGTTTGAAAGAATGAAAGATCAGAATGTAATAAAGATAAATTACATATTCACACACACTAATATATATATATATTTAATTGCGGAGTGGGGTAAAAATCCCCCCCCCCCGAAAATATATGACATGCCATTTTTGGGCCGGTTTATATGGTAATGCCAGGGCCGATTTTGATACCCAGTCCGCCCCTGATTGGCCTCTATGCATAAAATCTCCAGTGAACACATTTTCTTAGGGTTGAAATCAAGCAATGCGTAGTACTTAAGTATCTTCTTCTTTTTTTTTTTTTGAAGTAACGTCTGTAATATACAAGTCAAATGTTGATATTATGGAATTAAAAAAAACTTACTATCGTCGTCCATCTCCAGATCAGTATCGTAATCGGAGTCATTTAGCTCCACGTAATTGTCCAGATCGAGATCACCCGAATCTGACGTCTGCTCGCTATTGCTCACATCGAGGACGCCATTGCTGTCCAACGCACTGGAAATGCCGAACTCTCCGAGATTGTTGTCAATATCATCCGACGTTTTAAGGTGAAGACGTGAAGATGCAGATTGCCACTTTGCCGTTTGAAAATCATAAACTGAATTGCTGCCATGACTATAGCTGGCACGACTATTGCTACCTTTAAGATGTGAATAAAAGTCTTCATCCTCGAATTGTGTTAACAACACATGGTCCGGAGTCGCCATTTTGTTTTGAGTAACTATTAGTATTAGCAAAACAAATGTCTGGAACTCGATGAATAACACATTTTATTAGTCCTGAGTGTAACAAGTTTTACTTAAAGTAATGTAACCAGTTTTAAACATTGAGATCCATCAACATTTAACAATTGTCGTTCTTTTTATTCGGTGTTGAATTTTATATCTAGTTTCAACATAACATAATCAAATTTTACTCGGCGCACATAGAACTCAAATGACTAAATCTATTAGTGAAAATCTATTTAAAATTAGAGTCGACACTAAACAAATATCCACATTCCTGTAAAATCTAATTGATGATGTCAACTATTACATTCGATGTTTTGCTGCAACTAAGGACGCCATACTCTAATGCCTACGGCTCGTGTCACTGATCAGTATGATCACAGTTTTTAACTAACGTGAACTGCACGATCTTTTAGTGGCTATAATTTTTGTTCAGTTAAAATATTTATTGTCCAAGAACCCGAGTACGTGGTGTCTACGCTCTGGCTTTGCTGTTACTTGATCAAAAAATCTCTCAAGCATAACCAAGGGAGACAATGCAGAATAGTAAGAGCCTCCGAGGGTTAACGATTGACTGCACATCTTAGAACATAAGGATTTTTGTTGTTGTTTTATAATGTTATGTTTTTAGCCGTGTTCCTTAACTATAAGATTTACAAACATTTGTTAGTTTCCTTTTTGTTTAAAGTGTTGCTTTTCTTCACTAAATGGATATAATAATTTAAGCGATCCTCAGACAATGTTTCTTTATATTTATCTACCTAGCAGACTTAATTAGACGGTATATGTGTTACTTGCATTCCTAGGCATTAGACAGGATTGAGAAGCCCTTGTCTGTGTGTGTACTCATATTTACTTAAGCAAGATACAACATAAAATGGATACGTCATTAGGCTTAATCTATTTCATTTAACTAAGCTTATGTCAACTCACTCTGTCTGTCTGTCTGTCAATGTGTGTGTCTGTCTGGCCAAACGTTTGTACAGTTATTTCTCCGACATCCAGCTGAAATTTTGCAAAATTGGACCCTCATTCATTGCTTGTGTTGCCTACAGGTGAATCCACCACTGCAATATGGATGCAACAAATTCATTGCTTGTGTTGCCTGCCTACAGGTGAATCCACCACTGCAATATGGATACAACAAATTCATTGCTTGTGTTGCCTACAGGTGAATCCACCACTGCAATATGGATGCAACAAATTCTGCCCCTAAATCCTTACTTTAAAACTAAAATTTTATCAACAAAAAAAATTTTTTTTAGCTGCACACAATAATGAAAATGAATTAAAAAGTACTTATTCAGTAAACATAAATTCAATGAATAAAAAACAAACACTTTTGTATGGTGTTTTCTGTCTGTCGGTCCGTCTATCTGAATTTTGTATCCTTAAAAATGAAATACATCAATAATACATACTCAGATAAGATCAGCGAAGAGTCGACGAAGAATCCCAGGTAGAATATTACGAGGCTATGCAGTACAAACTATCAACATCCACAATCCTCAAGTAGACCTTGGCGGGCCGATTCTATTTTTTAATTAGTATTTTGTTAATATTCATAAATATTCAACGTGAATATAGATTAATTGTGAGTAGTAGTGACCTCAGGGGTTGGCAAGTGGGCACCCCCTTCAGACCCGCGCATGAAGGGGGTGGGTTACTCGATCGAAAACGACATCAGTTCTCAATTATTTTTGATACCAATTAATATGTAAGACTTAACATGACATAATAAACTTCAGTAGCACGAGGTTTCTGTAAATTACGTTAAGTGGTTGGGTGAAGCTCTGAGAATGTTCAATGGTAGCACAATGGATAGCGTGATGCTAGAACAAATTAAAAAAGAAAGACTGCATTAGACCGCAGTATTATCTAAAATTCTAGCAATTGTACAGTACCTTGCCGAAACAGCGCATTTCGTGGGAGTAAGAAAAACTTCATCAACGGTAAATATTTAGTCTTGGCAGAGATGCTGGCCAAAGTCGACCCAACCATGCAGGGCTATCTAAGACGCATAAAGATCGTCAAGGCTCACGACCATTACAACGGACAGAGGATTCAAAACGAACTTAAAGTAAAAGGGAAAATTATTGATAAAATCAAACTTGCTAAATATTTTTCAGTCATCCTTGACTGCACGCTAGACGTTAGCCTCAAAGAGAAGATGTGCCTTATATTGGGTTTAATGGACATAGGGCCTACTAGATCCAGACGTTAATGTGTTGGAACACTTCATCGAATTTCTAGATGTTGGCAAGTCAATTGAAAAGGGTTTGTCAGATGATCTTCTCGTCGTGCTGGAGAACCTTGGTTTGTCGTGGCCATGGATACGACAATTGTGTGGCTACGATAATCTTAACATTCTTTTAGGAGACATGGCTAAATGTAACTCTCAAGCCTTGACGTTTTTTATTTGGTGTCATACAGAGAATCTATAAAGATTTTACTGCGTCTTCTGAAAGGTGGAAAGTTTTGGAAGAAGACGTTGCTTTCATGACAACAAAATCACCGTTAGAAACACAATGGGATTGCCGCCTCGAAAGTTTAAGAGCGCTACGCTACCTACAGATATCAAGTGTTTGATCTACTGTTTATAAGAAATATCCTGTTCTTACCGCAATGAAAAAGAGATTCGAACATCTGTAATAGTATACTTCAATCTTTGGATTTCTGTACAGCTTAAAGAGTTTACGGGCATTGAACTACGCTTATTTGTTGAAGTGCTGCATGAATTTGGACGTGCAGAAGATTCAAGCGATTTGGACGAAATTGACCTGAGTGCAGAATTGAAGATTTTTAGAGATATGATTGCTAATAGAATTCATGCAACTCAGAAGTGTCTTCGGTACATTTGGTCCATTCGATATTCTTTTCCCAATATTGCTGTTGCATACAGTATTATGATGGCCATTACTGTGACCGTTGCAAGCGCGGAAAGAAGCTTTTAAAAGTGAAACTTATAAAAAAATTATCTACGATCAACAATATCGCAAACCAGAATGAGCAGTTAAGCTATTTAGTCAATTGAAAAACAACTTCCGTTAACATTGGACTACGAGGATCTTGCGCTGGCTTGGACATGTTCGCCGGATGGAGGACAAGCGCATCCCGAAAGTAATCCTCTATGGACAACTCGCGACTGCCACAATAAAAACTGGTCGCCCCCACCTCCGTTACATAGATGTAATAAAACGTGACCTCAAATCAGTGAACATCAATATTGACAATTGGTAAGACATAGCTCTAGACCGCATCAGATGGAGAGAGATAGTGACCAAGAAAGATATGGACAGTGAAAGTGCATGGGTCTCAGCTCAGGAAGATAAACGTACAATCTAATAAACGGCCAACTCCTCTACCACCGAAGCAAAAGCCACCTTAACCTGCGTTATCTGTGGACGGGAGTGTCTCTCCAAAATAGGGCTCCACAGCCACATGAGGAAGTGTGCTCTAAGATGAACCATAGTCGTTCTACGACTGAAGGAGGCCAATGATGAGGATCTTATTAACAAGTTTGCACGGTGAAAATTCAGAAAATGGAGTTCCGCAACTGAATTCGTCTCTGACCTTCTAAGCAACTATTTGGTAAGATTTGTTTTCATAGTTTTATTACAAGAGTTATGGTTCTCCGTAATTAATTGTTAAACAGATGAAACACAACGACCATTCACAAAAATAACTCTAAACAAGCCTATTATAAATAGTGTTTTAAAAATGTGTGCAATTATGTGCATACACAATGCAGCGCACTATTTTTTTTAAAAATGTTTTCTGTACATTATTCGATCATAGTATAAAAGTCATAGTCATACAACAGAAAACACATCACTTTGTAATATGTTTAAGATTTTGATATCACTTTGAAACATAACAAATCTGTATAAATAAGTGTTCTTGAAAATAACACAAATTCTGTTTCAAACTAAGACTTGCAGTCTTCCCCCAATGAAATAGTCTAAAATTGACTTAGCCTATATTTATCCTAGTTGTTCCCAGAGCCACACACGACTTCCGTATCAGGTATAATATTTCACTACTGCTTTCATCTACTTATGTGCCCAATAGTTTAGTTTGGACCATAGACTTATATATATATATATATATATATATATATATTATATCTATATATACTGTATCTAGACTCGACATGGAGATCATTTAAAACTGCAAAAAATGTCGTGACATTTTTTTAAAAGTTGAAACAAGGCGTTGTTTTGTATAGTAGTTATAAGAAGTAAAGTCTTTTTTTCAATCCTAACCTATGTAACATATAATTTAATTTTTAGATCTAGATCTAGTAATTGAACATCAAAAATAATACTCATGTCTCATAATTATTATTTTGCAATTTTCAGATATGGGAAAGGACCAATGGCGAACGCTTTTGTGCCAGTTTTTAGCTTAGAATTTATAGCTCCGCAATGGTTAGGCCTAAACTTATTTTAAAAATGAAAACATCTACAGATTCCTTAGTTATTGGGCGATAAAACTAAATTTGACTCATTTTACCTTTTCAGCTATTAAATATAGTGTTTGCGATAAATATAATATAGGAAATTATGCTTCAATTAATTCTATCATCTACTTTCTTCCATAAAACATTATAACTATTGTCCTCCTAGTGGCATTATATTTGTGTTCACTTTTTCCGTGCTCCACATCTCCTTTCTCTGCTTGGAACTGATGTAGATATATAGTCTACGAAACTTGTGATCAAATATTTCTTTTAAAGAAAGAAAGAAACTACAACATTCTATCTCACGCCTCCTTCCTATAGGCTAGTCCACGTCATTTTACTCTCCATTTCATAAACTCTAGTTACTGCGACTATTTGTTTTTTAGAAATAATGCTCATTGCACTTAATAACCATCAACTCGATTCACACGAAGTCCCCCCCCCCACACACACACAAACGCTGATTGATAAAGGCAGATCCCGAATGCGATGGATTGATGATGTATGGAGGCAGATCTACAACAGCTTGGGTTTCGGGCATGAAGACGAAAGGCTCAGGACAGATCTGAATGTAGGGATGTGTTGAAGCAGGCCAGAGCCCTCCACAGGCTGTAGCGCTACTAGGACGGATAGACAGAATTGAAGTCCACAGCTGCACTTGCAACACTCAAAACATTCTTGAAAGAAAAAAGCATAGGGTTGACTCTCTTCACTAAATCCGGTAATTCATTCATGTTGGAAGATTACCTATATTCGATAATGCAATTTAGTTATATTTTTTTTTCTTTTTGGAGCCTATAGGTAGGCCTATAGTATAAAAAATAAACTATACTTATGATGGCTGCCTGGTCGTGCGGTTTGCGCGCTGGACTGTCGTTCGGATTTATCGACGGTCGAGGGTTCTAACCCTGTCCGCTCCCATCCCCCGTCGTCCTGCGGGAGGTTTGGACTGGGAAGTAAACTATCTTCAACTCTGAAGGAACATCCGAAATATGTAAAACATTTACAAACAAATAAATTCTGCACTTCTTTTAAACATTTATACACATATTAGGCCTAATATCATTAATTAGTAACAAGAGGTTAACCAGCCAGTTTAAAAAAAAAAGAGGAAGGCAAAACAGAGGTCCCCCCCCCCATTCCCACCCGTATAAGCGCTATAAAGATCAACTGAGGCGCCATTTCACCCTCGCTGGCATAGAGAAAAACAGCTGGCAGCAGATGACCCCTGAGAGAGAGACTGTTGGAGAGCTCTCACATTTAAAGGCTGCGAGACAAACATTTTAGACGGAAAGAAAATAGACCGCCAGTGGACAACGGCTTTGCCTGCACGAAATGAGGGGAAATATGCTGGTCGCAGCTGGACCTGAAACATGTACTGTACTCATCCTTAGTTTTCGAAATCAAAGATATTGCCATTCATATAAAAATATGCCTATTATTTTAATATTTCAATGTACAAACAACACAATAAATAACACAAAAAGAAAAAAACAGATAAATTAATCAATCACTAAATTATCATTAATGGTTTTTAAGCTTATTATAGGGGTGTTAGTAGAATAGATTTTTAGTTAAAAGATCATTTTGAGCGAACACCCCTCAATAATTGTTTTCAGCGGAATGAATAGCCTTCTAGCTAACTATTTCCTCATCTATTTAGAAGCATAATATGCGATTTTTTTCGGCCGATGTCCATTGGTGCTTTAAAATCAAAAGACATGAATTATTTCGATTCAGGATTTTTAAAACATTATCTCAATGGAAACTAACTGGAAATGTTGTTGTTGTTTTTTTGTGTGAAGAAATTGTCCGCGACAGAGACGTCTTACTTAGCACGAAGATGATGTTTAAAAAAAAAAAAAAAAATTCACGCCCATTACAGATAACCATGTGCTATATATACCTAGAATGTCCTTCGAATAATACGGTTGATCAGGGCTAGTTTTTATTATTGGACTTTCTTTTTTACTAGGATAAATAATATAATGCGTTCTAAAAGAAAGCTCAATAATATTTGCCTTTTTTATAGTCTTATTTTCTTATTAAGAGAACAAGATGTAAACGCCATAAGAAAGCATTTCTGAAGCTGAAAAAGCAAGAATACGCTCAGCGCGGGGCCCAGCCGCGAAATCAAGCCCCTTGCCGACTTGAGCGGAAACCCGCCGAATGTTTAATTCTATCTCCAGAAAGAACTTTTTAATTTGAAACACTTTAAAATGATGTAAGTAACACAATTTCCAAAAACCCTAAAAAAAAACCAACAACAACAAAGGACTAGTTTTAGTGAAATTTCATAATGTAAATTTGGATTCTAAACATAGTGTTAAATTACTATAAATAAAAAATGTAACTTAAATATCTATATTATAAAGTAGAAAGTAAGGCGTATGTAGGCCTATGTATGTATGTATGTTACGAATAGAAATAAAAACCGTTTGACCAATCTTGATAAAAATTGGCATAAATGTTCCTTGGGTGCTAACTTAGACCGTAATGTATGTATTGTAGCCCTAAAACAAACTTAAGACCCTCAAAAAAAAAGTTTTCCATCTCTATGAAAGCATTATAACTTCATCGATCTAGGCTATGTTTACCATATTTACATGAAAAGATCGAAAGGATCTCTGTGGCATTTTACGTCTCGAGAGACGATCTTTTCCCTTTGCAACTTCTTGTGTGACTAAAGAGGCCAATCCTTGATACACAGCTGCGATCGCAGGTTGGGCATAAGAGATGGAGTGACCTCTCCATTGCTGGGGGAAAGCCTGTCAAATGGCTGTGTGAAGCGTCTAGTGTGGTAGCTTGACTTGTTGCCACCGCTGGCTAGCATCTGTGAAAGGGGAGCAGTTTTGTAAGTCTCTCTTGCCAGTACATAGCCTCTCCACAGCAAGTCCTATGGTGGCAGATGGAAACTGAGGCTGCGAAGCCTCAGGCTAAACTGCAAGGGTCTCGGAGGAGGTTTGGCCCCAAGATGTGAGGCAGGCATGGCCCGTCGGCGTGCGGACACGCCCTGTTGCCCGCAAACCAAACCCCTAGCTATAGGTCAATAGCCGCACTGCCTTGTGTTTGTGTCCCTGTAAGGTCTAAGGCTAAGGGAGTAAACCCTAACAGAAAATCCGGTCCTGGAGCCCCGTAGGCGGGGGGACAGTAGTAAGACTACTGCTCTCTGGCAAACTCCTGCAGCCACCTGTCCCCAAATTGTGATGGCTCGCCATCCCCTTGGACCCGGTCAGTATGGAAGAGAGGCGTGTGCTGACGTGTGGGCAGCCCGGCACTCGCAATTGTACCGCCCATCTACTAAACGATTGATCAACCCTACCGAATTGAACCTAACAAATAAAGCAGCTATTTGGCAGGACTACAGCCGTAAGCTACTACACAGAAATAATGGCAGCTGTACAGCAGCAATAAAACAACAGCTATAGGGCAACAACTATAGGGCAACAGTAATAACTGCGGCAGACAGTTAGGCAGCAGAAATAATGTAAAATGTAAAATGTTTTACATAATTCGGATGTTCCTTCAGAGTTGAAGATAGTTTACTTCCTAGTCCAAACCTCCCGCCGGACGACGGGGGATGGGAGCGGGCAGGGTTTGAACCCTCGACCGTCGATAAATCCGAACGACAGTCCAGCGCTCAAACCGCACGACCAGGCAGCCATCCAATAATGGATATAATGGCAGTTAGGCAGCAGAAATAATGGCAGTTAGGCAAGAATTATAGCAGGCGGTCCCAGCCAAAATTACACTACACTTACTAACTACTCACTACATGGTCACACAGACCAGCTTACTACAGACAAGTGGCCTAAACCGGAAAAAGGGACAAGACACGGCCCCATCCGTTCTATTTATAGAGCCAGGTCATGACTCACCTAAACTAACTCTAACATTAAAGAGCTGGCGGAAAACATGCATGCACTCAGCACTAGCCTAGATAGTCTACACAAATTAACAGATAAAAATAGATTTTAAAAATTAGATCTAGGAGCGCCAGATCACACTAATAACGTTATTATTTTCTTTAAATTGTTTCTAATGTTAATGAAATGAAAAAGTGGTTTGAGCGCTGGGAGAAGTCCAAATAGCCCGTGTAGTCTGGGAGCGCATGAAACGCCCTGACCGCACTTCCCCGTGGTGGAGGTTGCCCAGGCCTGAGCAAGTTATTATAGCACAGTGTCCTGTTGGCTGATATTTCTCTCGGCTAATACCATATTTCGATTCACGGTGCTTTCGCTGCGGGGAAGAAGAGGAAACCGTGCCTCATATTCTGTTTGACTGCCCCAGACTTGTTGATCTCCGCCTCGACAGGTCTGGGAAACCAAAAATTCTCGACCTGTATGGTGACATATACCGGCGCCTTCGATATGGATTCACGGAGGTCACGCATATACGCACTAAGCAAGACAACAGGGTTTTTGTCCAGGGCTTTTGCAAGAGAGGATTTAAACCTCTCAAGCCCTCACTCAAATGGAGTTTGATGATGATGATTAATGTTAATGTTTCAGTGACTATATCAGCAATACGCAAGTTAAGACCCGCGGGCAGCGGGTAATATCTGTCTAGTTGTGTTATAATTATGACTAAGATTCTTTTCTTTTTCATTACATTCTTAGAGAAACTCACGGACCTCACTGTAGGAGCCTACATCGCTCTTCTAGGTCCCCAGCTTCTAAGGGGGTTCGAACGAAAATTGTGTACATATCGGTTGTTTTAAAAATAAATTTAAAAAAAAACGACATTACAGGTACTAAAGGAATAAATAATTAGGATCACACGAATATAATGCAGAAAGTAAATTAAAAAAAAATTGCCCTTGAAAAGAAAACAATAGATGCAATTAAAGAATGCATGATTTCGAAAAGTAGTCTTAGCTATCCTTCAAAGAGCGAATTATTATCGGCAATGTATCACTTTTAAAGGATAAAAAAAAAGTTTTTTGAGACACAAAGGGTCTAGAAAAATGGATTTTAAATCAATGGGCGCTTTTGGTACAAGCTTAGTCCTAATAAAACATTTTTTAGAAAAAAAAAAGGGGGGGGGCGAAGTTTTTAAATTTCGCACGCAGCCAGCCACAACCCTCGCGGCGGCCCTGATAGTTAGTTATTGTTATAGTGCACTTATGCTGTTCGCATTAGATTCACTTGTTGATGTGATGCTACTGCTTACATAATAAATAAATCTGCACACCTAATCTATTAGAAGATAAAAATAAACTATTTCCTTAATGTATTATACATGTAAATTTTGTTCTAATTCTTTAATACAATTAAATCTAAATCTAGAACTATGTCTGGCCTCTATTTATTGTAATTTAGATTGTTGTCAAGTGTATAGCCTTATGAGGATGTGTGAAAACAGCGCGGTATAAAAGTATTTATTTTTTTTAACTTACAATTGAAACGAAGTTCGTATTAAAATTCTTTTTAAAAACAACTTTGAATCAGTATTCTATTCCATGTCAAGATAAAATCATCAATGAGGACGTTTAGCTAAGAGCAGAGTTCCAGGACATCGTTATCATAAGTCTTAAATATGTGATGATGATAGATTGAATGCGTCTTAAATGGTTTGGACATGTGAACCAGATGCTGTAGAGCCGACTCCTACTAGACATACCGGAAAGAGATCTCCAAGAGAACATTAGAGATGCTGGTCGCCCTTTGAAGAAAAGGGCTCAGGATAGTTCCACTTCAGTAGCTCCTGCTTTGCAGAAGGGGACCAAACCATGAACAAGAAAGGTCTGAACATGTTTCAGTGTCTGGTGCTTTTAAATTTATACATTGCGACTATGCATTTAACCTCTCTTGCCACTGGATCAGATATCCTCTCCAGACACAAATATGTGTTTGTAGAAGCAATATGAATACTTTAATTAATTTCAGACCAAAAATAAATAATAATTTCAACTGCATTTCTTGTTGGCTAGCATACAATTTCAATAACTCCAGCAAATAAGACCAAGGTTAAGAACTCAGACCATAGTTAATTTAAAACTTTTTTTTGAACAAATAAGCCCATAGACCTATTACATTACAAATATATGCTTCATTATTAGCCAACAATTCAATATCATGCAGGTATCACATTTCCACCTTTTAATCTATATTATAAACAAAAGCTCGTACAAAAAAGAAAACAACTAAAAAAATAACCCAATTTGTATTTGCCAATAGCACAACAAAGTTGGGATCACATGACCAATAACATGCAATCTGATCATTGGTATTAGAAGAAGTTACAAAATAAGGCGAGCAAATTAGCACCTTCTGCTGTGCAATCAGTACAACGGACTTTCTCAAACGACCACCTGTTGATTCACTTAAGTGTATAAAAGCAGATGAAGTCGGGGAAGATATTCACTTCACGTCCGAAGATCCTCTAGTCATCTTCTAAAGTAGACACGTTTAAGGTAAGAAGAAAGATTTTGTAATCCTCTTTACTGTACATAGTTCTTTACAATATGCAATGTTTACTATTCACATTTCTTTACTGGTCATTTTGCTTTTCTTTACAATTAACATTCATGAATATTTTGATACCTACAATTTTGTTTAGACTTTATAAAATGTATTATTATTTCTTTACAATTAACATTCATGAATATTTTGATATCTACAACTTTGTTTAGACTTTATAAAATGTATTATTACAGATGAGGATCTACTCTCTTCTAATGGTTTTGACTCTGGGCGCATGTCTGAGCGCCGAGTCCTCACCTACCACCGGTCATGGAAGTGAAAGCCTGGGTAGCAACAGTCGTGACAAGAGACTCTTCCTCAGTAGTAGTCTTAATTTGGGAAGTAGTTTGTTAGGAGGTGCTACTGGCTTGTTGGGAGGTGCTACTGGTTTGTTGGGAGGTACTACTAGTTTGTTGGGAGGTACTACTGGTTTGTTGGGAGGAGGCACTGGCCTTTTGGCTCAATTATTAAGAGACACAGGGTTAACAGCCATTGTATCCGGCGTCCTCAGCGTCAACGGAACATTAGCACAATTATTAGGAGGCCCTGCTGGCTTAATTAGCTCTATTGGAATATTGGTTAACGATATTTTTAAAACTCTAGATCCAACAAGTCAAAAGTCTATTGTGTCTGGTCTGGCGAGAAGCCCTATGCTAGGGGATATTCTCAGCCATGTTACTGGCCCTAAGGGTCTTCTGGCATCTGTTGGTGACGTGCTAAATGTTGTTTCTTGTGTGCTCAAACATCTGCACCTTGACCTTGGCACTGTGCTCGACCTTCTCAAAGCAGTCACTCATCTAGAACAAATTTCAGTACTAAAGATGGGCTGCAACTCTACAGTGGGCGCTGATCTTATCGGCGGATTGCTGGGGGCCAAGGGAGGTCTTACGAGTCTTCTGAACAATCTAGTGTGCACGGTTGGTGATGTTGTCAATGGTGTTTTTACCTCTCTTCAACTCCAGGTAGCCAAGGGTCTGTTATTAAGCTTACCAGGTTTTGAATGTAGCAATGGCACTATTTTGAATGGGACAACATCTCTTTTAGGACTCACTTCCCTTGTTGACAGCGTGTTTGGGAGTCTGCTTTCAAATAACCAAATGGTCTCCCTTGTAACCAATATTCTTAAAAACCCAAGTTTCTTGTCCGGTGTTTTGAATGGAGGAGGTGTTAATTTTCTTAACAATATATTACAAACAGTTGTTTGTCTTCTGAATAAGCTTGGTTTTGGCGATGTCCTTAAGCTTGTTTCAAACACGGTTACCCCTAAACAGTTGCTCAATCTGGACCTGATTTGTGTAAATTCTTCGAATGATCTTCTTAGTACTATTTTGGGCGACAAGAATCTGTTGAATAATATTCCACTGTTAGCGGAAATCGCATGTTTAGTAAATAAAGGTATTCCAGTAAAAGACATTTTGAGCCTTACAGGCCCAACAAATCTTCTTGCTTTTACGGAGGGAGCATGTGAAGCAGGTTTACTAACAAATCTTCTGTCAAACGTCAGTGCATTTGTTATCCCCATGATCCAAGAATTACAAAAGACCCTAAACATAACTCTCGACCAGCTAAACTTGGAAAATGTTATTGTTCTAGTCAATGCGCTCGGTCTCTACGGTGGTGATTTTGTCACTTTTGTTGCTGAGTTAGCCTGCTTTGTTAAGAAACTTGGATTATTCCTTGTGACTGATATAATTAGACTAATTGGTATAGACAAAATGTTGCAATTTAGCACTTATGTCTGCAAAAACGGGCAGCCTCTATTTGATGAGTTCGATGCTCCAACTCAAGCTAAGTTTGTCACGGCAATGGGCATCTTTAATGTAAGTGACCTGACAGATATTTATAACGCTCTAAAGTGTTTGGCGGAGAAATTGAGCTGGTCGACGGTGCTAGACTTTGCCATTGCGGTTAGAAGTCTTGATCCTTTAAGATGCGAACAAGTTACTGTTGGCTCACTTATAGGACTTATTGCTGGGCTTGTCGATAATCTTGGTGTCGATATTGTCAATTACTTATTAGCTCATATCAATCCTCTGGTTTTGTTGGACCTTGCAAAAATTTTCTATACCAACGGGAGCTTTAACACCACCCTCTTCGAAAAGGTGAAGTGCATGTTGGCCAACATTAACGTTAGCTTAAATGCTGGAGGATTAATCACATCACAGGCAGATATCGAAGTGCTCTCCAGCTTCCTGTGTCCTAACGGTACTGCCATCAATTTCCCAGAAAAACAGCAACAGTACCTCGATGTATACCGCCTCTGTCAAAATGGATTGACTGCAGAATGTCAAAGGTAAGGGTTTTAATATAATTTATTACAATTCCTCTGATCAGCTTGCAAATTCTTCGTCAGCAAAATATGAAACCTGGGCACGAATCTCCAAAACGGCTCTAATGATTTCCCTAGAAATTTGAATTTTATGCATATGTTTGGGAAACACGTAACTAGCTAATTGGCTGCACAGGGAAAACTCTGGTTATGGCCGTTACAATGTTTCAAATTATAATCTTCGTAAAATCAAATTTGGTCTGGAGGTCTAGACAATCTGTATCTTGAACACACATGTGTCAGCGGGTATTCCCGCATGTATTCATTAAAGAATTTAATAAATAAATACATATTTCTAGGTCAGGATCTATATAATTTTCTTAGAGTTTTATTTACTTTGAGAAGATTTATTAATACATGCGCTATTTAGGCAGCGTTATCACAGGAGATGGAGATGCATATTACGATGGAAAGCAGGAGCTGTCTTTCAAAAAGTACGGCCTATCCGAACACAAAAATCCATTAGTCTGGAGATTAAAATCCAACTCCTCAATACACTCATTGTCACAAAGGCCACCTACGCTTCGAGACGTCGTGGTAGATTGAAAAAAGTCTAAACGTGGCTCAGCTGTGATGGCTGTAAAGGATTATGGGACAAACATACCGAGAATGTTACCAATAGAGAAGTTCTTACCCACATGATCATTCGACCCTTAAAGGAAGTGGTGACCAAACGTCGTATGACATTCATGGGACATATCATTAAACAAAACGAGACACTTGTACTAAAGTCAGCCATAAGATAAAAGCCGAAAAGAGGGACGCAAAAACAAGGCCGTGCACCTCGAACATGGCGTGTCACTGTTTTAGAAGACCTAAAATCCGTGGAGAGAGCTAGAGTCCTATGCGCCATACGACACATTAGGGACTAATTAGGGTTACTAAAACAACCAAGAATGTTACGTTTCCCACCCAGTTGGTTAGATAAGAGATCTGGTGGAGCGCCACAAGTTCTTATAGAGTTGTCTATTGAGGCAGCCCTGAGCATGTTATAAGTATTAAAGTAGCACTATATAAAAGCCATAATTTATTTATTATTTAATTTGAAAGTTGCCAGCGAAAGTGCATTAAAAAATAAAGTTTTTCCTCGTGGGTGTTATCCCCTGGTGGGTGTCACCCGGTGCGGCCCGCACCTCCTTAGTGACGCCACTGGTGCTTAGCATATGTCTCAGTAATCCTAACTTAACTTAATGCTATCTAACTTACAGTTAGAACTATGTCATAGATTTTGTTCAAGTTGTTGCAGTTTCGCTCGCTAGTTCTTTGATATGCTTTGTTCAAGTCTATTCATTTCTAAAACTATCTCTTCTGTGTATTAGCATAATGACCGCAACTATAAACAAGGACTCCTGTAAAGCTTGTATGACTAACGAGTTCTGTGATGGTGTAAACACTTATGCACCTCAAGCGGCAGCCACTGAATGCTATGCCGAATGTGTTGCTTGCACGCAGGGTGAGTCGACACCTTACATGATTTATTAATGATAATAACAATATCTTTATTATTTACACTGAGGACATTTTCTTTACGATGTGTGCATTATACATAACAAAACATTATAACGATACCAGTCTCACTCAAACATGGGTAATTTACGTGAAAAAAGTTAAATTAGATTTAATAATAAGAAGTCAATCATATTTATTTTATTTTTTTCAGGTACTGGTTAAAGATTCTGACCGATGGAAAAGAAGAAATGAGAATCGTTTATAGAATTAACATTTTAAATATATGAAATGTAATATATAAAGATGAAAATTTAATTAGTTTAAACTTTCAATTAGAAAGTAAAATAAAAATAAAACACAAGAGCATAATAAAAACTCAATTTTTAAAAATCATATTTACCATTGTATTCCTTTGTGTACTTATATATATATATATATATATATGGTTGGGGTTCAAATACCCCCCCCCTAACAGGGGGGATGTCGGAGGAATTTAGTGACAGAATTTTGCTTGATTTTGTTTATTTTAGGTAATACTAAACCATCACTTGTCCCAGCACAGCCAAAGGGGGGGGGGGTTGATATAAAAAAAAACTACCAGGGGGTTTTGCAGTTAAATCCCCCTCTTCTATAAAACAATTTAAAAAAAACACAAACGACAATCCCCAGATTCCAAGAACTCAGCTAAGACAGATTTTGATATTAAAACCCCCTCCAAAATTTACGATAACCCCCCTCTTCAATATAAAAAAAAAGCAAATTACGCACTCAAAATTCTATGAGCATAGCCAAAGGGGTTTTGAGTTTAAATCTCCCTTCAGCGGGGTTTGAAGCTAAAAAATATCTCTTCAATATAAAAAAAAAAGTAATTTACGCATTCAAAATGCTCTGAACGTTTAAACCCATCTTCAGATGGGTTTGATGCAAAAAAAAACAACAAATTTTTTGAGCGTAACAAAACCGATTGGAAGGGGGGGGGTTGAGTTTAAAGCCCCATTCTCCAGCTGGCTTTTTTTTTTTAAATTTAAAACCCCACCAGATGGTTTTGAGTTTAAAATCCCCCTTCAGAGAGTTTTGAGATTGAAAACCTCTCTCTTCAATATTATTCTAATGCAAACTAGTCACCAAATTCTATGATCGTAGCTAAATGGGGTTTAGAATTTAAAGAGATTTTTTAGTTTAACCTCCCCCCCCCAACAGATGATTTTGACAATAAAACTTCGCTTTTCGATATAAAATCCAAAGCAAACTACAGTCACCTAATTCCAAGAGCGTATTCCATTAATAAAATGCAGTGAATAGTCATCTGCCGAAATTGAAAAACACTAAATGTGGCTCAACAAAGAATATCTAAGACAGATTTTAGGAGTCAGTTATAGAGATCGGGTCTAAATCAAAGAAATCCTATGCCGAACTGGGAGTCGACCCCTTAGTAAGGTTGTGAAAGAGCGTCGCAAGAGTTTTCGGGACATGTTCTCCGACAAAATGACCTACGCATAATAAGAGTTGGGATTAGTGATGGGAACTAAACTTACTTTAAAAGTTAAACTAAAACTAGTTTTCAACTAAAATAAAGTAGTTAAACTAAAAGTTTATCATGAATTTCAAAATATAGTTAAACTAAACTAAAGAAAAACGATTAAACTTTTCATAACTTTTTTTTGGGGGGGGTGGGTGGGGTGAGGGGGGGGGTTGAACTAGACCTATATAGATATAATCATCCGACTGTATGCCTACGGTTTGATATTATTCTTTTAACATTGTAGAAATATTTATCCATAATAAATAATAAAATCAGTAATAAGGAATATGTTTCTTACATAAACATTAATGCGCAAAAAAAAAAAAGATATCTATATAAATGTGTGTGCTTGTATTTTTGGCTTGAATTAAAACCTTTAGAAAAGAATGATACTCTTTTTTAGCGGCCCCCGTAAGGGGAAAAGACGCTATTAGTTTTGTGCGAAATGTCTGTCCGTCCGTCCCGTTTAGATCTCGTAAACTCGTAAACTAGAAAAGATATTGAAAATCCGAAATCACAATATTTTAGACCATTCAAAGTTCTGATGCAACGGCTACTTTTTTTCCCTGAAAGCGAAAAATCTAATTTTTAAAATCAGTTATGCAAGCAGTTTTTTAAAGAGAAAAAGTTAATTAGTATGCATTATAAGTTAGACCTAGATTAAAACGAATAGTAATCTTATAAACTTCATTTTCCTGACATTTTTTTTAAATAGCGGAAATGTTTTTTTTTTTTTTTTTTTTTTGAGGATACGAATAAGAGATTGATTCTGTGGATTACTTGTGTTTCTGTGTTTTTTTTGTGATTCTGTGGATTTTTGTGTGCTACTGTTTAGAGTGGACGGCGCGAGGGTTGTGTAGTAAAGTACTGTGTAGTTTGTAGTGTAGTTATCGTCTCTTTTCTGTCTCTACTTGTGATAAACCCTTGTAAAAATGTCAGTTAAGACATTTTTTATTGAAAAAAAGGACCTGGATGGTGGACTTGTCCACGCCCCAGGTACTTGCTTCTAAAGCTGTCAGGCCAAGGGGCTGTTAAGGCCACTATGGCGAGCCTAATAGAGTGCCTGAAACTAACACCGGACGAAGTGAGTTCTCTCTATCGCTTCGAGAACCCCTTTGTCTGGTTCCTGTTCCCAACATCCGCCCGAGTGAGAACCCGTATACTAGGGAAAATCATTCGGGAATGATAAGGACTTCAAGGTAGATGTCTGTACCTTGGAAGACGAAAAAATCAAGGGTTACCCTTCACTGGGTAGCACCAACCATAAACAAATCAAAGATAGGAGAAATCTTTGGAGCCTTTGCAGAAGAAGGCTCCAAGATAGAGCCAATCAAGCTAGGCAACTCAGATAAGTGGGCGGCTTGGATAAAAATCCGCAAACAGACTGAACTCCCCCATTATATTCAGTTACGATACGAGGACGATCCGAGGACCTACAAGGTCCTCGTGACCATCCCGGGACGTAGACAACAGTGCTGGCATTGCGGACAGGATCAGCACTGGTCAAACCAGTGTCCAAATAGGGCGACACCCCAGACGGGACCAAAACCCCACAGAAGGTGCAAAGGAGGTAGGAGGGAAAATCTCCTATGCCATGGCCCTTAAAGGTGAGGGAGAGAAAAAGCAATCCGAGATTGATCAACAGCTAAAAAAAGATGGGTTCACGATGGTTGAAAGCAGCAAAGGAGGGGGAAAAAAACAAATAGAAGCTATGGGAGCTACTCCAAGTGGTCTCCCCCCACCAAACAGCCCTGAAAACAAATCTAAGCAAAGTAAAAAAAATTAAAACATCCGGAGGGGCAAGTTCAGCACCCCACCACCCCAAACCAAAATAACAAGAAAGAGGGCCCTCTCTCTCTCTTCCTCATCAGAGGATCTAAACGAGGATCCCCTGGTAGAGGAGGAGAAAAGAGAGGAAGAACAGTTCAAGCTCGAGCTGAACTTTCCAGACTCCCCGTCAGTGCTAGTCATAGATGAGGGCGAGGACCCTAACACACATTCAAACACATAAACAACAAAGCAACTCTTAAAGATAAAATGCATACACACACAATAGAATAACAAACACGCAAACCAATCTCACACACTCATGGCAGACATCAAAATTTTGACACTCAGCATCAGAGGGCTTAACAATAAACACACATACATAGCACACCTCACAAGGAAATACAAGCCAGATTTTATCTTTCTGCAAGAGACCAACACACAGTTAGAGTACAAGGCCAAAAAAGCAGTCTCTCTTATGGGCCTCCGGGAGGGTTATTTTAGTTTAGGTAGAAAGCCACGAGGGACAGCCATTTTACAAACATCCAATAGGTTTTCAATCACACACTCATATCAAGACAATAGCGGGAGGATAGTAATAATTAGGACAAGCTCACAAAAACACACATACACGTTAGTCAACATTTATGCACCCGCTCAAAAAAAAGAGAAACACGAGTTTTTTGGAATGCTAAGTGACATTCTACACACTCAGTACGCAGGAGAAAATTTAATAGTAGGGGGTGATTTAAATTACATTGATTCCCAATTAGACAAGCAAAACACAAACACAGAGGGTCCTGCTCCTCATATAACAATTAAAACGCATGACTATTTGGGGGGAGTCATCAAGGCATTCCGGTTAGTAGATGCCTATAGAGAAGTAGAGGTCACGGGCCGGGTCACCACGTTCAGGGACAAAGCACACCAAATAGAAACACGGATAGATAGAGTGTATGTGCCAAGGGCGTGCAAAACAAAAAGTGTAACACATCTCGTAGAGACGTTACAATATACAGACCACAAAGGAGTCTTAGTGGAACTGCTGAACCCAAAACTAAACAACAAAAAACAAAAAACACCGATCTGGAAACTTAACAACGACCTTCTAAATGACCCGCTCTATTTAAAAACAATCGCAAACCTCCTTAAAAATATAATACATGACTCAAACACACCCTATTTCAAAGTCACAGAAATATGGACGCTAATTAAAAGCTCCATTAAGCAGCAAAGCCAAATACTGGCCACACTAGTCAACTCAAAAAGGAAAAAAGAAGAGGAAAGACTTAAAAATTTACTAACACACGAAGAAGACGAAGCAGCCAAAAACACACATACTAACACAACTAGAAGAACTATTTAACTATCAATACAAAGGAGCGGAATTGAGGTGCAAAAGTAAAAAAATAACCGAAGGGCCTAACAAACTTTTTTTATCAGCAGAACAAAACATTCAAATTGACAGAACTATTGACAACATTGTTGATAGTAAAGGAGAAACTATACACGACATGGACAAAATAACAGACACATTTACTAATCACTTTACTAATTTGTATGACAAGGAACAGACGGACGACAACGCACAAAAAGTATTTTTACAGAACTGCAAAGAAATACCAATGACAGAACAGATAGAGGACAGATGCTCCCTTTACGCTAGACGAACTGAGAGCTGCTTTAGATACAACACAAAACAACAAATCCCCTGCCCAGACGGTCTGACGTTTGAATTTTACAAAGCCTTTTTTCCCCAAATAGGACCCCTACTATTAAATCTATACAGCGACATGTTAGAGACAGAACAGTTACCTAGAGATTTCAACTTAGCATACATCACACTTCTACCAAAAAAACAAGAAAACAACACCTCACCTAGCGACTTTCGACCGATCTCACTTCTAAACACCGACTACAAACTCCTGACGAAAATGATTTTTCTAAGACTAAAACCCCTCATACCACACTTAATAGGACAGGATCAATACTGTAGCAACCCAGACAAAAACATCGACGAACTTAACCATTTTTTAAGAGACATTATATATTACTGTAAAGACAAAGACTTGAAAGCAGCCCTCTTTTCTATTGACCAGGAAAAAGCCTTTGACAGAATAGACCATGACTACCTTTTCAAAATACTAGACAAGACGAAGACAGATGGAAGAATGAAGAAATACATAAAGCTAGTTTACACTGATGCCACAAGCAAACTCATAATAAACCAAACCCTTAGTGGCAGTATCCCTATTAGAAGATCTGTAAGACAAGGGTGTCCCCTTTCTCCCTTTTTATACACCCTTTGCCTAGAACCCCTTTTAGAAACCATCAGGCTAGATAGTGGAATCACGGGGATAAGAATCCCAGGCCCCACGCCCGTAGTTAAAGTTAAAGCATACGCTGATGACACCACACCCTTTTTCCCTCCTCAGAAAAAGACATAGCCGCAATCATAGATAAGTTTATTCAATTTGGGAGGGCAAGCGGGTCAAAAATCAACATAAATAAATCTTGTATTATGGGATTGGGCAGGAGGGAAATCGCCTCAAACATCCCCTTTAACCTTAAAATAGAGAAGGAAATTAAAATATGCGGCATCACGTGGACAAGCAACCCAACATATTACCACACACAGCAGTGGGAAAATATTTTAAAGAAAACCAAAAACACACTTAAAAGATTTCACTATGCAGCAACTACTATATTTGGTAGAGCAATACTAGTAAACAACCTGGTCATCCCGAAGATAGTTTATTTAGCAAACATCACAGAACCTCCACCAACTTTTATACCAAGCATAAACACAATCATTAGGAATTTATATTTAAAAGCACTATCAGAAACATTAAACACACAACACTTATACAAAACAAAGAGGATGGGGGGATAAACTTACAGGACATCAGAACCAAAATACAAGCACTTAGATTAAAATACATAGGACAAGTAGCCAAGAACCCAAACAATTTTCCATTAACAATATACTACTACGGCTTAAGGTTAAATAAAATAATTCCAATAAAAAATGACACCCCACACCACTTTGGTACAAACACACATCCATTTTACAGATCCATATCAAGAATACTCCCCGGCAATGAACATCTAATACACAGTAAATTAAAAGACACATATACAACACTTAAGAAACAGTTACAAGAAAGATTATTCAATAGGATCAAATGGAGTAGAGAGTTAGGTGTAATAGATTTCAGAGACACTTTTATAAATCTACACAGCAAACAAATTACACCCAAAGCCAGAGAAATAACATACAGACTAATCTTCGGGATGACCCCTGTAGGAAGGAAGAAGAGAAATGTACACACATGTGTTTTATGTCACACAGATAATGGTAACAATGAAAGCCATATGTTTTTAAAATGTAAATTATTCGATAATGTTAGATGCACTATGAAAGACCTACTAGAGGCAAACTGTAACACCAATGTTAATCTTAACCTAGCTATTGTTTTTAAATAAATTGCCTAAAATCAAAAGTAAGATGATTCATAAATTTAATCTAATAATAGTGAGTGAATACAGAAGTCTTGTGTGGCACAGTAGAATTAAAGTTGTTAATAACAATGTATCTTTAAATCCTTATAATCTAGAGTTAATATTTAGAAAAATAATTGAACATAGAATTGATAACTATACTGGTTAGATAGAAATCGTAATTATTGTATAATTTATTGTCCTTGACTAAATTGTCAGACCTCAGAGATAAAAATCTAAATACTGTAATCAATCTGTAAAACTACTCTATCGGTATTATGTCAATTAGTTTAAGTGGTTATGCGAGTGTGTGAGAGTGTGTATGTACCTGGGTTAAAGAGAGTTTGGGCTGAGAGATGCGGGATAGGAATCAAATTGAACTTTATTTATCTATGGAAAACTACTAAAGAACTGTCTTGTAAAGGGAAGTCAACACTTTTGAAGAATTATTTCTCCCTCGTGGTTACGTCCTCCTTGATCAATGATCGGAGAGCATGTCACAAGTCAACATCAAGTGTGTATGTACTACACTCACAGAACACGGCAAGCCCGTGGAAACGTAACAAGAACACTATGACAATGTCTATATCTTAGCGGCAGCCTCATCCTAGACATACTGGGAAATAAAGGAACAAGAAAACAAGACGCAACTGAATGGAGCCTGCGAAGAGACTAGAAACAAAAGAACAAGAAAACAAGACACAACTGAATGGAGCCTGCGAAGAGACTAGAAACAAAATAACCAAAACCAATAATCCTAAAGAATATAGACAAGGGCAGACAATTGAAAGTCAAGAATCTTTTATGAATAATGTAATATTTTAAGACAAATTAACTATTTTTTTTATTTATTTATTAATTTTTTTAAACCCCTGGTAATGAGAGGAAAAAGATCTTAAATCGACACCCCTATCCTGAAATAATTTACACATGACCCTCCTAACAGAACCCTGAACAATTGTGCTACAGCAGTACCTTTGCTTGGTTAACTATCCCAGAATGACTCTAACAGACCCAAGGGCCACCTTGATGATGCCAGAGTAGCCCTCTTACATCTCAAGGAGACCTTTAAAAAATTGTCGTGAGAGGGATTAACCTGGTCCCTGATCAGTCTTTTTTTAAAAATACATAAGGCATACAGGGCAGCTGTATACAACCCTATATTAGCTTGCCTTGCCTAATTACTTGCTATTACCTGGGAACATAGCATTGCTTCAAAGTCAATTTCCTGAAAGATTGTTAATGTTGCCATAAAGTGACAACAACAAATGCCAAGTGCTTAAAAGGAAAATAAACTAATTGGATACAATTACACTACAGAGTTCTTTTTGCTTCGTTTAATTTTTTGAAAATGTCTACAAGATAAGATAACTTAAATTCAGTTTGACTACAATTGACAACCTTAGCGTTGTCAAATTAGTAGATATTAAATGAATTGTAATTTCTTGACCACTCATGTTTTATTTTTATAATTTTGAAAATGACTACAAATTAGTAGGATATTAAATGAATTGTAATTTCTTGACCACTCATGGTTTATTTTTTTTATTTTTTTTAAATGTCTACAAATTAGTAGATATTAAATGAATTGTAATTTCTTGACCACTCATGTTTTATTTTTATTTGTTTAAAATGTCTACAAATTAGTGGATATTAAATGAATTGTAATTTCAAGACCACTCATGTTTTATTTTTATTTTTTTTAAATGTCTACAAATTAGTGGATATTAAATGAATTGTAATTTCTTGACCACTCATGTTTTATTTTTATTTTTTTTAAATGTCTACAAATTAGTGGATATTAAATGAATTGTAATTTCTTGACCACTCATGTTTTATTTTTATTTTTTTTAAATGTCTACAAATTAGTGGATATTAAATGAATTGTAATTTCTTGACCACTCATGTTTTATTTTTATTTTTTTTTTAAATGTCTACAAATTAGTGGATATTAAATGAATTGTAATTTCTTGAAAAAAAAAAAAAAAAAAAAAAAAAAAAAAAAAAATAAGAGATTGATTCTGTGGAAAAAAAAAAAAAAAAAAAAAAGAGATTAAGCATTTTCTAAACAATTACATTAATTAAAAGACTTCAGTTAGGCCAGGAGAGGCACGTTAGCCGAGCGATAAAGCGCTTGGCTTCCGAACTGAGGGTCCCGGGTTCGAATCCTGGTGAAGACTGGGATTTTCAACTTCGGAATCCTTGGGCGCCTGAGTCCACCCAGCTCTAAGTAAAGGCGGTTGGTCGTTGTGTTGGCTACATGACACCTTCGTTAACCGTAGGCCACAAAAACAGGTGAGCTTTACATCATCTGCCCTATAGACCACAAGGTCTAAAAGAGAAACTAGTTAGGTCAGGTTCACATCTAACTTTGCATTCAATTGCACCTATCCTTTGATCTGCTGGACCGTTGGGACACTCACTACACAAGATCTGTCAACCTTCTTTCTCAATTCTTATCTCTCATTTGTCTTTGATATAATTTCATTTGGATGTTCTTTCTGAAAATATTGAAGCCTGCCAGGGTGGACCACTTCGGGGGCCGATTTTGAGTTTGTGTTTCCACTCAAACTGTCTATGTAATCTTGTTAAAAAATTATAGTAACTTATTGTATAACGGATAATCTTACTTATCCCGGTAAAGTTTAAAATCTCATTAAATAACATAGATATAGAATTTCAAATTTTAATATAGTAACCAAAGAAATAGAAACGAAATCGTTGGAGTTTTAAGAAACATTTTAAATGTATAACTATTTTATAGTGTAAAATACATGACGGTGTACTATTTTCTTGTCTGACTACTAAAAATACAACCAAAACTATTGCATAACCGTTAAACGTGCAATTGAAGAAAAAAAAACAGGGTTGTCTTGTCATTATATAGACTCAGTAGGTCTACACTATAAATGCCTACACGTGTACGTTTATCTGGTCAGGTTGTTAAAATCAGTCGAACACACCGTCTATTTACTTTCTGGGCAGGGAGGGTGTGTAACTATTTTAGTGTAAAGATATATCTGCGAACATGCTTAACTAGCCATGCCAGTGTATTATTTTCTTGTCTGACCACTTCACTTTAAGCAAACTAAACACTATTGCATAACTCGTAATAAAAAAAACTGCTGGGTAGTCTTGTAGTATCATCGACTACACACGTACAGTACACTAGGCCTACATGTGTATGTCTAGGTAACCAAGTTGTTAAAATCAGTTGGACACAGTCTATTTACTTTATGGGCAGAAAGGGTGTGAATTAAGATTTTTTTTCTTGAGTTGGTTCTTCTAATGCTTTTAGATCTATATAGGCCTAGCTGTCGATTTAGACTTAGATTTCAATAATAAGTCTTAAGACTACAAAAAGGGTGTACTTGATGTTCCTGCAGTTTAAAAAGTTTGCCGCAAACGAATTGATTAAAACCACTAAATATTGACCTAACTCACTAATCAGATTCCCACTATAAACAGAAATTAAACACCTCCACATGGCTCACAAAAAAAAATCGGAACAACCCCATTCATAATATAGAAGCTTTTGGCAAAATTTTTCTAACTTTTTAGTTAACTTTTGCACATCACTAGTTTCATGGAGGTCCTTAGACGTGGGAAGAGGCCTCAGACATTACCAGTGACAGATTTTTGTGGAAACAGCTTAACGCCAAATACCCCAAACGGCGCGGGAGGGTCTAAGTCAGTAAGAATAGCAGAATATGTTTTTGAAATAAAACTTTTTAATAGCAGGATATTGCACTTTATATACCTCAGAATATGCATTTTGTTGGCTTTCAATACCGGAAATAGTGCCCCCCAACCCCCCCCCCCCCGAAAAAAAAAAACAAGCTACGTCCATGATATATATATCAAAAAGACCAACCGCCTTTACTTTCCCACAACTAAAGTCAGGTACCCATTTGACTTGGGTTGACTCAGGGACGCCCTTAAAAATCCTGAAATTCAAAATCCCAGTCTTCACCCAGATTCGAACCCAGGACCTCAGGTTCAGAACCCAAGCCCTCAACCGCACCCCGTGTGCTACAGAAAACTGTTTTGTTTTTTGTTCTTCTAGCCTTCTATGATTATGCATCTCGTGATGACTGAGTGGTCGGGCAATGGACACTAATAAGCTAACGCATTAAAAAAATTGAGTGATGAGATAATTATTTCAGAAGAGAAAACAAGACTAACAAGCAATAGAAAAAAGAATACTTTTAAAAACTAAAACTTATCTAAGGGGAAATAACCGCTAATTACTGCCATTTTCTGAAAATTACAGGGTTTAGCTTCTTTCTGTTATAATAAAGCAACATTAATTAATTAGCACTTAATGATTAACTAACTGGTTAATTTTTGGATTGATTATCGAACTTGAATAATTATGCAAAATTTCAACTTGATCCGAGAATGAGAAGTGTGAGAAAAATCATGTCAATATGTAATGAGGGGGTTAAATTCATATATATATATAAAATTAGTGAGCACCTACCTTCTTTTTTTTTTCAATGCCTTGTAGATGAATATGAAATAGTGTCTTACCTTACCTACTTCTAACCCAAATAATAGTGTCTCAAACAGGTGATGGATCATTAAAAATAGCTGAAGCAATGACGTATAGGCGTCTCCTTGGTATATGAAAAATTATGGACGATTGCGCTAGCATAGAGGAAAGTAGCTGGAAGCAGATGACCTCTGAAAGAGGACAGGTGGGGAGCTCTCACAAAAGCCTAGCGACCCACATTTGAGATCCAAAGAAAAACCATAACTTGAAGTCAGGCGCAAAAGACAGCACGAGGTGCGGGAAAATATGCAGGATGCAAATGACGTAGTCATGTGAATAATACTACAGTGACAGCACTCATCTTTATTCTTCGGAATCGAAGACATTGCCATTAAATCTAAAATAAAGCCATTTTTTACTTTGATCTTCGCCTTCACAAATCCCTTAGTCTATTGGACCGATGGGGCAGCACACAGAAAGAGATTTAGTTCCTATTTACCGTTATTCGTAAAAAAAAAAAAAAAAAATCTATAAATAATTATATTTATTATACCTATTATTCCAATCAGATGATTAATTTTAGTAGTAGGCCTACAGTGTAGCGGATTTACACAGTATGAGTTAACCAAATAGGCCTATCTACGGATCGATTTGTAGACCCATGAAGTTTCAGTGTTGTTTAATTTTCATTCTGATATTGTGTTCCCTTTCATAAAAAATAAACACATTAAATGGATAATTTACATAGTGTTAACAAATATTCTGAGCTTCAGAAATTCTTTCTCCTGGTGTCTCCAATGTCATTTTCTTAGAATAATAAATGTAAAAAAAAAAGCGGTGGGGCAGGTCGACATTGAAGTGCTTTCTTGAAATCAGAGCGCACTATTCCTCTTGGTATAAAATAGTCTAGTAAGGTCTAAAGAAGTCTATTGAAGTAAGGAGACAGCACTGGCCAATTTTATTATGCGAGGAACATTCGAGATACTTTAACGCAGTGGTTCCTAAACATTTTTGTCTCGTAGACCCTCTGCCATGTTTTCTGGTTTTCAGTAGACCCCCTGCTTAACTTGCACATTTTTGCAAATTCATCAACATTAAAAAAAAAAACTTATTTCTAACTGTAGTGAGCTGAAGAGTGAAAAGTAATTTAAAGCTACAAATGAAGTTATAGAGATATATCTTTTTATTGAAAAGATTCAAATTTAAACTAATTAAAATAACAATTAATGTGTATGGCTTCTATCACCCAACACACTGGAAATGTTTTTTTTTCAGGTTTATCATCCATTGCTACGGATATTATGTTTCATATAGAAATTGTTGTTCAATGAAGTAGTCATTGAAACATTGATTAATTAATTTGCCTTAAAAATCATTGCAAAAGTTTTCGCAAAATGTAGTTTCTTGAGTGTTTCTTGATCTACCACGTGTGGCTCAAACATTGGCTGCGCTATGGAACTGTTTCCACTAAGAGGAGAAGGGGCGAAGGCAAGTAACTGTCGCCTAAACCAGTAAGCTTCGAGCAGGAAGGGCTCATTAGCCTTGGCTTGCTACCCACCTCGCAGAAGGAAAACTGAATTAAAATTTCTGCTGCCTTGCAACTATACCCAAACATGGGAAAGGTTTTGTGGGTCAACCTTGAGGAAAAATATGGAGCCGACGACCCATTATGCAGTTTGCAGCTCACAGCACTATACCCTTGTCAGAACCAGATCCCAAACTGTATAAGAATTACATAAGAAACGTTTAATTTTATAACTCATGCAACCGATGTGAGAAGAAAGAGATGATGATGAAAGAGATACTGTTAGGCGCTCACACACCATCAATTTCTCTATAGGATGTGGAAGATAGATTTTGTGGGTCTATTCTAAACTTTATCTTTTAGTGTTCGAAAGTTTTCAAATCTAGTTTTGTCAGTGTGGCATTGTCTCGGATGATCCTCCAGTGTAATTGGTTTCATATCATCTTAAAAAAGGCACTTAGGCAACCGCTTGTTTGACAAGGAATCGTCTAGCTCATCTTTGTGTTACTAAGACATCTTATCGAAGACATTTTTCTTTTGTTGTTGCATACAAGTCGTCACCATAAAGATGTACAACAGTCAGAATAATTTCCACTATTATTCTTTGCAAGAAATTGGCAAAGAATCCCGTTAGGGGAGAAGTTTTGAAATGTCATTCTCAAAGAGTCGATGTTATTGCAGACATCATTCGCGACAACGGTACCGGTATAGGCCTATATTTTAAAAGGCTCTTGTTAGAAAACGAAACAACTTAAAATATTCTAATAATGCTTTATTTTAATGTCATTATAATGGCTTTATAATGTTCACCGGAAAAATAAGGCAGGCGCCCCTAAGGCAGACCACAAGAACGATGGATTGATGACATTGAGGCAGATCTACAACAGCTAAAAGTCCAGGCTTGGAGACGTAAAGCTTAGAAGCCTATTCTTCTTCTTCCTAAACTGTCAGGTAGATATCAGAACGAGAGATTTGCTAAAGCAGGCCATGGGCTGTAGTGACACTGGAATGGATGAACATTTAAAATGGATTGATAATTAAAATGCACCCGACTATTCGTTCATCCGACATTTCGTTCACCCGACAATTCGTTCACCACCGACAGTTGGTTCACGACAAATCGTTCACTGATAATTCGTTCACCTACAAATTGTTCACAGACAATTCGTTCACTGGATAGTAACATATTGTTAATCTATATATATAATTCTCTTCATCGCTCAAGAGTTAGGACAAGAAGTAAAGGAAAGATCACTATTTTATTTCTGCAAGTCGAACGAAAAAAAAAATAGGGGAGGGGGAGAACAAGTAGTATTCACCCGTCACAAAATAGCACGGCCGGACTTAACCATTGCGACCAAGACGTCATGGAAAATCCATTTTTTTCCCCCTACCCCACGTAGTTTTAGTGGCGAAAAAGAGAGAGGGGGGGGGGGGACAAGTAATCTACTCTGTATTCACCGGTCACTAAATAGCAGGGCCGGACTTAACCAATGTGGGGCCCTATGCAAAACGGATTTCGCGGGGCCAAGTTTGGGTAGGGATACGGATAATAAGTGAAAATTTAGTGAAAATTAAAAGAGTTTGTATTAGAAAATAAATTCATTCTTTACTACGTACAGAATTACTTTACGAGCCATGTGAGTAGCGAAGTCATACATTATATCTTAAAAATTCTATTTCCGACATAGATCAGGCTCAGTAGCAAGAATTTCCAAATGTTTCAATCTATCTACGAGAATTGTTGACTACAAGTAATTCTTTATTAGTTTGAGGAGCGAGAAACTTCTTTCACCAGATTCCACAATTACGGGTATTGCATAATGCCGTTCTTTTTTCGCGCGTATGATTCCATAATGAAGGACACACCAAAATGACAATTTTTGTCTATATATTTCAGGAGATTTGTATGAGTTTTCAAAAGATTTTAATAATTAATAATTTCCGAGATTTCCAGGACTTTTTTTTGTGTACATTTTACTATTCAGGAGATTTCCAGGAGCTCCTGGTAAATCAGGCGGCCGCGGGAAATCTGTTATAAGTTATAAAATAGTTTAATTTAATAATTTACACCTAAAATTAACGCGGGAATGAAAGTGGGGGTCCAACTGCGGTCGCATAGGTTGCAGTGACCTAAGACCGGCCCTGCAAAATACCGGCGTATGCTACGCCGTGGGTCGACTATCTATCTATATCTTCTATACCTTATATATAATTCTCTCATGGCACCAAGAGTAAAGGAAAGATCCTTCTTTTATTTCGCCAAGTCGGGCTAGAGTTAGGCCTACTCCACGATATTTTAGAGGCAAAAAAAAGAGGGGGGGGAGGCGAACAAGTAATATTCACCCGCTACTAAATAGCAGGGCCTGACTTAATCATTGTGACCAAGAAGTCATGGGAAGAGAACAAATAAACTACTCTGTATTCACCCGTCACTAAATAGCAGGGCCAGATATAACCATTGTGAAGCCCTATGCTCAGTAGCAAGAAATACCAAATGTTTCAATCTATCTACGAATATTGTTGACTTCATGTAATTCCTCATTAGTTTGAGGCACGAGAAGCTTCTTTCACTAGATTCCACAATTACGGGTATTGCATAATGCCGTTTTTTTTTATCGCGCGTAGGATTGGCGTTTTCCATATTGAATGACATCCCAAAGTGACGATTTTCGTCTATATATTTCAGGAGATTCGTATGAGTTTTCAAAAGATTTTAATAATTTCTGGAGATTTCCAGGACTTTTCGTATATTTTGCAATTTCAGGAGATTTCCAGAAGCTCCTGGTAAATCAGGAGGCTGCGGGAAATCTGTTAAAAGTTATAAAATGGTTTAATTTAATAATTTATACACCTAGAATTAGCGTGGGTCTTATGAAAGTGCGGGGCCCACCGCAGTCGCATAGGTTGCAGTGGCCTAAAGCTGGCCCTGCAAAAAAGCGGCGTATGCGTCGCGTGGTTAATTTGTTTACATAAAAAAAAAAAAAATTCTTCATTAGATCCCATCTTATGGCCCACTATTAGCCACTACTACTGTTATTAGCGTGTTGGGCTATATAAGATATGTAGAGATATGGTTTATTAGGAGCCCACTCTCTGTTTTGATTTGCAATTATTTAATATCTGGTTTGTATTACCATTTCTTTGGATAGGCCTATAAACAACATTATTTAATTTCATATATTAATTTTATATTGATCTGTGTAAGACCAAGTGTGCACGAGATACTGTCAAAACAAAATCATGGAACAAGGCCTATCGTTCATCAGTGATTCAATTTTAATATATTAAAACCATAGTAAATAAACGAGAAAATATATAAATATCCAAAAAAAAAAAAAAAGCCAATCTAGAGGAACAATCCATTTGATATCAAACAGAATAATAAATAACCATTATTTATTTTTTAAATATTTTTTAAAAATTGATTCAAGTTTGTTTTCTTAGGTACGATAAATAGTTGTATTTTTAAAGTTTCAACTTGATCAAAGAATGGATGTGGAAGAAATAATGTATATATTTATCTAAGGCAGCGGTTCTCAACCTTTTAAGCTCGGCGACCCCTTTTTACAATCCCCCACTCTGCCGCGAACCCCCCCCCCCACACACACATACAGCAACAGAATAATAGACAAAAACAATTCATTTTTTCGATGGTCTTAGGCGACCCCTGGCAAATCGTCAATCGACCCCCAAAGGGTTTGCGACCCACAGGTTGAGAACCCCTGATCTAAGGGGACCTACATATCTAGCAATATCTGTGAATACTAAAGGGATTAAATTCCCTTGTTGGTATAAAACAAAATAATTATCCATTTGTATCGTACTAATGCAAGGCCCGCAAAAAAATTAACTGTCGCTCCCCAATAATATTTTATGGCAAAACCAGGAAAGCATTCAGATGTTCTTAATCACATTTTCCCTTCTTATATCTGTGGCCCCGTTCTGACGCGAGATGATAATTGATCATGTCAAAGATATAAGATAAAAACCTGGGCATAAGATATGGTCAGAACACAGCAGCCCCCCCCCCCTTCTCCAAAGGAACGTGAGGGCAGATACAATTTGGGATCAGCGGCATCAAAGGCTCTGTTAGGGTGTAA
Source organism: Biomphalaria sudanica (assembly GCA_036873155.1). Taxonomy (NCBI): domain Eukaryota; kingdom Metazoa; phylum Mollusca; class Gastropoda; family Planorbidae; genus Biomphalaria; species Biomphalaria sudanica. The sequence continues at coordinate 393,910 of JAZGLO010002808.1, forward strand.
GCTGCGTGATGCAAGCTGCCTAAGGGTTACCGGCTACTGATTTTTCCTCGGGAGTGACTGCCGAAGTCTTTCCCATGTTTGGATTTAGCCGTAAGGCAGCATAGGTTTGGAGGGGCTTTTAAACTCAAAAGTTTTTTTTGGGCCGGGGGGGGGGTAAACTCAAAACACCCCTTGGCTACGATCATGGAGTATGGTGACTGTGGTTCGCTTTATATATTTTTTTTTATTGAAGAAGGGGTCTTAACATCAACCACCTTTCCTTGGCAACGTTGGGGCAATAATAATATCGTGGATTGCAGAACATCTTCAAATTGTGTAAGATGCAAGTTATAAAAATACGATCAAAACTGCTCGCCTCCAGCAACAAATTAGTTTCCTTTCTACGCAAATATGACTCCGAAGCAACCCCTCTGAATCTACACAATGCTGATGTCAATGTCGGTTTGGACGACGTAGGGCATGAGATTCGCCAATGGGAAGAAAAAACACTCCACGGAAAATTTCCGTCTTCATTACATGGGGACAACATCGACAAGGCTGCCTTGGTCGAGTCGATTGAACACATTATGGCAGGAAGTCCAGCCCTATCAGAATCAGCCTACCTAGGTCGCCATAACCAAGTTGCAAAGTTAATACACCAACACCTGGCTTTGACGTACAATTTGATCGGTTAGGACACTCCTCCGTATTATAAATACTCTCCGCAAGAGGTTCTCAAGTCTACTGAACATTTGCTGTACTGGGATAGGCCAATTCTGACCGACAAAACGGTAGATTTCAATCGCCCGGATCTGCTGTTCATCGATAAAAAAGAAAAAAAAACGCTACTATTATCATTATTGCCGTACCACTGTCTCATAATTTAAGAAAAACTGAGTTAGAAAAACAAAGAAAATATGGGAACCTAGGCTTGGAGATTAAGCGCCTATGGAAATTGTCCAAAATAACAATATACCACATTGTTATATCAACCGAGGGGATAATAACAACTGACCTCACAGACACCTTCAAGGCCCTTAACATTCCTAGGAACATCTTCGTTGCCTGTCAGAGGGCGGTACTGCTGCAGACCTGCCACATCACCAGAAAACTCCTCAGTGAAAACTGTTAAAGGGACTACGATGAATTTTGTTTCTCTTTAGCGAAACTCGACCCTGGCTGCGCCAGAGAATGAATACTCGTTCATTTCTAACATAATAATAATAATAATAATAATGCCTAACTGAACTCTCTACCTCCCTTTATAAATATCTTGGAATAAACCAGAATGCCACGATAAACCATAAAAAAAATTAAAAGAGGACTTTCTTGGTAAATACAAGCATTCTTAGCACAAAACTGTCTGGCAGTAACCTCATCACGGAAATAAATAGCTGGGCCGTCCCGGTGCTCCTTTACGCATTCGGTATCATCAAATGGACAGACACCGACCTACATGACATTGACAGACTAACGAGGAAATTATTAATCAAATTTCGATGTTTACACCCCAAGTTTTCCACCATAAGGCTATACCTGCCCCGGAATGATGGAGGCCGTGGATTGCAGAACATCTTCAAACTGTGTAAGACGCAAGTTTAAAAAATACGATCAAAACTGCACGCCTCCAGTAATGAACTAGTTTCCTTCCTACGCAAATACGACTATGATGCGACCCACCTGAACCTAAACTATGCTGATGTTAATGTCGGTTTGGACGACGTAGGACATGAGATTCGCCAATGGGAAGAAAAAACACTAAACGGAAATTTCCCGGCTTTATTAGATGGGGACAACACTGACAAGGCTGCTTCCTTAGCATGGCTCAAAGCAGGTCATCTCTACCCTTTGTTACAGCAATACAGGACAGAGTAATTAGGACAAAAAAATACGAGAAACATATCCTAAAACTCAATATTGTTGACAAATGCCGAAAATGTGGAAATGTGGGTGAATCAATTGAACACATAATGGCAGGATGTTCAGCCCTATCAGAATCGGCCTAATCGACTGTACTGGGATAGGCCTATTTTGACCGACAAAACAGTAGATTTTAATCGCCCTGATCTGCTGCTCATCTATATAAAAGAAAAAGCCGCTACCATTATTAACATCGCCGTACCACTATCTCATAATTAAAAAAACAACTGAGTTGGAAAAACAACGAAAATATGGGAACCTAGGCTTGGAGATAAAGCGTTTATGGAAATGATCTAAGACAACAATATACCCCATTGTTATATAAGCCAAGAGGATAATAACAACTGACCTCACAGATACCTTCAAGGCCCTTGGCATTCCTAGGAACATTCTTGTCTCCTGTTAGAGGGCGGTACTGCTGCAGACCTGCCATATCACTAGAAAATTCCTCGGTGAAAATTGATGAAGGGACTACGATAAATTTTGTTTCCCTTTAACGAAACTCGACCCTGGCTGCACCAGAGAATCAATACTCGTTCTTTTCTAACATAATTATAATAATAAAAATAAAAAGCAAAACAATATTTACATTTTTTTTTCATTTCCAAGGCGAAATTTTGAAAATGAGAATTTTGAGTGAATGAGTATATAGGCCTATGGATCAATTACCTTTGGTGGTGATTGTCAAATAAGCACGGACTATGGAAATCTATCTGTTTATTATGTAGACTAAATTCAGGGAAATTATAAAAAAATTGGGCTAATTTTTTGGGTTATCATAGTGTATAGATTACCAATAAAGGGCTATTTAATTTTTAGATAGACTTGTAATTTAGGTTTAATATACGATTTTAGCACTTCAGAATTGCAATACATAAGCTATTTCGCTAATAGCACAAAGTATTTTTAAAAAATTATTTTGAAGATATAGTCTTCAAAAAGTTTTGAATCGATATTGTTGCACAAGCCTACGCATCTCGATAAACGGTGTTAAGGATTCTCCTTAGATGAAACGACTCCAAATAGGTCTACTTTTAATTTTTTGAAACATTGCTAAATAAGTCATTTTGTACGGTTAAAATGACCGCCCCCCCCCCCCCCTTGTTTGAGATACGCTGGACTCATGGGCGTAGCCAGGTTTTTTTTTCGGGCGTTTGGGGGGGATTTCCCCCCCCCTCCCCCGCCCCATATATATATATATATTTGTATGGATGGATGTGTGTGTTTGTGTACATAATTAATCTCTATTACATTCTGACCCTTCCTTCTTTTGGAAGATGTTTATTGTGACCTAGAATAGGTTCTTCCTGGAGTTAGTGAAAAAATTGTATACTCCTCGTCCATGCCAGGAAGGAGTTTGGGAGAGCGCTGAGAGCACCATTTCTGGTATTGAAAGCCAACTAAATGCATATTCTGAGGTACATACAGTGCATTATTTTGCTATTAAAAAGTTTTATTTCAAAAACCTATGTGCTATCCTTACTGACTTAGACCCTCCCGTGCCGTTCGGCGCTTTTGCTGGCAAGCTGCTTCCACAAAAATCTGTCACTGAAGCCTTTTCCCACCTGCTCTGAGGACCTCCATGAAAGAGTGGCGCCAAGTTGTACTAGGATGTCATCGCAACTCTTATTATTCGTAATTCATTTTGTCGGAGAACATGTACCGCAAACCTCATGCGACGTTCTGTCACAACCTTACTACGGGGTCGACTCCCATTTCGGCATAGGATTTCCTTGATTTAGACCCGATCTCTATAACTGACTCCTAAAATCCGTCTTAGCCATCTTTGTAGAGCCACATTTAGTGCTACTCAATTTCATTGCACTTAATTAATGGAGACCCAGCCACTGGTAGACATGTGTAACTTCTCTTGACTACGATCTAGGAATTAGGTGATTATTTTGCTTTAGATGTTATATCGAAAAGTGAAGTTTTATCGACAAAATCATCTGTTGGGGGGATTTAAACTAAAATATATCTGGAGTTGTTTTTTTAAAATTCAAATCCACATTTAGCTACGGTCATAGAATTTGGTGACTGTAGTTTGCTTTAGAAATAATATTGAAGAGAGAGGCTTTAAACCTTAAAACGCTCTGTAGGGGGAATTTTAAACTCAAAACTATCTTGAGGGGTTTTAAACTTTTAAAAAAGCCATCTGGAGGATTGGCTTGGCTACGCTCAAAGAATTTTGGTGTGTAATTTGCTTTTTTTTAAATATTAAAGTGGTATTTTTTAGCATCAAACCACTCAAAACACCCAATAGGCTTGACTACGCTCATAGCATTTTGATTGCGAAATTAGTTTTTTCTTATTTTGAAGATTTATTTTTTAGCTTCAAACACCGCTGGCTGGGGGTTTAAACTAAAAACCCCTTTGGCTATGCTCATAGTGCGCAATTTGCTTTTTTTTATATTTAAGAGGTATTTTTAATTTAAAACCCAGCTGAAGAGGGGATTAAACTCAAAACCCCTACGGCTACGCTTATACAATTTTGAGTGTGTAACTTTATTTTTATATTGAAGAGGGGCTTATCTTAAATTTTGGAGAGGGCTTTAAAATCAAAATATTCCTTAGATTTGCTCTTGGAATTTGGGGATTGTCGTTTGCATTTTTGTTTTGTTTTATAGAAGAGGGGGATTTAAATGCAAAACCCCTTGGTAGTGGGTTTCAAACTCAAAACCCCCTGGTAGGGGTTTTCAAACTCAAATCCCCTGGTGGGGTTTTCAAACTCAAAACCCATAACCCCCTGGTAGGGGGTTTAAACTCAAAACCCCCTGGTATGGGGTTTCAAACTCAAAACCCCTTGGTAGGGGGTTTCAAACTCAAAACCCCCTGGTAAGGGGTTTCCAACTCAAAACCCCGTGGTAGGGGGTTTAAAATCAACCCCCCTGGCAAGTGATGGTTTAGTATTAAAATTTCACCTAAAATAAACAAAATGAAAGCAAAAGATCACTCACTAAACTCCGACACCCCCCCTTCACCCCCACCTGGCTACGCCCATGGCTGGACTGCACTACTATTACTAGTATAGGGCCAATCTAGGGGCATAGACTCTATATTTATTTAAAATAACAAGCTTCTCTGCTTCTCAAAATGAGGTGTAAATAAAATCTCCTCTCTTAATTTCCTCATTATTTTGTATCTTTAAGTAGTCTCTTCAACAGCCATGCGCCATTTTAAGCTATTGTCAGAAAATAGTCATCTATAAGTAACAAAATATTAACAAACAATTACCGGATGCCGACAAAGGCATTCGTATTTCATTTTGTTAAACGAAAGCAGTAGTTTTGTTCCGTCATTCGTGCCTCTCCAGGAGTAAAAGATTAAAAAAACACTTTTCGGAATAACAGAACCACACTGTCATTAACCTATCGTTTTTTTTTAGTCATATGATCAATTAGCTATATTTAGATGTGACTAATTTAACGATTAATCACATCAAATAGATATTCAAAAGTTCATCTTTAGTGTATACATCTGTAAATTTTTAAAAGAAATTACATTGATCTCTCTTGTACTTGTTCAAAAGTAGTAAAATATCCATTTATAATTTCAGTATTAAAGTCTCGAAACTTTTGACGTCACTAGTCTAGATATGGTCGCTGTATAGTTTAGTAAATATGGCGGCCGACACAGACAAACTATGGTCCATTCGAGAAGATGGATGTTTGTCAATAGATGTAAATACACGTAATGTTATCTACAATTCATCGTTAAATTCAGTTATTTTATCAAGTAATGATCAAACAGTTACTGTTTTAGATGCTCTATCTGGTGCATTTCTGCAAAAGTCCGATTTATCTGGTAAGTTGTCTTACTTTTCAGTTTAGAGTTAGAACTTACTTACTTAGAGTAGTCTCAGTAGACTAAGACTGTCTTAGACTTAGTCGACTTGGACTTAGAATACTTATACTTAGAATACTTATACTTAGATCTATCATCTAGACTACTGTACTAAGTAAGTAAGTTATACACTCTGTAGTGTGTAGTATGTATTATGTAAGATGTAGATGATATATCTACTTGGTAATCCAAAATTAAAAGTCAAGACATTAGACTAGTGTCATTAGTCCCCTAGACAGTCAAGTCTAACTAAATCTAGATCTAGTCACAGTCAAGTCTAGTGATTAGTCTATATATAATAGGTAATCATGAAGATGAGCGTCAAAAATTAATGATTCACAAAAAATTCAAATTAAAAAAGAGAACTTTTATATTTATGACATCAACAAAAAGCATTAGCGACGTCAAGGTTGCTCAGCACGCTGCCATTTTGTTTACAATGATGTCGCAGAGGTGTTGCCAACTTAGTATTCTGAGATTTTCTTTTTGTTACACTTGCTTAAACCGGTGATGCACGCTTGTTTGTAGGCATAAATTATATAATTAACTATATGAACTCTTTTTTTTTTTCTAACAATTATATTAATAAAGTTGCAATAACACAAATATATGCAGAACTTGTTTTTTTGTGTTGATTTGCTTTTTTTTTTTGTTAAGTCTATATAGCCTAGATCTAAATATAAGATCAATATTATGTTTTGTTCTGTTGTATTTGAGTCACTGGTAAAATAGTAATCATGTGGCAGTTTCTAATATTTAGGTGATTTTGGCCAAGATAGAGCGTGAAAGGATGACATTGTGACCCGCTTCTATTGAACCACGGATAAAAAAATCGGCATGGCTATAAGCCATTTAAGAAGAAAGTCAAGCTGTAGTAGCCGTGTAAAAAAAAAACGTAGAAGGAAATCCAAGTCTAGTAACTAAGTAGGCTAGTAGTCGGTCAACCTGAGAGTTAGAAGATTTTAGAAAAGTAGCGATGTAAAGAGAAGTGATAAGGTCACAGTAGAAGTCACGTGAGAATTTAAGCAATTATTAAAGTCTGTATGAAGTTTTATGTGTTGAAATTGATGTGCTCGTCTTTAATAGTAGTTAAGTATCTCGGCAACAAGCTGCTAAGAGCATGTAGGTTTCATTTCACATCAAGACATATTTCATTGTATATTTCATAGACAAGATATTTCAGGTGTTCATGGGCGCCCGCAGGATTTTTTGAAGGGGATGCAAGTAACCACCTATGGCTCAAAGTCGTAGCTTCAATGTTTTTCCCCCAAGCATATTAAAGAAAAGAACTGGTGTCCCCTCGCCTCCCCCCTACCTATACGATATTAATTTCACTGTAAATGCATGACGCGTAGGGCGTATTCATCTTCTTTTTTGAAGTAACGTGTGTATGATATAAGATAAGTAGATAAATAGGCTTACTTGTTTCATGCTCTTGCTTCGTTTTAGGATGTAAACAAAACAGGTTAAACTGAGTATTGCTTGAAAAGAGAGCCGTTAACGAAGAAACTAACGAATCCAGATACGGACTGTAAAGCAGTGTTCTTTAATAATCCTAAAATCCAAACAAATGTTTTGCTTGGTGTGTCTGTCGACTACAAATTATCGGCAGCACTAATTCATTACCTAGTTTGTCTGCCAATAGTCTCGTCTTCCTCAAGATGCCATCCCTGAAGTGTTCCTAACCATGGTCAGTTTGGTTTTTGATTATGTAATTAATGTGACTGCTGGTGTGCTTTTGAGCATCCACTTATGCTAAGATGGACAGACTGCAACGTACAACACGGAAACTGGTTCAAGAACAGATGAATAATTGATTACAATTAAAACACACATAAAAAAAAAATCGTCACGACTACGTGCTACAGAATTTTGAATTGCAAGCCCATAATAAAGCGTACATGGTCGGACATGAATTACAGATTAGCTTATTCCAGTTTATTACAATTATCCTCATAAACTTTATTTCAGGGAAATCACTATATGCTAAGTTGCTTCGTATCAGAAGTTAATTGATTTGAAGGTGTAAAAAACATGACAACTCTCTCGCGGGCTTAAAGATTGCACAAAACAGGAAAGGCTCGAAATTAACTTTCAAACAATTTACAGCCCAGACACCAGAACATAACATCTGGCATAGGTTTCTGTCACATACTCGTTTGAGATTCAATGTGACATGAAGTGAGTTATTAGTCATTTGACTATCTTGTGCCTTATTTACGAAGAAATAATTGGTCTGTATTTGACCACTAGGTGAAAACCTCAGTTACCTTTTGGACTCCTGAGAGTAAAGAGATATATGTATTGTGTAAGAGATACGAGATGTAATATAAATGGGTTCTAAGTGATGTATTTCCATGGCTGGAGTTGCCAAGTTATTTTGCACTATTTTATTATGATTATTAAACGTTTTGTCTGTTGAGACGATGCTTGCTTCTAAATATATCTGTTGTGGTCAAATTACTCAGTGAGCATAGTGTCACTACGCAACAACAAAATTGATCAGGATAAAGTTATTTAATGTTTGCACAAAGAATATTCTAACAAGGCCAGAAGAGGCCCTAATGCTATACAAATAAACATTCGCGTTATCTGCATATGTCAAAAATATGACAGTTTCGAAACAGCTTATGGACCTGATGTAATCAGAATACAAAGGGAACATTATTGAACCCCAACCCTCCCTGGCTACGCCTATGCCCAGTAGCGGCCTTAGGGGGTGGCAAGTGTGACCTCCTCAGGCCCCGCGATTGGAGATTCCATTGACACTGTCAGCTTTGAAAACCAGAACAGTTCTCATATATACTCAATATCTTTGGAAATCTTTCCAGGCATCTTTATAATACCAAATACTATTTCTATGTAAGCTCTTAACATGACATAAACTTCAGCAGCACGAGGTTTCTGTACATCCCGTTAAGTGTGTGACTTTGTGGTTGGATTTAGCTCTGAGAATGTCAAATGGTAGCACAACGAATAACGTGATCCAAGAAAAATTAGAAAAGTAAAACTGCTGTAGCGCGGTCTTAACTAAAATTCTAGCGATTGTACAGTACCTTTAAAAAAACAACACCGCATATCATGGGAGAACAGAGAAACAAGCGAACAACGGTGATAGCCGAAGTTGACCCAACCATGCAAGTACATCTTTGAAGAATTAAGAACGCCATTACATCGGGCATAGGATTCAAAACGAGCATATGAACATTATGGCATCAGAAGTAAAAGGGAACATTATTGATAAAATCAAACTTGCAAAATATTTTCCTGTCATTCTTGACTACACACCTGATGTTAGCCACAAAGAGCTGATGTCCCTTATATTGAGTTTTTTGGACGTATCTTAATGTTGACAACTTAACAGGAAAGGGTTCGTCATGGTGCTTCTTGCTGCGCTGATGAATGTTGGTCAGGACATCGCCGATTGTCGTGTCCAGGGATACAAATACAATGGTGTAAACTTGATGGGAAAGCACTAAGGAGTCCAAGCACACATTATTCGCATCAACAATTGACCTTTTGCGCTCTTCTTGCGGCGGCCATAATCTTCACCTTCAGAGTGTTTAGTAGAAATATTATTATGTAGTTTGTTGATTGCTCATGAACAAATGTCTTAATCATTAGTTGTGTTGATTAAACTTTAAGGCCAAATCTTTCATAAAGTGCATTATGTAATGTAGTCAAACGGCCAATAGTACAGTACATACGTAAGGTACTATATTTTGTAGCAAAAATAAGACCTACAGCATTAGAGGCGGACGAGACATTAGCGTGATGTGGTATGGATATATAGCCTACACTTAAGGCTTAGGGCCCCGCGCACTGCTAAGGCCGCCTCTGCCCATGCCTCCTTCAGTGAAGTCCAGTAGGGCGTCGGCGCCGTAGGCACCATTATCCCTTCAATGGTTAGAAAGGCTTTTATCCAACCACCAGGCCTGGACATTGGGCTCTTCACCCCTGTCCTGTCTGAGGCCTCCAGAGTGTCGAAGTCCGACAGCCATCAACAAATACAAGGCAGGACTATTGCAGTAGGCCTACACACGCAAGTATCTTTTTTCCATAAATTGTGAGAAGTCACCTTCTAGGAGCTTCTGGTAAATCAGAAGACCACGGAAAATTTGTTATAAGTTGTAAAATGGTTTTGTTTTAATTATTTACACCTAGGATTAGAGTAGGTTCTATGACAGTGCGTGGCTCACTGTGGTCGCATAGGTTGCAGTGACCTAAGGCAGGCTCTGAAAAATATTGGCGTATGCTACTCACTGTATAATAATAAGCTTTTTTATACATAAATTAATTACCCTTTTTAACATCGTTTACCGTACTTTCAAAATACAGCAAGAGAAATAAATAAATAGAAATCTCTATATGACAAGCGTGAGAGACATAAAACGCTTGGGCTTGTGATAGCTACATATAAAGAGGCTCGAGGTTCTCAACATCGGACTCAATCAGAGTCTGAGCAACTAAAAGCATTACTGAAAACATTTTCCCTGGATACCCAGTGATCCTGAAAACAGATTGTGCTCTGAGCATGCTATAAGCATGAAAAATGCTCTTTATGAAAATAACTATTTAAAATAATATGGAATCTGGTCTAGCAATTCATAAAAGCTATTTATAAAAAAACTCAATCTTGTCCTATAAAATACAGACGTAGGTAATTCACAAAAAAAAGTACTTACTCAGAGATTGTAATAATTCATAATTCAGTGACAATGAAAAGTAACATATATTTAGCACGCAAAAAAAAATTGATTGCGATAAATCATAAAAAAAAAAAAAAAGAACTATTTTATTGTGGTCTAAATTATTTTGTCTAACATTAATGCATCTGTACATAATGGGTGTTTCTCATTTTTTAGTTGGAAGCACTTAATGATGCCAAAATTATTTTTAATAAACAAATCTGGATTTGTTTTTGGCCAAGAAGAGACAACAAGGAATGTCGCAAAAAATAATTTTTGACGCTCACATTCATGATTACCTATTACTTTACTAGTATTAGTTAGTAATAGAGTCTAGATCTATATCTAGGTCTATATTAAAAACATTATAATATATTATATATTTATCTAGATTATTTTTTTCTATGGAAAATACTAAATAGACATCTACTTCTAGATTTTCTGATAGGGAGAGAACAAACTGTAATAATAGTCTAGTCTAAATTACTCTAAATCAACACCAATAACAGTAAACTCAGATGTACCTCAAGGAACAGTCTTAGGTCCACTACTGTTTTTAATTTACATTTATGATTTATAAATGATTTAACAAATTCTATTAGTTCAGGAACAAAAGTCAGATTATTTGCTGACGATTGCATAATTTTAATATATAGAAAAATAAAAACAACACAAGATACAGAAATTTTACAAAGAGGATTAGATGAATTACAGACATTGGAATCAATTGGTGCATGTCTTTCCACCCAGAAAAATGTCAGTTTATTAAGAGTAACAAAAAAACTAAAATTAATTCCACTTATCTTATTCATGGTTAACCAGTAACACAAACTAAAAACGCAAAATACCTAGGTGTTATATTGATGAAACTATAAAAAAAATCAAACAAAGCATTTGGGTTTATTAAAAGAAATTTCTATAAATCAAATTAGGACATAAAACTAAAATGTTATTTAACCTTGGTTAGGCCAATGATAGAATGTGCATCCTCTGTTTGGGACCCCTCAACTCAAGAAAACATCATCTTCTTTTTTGAAGTAACGTCTGTGTTATATAAGATAAGATAAGAATGCTATTCAGCTTAACTTGTTCAATAGGGCAGCTTTACTCTAAGTCTCTACTCATGTAATGATCTTGAATCATCATGATTATCATAGAAATGATAGATCTATACATCTAGATCTATCAAATTTTGAAATCTAGTAATAAAGATCTTGATCTAAAATATAGTTCTAGACTATAATCTAGAGCATAGGTGGGCAAATTAAGTCCCGTGGGCCGCCGGAGTCTTTTAAGCGGCCCGCAGACATCTAAAGAAATCATGTGTGCCCAAAGATTATACATATAAAAATGCAAATATATTTAAGAATAAATAACTCTAAATATCTATATACATTTTAGAAAGTTCTGATTCTTATCAGTCATTCTAAAACGTTTAAAGTAAACAAAGATTATTCTTATTGGCAATATTTCAAAACAGTCAAAGACAAAAAACTCAGGCCAGTATTTATTCAATGCTATAAAAAAAAATTGTGTTGAAAGTGTTGGGTTGGCTTGAAACAAGATGGCAAGTGTAACAACAGATGGAGCCCATGCTATGACTGAGAAAAATATAACAATATTCCAACCATAAACTCGTAACGAGTAAGTTTGAACTACAATATCTGTATTCAAACCTGTCAGAGCTAAGGAACATAACCACATGAATTTCGTAGTTTCTAGAAGTACTTAAAGATTTGGAAACAAATATTCCGATGATCGGTGCCACAGTAGTATCCACTGGCCTAGCATGAGAAGAATAGGGTATCTCAAGGAAGAAACCAGGTTCTTTGAAAAACATTGACTCTGACTAATATTTCTAATGAAGACTTCAATTTTTACATCAGGAATATTGCAGTGGGTTGTCTCCACACAAAATGTATGTGCATGTTAAATCTTTTCAAACAAAGCTATCCCATTTCTCCAATAATGCATTTGAAAACAGGTTTTGTCATTTTCCTTTGTTGAAAGGTAAAACTATTTCTATTGAAGGCTTTTTTTTTTGATTCCTTGATTGTGAATTCAAAAGTAAATTTTAATACGTTGAGAGCTTGGAATCAGTTTTCAATAACCTCAGTTCACCATTTAGTGCACAAGCTGATTCAGCTCCAGGGGACATACTTCCAAGCAAATTATGATCTAAAAGAGAAGTTCCAGTCAGTTCTTCCGCAGAAGTTTTATGGGTGCCAGAAGCTGTATTTCTACACTTAAAAAAAATTTTGCTACTAAACTTTCACATTATTTGGGTCAACATACATCTGTGAACAAGTATTATTTCATTTGAAAATAAACAAGTGTAATCACAGATCGATGCTGACTGACTGTAATTTAACAGCAGTCATGACGATAACAACTAGGGTCTATAACCACTTTTAGGGGGGCCAAAATTTAATAAACAGACCTTGCTAAAGGTACCAGACCTAAGAAATTTAATTTAATTTAATTTAGATTCACAATAGACAGTTTTAAAAACACATTTGAGGAATGGATGCCATTTAAAGAGACCAGATTTATTTTAAAAGAACTAATTAAATCTTTTGTACATTAAGCCCACAGCTTAGATTTAGTTTGCCAATTTTATGTTTATGTTCTTGTAGCACCTTGATCCTATATTATGTTTGCCTACTTTATTACATTATTATTTTATTTTGAATTTCTTATTTACCAGGGCACAGGTGTGATCTGTTAGAGTGTGTTTACCTACCAGAAAAAGATAAAACTGTATTCTGTGATGGATGTGCTTTAGGGGTTAGAGGGGATCTGCAGGGCATTTTACTCTTGGACACAGCCTTGCAAACTCCAATTAATAAACCAGAAGATATTGTTAAGATAGAATTACCTTTGGTTGAGGTAATTATTTTTATTTCTTTTTTTTTTGTGTGTGTGTGTGGGGGGGGGTTCATAGTTTCTCAATCAAATTTTTATTTGCATGTTGAATCCTATGGCCAATATTAAAAGCATTCAAATGTTGGTTCTCTTTCAAACCCGGTTTAAGAATCTCTCTAATTATTTTGACAGTTTGTAAAATAGGATTGTATACATCTCCATTGTTTTTGTTTTTTTCTGAAACTCGATTAAATATTTTATGAAATTTATATTGATTAAAAAAAAAAAAACAGCACATTTGTAAGACATATAGGATGAAGTATGAGTACTTTTATATTCATTGTAATTTGTCTCAAAATCTAACATTTATTTTCTCTTTTGGTTAAACGTTTTAAGGCAACCCAACTAAGAAAAACTCTATTGTCAACTGATCTTAGCAGCAAGGAATTTATTGATGAATTTACTAAAGAATTGAATCAGGGCATTGAAAAGGCACAAGAGGCAACAAAGGGGAATCATAAAACAGCGAAAGTAAGCGAAGAGAAAATAATGAAGTTCCATGTTATTTCAGATTTTTTGTTGTTATTTGATATAGGCAAGTAGTGCTACAGCTCATTTGGCTGATCTAGATTTATGACATTAATGGATTAGACAAAACATAAAAATGATGAATTAAAAAAATAATCTTTAACATGTTATGTTGCTAAACTTGTATAATTGTTTTATAACTTTTTTTTTTTTTTTTTTACGCCTGAAATACATTTAATGTGAAAAAAACATTCTTTTGTTTGAGTGCTACATACTTTTTTTTTTTGTCATTGAAAATATATTGAAAAAAACTGATTATACTTTACGGGTATATTTTTTTTACTTAATATTAAATTTATTTATTTATCTTTTTATTTTATTTTCTACTTGTTACTAAAGTGGGCAACAGTGTGTCTTCAAATGCAACACCTGGTACTCAAGTCTGTCTGTACATCGCTAATGGAGGAACTGACCAAAGCCAACCAAACTGGCCAGGGATTCCCTGTGGCTTCTGCAATTGTAGACCGCCTGGCTTTTCTTTTGCCTGGCAGCAGAATAGAAATAATGAAGGAGCCAGTGAACAAAGCTTTAATGTACAGTGAAGCAGCTAGAAGGGAGACTTTTGCAAACTGGCCACACATGAATTACAAGTAATAAATAAATAAATTATAGCGTTTATATAGCACTACTTTCATGCTTATAGCATGCTCAGAGCGCTTTGGTCCAATCTCCTTTGTGGACCAGTGGGGGGAGGGGGTATCTGGAAGAAGGTTTCCCGTGCTGCCCATAGGTGCTCAGTAAACACAACTCTTGTTGGGTTGGGTGTCGAACTTTGATCACCCTTCATAGGTAGCCAAGCCAAGTTAAATTTAAGCGTACTTAACCTCTCGGCCACACTTCCCACAACAACATGTAGTGTTCAACTTTAAAAAAATAATATATGATGGGACCACAATTAGATCCCTTATAATTTTGACATTTAAAAACTTTAGAATTTTGGTAAAGAAATATTTTTTTTCTAGGTTCCAAAATGCCAGTACCTTTAAAAAATTTCACTTAGTAAAATCAACTTCAAATGGTTATCTGGTATGGACAATTAAAAAGTAATTAACTTCATCTCTTAATAAAAAAAATAAAATTGAATAATATTTCAATGATTTAGAAGCTCTTTTACATAGTTAAATGTTTTTCTTGTATTTTAAAATAAAAAAAAAATTGAGTCTCAATTATGTATTGTCAAGTTAAAAAAACAAAACACATTGGCATATTTCAGATGGGCTTTACCTGAGCAAATGGCACAGGCTGGCTTCTTTCACCATCCCAACCTTCATGGGGATGACCGTGCTATGTGTTTTACTTGTAATGTGTGTCTTGTGTGCTGGGAGCCAACTGATGAACCATGGTTAGTTGAAGTAATTGTTTTGTTGTTGTTTTTTTTATCTAAATATATTACATTATATAGCTTGCTTTTTTTTTTTTAACCATTACCATAAAACATTTGTTTTGATTTTTGTTAAATAAACAGATTGTCTTTATAATTGATGCTGAAGTCTTCACCTACTATTTTGGTTGATAATTTATCTAAGGAGTTAACGAAAATATGTAATGAGAATAATCACTTGCATTTCAAAGTTATTGAGTCATTGAAGTTGTTGATTGTCAAATTATTTAGAATTTAGTCAAGTCGGGTGGTAGTACTGCTGTTTTTTTTTTTCATTTTATTTGTCATTACTTCTTGTAGAAATACTTCCTTTTTTTTTCCTCTTGTTCTACTGTAATTAGGTCTGAACATGAACGTCACTCCCAGTCATGTCCATATATCAAAGGGGACTGTACACAAAATGTTCCATTGACTGTTACATATGCCACACAGCCTGCACAGTTTCATGGGGATTCTAAACAGGTTCTTTTAGACAACTGTGTATTAATGCGTTTTTTTCCTGATTGTATTTAATAGAAATTCATAAAGTATTTAAATAATAATTACATTTTGATGGGATAGAAATTATTTAATATTTTATAACAATCTTATTTTATTTTATTAAATAGAAAATTGCTTGTCTAAGCTCAACATTCAATGAAGACTTTATTGCAACATCAACTAAGGATGGTAATATTGTAGTCTGGGTTATAAGTCATATTTTAAAGGTGATTATGCAGTAAAGTAGATTAAAAGGTTATATAATATAAATTTCAAACTCATTTTAGATTTGATTTTTTTTTTTTTTTAAATTGATTTTTTTTGTTAAAATTATTATTGAAATTTAATGACTTACATTTTTACCCACAGAAACATAGTCAGTTTGATATTGATATTACTAATGCACTGGTGGCTTTGAAAACAGGGCTCCAAATAGAAAGACAAAATCAAGCTTCAAAGTAAGTTGCAACTTTTGGGTAGAAAAAATACATACAAGATTAAACAATTAATACAAAAAAATACATCTTTCAAGAGCCAGAGATTTAATTCGTTACATTAGGTAGAGCCTTAATAGATTATAAAAGTATCGCATGATCAGCATGGTGATAACTCCCTCCATTAATTTTTCCCAACTTGTGTATCATATATACATTAGAGCTCAAAAATGTTGTTGATAAAAAAATATATATCATGATAGCTTGACCACTAGTACTTGAAGCCAGCATTACATCTATAACTGTGCCAAAAGCAGATTGAGAGGATTACATGTTTTTGCATTTGAGATTGAGTCATTGAGATATAAGAAAAGCAAAATTGTATCCATCATATAAACATTTCGGATTCTCAAACTGTGCTTAAGAAAGGTCTCTTTTGTATACAGCTAAAAAAAAAGTCTTTCATGTTCTTTGTTGTAGAAAAGATACTGGTGATCAAGAAATGTTTGGAGATGAAGATGTGGATGAAACGGTTGATTCAGAATGGCAGAAAGAAGGTAAATGGGTCAGACTTTATAAAACAAATTTGTCACTTTGTGTTGTTTTTTTATTTAGATAAACATAATAAAAGATAAAGTGTCTCAAGTTTTAACTTGACAAATTTAAAAAATAAATATGGCTGTCAGCATGCTGGAGCTGGGGCGTCCCATTTAGTTGTCTAAAACAGTATAGTCACAAGTATCTTTCACTCTTTGAACCTGTCAGAAATATTCATAAGTTTAAAAATTGTCAAAATTATCTTACTTTTTACAGATAAAGAGTCAAAAAATGGATCACACAGACCATCTGAAGACTTGTTTGTGACTTCACTTTGTATAGCTGATGAAGCCAAATGGAGAGACGAAGTCATCTCCCCTAACCCATCGAAACCTGTTACAGTACATGATGCTCAACTTTCACTTTTATGTGGGGTAACTTTACGAAGGACTAAATCTTTTGAGACTGGTGTAATTAATTCACACTATAGCAGGGATGGTGTTAGTAATTTAACAGTGCAGTTGATGAATGAGGTTAATGAAGCAGTGAGCAGCGAGTCCTCAAGACTTATAACTGATGGACATGATTCAGAGGAGTTTGCAATGCCAGAGAGTCGTTTGGTGCCATACATTATTGTGGTCTCCTTAGTCGAAGAGGCCCAATCATCCAGTCATGCCAGCCCAACCAAGCGCAAAATTAACTTCTCACCAGGGCTGAGCAAAACTTCCAGCAGCAAAGATGATCTCTCAGCATCTCCTGGTATGCTGGCCAACAATGCTGATGAGTGGTCTCTTCACCCTTGGGAGGATCCACTGGATTCGGACTGTCAGATAGTTGGTTACACTCCAGCACCTCCAAAAAATTCTAGTTTGTTTAACCCTTCATTTGTAGATAGCCTTCAGGCTGAAGACAAGCATATAAAAAACTTAAGTCAACTTGTTCCCAATGGCCCCAGTGAACTCTGTGATAGTCTAGATGCCAACTTCCCAGAGCCTTACTCTCCACTTAAACCCTTCACCTTTGCAGACTCCGAACCTGCAGCATCAATCAAACTTCCAGGCTTGTCCTCATACACTAGCTACACCAGTGATTCCAGTGCTGACTCATTCATTACTACAAATGGCCTCAATAAAAGAGAGCCCCCAAAGATAACAGGCAATGTGATTCAATGTGTTGAAATACCGTTACCCTTCCAGAAAGAGCAAATAGAAGTCAAATCTATTTTGCCGTCCATAGACAAGCAACATGTGATAGTCATTCTTTCTGCTAAGACTGGATTTTTGGAAAGCTCAATTCCTTTAACTTCAGCTGAAAGCAACAGTTCATCCACACACGACAAGGCAAATGGTTCTGGGGAAGGGTACTGTGGAGGTGGAATTTTAGTGTATCGTTTGAAAACTGAAAAGGGTAGACTGTTGTTAGAAGATGAACCAGTTGTAATATATGAAGTGGATACCCCTAGAAATGTGATAACAAGTACATTCTTACTGCCTCTGGATGTGGAGAACCAGGTAAGTTTGTGGATCGTAAACAGTTGTTTAAATGTACATGCATTTTACTAAATCCCACTTGAGATGGTCTGTTTGGTCTGCGGGCTACTTCAATTTTTGTCACTCCTGTCAGGGCCACATATATGAAAAGATAAACACATAAAAAGAAAAAGAAATGTACTAAAACCATTATTTATTAGAAAACCGTGGATTCAAAGGGATGTTTGAAGTTTATCCAAAACCACCTACTGTATATTTGGATGCATAGATGAGACATCAAGTCTAGCTTTGAATCTAGATGTTCTTCTGTAAGGCGATTATGTAACATAGGTTTTGCTGTTTAGTCACTCAAATAGTTTGCTCACACAAAATCATTCTTAACATTTTTTTGAGATTTAGAAAAGTTTCTGCAGGCATCATGGTATAGAAATCAATTGCTTGCATCACTCAATATTTGTGAAGCAGGGATATCTGCTTGCAGTTCTGTTAGGCACTTAGCACATCTGCCACAAATGGATTTTTGAAAAGAAGTATTATTTCTTCAAATCATTTTTCACAGAACTTCTCAATAATTCCTCAAGAGCCTCAGATTATTGCTTCTTTTGGGAAAGACATATTTAGCTGTTGATCTTGTTGTAGACCAGTACAAGTTGGAAAGTGAACAAGGTGCTCCCTTTATGGCTGCTGAATGAAGAGTTGCAATTTTGTTTGGAAGGGGCATATGTCCGTATACACATGTGAAATCAACTTGTCTTTCTTTGTAATGTGGCGCTGAATTCATTCAGATGTGACATTATGTTGCATATAAAAGCCAAATCCCACAACCATCAGGAATTGTTCATTTCAAGAGTTTGCTTAATTTCTCCAACATAAAAATTTCCATTTGATGTCTCAAAAAAAAAGAGGGTGGGGGTTTACTTTGTTTTCCTGACTTAACCAATTCTCCCACACATTCTGCTGTGACACCCAACAATACTTCTAGTGCCATCAAAAATGATTTCTGAAAATTTCACACAAGCAAGAGAAGATCCTCTATGATGGTTCAAACTTCTTCCACACTTTTGTTCTTATGTATGCTCTTATTAGCCACTAACACTTCTGTGATTTTAATATGATTATTTGCACCAAGAGTTGAGATGTACAAGATATGTCAGTGGACTTGTCAGCAGTAAAAGAAAACATTTTGAAATTTTCTTTGTCCTGAGTTTTAAATGTAGATTTTTACTGATATTTTCCACTCACCATGTTTCTGACATGCAGAAAAGGCTTACAGCTTCAAATGTATTATAATTTTTAGGACACCTTTCCTCCATCCATGTTAGCAAACACTTCATTTATCTGCTTAAAATGTCAGCAACTCAGTCTGCCCTTACCGCAGGCTCATTTTCTTGCCCCTTCTTGATTTTGAGCTCCAGCATAAATTATGATAGATACATATTTCCCCTTTTTTTTTTCCTAACACTTTGATTTGACATGTCAGCAAACAGGATAGCACATCCTTTGTAAATGGGCCATGTTTTGGGTATCACTACTCTAAACAAATATATATATATATATATATATATATATATATATTTGTACATTTCTTAAATATTGATATTTATTTACTAAATACATTATTATTATTTTAAATTAGACAATTTTAAGAAACAATATTTACCATGCAAACCTAAAAGTGAATTGGTTAAAGCTCTCTAATATTTTTTTTTAGTATATTTTACTTTAAAAAGTTTTTTTGCATTTTTTTCTGACAATTCTATAAATCTTAAAGTTGGCAACACTGTTGTGGTCAAAAGTGTCAGCTTATAGTGTGTTTGTAATATGCAACAGTAGCTCAGGATTTACTACATTGCGTACAAACCCTAAAATTTACATTTTATATTACTAAAATATAATGCATATTAAAAAATTATATTTTTTTAAAAGAAGGAAAATTAAATTAAATTTACAAGTACTCTGTTTTTTTTATGGCATGCTTTTAGATATTGGTACCCATTTTTTAAAATTATTAAGTGGATTTTTATTTTAAAAGCTTTTGAAAAAGTGTAAGGGCCTCCACAAAATTTCCTCCCGGGGCCTCCACATACCTAAATTTGGCCCTGTTTATAACCCTCAGATTTTAATACTTCTATATACACATTTTTAATGACCTCTTTCTTCTGTTTATGAACTCTTCTGTATTGCAAACATTATATATATATTGACATTAAAACTAATTGTATTAATTATTTTTACATCTTAACAATGTTAAAGTGAATGTAATTTCAACTACATTTTTTTCCCATAAATATCAATAGCAATATTCAGTTGCAAACTAGCAGTGATGTATTTAGTTGTAAATAGACAGAAAGTGAAACTCATTGCTACTAAATAAAACAATGTAAAATATGTTTCATAGTTAACATAACATACCATGCAATATTAATTCATAACCAATTGGAATAAATTTAAATGATAAAGTCTGGCCACTAAATGAAGTTGTGTTGTTATAGGCGGTATGAAATAGCAATGGAAATGTTGTGGCCAACTGTTGAGCTATTGTTTGGATATATACATCTCAGCACAAGTAGCTTTTT
This sequence comes from Biomphalaria sudanica, assembly GCA_036873155.1. NCBI lineage: Eukaryota > Metazoa > Mollusca > Gastropoda > Planorbidae > Biomphalaria > Biomphalaria sudanica. The sequence goes on from JAZGLO010002808.1 coordinate 414,691, forward strand.
TATTTCTTAGAGAGACCAACCAGTGTCTGAAGTGATCTTTCCATTTTAAAAATAATAGATGAAGAATAGCAATAAAATGTATCAACTCCATCAGTTTTTAATTATGCCCCCTCTTTCCAATACGAAAGGTAGAGTGTGTGCTATTAATTGTTTTGGCATCTCAATGTCACAGAATAAAATAAAGGATCAGAGAATTTAGAGCTTCATTTTGCCAATGAATTCTAGAAATTTAACACACTTCTTTTTAAATCAGATAGTCAACACTTTTTTATTAGTATATTGCTTGTAAACATGTAATAATGTTTTTATAGTAGTTTTTTAAAACCAGCCATTAATAGAAATTATACAACAGCTATTAAAAAACAACATTTTTCTTGTGTTGATTTGCCTCTAATAACAACTTTTTTTTTGTTTGTTTGAAGGTTGAAGATAGCCCATCAGAAGGAAACCATTTTTTAGAGCACCAAAGTAGTAGCATCAGTAGTAACACAGCTAATGTGTCGGGTCATATAGTCATAACCACAGCTTCAGGAGCAATACAGATAATGTCATTAGCCAAATTAATATTAGTTGCAGTTTTGGAGCCAGGGCCTAGTGAGAAATACATTTGTGTGACTTACTGTTCAGGTAAAAACTTGGCTTTCTGTTTTAATCTTGTAGCATGAGATCAAATGTATTAGCAATTACTCACAAATGGAATTTTACATAGCAGTTTTCTAGCTTAAAACAGATTCTTTAAATAACTTAAAATCGTATGTAAGAAAATATTCATATTTAATTAGACAACTTCACACCATATTCTTCGTTGATTCCTTGACCCTTAATTAAGAACTAAAATTTGACAATTATTTGTTTTTGATTTGTCTCTGAAGCTTGTGCAGTATCTACCTTATTTAGTGTTGGCAAAACCATTAACTAACTTTCTGGATTTTTAGCTTTTTCACCCTACTATAGATATTTGCAAAAAGGCATTAAAAAATATTGTTTCCATACTTTTTATTTTATTGGTTATCATAATAAATGCATGCTTTGCTTAGTTTACTTACTTCTTTGCATATATCACAAAGTTACAATACACTGAAAGCACTTTTAATGTGTCCAGGAATCGAACGTCTTTGTGCGTGTACAGATAGTGGCAAGCTTCAGTTCTTTGATATTGACACTGTTGGTGACAGGAGAAATTCATTAAATAACCACGACCTTATAGACGGAATTGAATCTGGTAGAGAAGGCTCAGCTTGCAAAAAAGCTAAACTAGATGATGATGTTGTAGACCATCTTGGTAAGCATATTTGTTGTTGGAATTAGTGTTCATTTTGTACTTAAGCATTTATTGTTTAGTTTCTTAAGATTTAATTGATGTTTATGTTAGGTTATATTGCTGTTTTATTTAACCTGTTTTGCTTGTTTAAAGGGACAGAATCTTTAACCAGCCAACCTTTGACAGCAGAAAGTGTGACAATGCTTCACAGTTTAATCCAGTTTGAAAATTTACTGCCAAGATTTACTGCAGTGGTGCCACCTTGCTGGTCAGAGATTCAACAAGAACAACAACAACGGAGACATCCTCAGCACCTTCAGCAGCAAGGGGAATCTACTCAGCACACCAGAACATGGAAGTTGACAACTGACTCTGGGTTAAGACTCTTTATAATACTAAGTCTATATACCTTTGATTATTTTGTCAAGCAAATATTCAGTGTTATAATTTCTTTTTATTTTCTTTTAGGCAAACATGGGATGAGCACTTGTTAGAAATTCTGCTACCCAAACCTTGTTCTGTGGGGCATGTTGATGTCAAATTCTCATTACATCCTGGCGCAGTACATCCAAATATTGAGGTAACCAATGAATTTTTATTTTAAGAAATGTATGAAACACATTTTTACTAATGTTATCACGGCTCACAGAATGATATTAATATAATAGTTATAAATGCGTTCTTGAATTTGGTTAAATAATATATAAACTTTGTGAGTTGACAATACTTGGTGGCAATATTTGTTTGGATTATTGTATTTAACTGTATATGCATATTTAAACATGCCATAAAGTAATTTCTTACAGATTAGCTAAACAAGGCTAATACATTTAAGTAAGTACAATAAACATACATATAGAAAACCCTGCTGAACAAATTTAAAACATCAGCTACAAACAAAAAAGACAGGTAAAAAAAGAAAAAAGCTGTGATGAGAAGATCAGTGGTAACCCTATGTTTTGTGTTATTAAAATGAATCAAAGCCTATTTTGTTTTAATTGTTTTGTCTTTTTAACTTTTTTGTTCATTTGCAGCTGCTGAAGGCCTTGAGCCCCAAGCGTCCTTTGTTTTTACTTGTCCTGCATGGTTTCCTATGTCTGTTTATTTGTATTTCTATACAGTTGATCACCCCTGCAGCTGTGAATCTTTTTATTTTGCATTAATTAAAGCTATTTTACATTAAAATCTAATAATAAACCATATTAGATTTTTTTTTTTCACTGACTTTGCTTATTGCTAATTATTAGCTTCTCCTGATTTGTATTATTATGAATCGACATCAGAATGGTGTTTTTAGGTGTTTTCTACACTTTTTTGTTATGCCACTAATTAGTATGCTAAGAGTGATCAAATAACTCTTCTATTTGTTCACAGCTAACTTTACTGAAGCAAAATATTGGCTCAATATTTTTACCATCTGGTACCTTAATCTCAGATCCATCCCACCCTAAGTCTTTGTCTGGAAGCAAGAACAACCTGCGTGAGCCCAAAGGGGAGGAAGAGGTAGTGAACAATGTTCTGAATCCAAAGTTTCTTGAGGTGCACAATGCAGAAGTGCTGTGTGGTCCTATCAAGCTGGCCAACTGTATAGACCTGACTGGCACCGGTGGTCTCATCACTTTAGCTAGTCCACAACTGCTCAACTCAAAGCCAAGGTCACTGCTACTACACATCAAAGGTTTTGAAAACAGTCCACTGTCAAGACCTGTGGCTGTGAACAAAGAGAAAACTGAATCTGAAAGAACAGCTTTAGAAAAAGTATGCTTATTGTTTAAAACAGCCTACTTTTAGTTTTAATGAATGTTTAAGAGTCAACTGTTTTCTGAAGGCGTTTTTTACAATACCTTTATTCAAGTCAGAACTTCGTGAAAGTCGGGTGGGTGGAACCTGAACGCTCATCTCAAAAACAAATCTAACAATATAACAGTTAATGTATATCGCTGACAAAAGAATTAATAGCTCATTGGCCATAAGTAAAACTCTTGTTTGACCGTAATAATTTTTCAAAGTAAAAAATAAATAGATGTAAATTTGGCTTGAATACTAGACTTAGATCTAGAGCCAACACAGGTTTTGAAAGCACTATTGCATTCTTGAAAGGACTATCGTTTTCGGGAATTTATAAATGTAAGGGATTATTGATTCAAGAGTTTTCGGGAGAATTTTGTTCATCGTCTTCTAAATCTAGATTTAAAGCCTAGATCTATATCATTGGAATTATTCAAGAAAAAAAACCCAGTTGTTTATAAATTTAAAGTTGCTTTAAACTTAGAGATAGATTATCTGAACTTTCCTTAGACTTTTATGCAAATCTAATATAGATTAATTATAGATCTAGAAGTAGATCAGATCTAGATCTAGACTAGATCTCTTTAGAGTTCTACATGTAATAAAATTACCAATAAATAATTGGCTTCTTATACAATGCCTGCTGTCCTAATTGGTAGAATCATTCAATCAAGAAGCTGACAGTGTCAACATCCCTCGTTTGATACTCAATTTGAGCTAAATAAATTTTAGAATTAATTTTTTTTAAATATTTCATTTTAAGTTGTATAATGGAGGTATTGTCTTTGAAAAAAATGTTTGTTTTAATGTTTTTCTTATTGCCACTTGTTTCAAATTTTCATCACTGTCTCAAATTTAGTGCAGAGTCTTAACTTGTTTGTGATTAAAAAAAAATTATCCTAATTAATATACAAATAGTGTGTACAAGTTTGAAGAAGAAAAAGCAAGTGATGAAATACTTAAGTTGCAATAACATTTTAACAACATATAATTCAATGTTTCAGGCTAAAACGAAAAAGAAGATACTCAATTCCATGTATAAAAACATGTTAGTTGATGGGAAACATAAAAACATCAAAGGACTTTTTGATAGTGTAGCTCAAGCCTCCAATGACAAATCTACCTCCACAACCAAGCAGAAGTTGACTGATGCAAAAGGCTGCGATTGGCTGCAAGAGCTGTCAGTGACCATACGTGTGTTTAAGAAAACTTCAGTTCGGAATGAAAAACATTTGCGAAGCTCTATGATTCAGGACCCAGTTTTTCACAAACGCTTGATTAAATTGCTTATGACCTCACCATCAGATGTTGGATCCTTGAATGTCAGTGTGGAACATATGCAGAATATGTCTCTTGATATTCTTATATGGATTTTAGCAATGCTAAAGAATGATGTTGAAAAACGGTAATGACCTGTTTTGTTAAATATCTTTTATTAGTCAATGGCAAATAAATAAAACAGCTGATAAATGACATTAGCTCTACTTAATCATGACTTCTTCTCGTACTCGGTAAGTGTCTTGACTCTTTTAACTCTGAATTGAACCATAATGTACTTAACCGCTTTGACTGTGGCACCTTTGCTCTTTACATTGGGTCCCTGTTGGCCATCTAGAACCAGACAGAACATTGCTCTACCCTTTTGGATGATTACATGACTATATCCAATGTGACTGGCCTGAGTAGAGTTTTCAATAGATCTTTTTCAAAACATTGCCACACCTCCACTCGTCACTGTTGACTGTTGCCACTTGTCACAGTTGACTGATCATCTAACGCTGGCCTGTGTAATTTGTGTCAACTGATTACACACTCATAATTACCCCTGTCCGTCTCACTACCACAGTTATAACAATATTGTTTTTATTTGCTAAATTAATTCAATTAATGTTCATACTTTTTAGCTGACTCTATTTGTGATAATCCTAAAGTATTTGTTTCTCCATAGGGGCTGTGAAAGAGTTTTGATTGAATCAATACAGAATGAATTGAAAGAAATTGTGAAATCATGTTACATCTCTGGAACACGCACCACTGCTCATAAATTTTCAAGACTTTTGGCACTTTGTATAGAGTAAGTTTAAAAAGGCTTTTTTTTTTATTCTTTCAAACAATGATTGTTAACTACAGATTTGTAAGTAATAATTAAATATTTTTTTAAGGTTTTTATATAGCACAGCTTTTCATATTTACAGCATGCTCAGAGCGCTATGATTCAATCTCTTTTGTGGACCAGTGGTTGAGGGGGTGTCTGGGAGAAGGTTATCTTTGATGCCTCAGCAATTGCAACTCTGCTCAAAGTGGGATGTAAACTTAAGTGCCCTTGATAGGTAGCCAGTTCCCTCAATAGGATAGCCAAGCGGTTTAAGCCTGTCTGCCACACATCCCAATTAATATGAAAGATTGTACTATGAGTATTAAAATATTACAAGCTACCTTTGTCTGCACTAACATAAATACTCTTGTCATACAAATATTTGTTTGTCCCATGTGATCTATAAAGTAATTTTTACATTTGGTCTACATTGGCTTAAAAAAAATATTGCATAAATTTCATGTATAGTTCTAAAGTAATCAAATGTGAGAGGCTTGTTAGATACTCAATGGTTCTGTGTTTTAAAATTAATTCTAATTCTGATCATGTCAGTTTTTGTTTTACAATTTTTCTGGTTAATTTTGCTCAATATTATTTATATTTAGATTTTCCAAGTTGTCAACAGAACCAGAAGTGGCTCACAATTTCAGTCTATCTTTGATGTATGGGTTGTTGGATTGCTTTCCCTTATTGCCACTGTGTTTCTCTAGTGGGGCACTGAGGTGGTTCTTCACGCTGCTGAACAGAGTCAAATGCATGGACATGGAACTGGTTGCTCAGAAGTCCTGTGAACTGTTGTTGGCTATTTCAGAACAGTACAGCCAGAGGACTCAACTGCAGCATGCCCTGCTTAAAACAAGGCAGGTTTTTTTTTTTAAATTGAATAATAGTCCTGTTTAGTGAGCTTAATTGGATTATAACTTTAACAATTAATTAATAACTTGATTAAACAGTCTTCATAAGGGAAAAAGGTGTGCTTTTAGGATTCCATAATAAGATAATTAATGTTAATCTTGATATTCTTCTTCTTATTATTTTCCACTCCTACCTTGTTTTGAACCTTGTAGAATAATTCTTGTTTTTTTTTTTTAAAGCTGTTTTTGATTTTAGAACTTATTAATCTAGAAAGAAAAAATTAGCATGTTATTTTGTTAATAATTTTTAAAAGGGCTTAAAATTGGGTTGGGTTGGGGAAAACTCCTAAAACAATTTGCACAAAAAATTACCCCGCAATCTTAGACATATTTAAGAGTATAATAGACATTGATATAATCTTTCTAGATACGGACTATATGGAAATCCTTTTGAACCAGAATTGTTTGACATGGACTTGGGTGGCACAGCAAAGTCCAGCTCATTACCATCAGGTAGTGCTACCCCCACTTCTATCTTCAACAATGTTATCAAGACATCTGCAGCAAGTAGCAGTACTTCCAACAATAAAGATCAACATGATCTGTATGATATGTTACTGTTTTCAAGTGAAAAAATAAGCAAACATAATGTAAGAAGTTTTGTATTGATATTCTAGCGTCTGGAAAAAAACAACATTAAATTCAGTGATTAAAATGTTAGTTGTTCTCAGTTTTAAAACTTGAGTCTTAATATTCAGTTTTCCTCTTCTGAATAATTTCTTTAGCTAAATAGATAGACCAAACCCTAAGCAACTCAATGTTTTTAGGATGCCCCCAGAGTCCACCTAACTCTATAGGTAGCTGACATTAGTTGCTGAAAGGTGGTAAAGGTGGTTGGTTGTTATGCTGGCCACATCACACTGTGGGCCATAGAAAAAGCTAACCTTTACATCATCTACCATATAAATCTCGAGGTCTGAAAGGGGTACTTTACTTTTTTTTTTTTCACTGTGCATTCTTATAACATTAAGGATGTGCTATATAAAGTAAAAAAAAATAATTTATAACAAATGGTACAGAAGTAACTAACAGACTTTAATAGAAATGAGTTATTTTTTTTAACCCCAACAACATATCTACTCCTTGATTTGAATGAAATTTTTTGGAACAAAAAGAAAAATTATTTGTGTGTGTGTGTGTGATTTATTTGATTGGTTATTTCTTCAGACTTTCAGAAAGAGTTGTCATATCTTACTGTAACCACTGCAACTTATATTAGGCTTAATTTGTTTTTTTCACGCAGTCTGATTTTCTTCAAAGTGACATCTTGGGGTTGCTAGAGGTGGAACCACTTCATTTCAGATGTCATGCTACAAGTGATGGAACACGTATGGAGCGAATGGATGCTACATCAGCCTCTGGTGGTCCGGCAGCCTCCACCAGTGCATTCAATGCAGGGCCCACTCATCTCATGCCTTATCAGCCTCCTAGCATGGTTGGGGATGAAAGTATGCTGCCAATGCTTGGTGGTGACATTAATGCCTATCTGGCACAATCTGCAGGACCTAAATTGTCTAATGCTATGGTATGTACTAAAAGTAATCTTTCTGATACAGCTTGCTGTCAGTTGGATTAAATTTATTGTATTAGTAACTTCAGTATCTATCACATTTAATTTTAAAATTAGTATTGGCAAAGTCTGTTTAAAAAAAGGTAATATTTAGTTTCTATACATTTTAACATTTTTAAACAAATTAAACTTTTTTTTTAACTTTCTGCTTTAAATTTGTAATGAAATCAAATGATTTCTAAGTTTAGATAGTTCATAATTATAATCAATTTAGCATTACTATTCTAAAGAAGGCTTTGTTTGTTTTTTCTTTAGACTGCCATAGATGAGAGTGGGTTAAAAAAGAAGTCCTTTGTAAATCCAACTTCCAAGATGTATGGAGCTAAGATACTTCAACCATTGCAATGTCCAGTGCAAATTTTGTCATTGTCTGGACAGCAGCAACAGAAAGAGGGACTGCAGCAGTCCCAGAAACCAGGTCCCCAGAAACAGTTTGCCTTTCCTCAGATTCAAGGCCTCCTTCAGGCACCCCCACCACAAGTGCTTGTGATAGAGAGAATGCATTCAGGTTATTAGCAGTTTATTTTGTATTGTATTTGTTGATGTGCATCAAACCATTTTAATGTACAACTTTGCATGACTACACACTGTTTAATAATAATAATATAATAAAAATAATAATCTTTATTATCCATAAGGAAAAAGTCTTACCATTTGTGCATTACTCCAAACAAACTATTTCATATTTGATTTGATTGTTTTAGTGAATTTCTTTTGTTTTTTGTTCTTAGCAATTGTTATTCTAATGCAAAGTATTTTTTGAAGAAGTCAGTCAACATACAGATAATGCTTTGCAGTAAAACATTATCCATACATCTATACACTAATGATTTAACTTTTGTGTGCCGAAAATGTTGATGTCAACACTAACTCAATTTTTACAGGTGCAAGGCGTTTTGTAACATTAGATTTTGGCAAGCCTATAGTTCTCACAGATGTTGTAATACCATCAAGTATGGATTTGGCGTCTCTGTCTATTGATGTTTGGGTGGAAGGGGAAGAAATTGATGGACAACGGCTTGTAGTGGCTTCCGACATTAAGGAAAGAACATTGGTGATGAATAACATCATGCCAGCTCCTGTCTGTCGCTATCTTAAGGTCAGAATTTCTTTTGTTATTAACTTTCTTATTCATAGATTCATCAGTATTGTTAAAACAATTTATGACTAGACCTAGAATCTTGTTCCTTTATTATTTTTTTCATTTTTGTTATACCTCATGAATAAGTCGGACAATAAATTTACAAAATTGGTTTTTTTTTTAACTTCTTTGAAATAATTGTTACAGTTAAATTTTATAGCATTATATTTTTACATGTGTGACATTAAAGGGTGGCCTTAATATGAATTTCAATATTTTCAAACCATTTATCTCTTTATGTTTTTATGGTTTTGATCTTTTAATTTTGTCTAGATAACAACTGTTGGCAGATACAGTGGTGGCACAACAAGATCTCGCATACCTTTAGGTTCTTTTTATGGTCACACCTACATCTTGCCCTGGGAGTGGCCTAACAGTCATGCTAAGAGCCAAGCTTCATGTGGACAGTCAGCAAATAGTTCTGTGCCCTCCATGCCCACCAAAGAAATGACTGGAGGCCAGTCTGAGGCATCTAAGGTCTCCAGTCCATGCGAGATAACCAGTCAGAGCTCTTTGTTTTCTCAGCTGGCCTTGTTTTTGTCTTTACTGGAGGATCTGCAATGCAGGTTCAACTTGGCTAAGACTCGTCTGGAATCGTTGTTGAGTGCTGTGGGCAGCAGTCAGTTTGCCTCGTCTCATGTTGAGTATTATTTAAAAAGAAACAACTCTGGAAAACTAGGAGAAGAAGATTATCCAATTTTACAAGTAAGTTTAAATAACATGCTTTTACAGTTTCAAATAGCTTATAAAGATTATAGTTTAGAACTACTAAGCAGTTTACTAAGCAATGGCCTTCTTGTTTGGAGCTGTGATATACAAAAATCTAATAAATGAATTTCTGAATGCAAATTGTAGCTTTGCTGAACTGTTTGTTTGGGGAGTAATTTCTAATACAGCCAGATGATGAAAATTAAAGCAAATGCTAAATATCACCAACCAAAGTTGCTATGATAAATTTCTTAGATTTGAAAGGGAAACTATGTATTAAAAGTTTTCACAGTACACACTTGATGAATACAATATAAGGAAAAGTTTTCCACATAACTAAGTTACAAGATTTATTTATGTGCATATTTACCAATCTCACAGATCTTGTTAAGAATATATTGTTAAAATATGTTTATTTACTTTTGCCTTTTTAAAATATATATGAGTTTATATTATTATTCCATATACATTTCATGACTATTCAAATTAAAAAAAAAAGGTCTACATAACAATGATGGTGATAAACTAAAATTAGCTGATCCAGCATTGTTTTAAGTTACCATTTTGAATTCCTGTAACCAACTGGAATGGATACTGACTTGAGTGTCTCCAGGACAGCTTCCACAGTTGCAACATTTGTTTTCTTATGCTGAAAAGATTTGCTATTACTAAATCAATTAAGACCTTTGACATCCAACTACTTGATTTTTTTTACCTTTACCTATCCCTTAGTCTGTTGGACCGTTGGGGCACCAAGCAAGACTTGTTGACCGTCTTTCTCCATTCCTCCCTGTCTTTTGCCAGTTTAAAACCTCTTTCAATGGTAGGCCCGTCCATTCTTTTATGTTGTCCTCCCATCGCTTTCTCTGTCTGCCTCTTCTTCTTTTTCCTGGTACTGTTCCCTAATGGAAGGTCTTTGTGAGCCCCGCAGATATTGTAATATGGCCATATATTTTAAGCTTGCGTTTTTGTACAATAGTTAGGTCATCATGGGGGTCCGATCGCTGCAGTGGTGTGGTGGTTGTCTCTAGTCTCTTGGTTTGTGATGCGGTCTTTGAATGTGATACCTATGACCCTTCTGTAGCATCTCAATTCCATTGCTAGGATCCTCCTCTCCCCTTTCAAAACTTAAAATAATATGGAAAGACAAGGTGCCCATGGCACCAAAATCAGACTGATGCGCTCCCTGGTCATGGCCACATTTTTGTATGCTTGCGAGTCTTGGATGCTGACTGCAGAACTACTTGATTACATAAAGTAAAAAGGGTGTTTTGGCATTTAAACTTATTAATGTAGCTTTTAAAGTAGTGTTCTCTATTTTAGACTAAGAAATTGTAAATATTTCAGGCATACAATGAGTGTTTACAACTGCAGCTTCAACTAAATTTAGCTCAGCGAGCAATACGTAGGTTACAGACATCTCTTGCAATTTCAGTTGAAACTCTAGATGAATCTGCCAGCACTGCAACTCTTTTAGCTCAGGTAATTCTCACTCTGAAGCCATTCAAGATTATTTTAGTCATCAATATTTTATACTTAAGCATTGTGAAAATAGCAATTATACAGTTATTTTTTTCATTGAAAATTTGAATCCAGGCCACTACTGACAAGTTACGAGTCATTCTGGAAAATCTTCTGGATACACTGCTGACTTCCACTGTGGCCAATCCCGCTATTCCTCACCCTCCCACCACATTGTATTCAGCACTATCTCCAGATCAGGCTCAGACTCTCTTTCAAACTTTGTGCATTAATGGTACACAGCGCATTCAGGTGTCAGCAGGCTTACTGTTGGTCAGAGTTTGTGGTACTCAGCCATGGTGGGGCCAGTTTCTGGGCAACATGCTGCAAGAATTTTTCCATGCCCAGTATCCTCAGGTTTCTCCACTGGACAGGTATGTTCATTACGAAGCAGGACATTTTGGTGTGGTGGTTGTTTTGGCCCAGTCATCTTGCCATTGAACATTATGTCGCAAAACATTCAGCCACACTATATATGTTCATATTATTATGTGTTTTTTTAAAAATATTTATCTATGTTTTGCATGTGTTTTTTTATGTCAAGCACAGGTTATTTTTGTCCAATATATTTGGGATTTAAGTTTGTAGTGTAATTATTATGTCACTAACATTATTATGTGTGTTTATGTGTTTTAATATTGTTTGAACACAAAATGAAAAAAAAATGTTTTTTACATTTTTTTCACACAAAAATGGTTAATTATTTATTTAAGTGAAAACAAATAAACATCATCCTGTATGTTTTGCCTATAATTTATTGGTGGGCGGGGACATGTCAATATCAGGTGGGAGTATGACCTTTCATTATTTGTATGTTTTACATGTTTTAGTTGTTCCTTCAGATTAAAATCTATTACAACCTAACCCAAACTTCCCACAGGATGGTTGGGGATAGAAGGAGCAGGGTTTGAACCCAGTATCATTGAGAAGACAATCCTGAGCATCTACCCCACAACAAGGCAGTCATCCATAGTTTGCAATAATATTAAAACTTCTTTTTTTACGGGTTGGTTGAGATTACATACTATATATACTTATGGTATAGTATAATGGGAAAAAAAGGTTTATTATAAAAAGTTTTGTGTTTTATAAATAATTCTCAGAATTTCTTGAGCCAAAATGTTGTGTACCTGTTCGTGATAGGATTTTATTCATCCTTATCATCCGGTTAACAGTTTATGTTAAATGTTTTCCCTTGATCATATCCCAGGGTTTAGATTTATTGCATTTTTTTATGAGTAGAAAATATGCCATAGTGCATTTCATTCTGACAAAGTAATCCCTTTTGATTTTTTTATTATAAACAGCAAAAGCTTATTATGGTAAACATCCAAATATTTTGTTTAAAATAAATTTTTTAATTGACTCTTGGTACTTCATTTCTTATATTTTTTTTTGCCCAGAGTGTTTGTGCTGCTGAGTGCCTTAGGGCAGAAGTCATTAGGTGGTCCCAGTGCCCTCCAGATATTAGACAGTCTGTTATCAATGCTAACATCTATATTGAAACCTCTCTTGATGACAGACACTGAACATAATGCTTCAAACCAAAGTAAGCTTTTTTGTTTCAAATTATCATCATCCCCCAGACTAAAGCCTAATATATATAAGTAACTGTTAATGTATTTGAAAACTTTGTTTTAAATTGCACCCAAGAAATATTTGCATGTTTTGTGTGTCCTCCAGCTCATTTGGACCTTTCATTGATAAGTTGGGTACTTTTGTTTCTGTGCCGAAACATGGACAATCCATCTACAATAGTCACTTCAAACACTGATGATACAGAAAAAGGAGCAAAAAGAGAGAAAGATGGTGATGTATTCTTCCAAATATTACTTCAACATTGTAGATTTTCTTGTTTTGAAAGGATAGTTAAATTAATGTTGTAATTTTACCTTGCTGATAAACTTTTTTCTTTACAAGTAGTGTTCTGTTGTTTGAGCTCCTCATTTTCATTAGATTTTCTTTTAGAACTAAGTAAAAGTAAAATTCTCTTTGAACAAGTTCCTTCATTTCTGTGTGGAATAGTGAAGGAAAGAATTGCATGCAAAGATCAACCAACCTTTTTTTTAATTTAATTTTCTTGTTACACTTACTTAATCCTGTGTACTCCCAGGGGAGCATAGGGCTGCAACCACACCTCTCCACCGAACTCGGTTCTTCATTTGCTCCCAAGTCATTCCAGTGCCCTCAGCTTCACTGATGACTGACCTATTCCAGGTTTGCTTGGGTCTGCCCACTTTCCTCTTTCCTTGTGGGTTCCAGTCAAGTGCTTGCCTTGCAACATTGGTAGCTGGTTTTCGCAGGGTGTGTCCTATCCAGCTCCATTTTCGTTTTGTGATGTTTTGGGCTATGGGCTTTTGTCTAGTTCTCTCCCACGAATCGATAGTAGTTATCTTTTCTGTTACACTGCATCCATGTAAATGTTCTGTTTTGTCCAGTTATCAGTGAAGTTAATTTGACTTAATGACAAAGGTCTAAGCTGTTTAACATTTTGTTTAACATTATTACAGCAGGCACCATCAACAACAGATGGGCTTTCATAGAGAGTCAGTGGTCACCGTCATTGTCAGGAGGAGCCAGAGGAAAGTTCTATCGCAGAGGGCTTCAGAGAAAGCTAACGTTTAGTAGATTCAAACATGATAAAGTTAAAAAAGCATCTGCCAAGGTAAATAGCTTTCAAGCATTAATGTGACAGTATCTTTATATCTTTATACAATTGATTGTAAACAAAGTAAAATTTTAATGAATAATCCACAAAATTTTTTTGTATATATACATTTTTCAAGTTATTTTGTTAATATTGACTAAGCTTGGAGAATTTTAAAAAACATCTTAATAGCTTGTTCATATAAATTATAGTCAATTTTGTAATCTTATATGATCTGAACTTAATCCAAAAGGAATATTTCAAACTTTATGTAAAATAATAATTACACAATTAGATAAAAAGCTAATAAGATTAAATATGTAATATTCATTTTAATATTCATTTTTTATATTTATGCAAAAAGAACTATATTTTTGTATAAACATTTAAAATATTTGTATATTTTTTTAATCGTATATTTGGAGTTATAATAAGTGTGAGGTTTTAGATTTGTAAAACAAATGTGAAATCTCATTCTGTTTAAATATCTTACTGTTGCCCATTCTTTATACATAGTAGTTTTAATGTTATTTCTACATAGTAGACATTTTTCAGTGGCAATATAATTTTGTTCTTGACTTACCGTTTTTTATTTAAAAGCTTTTCTTGAAAAGCAAGTTAGAACAACGAAGCAAGGGTGAAACAGATTTGAAAGAGGATGATATTGAACTAGATCAGCCTATTGTATTATCTAGAGATAGATGTTTAGCAGTGGTCAGAGGATTGATGGCTCTTTTGTTAAGCATGGATTTCACTTGCCGTGTGGATTTATTTTTAGTGGCTTGCAAGGTAATACCATATCAGTATAATACACTATATTTTTATTCTTGGCTTATACATTTTATAATTTTGATCATTGCAAGTAAGAAAAAAAATGTGTATAACACTCTTGTGACATAGATATATTTGTTTTTAAATAATTTTCCTCACTCCAAGACTGATCCTAACCAAATGAACTTTTTATATTTATGAGTTAGCCAGGCTCTCCTCTTACATCCTCTCATTCCAGTTATATAGATCACTTCTTTGTATCTAGTTCAGCAATTAACATCATTTATGGTTTATAGACAAATAAATAATCTACCTTGAAAAGCTTTTATTTATAAGAGTTTTTATTGTTTAAATGTGCAAATCTCTGTGTAGATTAAAAGAATTTACATTGCTCTGTGGGTCATTTTAAGTCTTTAGGATATTGTCATCAGAACACTTGTTGACCATTGAATGGTACTCAGCTGTTGTGCTATACATTTTATTTTAACTTTTCACAAGGAAGCTGTATTTTTATCTCTATATAGGTTTTGGCCAAAATTTGTGTAGCCTGCAGACCACCAATCATTTTGGTTGAATCAATGAAACAGGAACAACTTGAGCAACTCATTCTCCTAATAGTTGACACAGAGTTTAATCATGACAACTTGACCTGGGGGGGTCCATGGGCTGGCCATGCAATCACTTGTTTACTACAGGATATCTTAGAAGGTAAAACTATATAGACAGTGCTCAGTAAGTCATATAGCTAAATCAGGTTAACTATAGTTGTCAAATTAAAAGCTCATGTCTTTTCAGTTGTTTGTAGCTGATGAAGGCCAACCATCCTTTGTTTTTAATTTGGTCCAATAGGGTTTTCTCTATCTATGTTTATTGTATTTTCTATGCAGTTTTTCACCCCTGCATGCAGTAATTCTTTTTATTTTTCAGTCAATAAACTTTTTTAACATGTGTTTAAAAGTGAAGAAGTTTGTAACATTACTTTTGAAATTAAGTACATTTGTTTTACTTAAAGGAAACGACGCCTCCAACCTTTTTTTTTTTTAGCATTAAAGCTTTTGTCTTTCTTGACTGCAATTTCATCCATTCTTTTAAGAGTGTGGTTTCTAGTGCTACATTTGTTGTAGCACAAGTTGATAATTAAATGTTTAATACGTGTGTATGTTGCTTTATTAACAGGGGAGAAAAATTGTCCATCTAGTCCGGATGACTCTGAAGCAGATATCTCTGATGTTGACGATACCATGGCTTATCTGCATTGGTTGAAGAATGAAGGCATACTATTGAGCTCAGAGCAGCAGAGAGGAAACAAAAAAGTTCGAGTAATGCTAGTGCAACAGGTGAAACAAGTGCTTAAAACTAAGCCTGAATATCAAGAGTTTTTAAGGAGAGGTAAGGCTACACTTTCTTTTCAAGCTGGGTTAAAGCTGTTTTTTTTTAATGGGTTTCAGAATAATTGTAGCATCCAAGACAAACATTTATTTCGAATGAGAACTTATGAATTGATTTCATTACAAGGTAGAATGAATAGGTGAAGCTCATAAAAACCTTTGACAAGTGTATGGAAGCTCATATCACCCAGAGATGGTGATCAACAGTTTTTTAAATGCTCATTACTTTATCCCACTGTTATTATTTATAAATCAGGAGACTCAAGAAAAATTCTCAGATATATGCAGGCTAGTGTAACTGGACTTATGACGTAATGGTTTAGCCAACCTCTCAACCAACTATATTCAATTACATTTTTCATAAGGATTTTATTTCATGTTTGAAAGCCTAGGTTTTTTTTATATACAAACATATCATGCTTTCCAGTTTAATCTATGTTATATGCAGTCATCCATTTTCTTTGTTTAGACTTCATGGCTGGCCTGCTTTGTTTGGCTGATAAGGATGAGCCTACTGATCTAGCAGCTTTGTTCCTCAATAAGAGTGACAAGGACAAGTGTAAGTGGAACAAGTTCTTGGAACAAGTCAGTAAACACCAGACTAAGAGTCCTGGGGAAGTGTTCAGCCCTTCTTTGTATTCCTCGGCAGCTCCTGAGTACCTGATGGAGCAAGATGGACCAACATTTTCTCTGTCCAAACTTTTAGATGACAGTTTTGATGATGTTGAGCTGCCTGGGACAACTGTTACTCCTGGGGCTAATTTGATCAAAGTCACTTCATGGTAAGGACGTGTTTCATTTAACTTTAAGAAATTGTCAGTTTCTTTGAAGTATGATCACTGTTAATTAATAGAAATGATGCATGGACTTTGTTCTCTTTTAAGCATTTTTCATATATGAGCATATGCAATACTATTTCCAAAAATTATTCCCAAATATTGTTATTAAATATAAAAAAGAAATATTTCATTTTTCTTGTTGTCCAGTATAATCACTTTATAATTTAATTCTTGAGAAACTAAATAGCAATAAAAAGGTATCATATTTTATAGCAATATTTCTTTAAAAAAGAAAAAAAAACACCTATTAACTTTAGGCTCAGTAACAAAAATCAGTTTGCTAGAAAATTGTTTCTTTTACTATGTATGAAGGGATGGAAATAATGTGTTTTTATTAGCTTTTTGTTAGCTTATGCTTCATTTACCTAATATGCCACATCATTTTCTATTCAGCTACCAAGCTGGAAGTTTAAAACATCTTCTTAGCTTCCAGCAAAAGTTGAATGACCAAATTGTACCTACTTGTGTGTCATCAGTTAGTCATAGTGTCTCCACAGCACTGGATGCCAGACTTGAATATGGTTTGGAAACTATGCCTGAACATAGACTTAAGGTAATTTATCACACATTACTGAAAAATAAACTGTGCTTCAACATTTGTTATAACTGGATCCTTCATCCCCCTTGCAGCCAGTTTAAACATTACAAATATAAATGTATTAAAAAAAAAATTGAATTAATATTTCACTTTAAATTTTTATTTCTTTATTTATTAAATTGTGTTTATTGTTATTATACTGTTGATCTGAATTACATATGCTTTTGTGTTGTTAAAAGCAGTTGTCTCATTGACAATAACTGTTTAATAATTTTTATAAAATTGTGACATAATTTAGTAATTAGTACACACACTATTGTTCTGTTTTGAATTGTAGTGTGGCTTGCAAGCAGTGGCAAATATACTAGCTTGTGCTGCCAAATAGGTGTTAATTGACCTAAATCTGCGATGAATTGCACAGTGGCTTCTAGATCTGGCATCTCTCCATATAGTTTTTTTTCTATAGGTGGTTTTGGGGCCAGTGTCTTGTTTGGGCCTCTCAAAAGAGTATGCAGCTTTGAAGGGCATGGTCAGCATACTCTGGTGATGCTCCACAAGGGTAAATCTCCCTATTTATTAGCTTCCAGAACACATTTTACTGTGTTAAGGTTCCACATTTTACTGTGTTTGGGTTCTAAGTCAAAATATTATAAGTTAGTAATGGGCATTATTTTTCTTGAAATTTGCGTGAGAGCAGGCTAATTTATTCATCTATTTTTTTTTTCATTTCTTCTGGGTAGAGAGGGCTTTTCAATAGTTAAGTCATACTCCCATCTTTGGCATCTGTCTGCTTTTCATTGCCATCTATTTCAATTTGTGACTCACTAGTTTCAAAAACTTGTTTCACTTAATGGTCAAGTTGAATGAAATGTTTTTTCTTTCTTTAGCTTATGTCAGATTTGTTTTATTTCTTTGGTCTCCACAGGTAATGCAGTCTGTACATAGCACCAATATACAATCTGCTTTTTCTTCTCCACTGCCTTCACCCCCAGCTGGATGCGCTGTGAATATGGACATGAGAAATGATGAGACAGATTCTGTATTTGTGAGACTAGATTTGGAAGCTGTAAGCAGTATTTGTATTACTTTCAGATTAATACATTTCAGATAAATAGGACCATTTAAAAAAAAAAAAAAACTTAAAAAAAATGTAGTCTTCCTATGCATCTAATTCAAGGTCAAAAAGTATATTTTGCTTTTCAATTGAGCTCCCACTGTCTCTCAATTTAATCTAAAAACATAATTCTAGATAAAAATTCTACTTCTTAGAGTCTAAATCAACCAAAATATTACAAACTTTAGAACTTTACATTACATTAAGTGCGTTGTGCATTTAAAAACAATATTCACATTAATTCACACTAAATCCTTATAAACCCATGGGGCAAACATTTGCAATGGCCAAAATTGTGATTACTTATGATTGGTAAGGTGGTTATTTTTAGATTCTGACACTTTTTCTTCATGTATTGGGCATGTACTGAAAAATAGGTACTTTAAAAAAATCTGTTCAGCAGTCTGAAAGAGTTAGTATTGTAACTCAGTATCTTGTATCAATGTATCTAATGAGAATACTGTAATGTAGTGGAGACAGTTTTGACAAAAGTAAAAAAAAATTGTTTCTTAAATATTTTTTAAATAATCTTTTATGTGCTGTCTTCTTAGTCACCATTATCCTCTGTTGAAATGCTGAGCCAGTGCTTTGAAAGAATGTTTGCCCAGCTTAGAACTGGTCGTGTGAGCCTTGAGGCCATTCTTCAACTATGGCTGAGACTCAACGAAGATCAACTTCCTTTTGAAGGTGCTTCAGCATCTAGCACTGCTGCTGGGGCAACCAATAGCCATGCATTTGATCCCACTAGACAACCAGTCATTACTCTGAGTGAGAATGCAGTAGCTTGTCTCATAGAGGTAATGGAATAGATTGCCATGTATGTATAAATATTCAGTATAAATATAAGTACTAAAATAAACTTATGTTGAAGAAATCAATATTTACATTTGACCAACTATCAAGTATAAAAAGTCATTTTAAATCTACAAGTGACCTATTCTGAGACTTAAGGTCAGATAATAAAATAATAGAGAGAGAGCATTTTTGATATATATTTTAATATTCATTAGGTAATATTTTTCTGTTGGTGATATGCTAGAATTGAAACTAAAATAACTTGTGTTTTATATTACTATAGGTTAGTGTTATGATGCCTTGTCTGCCTGTGAGGACCTGGGTCTATCTACTGCAGTCTTTATGTCTTCTGACCAATCAGAGACAGACCAATGCTCAAGGGGTGGAGTTTTCATTAGCCCCTTGCATCCTGAATGACTCCAACCTAGCCCCATTGCTGATTAAGTTTTTGTCAAGCCATCCCCCTGGTGGGACCCAAAACCACCAGGTACTGTTTGAAACATTTTGCTCCTAGAGCAACACATGCACTAATGTTTACTTAAGTGTTACTTCATATTATCATTACTAACTTTGTGTTCAATAGAGTTTGTTGATGCAATAACAGAGTTTTGTCAGTGAAAATCAATTTACCAGCATAGTTGTCTTTGTCATGAACAGGTGGGCCCAGCTGCTGTGAAAATTTTTGGTGACTTGTTGTGTAGACTCCAATGTAAATCTATAGAAGTCAGTGGCCAGAGATTCAAAGAAATGTTGTTGAAAATTGTTTATAATCTCACTGCTGAAAGGTAATAAAAATAAAATAATTTTTATTCATCATTACTAAGATCTATATGGGCAGATAAGGTGAAGCTCATCTGTTTATATGGTTAACAGACCAACCACCTTTACTTCCCCAATGTATGTCTGATAGAGTGGAGTTAATTCAAGAGCCTCAAAAATACTAGAAGTAAATATGCCAATCTTCACCAGCATTGGAACTCAAGACCCTTCAGTTCTCTGACTTTAAATTCATTTTGAAGTTTAAATAAGGTGTGATTGCCTGCTGTATCCTAAAGTTTGTAGACTTTTTCTTATAAATGAAACTCTGTGCACTTTCTATCATTCTTGTATTTTGTGATGATTTAATAAAAGAGTGTTAAATACGTTTCATATTTTTGTATCTTTATTATTTGATCTTTTTTTTTTCAGGGGTGCTATTTATCACTGTTCTGGGCCATTAGATGCACAAGTCAAATTCTTAGAAATGCTGGCAGATAATACATTTGTGTCTGTGGATGTTAGCAATGCATTGAGTGTCATTCAAGCTGCTAGTAGCTTGGTCTTTCAACATTTGTCCTTGCAAGATCAGGTAAGTTTATTTTTCAAAATGTTATTTTGTTAACTGTTTACACATAAACTCTAAAATGAGAAAAAAATAACTTTATCAATGAAGAAAGCCACAAGTAGGCTAAGAATCAACCAGTTTATTCATAGTAAAAAGAAAAAAAAAATGATCACAAAAAAAAAGTATTTTTGTCCTTACTTCATCAAGTTTGTTTTTTTTCATTTATCTACACAAAATTTGATATTCTTCAAAATAAATGCTAGCTCTCATGTGTTAAGTATTCTACAATGATGTTGGTACATGAGGTTCTCATTGTTTACCAAATTTTTCAGGTTGTGTGCAAAACTAGTCATGATACATCTGTTAGTTCCAGATCCTGCTTTGGTAGTCTGGTAGCAAGCTTATCCCGGCACTCTGACAACAGGCCAGGAATGTCAGATTCCTTGAGAGACCAGCTTATGTATTTCCTTATGCAACTTTTAAACAAGTTGGTATCATTTTTGTTCGATATTTAAAAAAAAAAACTGTTTTAAATATTTTAAAATTGTAATGTATTATACTTAAGATCTAGTTCCATGGTGCTCTATATTAAATAAAATGTATGTATTTTTTTGTGATTTGTTTATATTTTTGGATTAATCATTTATTATAAAAAGTCTGTAATAATCTTTTATCTAGAATTGATAAATGTATTATTCAGCCATATTTATGATTAATCATCTTATTGGTTTGCTTTTCGGCATGCTCTTCGTAGCAGTCAATTGATTTTACTGTAGAATTGATCTAATTGAATACTGATCTTGAAATTTAAATTGGTAAAGTGCTTGGCTTCTCAAATAAAGGGGGATTGTGGTTTCAAGGTAAATACATTAAAATAAGTCAGTGATATGTATGTATTCCTGAGAACCCAGCTTTAATGGAACATTTTATGTCAATAAAGTGGAGACCATAAAAGACTTGATATCTGCCTTGTGAACTGCTTTTTCTCAAACTGAAAGTTAGCTTACACATCCTATGCTGTGGTCAGCTTCTTAGAAATGTTTTTCAGATAAAAATAGTAATATGCAATGAAAGAATGTACTGTAGTGGGCTTTGTCTTGTAGTTGTATGATGGCTGTCTGGCTTTGACAGATTACTCAGAAGATGTTTGAGTTTCTTGTACGGGCATATTAGATGCGATTAGAACTACTAAAACAATAAACCTCTCACAAAAACTACATGAAGGACTAAGTCGAAACTGTTAGATACTTGAATGGCCACAGTTGAGTCTCTGTCTGTAATACAATGTTGTCACTTTGAATTCCTAACACCTACTAAATAATACATAAACAAACTAAACCCCACTATCTATGACGTCACTACACGTCACATTAAAAGTTCATCAAAGTATGGTGCGTCTCTATATTAAGTGCCTAACAGTACTCACAAATTAATTATCTTGTTAGGAAACTGTTGGTCTGACAGTGAGAATGCACTAGGGCACCACAGAGTGCCAGTATTATGATTTGTTTGATTATTTTCATGTTAAATCACTAAAATTTCAGCAATACACGTTTTGACTACCATTGGCATGAGACAACTTAAAAGCTTATATTGACATATATTCGTTTTTTTTTCATTTCTCTAATAAGTATTCGTACATATTTCATACAAATATAAGAAGCATTCTGTGAAGAATTTGTATAACATGTTTTCTAAAGATTTTACTGTCATGACTTGTTTTAAAGATTGATTAAAAATAGTTCAACATTTTTTTCTAGGCTTACAACAGTTTCTGCACCCAGTCCACCAGTCAGAACATGTACCAGTAAAAGTACTGATCGATGTGACTCTGACAACTATGCTGGCTCCCCAAATAAGTTTCCACAAGGTGTTCTATCAGATGATGAGAAATCCCAGACAATGGTTCAGCAGTCTGTGGAGTCTCAAGGTCAACAGTCTCAGGATTATGAAGATGATGACAGCTCAGGGAGCTCTGGTTTGACTTATGAGATAGCAGATATTGTCATTGGCAACCCTGTGATTATGCAGAACCTCCTGCAGTCTCTGAGCCACTGTACAAGCAACAAGCTGGCTTTCATGTTTACCAATACCTCCGACTGCCTTGCCAGCTTTCAGAAGAACTGTGACCAGGTGGAGCCTGTGACAGTGGGGGACCTTGTGTTCACTGTGTTAAAGAACCTCAAGGACAATTGTAGTGACCGCAATCTTATGGTGGACAATTTGTTTAGGTTCTTTGCAGGACACCCACCTGTCTTCAACCAAGTGACTCTCACACGTCTTTCAGAGCCTCTACTTTATTTCACTTTACGGCTCTTGAGTTCATCATCAACATTAAAGAAGTTCATTGAAATAGGTTTGTGTGCAAATGTTATTGTTGTGTCAACTCTATAGTTTTATTAAAGACATTAAATACCAATTTGATATTCTTTATGATGACACTAGAGCATTATCAGTTACCTAAGTGGATGACACTAGAGCATTATCAGTTACCTAAGTTTAAATCTTTATGAATGTCAATCATTATAAAAATGTATGCTGTTGCCCTTTTGAAAGCTTGGTACCACTACTAATCAGCCTGGTCATTAAATACCAGATAACTGAAATTGTAACAACCTGAAGATAAAAACATTTATGCATCTAAAATTCCCAAGTTTCTTGTAATAGTAAATTGTTTAAACTGTAAAACCCAAATAAAGCAAATATGCCTGAAAAAGAAAATATCTTCATTGCTTTTTTACAAGTCAAACAAAAAATTCCTTGTAATCAACTTACATTGGACTATAATTTTAAGCTCTGTTTATATTGCTGAATTAAATTTTCGTTTTTAAAGTTATTCATTTATTTGGATCAGCATTGTGTTGTAAGTAATAAATAAGATAACTGGATGTCTATGTGTTACTTTTATAAAATATGCTTTAATAACTTTAGCTTTAACTTTTCAAGAGCTATAAAATTACATGGCCACTTTTGTAAACTTTTGTCTGCAGGTGGCATCAATGTTATCAGTAATAACTTAGTTCGCTGCAACCAACAGATGATCTCAACCTCTCCTAGTATTATCTCAACACTCATGCAGAATTTCAACTCAGGGCATACAGACTCACTGGACAAAAGCAAAGGCTTTGAGATGGACAATACTGAAGGATTGCAGAGTTTTGCTCAGCTGGGTTAGTAGAAACTCTAGTTCAGGTTATCTTTTAGCAATTATTTAGCTGTACAGGAACTAGTTAAGTTTGTTCCTTTGTGACCAATAGTCTATAAAGAATGAATGTTACCAGAGAAATAATCAGTATAAGTCATGTATCATAACTACCCAGTTCTAAAGAATGCTCCATTTGTTTTGTTACTTTCAAGTTTATCAGTATGGTGCACATATCCTAATCTTTATCAGAATAAGACTATAGATCATATTTATTAAGATTTAACTTCTACTTGTTAGCTACCTTGTATCCATTGTGCGACTAAACATCTGTAGTAGAAGGATTTTTTTTAAGGCTGTTTTTTTGTTGTAACAATACTAAGCCTCTAGCAAAATTTAGTTCTTCTCTCTCTTTGGTTTTATTGGATGTATAAAAGGCCTTGTCCATTAAATAGTCAAATTAGACGTTCAGGAATATTTTGCAAGTCTGGATCTGTATGCCTATCATAAGAATTTTATAAACTGAGTAGATTAATACATTTGTTTAACCAGAATGTTTTTTTCTCATTCATTAGATGTTAAGAACAAAGTTATCTCTCTCATTCATTAAATGTTAAGAACAAAGTAATCACTCTTACAAAATGTCTTCAGCTTCATAAAGGAGGAATTGTCTTTTAAAAAACTTAACTTTTGTTGTTTTAGGCTAATTGGTATTAAGGCACAATCATCTAAGATATTATATTTTTTTATTTAGGCACCATCATCTAATTGATTGTATTCTGTATTTAGGCACAATTACATGCAGTAGCCCAACTGCTAGTCCTGCTGATGGATTAATTCAGAATGTAGCCAACAGAAGAGCCAGATCAGCCACTTGGTCTTATCATTTTTACTCCGAGGAACCATCAGTTGAGCTGACAATACATCTACCATTTGCTGTTCTCTTAAAATATGTCTACATACGACCACATGGAGCAGCAATAGCTAGTGAGTGTATAGAAAGAGTGTTATATTATTATGCTTATCAACTCACTTTGCACAATTATTCATCGTCCCTAACAAAATAGAAATCAATTTAAAAAAAGAAACTATAAATTAATTATTTAGTGGATAATTAATTAATTTTTGTTTGATATTGAAAAGGGGAAATACATTTGATAGTATTGATAGTTATGGTTGTCAAAGTGCAGTCCTTCCTCTTGTATAATCTTTGTTTTTTTTTAAAAGGATTTTAGAAAATATTTTTAGTTAGTCTGCTTATAATTGTTTTATTTGAATGATTCTTATATTTTTATTCAATCTTCATCAGCTTGCCCATCCCATGTTAGCCTGGAGTTGTCTCATGATGGCAACATTGTGTCACCAGCCTCTCCCCCGCTCATGTCATCCAGTCTCACACTGATACGTCTCCAGCTCCAAAAGCCAGAGGTGGTCACTTCTGTAACACTCATCCTTCACCGACCTTGGGACTCCATGACTATTGGGCTTCAGAAGATTTCCCTTTTGGGACTGACCACTTTTGCTGAAACCACAGAAAATCTTTTCTCTTTTCTTAGTGAGGATGGCTTTTCAAGATCTAGGTAAAAAAAATGTCACAACTTTTGATATATTTATTAATTATTTTTCTTGTGTCATTTAAAGCATAATTTTGTATTTGTAAATATAGTTAACTTTTGGAAGTGTAATAGTGGCAGTTGAATGTCATTGACTTATATAAATCAGCTTACACAAACACTTTTTCTTCCATTTTTTATGGCTTTATTAAAGTAGTTTGTTAAAATAGTATTTCACGTTGTCGCTATGCTAACTCATCCTTGCAGGATATAACTGCTGCTTATTAAATAAAAGAATATTTAAAGCCACAAGTCTATTTAGTAATTTTGTGTGTTAATGTTTGTCCTCTCCTTGTTTTCACAGCCTGGGTTGGATGCGCATTCTCCATCATTGTTTGGTGAATTCAGCTGAAGACATGCAGACCAACGTAGCACACCTTGCAGCCAGCACACCCAGCCTCCTTGCCACCTGCACATCTCTGTTAGTTCACCCATTCATAGGAATCCATGCTATGAAAATAGAGACCATTTTGATAAAACTGGGTCTTTGTAACAGTGAGATTGGTTTGGCCTTGTTTGACCACATCCTCAGGCAGCCTTCCAGGGATAGTGAACAAGGTAACATCAGTTTGAATGAAATAAAAACAGAATAAAATTGTAAAATTATTTTAAGGTATTTATAATAAAAAAAAAAGAAAATCCACTTTAAATAGAACCTAAATATATCATTGCCGGACCACAGTTATTTTGGCAAAATATATAGGTCACAGCTGGGACTATGTAGCCACATGAAATACTGTACTCTTAATTAATCTTCAGACTCAAAGAAAAGCCATATTTAATAGCATCTTACTGGATTATGTAAATTATTTATAAAATCACTTAATGTTTTGAGTATTCAGATCTAATGAGTTTCTCTTTTTATTTAGCTTCACCTCACAGTTACCTTGGTAAAATCCATGGAGCAGCCAGTCCTTACACTGTAGAGATTCTGTATAGATTGGGTACAGTTCAAGATGAAAAAACTTGTTGCAGGTAAGCATTGAAAGTAATTGTACATTCTTTAGAAAAAATAATGTTAAATCAATTTGAAATGCAAATAAGGGTAACTACATTTTTTAAAAGAGGTGTGCTTTGAAACGTCGGATTATCTACATTTATGTCTAATTATTTATCTTTTTAAGCCTTCAGTTAATCCTTTATAAGAAAAAATATACACATCTGGCTTTATTAGGATTATTATCTAATGTTTTTTTTTAATATATTTTTATTGAATTTCGTTAAACTATTACTTAATCCATGGTTTCTTTTTTTTTTTATTAATATCTTAGGGTTAAAGCATTGTTAAAGTGGCTAGAGGACTGTTCCAAAGCATCATTAACACGGGTGAACATTTACAGTGGCCCTTCTGGATCAGGCACATCATTTGGTCAACGAATGGGCAACATGTCCTATGATATGTTGACCTCCCCATCACCTGAGCATGTTCAGTGTGTGGCTGCCATTTTGTGGCATAGTGTGGAGTGTCCTGTCAATTATGAACTCACAGAACTAATAACTGAGTCTTTCATCAGGTACTTTATTATATTGGAGAAATTTCTTTTCAAATACAACTGATATACTAAAACTTCCTTTAGTTAACTTTTTAGTGTATTAAAAAAATCTTATTCTCATTTTTTTTTGCTTGTTTTAATCTACACTTATTGCTGATTAAACATTTAATTTTATTGGTGTCTAGAGAGCATTGCTTCAGAGGGAATTTTTTTGTTAATAGGACAATGTTTTTTTGTCTGGCCTTAAAAGTTAACTCATTGAGTGCTGTGTTATTTTGTCAAAAAAATGATACTTTTTTAGAATTATTTTTTTTTTACCTAATATGACTGAAACAAAAAATTTTAATTTAAGTACCAATGATGCTATTGTAACATTTTTGGTATCAAATTAAAGGTAAATGAATGGAGAGTTTGAAAATGTTAACAACTTTTCATTTAAATATAAGATACAAATTATAATTTAAATAATATGACATTATAACAAAAAATGGATGCCAGCCTTAATACTCGTGAGACCTAAATCTAGATTTTCATCTTTGCATTACTGTTGAAACAGCATATAGGAATAATTACAGCTTTATCAAAAAGAATAGTCATAAAACAGTCAATAAAAGATGATGAATCACTGATCATATTATTATTTTTACCTGGCTTTCTAGTCAGCCAAAAAGGGAAAGTTATTGCACTTTTTATGACTACCAATAGCAATAGATACCAGCACAAAATCTATCAATCAAATGTAATGAAATATGTACATGTGAATCATTGGGATTTAGATCTATATTTCTCTTACTTTTAATTGCCTAAGACATCTTTGATTCTAATACCACACCAGTGCAAAATATAGGCTAGCAAGAGATCGAAATAGCTGAAGGTCAACACCAATTCTAATTCAGTTAACCTAAGATCTAGACCTAGATTTTCATTATTACTGTTCATTTGTGATAAATAATGAATGAAGAATAATTTTTTATTTCACTTTTATTTACCAGTATTTATTTTACTTACAAGTCAGAGTGCAATATGAACAAATAAAGCCTTGGCAATGATGATTTTTACAAATAAACAATACTAAAAAAATGCTAACAAATTAATAAGCAAAAAATCACTAGCATGGATAATTAGTGGATGTAGATCTACCATTTCTGTTGTTTTCAATTATACACATTAGTCTTAGTTGCCTTAGATCTAGAGATCTAGCCAGATGTAGAGAAAAAAGCTTAGATCTAGTCAATCGATCTACATTCCAGACCTAGCCTTAGCCAACCTTGGCCTTGGACAATACTAGATCTGGATCTAAATAGTAGGCTAAATACTAATAATATCCAAGTCTGTTGCTAAATCTAGACCTACTGTATCTATCTAAATCTTCAATATTATCTTTACTATTATAGAAATTCTAAGAAATATTATAGTTTCTTCTCTTCTCTACTAAACATTGTAGGTGTATCTTGGACTAGCCTAGCCAAGACGTTGATTTTTGCAGATAAACAATACAAAAAAATCTAAAATGGGCAAAGAATGCCCACAGTGGATGCTTATTGGATGAAGATCTATTATTTCTGTTCTTTTTATATGTTCTAGGCTTAGATCTAGAGACAATAGCTTAGGTCTAGTCAATCTCGATCCACACTTTACACCTAGCCTTATGACAATACTAGTTCTAGATCTAAATATTATATATATAAATAATAAATACTAATCTAGATCTAGATTCTAATAAATTATGATCCTACACTAAATCTAAACTTACTGGATCAAAATCACTATTTATTTGTGATAAATTATAGAATAATTATAAAGTTTCTTCAGTAGTTAACATTGTGGGTGTGTCTTGGACTGCTGTAGCCATGTCGACATTTTTTACTAATCAAAAATCGTTAAAAAAAATTTCAAATAAAATCTAAATAAGGCTAAAAGCTTGTTATTGCTATGTAAACATAGGATGAAGAACTCTTTTATAGAGAGAAAATAGTTCTAGCATTGTTAGTTAAAAATTTAGATTAAAAAACGCAATGAAACTAAGGTAGGGTACAAGCGTCTTTCCCAGAGACGTTCCGTGCATTTAGGGTAGTCAGGCTGTCTCTGGGAAAGACGCCCCGCAGCCATTGAGTTAAGACTCTTTTTGCCTCTCAGTCATAAATAATAATAAGTCTTTAGCATCTTTTTTTTTTTAAGCATCATTTTCTCTTTACCCAAATTTGTGTGCCTTCAGTGATGTCTTTTCCAATTAGTATTACATTCTCTTTTTACAATTTTGAAGGTTTTGTTTTTTAATCTGATTTTGTCTAAGATTTGCTTAAGAGTTCAAAGCTTTAAAGCTTTATTATTCAATATTTGCTTGCACATATTTCAGATCAATGTATAATTGGTCAAGAAATCTGCCAGAGTGCAATCTCAGGAAAGCTGTAAATAATGTGCTGTGTTCTGC
The DNA here is from genome assembly GCA_036873155.1 of Biomphalaria sudanica. NCBI lineage: Eukaryota > Metazoa > Mollusca > Gastropoda > Planorbidae > Biomphalaria > Biomphalaria sudanica. Next base: position 443,784 of record JAZGLO010002808.1, read on the forward strand.
TTGCCACATCTCTTCCACTGGTTTCAAGTGTATACAAGAATGGATTGGTATTGTGGCTGCAGATGGATCCAACATCATTGCTCCATCCACTGAAGAGATTGTTGCAGTGGAAAGCAATGATAGCAGAATGACTGATGACTCTAAAGAGGCCACTAGAAGACCTGCTGCGCCAGGGGCGTCTTACAGTACTGTTGGTATGACTGATGACTCAAAAGAGGTATGGGCTTAAAACACTATTTCATAGTTAATTTGCTAAGTAAAGCTTTAATCAAATTGAATATATCTAAAAGTACTTCTCAGCTTTACCTGGATAATAGGATCATGCATTCCTTTGAATTTAAAATACTGTTTTACCAAATGTGTTCTACTCCATCCAAAGTAAAAACTAAAAGCTTTTATGGAAAAAATTGTAGAATAACAAATATCACTTGTGTTTCATTTGCTTGCAAAATCTGTTTCTATAACCTATACTTGAACTAGTGTTAGAATTAATGAAGCATTTGTTTTCTAGGCTTGTCGCTTGGAGAGTCTGAATATTATGAATTTGGATGATAATAAACTGATGTTGTTAGCCTCTGTGTGCAAATCACCTATGGCTACTAGACAGTTGATGAGCAGTGGTCTCCCAGCCATGCTTGCTCAGGCTGTATGTGAATTCTGCAACCAACAGATGCTCTTGTTGGACACTGCTGCAGCAGGAAATCTCATGGATTCTGAAGTTTGTACTGGGTCAAGAGATTTCTTGGATGCTGGTATTCTAGGTAAACAAATCTTTTGGAAATTAATGCCAATAAAATATTTAATGTAAATATTAATTTTATGTTGAATTGTATCTACTCCAATGTTAACAGTATAAATGTGATGATTTGTTGAGGTCACATTTTGATTTGACTTCAAGTCTTGTAAATTATTCTCATAATGTATTTTAAAAAAAATGCAAAGATATTGTATTGTAACCAAGATTTTGACAAATTGGCATTGGTTTGTTTTTATAAGTTTGTTTTTCAATGTTAAAATACAAAATCCACATTAAAGAACAAGAACAGTAATTTTTTGTTTTCAGAGTCACCTATTTCAGCATCTTTGATTTCTTCCATTTTGAAATTTTTCACGGAAATCAACACTGAGACAGAATTGAAGGACTGGCTGGGTCACTCTGAAGGCAAAGCATTCTGGTCACTTCTTCTTTCTTTGTTGTGTGGAAATCAGTATCAGCATCCAGTCATTTTATCTTCATCTAGTCAAGACAGGAATGGGGTGAGCATTTTAAATATTGACTGACATGGATTTGACTTTTGAATGTTTAAGATTGACTATTGTTAATCTATTATGTCCCACCCAAATATCAATTTTACAGTTTCACTATGCTTGAAGGATAAAACAAAAAGTTTTGTCTAAAAGACAAAGTTGATTCCTTAAATGTAACTCAACTTTTAGAATAAAAATAAAATAATTGTAATCTATTTATTTGTCCAATTTTCTATAGTTACAGCATTGCATTATATTTTTAAATACTTGTTCTGTCCCAGAGTTCATTAGCTGAGTCTCCCTGTAGAGTAGCTCTAATGCTATGAATTCTATGCTTAATTAAAACATTCAATGGAATAGTCTTCCAACTTTCACTACCTTATACTAGGTTGTATCAATAGGATGACATTTTAGTTTGTTTTTCTTAAGTCTCAGTATTTGTGTACTCAATTGCTATCACCTTGTGTCCTTAGTTACTTACAGCTGAAGAGAGATCTGAGCTAGAGAACAGAACCATTCATTTGTTCTCAGCTGTGATTTCTTTTCACACTGAAAATCAACTTTTGTTTGCTAAAGTTCTCTGTGATATCATTAAGGATCAAGGAACTAGTAAAACAGGTAACTTCTAAGTTTACATATTGAAATGTTTATTAAACAAATTGAAAAAAATATATTAGACTTTTATTTTTATTCGATTTTAAAGAATGTTGAAAAATAAGAGCAATTTGATTTTTGTTAAATTCTTCAAATATTAATAGCTTCATTTAAATTTTTTTCTATAAAAATCCTTTTTGTATTATTAGCGTTTATTTAAATTTTATTTATTAAAAATTCTTTAAATAATGTTAGACATAAATTAAATTAGATTTTTTAAAAATACATTTAGCTTTTAATTAAATTAGATTTTTTTACAGATTGTCTCAAAAGTTGTTAACATAAAAAAAATTATTTTCCTTTCATTCATTTTTGTCTTGTCACAATCTTTGTACCCATTGTTCCATTAGTTAAGAGATTAGAACTGGTGAGAAAAACGGAATACTTCCTGTTGATATAAGGACATTTTTTAAAAGTCATTTAATTCAAAATATCCATTAGCTGAAAACTTTCTACATATTGCTCTTAGATGATTGTTAGAGTTTATTTTCACTGAAGTTTGGTTTAAAATCATTGTGTGTAAACCATAAATAAAGTTTACACATATATTTTAGTTTTATAGTTATTGAAAAGCTAAAAAATGATTAAACTGTTCACATTGCTCTACTAATTGCATTTTAGAATTACTGAGTGCAATGCCTCTCTCTGGGTTCATGAGAAGATTATTGCTGCAAGTTTTACTTGAGGATGAAAAAATTGCAGTGTCCATTCGAAACTCCAGTAGCAGTGTTAATACTGAGGATGCTATGCCTCAAATGAATGACACCAAAAACAGCTTTCCATTAGGCAGTTGCAGTGGACAAATAGTTCATCCTCGTTATGGGAGTGGCCGCAGTTGTCAGTATTTCACAATCAATCTGAATAGCAAATGTGCTGATGTCATTGCCAAAGTTGTAGGTGAGTAGTGTTGAAAGCAATATTAATATTTCTTCTACAATCATTTAAAAATCTTACAGCAAAGTAGCTAGACATAATTATGTAACTGATATCTTTCAACATTGATAATATCTGATTCAGCACATGTAACTTAATGTGACTTAAAGCACATTGACATAGTTATGTAACTATCTTTCAACATTGATAATATCTGTTTTTGCACATTTAACTTAATGTGACTCAAAGCAGAAAGATACAGTTATGTAACTTACATCTTTCAACATTGATAATATCTGATTCAGCACATTTAACTTAATGTGACTTAAAGCGGATTGACATAGTTATGTAACTATCTTTCAACATTGATAATATCTGGTTTAGCACATAATGTGACTTAAATGCAGCAAAACATAGTTATGTAACTATCTTTCAACATTGATAAAATATCTGGTTCAGCACATGTAACTGAATGTGACTTCAAAACAGCAAGCTATATTTATTTGATTGGTGTCTTTCAACATTAATAATGTTCAGCACATGTAAAAAAAAACAAACCTAAGTGAATAGATTAACTGTTTCATTCCCCCCACAACTAAAATTTTACATCTATTGAATTCAATTATAGTAGAGTCACTATTGCGGAACAGTTTGCGGCTACTTTTAGTTTTAAATTTTTTGCTCCGTAATGGTTAGACCTATGGAAAAACTAAAACAACCTAGGCATTGCCCATCCATTTTCCGATAAAAATAGACGCATTGTTAAGTTTTGCAACACATATTTAAATTTTACATTCAAATCGACTGAGATATGGTCAGTCACAATTACGGAACAGGATTTCTTAATAAGTCACAATTGCGGAACACTGTAAAAATGTCGGAACAAAGCCCATATAAAGTTTAATATAATACTTGAACTCCTTAATGTATTCTTTACATTAATTTTTTTTATTAAATCTAAATACACACATTATCACTTTTAGATTCTTTGCATCTTCTTTAATAATAATTGAAATCACACTTCCCTGATTTTCCTTACAAGGTTTTATTATCTACTATTCTTGAATTCTTTTTGTTATATTCATATAAGCCTATTAATATATATTTGATATTATGATTTGTCTACTTTTTTTCTGGACGCCTGGTAATCATAAATTCTATATTATATGTAATATTATTCTCTAAATGTTTTTTTAATTTATAATTTATGTATACTAATGCAAACTCATATTTAAATTCTGATAATCTAAATCAGAATGTAAATATTAAGCTAAATGCGCAGGTCAAATAAATAACATCTATAGGGTTCCACAATTGTGACTATCTTTAAAAAGGTAAAAACTGAGTTAACACCTACAAATTTTTTTTTATTATTGAATACCTAGTTGATTGCTATGAAATTACGTTTTTCCACATCCATTTATAAACGGAAATTTAGGTGTATTATGCAGGTAATGGGTCACTATCATTTTTAAATAGCCTTAAGCCTTGACCAATGCGGTTCTCCTGGTATGTGAAAAATAATGGACGATTCCACACCTGTCAACTTTAACCTGGGGTCAAATTTAATTTTCTGCTGTGAAAGGAAAACCCCTATATTGAAAATGTAGAGAAATGGACCATGTGCAGTACCGTTACAGTAGTTTAGCTGAAAATGTCAAAACAAAGTAGATTTTAACTAATTTCGACGAGCTGTTCCACAAACGTGCCTGTTCCGCAATAGTGACTCTACTACATATTGCAACCAGTGTAAATAAGTCTGACTGCTAGAGATGTTTTGTTTACAGATACCTTACCTCTAGCCACCTACTTTGTTTTGTTTACAGATACCTTACCTCTAGCCACCTACTTTGTTTTGTTTACAGATACCTTACCTCTAGCCACCTACTTACTTTGTTTTGTTTACAGATACCTTACCTCTAGCCACCTACTTACTTTGTTTTGTTTACAGATACCTTACCTCTAGCCACCTACTTTGTTTTGTTTACAGATACCTTACCTCTAGCCACCTACCTACTTTGTTTTGTTTACAGATACCTTACCTCTAGCCACCTACTTTGTTTTGTTTACAGATACCTTACCTCTAGCCACCTACTTGCCTGAGATGAAAGATGAAAGGAGAGTAAGAGGTGATGAGCGTGGTATCACCAAAAAACATATACTGGGTGAGATTGATGTGGAAGTTATGGAGTTTTTCAGCCAGTCTGCTGGTGAGCCCTCACCTCAAGGAGTGGTCATCATGTGGGCATTGGGAAATAGCATGAGGAAATATATAAACTAGCACACTACAGTTTGTTACAAACATATTTATTGAGTGAAAACTCTTAAGTTTCAATTGGCTTTGAAAAAAAAAGGCTATTTCTAACTACATTGGACTGGTGATGTCTTTTTATTTTTATGAAGTTGAAAACTTCTAAATTTGTATAGATATATGTGATGTATTAATCTAAAAAGTGTTTACCAAATGATGAAAGAATTCAAATATTAAGGTTTAGTGGGAAGAAGGAATTTATTCTATCACTTTGGTTTCACATGTTCTCTCTCTACAAAGCCAGCCAGTCAGAATGTAGGCCAATTTTTTACAATCTCCGTTAAGTACTTAAGAAAAAGAGATAAGGTTAAAAAATAAAAAAACACAAATTCTGCTCATGGTATTTTGACTATGTATTCTTTAATTTATAGTCTTCATAGTGCATTTCTTTTAAAATCTTACATTTTACAGAACACTCAAGAATCCTCATGCTATTAACAAGGCTCAATTCATTTCATACTGCCAATTCATATTCTAATACTAAAATGCTATTTATACATAAATCATTCTATATGCACCAGTTTGTATTACATGTTTTTGCTTAGTAAACAAAAAACCTATCCCCATTGTAATTTGTAAATCAACTCCACTTGTGAGCCTTAGAATTTCAGTCTGGACAAAATAAAAGTGGATTTGTGAATAGATGGTGTTTTAAAAACACTTTTATCTCCAGACTGAAATTGTTTACTTTTCGTTTTCCTTATTTTATACTGATTGTGTCTTAATGTTTACATTTCTTAGCCCTTTTAGTAATTTTAAAATATGTTAATTAATTTTGAAGCTACTAATTTAGTAAAAAAAAAAAAAAAAAATCATGCAAATTTAGTAAATTAGAATTTACTAACCATAAGTAAAAAAATGTTTATTTACTAATTTGTACTTTTAATCTTTTTTTATGGGTGTGTGTAAAAAAATTCTTAGCTATACTTTGGTTAATCTAACTTTTGTATGTTCGCTCTCAGCCATCACTAAAGAAAAGAGGGACAAAAGCCCAGTTCCTAAAGGTGCACTCCCACCCAGACCACCGACCAGAAGAGGAAGACATGGAAATGGTCCTGAAACTTTCTTAGAGCATGTTGGTAACTTGAGACTACCACAAGCTCTCCACAGAGCAAGACTCAGGCATATAGCACTGCCAGGTAAAAATTGAGAATGAAATGTAAAATCATTGGTGTTTCTGTGGCCAGTTTAGACAATGATTATTGGTCTTTAACTAAATAGAATCTGGTTGCTCAGTGTTAAGGATATAAGGGATCTTAACTTATATCAACACAATATTTATTTCAATCTAATCAGTACTAGAAGAATAAAATGGACAGAGATAAGTTATCATTTAAATGTTTAATGATGAACAAACCATTGTGTCTCTGTTCTCTATTCATGCATAAAAGAGGTACATGTTGTAATGGGAATGTGTTATAAAAACAATTTCTTCCTTTAATGGCCTTAGCCGCTGCTTGTGAAGTATGAAGCAGGGGTACATTGGTCCTCATTAGTCACAAGACTACTATGGCTCATCTCATAAGAATGGGCGTTTGTCACACTTTCAGTAGTTCCTCCTCCACTTCTGGCAATAACAAGCACAGGGTTAAAAATATTACCCTACATTTGTCTACCGGCTGATTTAAGCGAGAGCTATTGCAAGCAGTTGGGGTACAGTTCTCAACTGGAGAGGTTAGAAATTTACATTTTTTGCTGGTCCATTGTTCATTCTTATTAGACTTTGTGGAAACACACTATCTGTGGGATGTATGTCCCCTCATTGTATTTTCAGGTGGGAATTCAACAAACTTTGGACAAGACACTTCAATTGGGTCTAGTCTGTGACATTCGGATTCGATATTGTTCTAACACCTATTCATTTTGGAATGGTTTTATTAGTTATAAAGTCAATTTTAAATGAAAACATTTATTATAAAATTGTTTTTGCAGGTAAAGATTTGCCACATATGTTGACGCTGTCCCAGCTTTTACAAACTTTGTCAGAGTATGCCTTACTGCCCTCAGATCTGGCCCTGCAGTTTGTTATTCATATTGTTAGAAGAACTTCAAAAGGTAGTAACAAATTCTTGAAATGTAGCTTGTTTTGTAAAATCTTGCCTGAAATGCCTTAACTAAATATAAGAAATGTTCCAAACTTATGAGCTGTCATCTGCCTTAGCAGATTTATAAAGCTCCTTAAACTTGATTAATGTGAAATGATATCACTGTAATATTATGAGACAACCCTTTCTTTGCTAGTCCTGCACTTATAGGCTTGCATTTACTTTTTTAAATGTTTTTTTCCTGTTTTTTAGACTAGTAGCTTGAATGAAGTATAAGGAACCTCTTTGTATTATTTTTAAACCCTTTTTATTCTACAGAAACGATGGAAGAGTTGACATCAGATGAAGCTTTGATGATGTCACCATGTTTCCCATCCGCTCTCAAGGTATTTTGTTTCTCTAACTGATAATACGAATAATAAAATCAAATTAAAAAAAATACTCTGTGAAAGATTCTATCTGTTCTGTGGCTGGCCTGGCTCATGTAATTTGTATTATTTCAGGTATTTGCTAATGTTGGTGGCCTGGCTCTGCTGGCACAACACTTGCCTCTGCTGTTTCCCGAGATCACTAGACAGAGCAGCAATGTAGAGGTGGTGACTGACAACAACAATGTTGCTGAAATAGGTCATGACTGGGTGACTGTGGAGTCATCTGATGAGCTCTATGATGTAAGGATAGTATTTTTACTTTTTTCCTATACATTTACATATATCATAAGTACAAGGCAGTAAAATTTAAAATGGAAATACTACTAATAATGTTATACTTGCTGCTTGTTAACTTTCCTTTTCACTCTCAAGCAGCATTGGAGCTAATTACAAAGACATTATTATCATGCCATTGCCTTGCATACATAGCACATTTTTATATCAGTGTGCAATGAAAAAAAAAATGTTCTTGTTCATGAGTAGTTTTTATTCTTTTTCATTTGCCTTGCAGTGTTCCATTGCAGTAATAATTGTCCCTATTCCTCTAATTAGATAAATAAAAGATAAATTACCTAGATCACATTTGTTTACTTTGGAATCATCCATTATTAATAAAAAAACATTTTCAAACTGAAATGAATTACTTATTTTAATTTATCTCTTTCTATACTTGCAGCCTTATCTGGAGCCCATTACACCACCCCACACATCCAAACCTAGCAAGCACTCCGGGGTTGGCTCTGCACCCTCTATTCCTCCGCACTCCCTAATTGCTTTTGGTTTGTTCTTGAGGCTCCCTGGCTATGCTGAAGTGCTTCTGAGAGAGAGGAGAGTGGCTCAAATGTTACTTAGGCTGGTTCTTGGTGTCACAGATGATGGAGACGGAAGTAATTATGAATATTAAATTAGCAATGATGGCTCATGAAGTGGCATGAAAGTTGGCTAAATTAAGGGGAGAAAACTCCTTTGTTTATAATTATCTCTCTGTGAAATAAAAAAATTAATAAATTTAATTTTAGACTAGTTAAACTCACAAATTAGACTTTTGTATTCATTCCAAATACAAAATTTGCTTTTTCCCAAATGTTAAACTTTGCTCAGTGGATTTCCTTTTAAATCTTATCTGTGTGTTTCTGTTAAGAAGTAGATTTCTTTCATTCCCAACTTTAGCTTTACACAGCCATTGAATTGTTTTAAAAGTTATTGTTTTGTGAGCCATCATTAAATATGTGACTTAATGACTTTGTTGTCTTTAATTACTGTTAACAATTTTTTAAATTTCAATTTTTGAAAAAAATTTCATGTATATTGTTTTAAAAAATATTTTGGATTAGATATATATCAACACCTGTAAAATTAAATGGATGCGGTACTGATTTCAGTTAGCTAAAAAAAACAACAACCTTTGCAACTGTCAGCTACAGAATGAGGTCAACATTACTTAACCCGTCATAAAGATATTTAATACCTACAAAAAAAATTTTCTCTTCTAAATGCATTGAACCATCACTTTGTCCTGTCATATCCAACTTTTTCATATCCAACTGTCTTTGATTCCCCAGATCAGATCTTGAGTTCAAATATTGCCAGCTCCTTGCCTACAATGCCTTTCTTAATACTGCAATCACTGTTTGACTCATCACCCCTGACTACAGATGATGGGGTTTTGTTGCGTCGTATGGCACTTGATATAGGAGTTATTCACCTTGTCCTGGCCTGCCTGGCTACCCTAAGCCATCACAAACCAAGATCTCCACTTACAAGTTTTCAACATGAGGTAATCACCAGCTGCAGAGGTTGATAAACAAAAACATATCTGGTATTATTTATGAATAGAGTGATTATAAGAGAAGTTTCTTAAGCTGACATTGTGGGTTAGACTGTTTAATCACATGCAAAGAATTGGGAAATAAAGTATCATTTGTCATTGGGGCAGAATGTAGATAAGGCTAAACATTGACAGTTTTGTTGTTGTTCTTCTTCTTCTTAAATCATGTAATGCCAATGAGCATTGTAACTATTTGTTCTGTAGTTTGAATTAAAATTGTGTGGCTAGAAAAGTTTGTCCTTCAATGCATCTATCTTCTCCTTAATGAAATGCTTCCTTAAGGCTAGTTGTAAAAAAACAAAACAAGGCTTTGATTTGCTCCTAAATTAATGGCTTTTTGGCTTGTATTGTTCAGACACAGTTGATTCTCTCAGCCATGCAGTCCTCCTCAGCCATGGCATCACTTAGTCAACCAGAGGAGAAAACTCAGCAGCACTACTGGGCTAAAGGGACAGGGTTTGGTACAGGCTCTACTACCTCTAGCTGGGATGCTGAACAGGCCTTGTTACGGCAGAAGGGAGAGGAGGAGCATGTTGCTTGTCTACTCCAGGTAAAGAATTACCACTTTTTCTAACCTTTATATTGTCTTTGTATGTTGCCATATGTTGTCAATCATTTTTTAGACGTTAATTAGGACCTCGGTTTTTATAATGGGTTGAAAATGATAAGATTTGAAAAGAGGGGAAGAGTTTAAGCAATATTTCTTTTTTTAACAATAAAATGAAAAAAGATAAATAATATATAATGTATTTTTCTTGTGATGATGATATCTTTTTGTAAACTTGGGCTGACTTTGTTTTTTGTGAAGGTGTTGGCAAGTTACATGAACCCTAATAATAGCTTGACCATGAAACTGACACCTTCATTGCATCAAGACTCAGACTCACCACAAACACTGGCCCCTGCAGAAGAAGAAAGCCACCAGAATCTTATCCCAGAATCCTTAGCAGAGCTTTTGTCACAGTCCTGCCTGGTTCCAGCTCTTTCCTCTTACTTGCGCAATGACTCAGTCCTAGACATGGCACGACATGTGCCTCTGTACAGATCCCTCCTGCAGCTGCTGAGGGGCATGACAGTAAACCCTAGCCTGGTTCCCATTTTGCTGCCCATGGAGGAAGATGGTCAGAAAAATGGTGGTGGTACTGGTGAAACTCATGCCTCTATAGAAGTGTTGCTGGAGAAAATGAAAGGGTGTGTGGACACATACGCCAGTAGGTTGAAGTAAGTAACTGTACATTTGTAGTTAGTTTAATATCTAACACAAAATAGTGTTAATTTGTTGTAAGGTAAATATCTGAGTGGATTGTGTTATTTTATCTTCTTATCTTATTGATGAACAAACCACGCTCTGTCTCTATTCATGCACAAAATAATGTTTTCAAATGCACCGTAAACAAAAGTGACTTTTGTGTACTCAAGACTTAAGTATGTAAATGTAATCATTTATCTTAACCGTCGTTTGTAGCCTTAACAATAATGTAGTGATGTCTTTGTTCAAAGACTGTTACTTCATTGCTGGCTTTTTCATTGCTAGATCTAACAAAGGTAAATCAGGCAACAAAATGGAGGATGAAGAAAGTGAAGGTTTGGCCCTACTCATACCAGATATACAGGAAACAGCACTTTTGGTGGCCTTAGCTACACACAAATTGAAAGAAAATTCTGGTAACTTTTTTTTCCCTCAATAGCTCTGATTTATCTCAAAACAAAGTGCAAACTTTTGAAGTAGATGTTTAGGCAAATTGTATTTGTTTTTGATGAACATTCAATTGTGATGTGCTGAACATAAAAGGCAGTCAAACATAAATAGAAATCAGAAAATGTATACCTAGTACTTGAACAGTGATCTACATTTATTAAAAGCTTCAGACATTTGTAAGAAAATATATACATAATTAACTTTTGAAAACTCAAAGCACTGAACTTATTAATGTTGCCAATATGAGTGATTTATTTCTACTGCAAACTCTGAAAGCTCATCTGCCTTGACAGATCCAATATAATCAACTTATAAATTATTTTAACTAAAATGAAAATCCCTATAATTTTTTTTTCTAGCAGCCCAATTTAAAACTAATTTGTACTTTTAGCCAAATCAGAAAGTGCCAACATTGAAGAGAAAGAATTCCAGATAGTCAAGCCACAGAGAACTCTGGAAGACAGATACATTTCTGTGATGAAAGCACTTCAGTTTGACACCTTTGAGATGGTGACAGAAGAAGGGAAAACACTTAAGTTCAATGTGCCCCACCACTATGAGACTAATGTCAAATCTATGGGCAATGTGACAAACATAGCCAGAACCAGGCGATTGGCCCAAGAGGCAGTAACACTGTCTACATCACTTCCTTTGGCTTTTAGCTCCAGTGTGTTTGTAAGGTGTGATGAAGACAGGCTTGATGTAATGAAGGTAGGTAAACAGACTGGGAGACTTTGAAATGCTGGATGGTTTGAATTCAGAGGATTAGTTAAATGTAGTTTAATTCATCTCTTTGAAGTAGATCTTATAAATATAGCTAGGTTAATTGTTTTTAAGTAGCTCAGATAAAATGTAGAAGGTTGGTCCAATGAAGTAGATCAAATACAAATAAATAGTTTGGTACTTACATAGTAGATCATACAGATTGCTTGGTTAGCTGGTTTAAACTAGAAGAGATGATGATCTGAATTTGTGCTATTTACATTTTGATTTCCTGCAGGTACTCATCACTGGTCCATCAGACACTCCTTATGCCAATGGATGTTTTGAATTTGATGTGTTCTTTCCCCAAGACTATCCAAACACTCCCCCATTCATCAACATGGAAACAACAGGAAATCATTCAGTGCGATTCAATCCCAATCTATACAATGACGGCAAGGTATGTAAATCTTAATGAGATTCTTCGCTAGGCATACATGTAAGGATTAGAATGTGATAATTATAGCTAGTAACCTTATTCTTCACAGGTTTGTCTAAGTGTATTAAATACATGGCATGGTAGGCCAGAAGAGAAATGGAATGCACAAACTTCCAGTTTTCTACAAGTAGGTCATATTTAAATTTCTTTTTACAAATTCTGTACAGAAAAATGGTTAATGCTTTACAAAGTTTTTTTGTCTTCTTTTATAAAAATACTTGACATGCATTCCAGAGTTTTTGTTTTTGTTTTTTTTTTCAACAGGTTTTGGTCTCTATTCAGTCTCTTATCCTGGTCAGTGAACCTTACTTCAATGAACCTGGCTATGAGAGGTCTAGAGGTACCCCATCAGGAGCTGCTAGCTCACATGAGTATGATGCCAACATAAGACAAGCCACAGTCAAATGGGCTATGTTGGAGCAGCTGAAGAATCCCTCTCTATGTTTTAAAGAGGTTCTCTTTTTTCATTATCATGTCAACCAACACTTACACTTTAAATAAATAAAAAACAAACCTCTACATAAATGTTTTCAAAATGTATTCATTGAAAAAAAAAACAGCAACTTTGCCTGAGTGCCTGACTTTCTAGTCCCAGGTTTATGTTATTGGTCTTCACTGATAGTCTTTTAAAGTTTTTATTCATTCCTTTAATAATAGTTCCCTTTATCAAATACTGCCTACAGTTAATATATGGACAGGCAGTTATTTATTTTTAGTATCTGAATTCCTATGAATTTTTAGAAAAAGATTTTATGTTGACAATGCTAGAAACCTATTAAATGCTTTGGTTAATCAAACTTACATTTATTTTTCTTCTTTAAGATCATCCATGCACATTTTTGGCTGAAGCGTCATGAGATTCTTTCTCAGTGTGAAAAATGGATAACAGAAATGGAAGGTTATAGCAATGATAAACGCACTGGAAGATCAATAGCACAGAGCACATTGGCACTTAAAGTATGCATTATAAATTTATTTGGCATATATCTATTCTATATCATTTTATTCAATAAATGTGTTTGTGTCAATGGAAACACACAAAATGTTCAAAGGTATCTAGTGTCTTCTGTGAACGTGAATTGTTAAAGATGTAGGTTGCCATTTAATGTAATTTTAAAAGAATGCCAATCATTATTAACTTAAAAGCATAAAAATAGTGCATTAAATCATATATGAAAAAAATACAATTTATGTGTATGGGCTTCACTATTCAACTATTAGTCCTAGGTTTGACCTTTGATTTAAAACTTAAGTATCTTGTATCTTTCATTGATTTTCCTAATGTAACTGGACAAAAAAAAGTCAGCTAAACCATAAAAAGTGAAGTTACCCTTTCAGACCTTGTAGTCTGAAAAGGCAGATGATGTAATGGTCAGCTGTTTCTGTGGCCTACGGTTAACAATGACCAACCGCCTTTTACTTTTCCCCAACTATTGTCAGGTTAGAGCTGGGTGGACTCAGAGGCCCCCAAAGATCCCGAAGCAGTCTTCACCAGAATTCGAACCTTGGACCCCAGTATGGAAGCCAAGCACTTTACTGCTCACCGACCGCGACACCGAGCTAAACCAAAATTATCCTAATATGTATTCTTCCTTTTTCTTTGCAGATTTCTTTGAATGATGGGCTTTCATTTTTTTTAACATGCCATCTGCTAGATATCATCAATAAAAAGAAATAATTTTAGATAAAGAAATATTTAAAAGTACAAATACACATAAGCAGTAGTAAGAAATGTTAGAAGAGTTCCATAAAGATTTTTATTGGTTTGTGTTCAATTTTCTCATTGGAGCTTTGTAATTTTGGATTGTTTCTAACTCAAAATAATGCATTAGAAAAACTATGGAATTTTCTTTGGAAAACTTTTTTTGGCTTACAAAATGACCATCATAGTTAGAGTTGATTATTTCAGTATAAGTAGCATTAGTGATTATTTTTAAAATACCCACTGACATTTAACATTTATGTGTTTTTTCTCCTTGATAGCGTCACTACAATCAGTTAAGGGAAGAACTGTCAAAGTTGAAGCCACCTGCAGATCTACAACTTGAAGAAGAATCTGAAGCAACTAAAATTGACCCAGAAGCCAAACAGTATGCTACCAACACCTCGGACCAAACGGAAGCTTCAGCTTCTATCTTGGGTCCGCTGGCTCCTGAAGATATTAATTATGCACTGACAAATTCCCATGACATTTACATGGACCCATTCTCTCTCTTCTCAGCCATTGGTGTGCAACACGATCAGCTGCAACAAATGCCAGCCTCAGATGACAGCATGACCCCATCAGCTGACCAAGATTGTTGACACACAAACAGTTCTCCATAGAGTCATTGTGGTCCAGTCCTTACAGACCCAGTGTGTATGGTTTGTGCAAACTACCTACACTCTGAAATGTCTAGCTGTCATTCTAATTCTTGACTCAAAGTGACAGTACCCTAACTCAACCTTCACTATGTCCATGGCGTCAATTGGGCAGGAATACAGATCTTTGCTGTACTCGTTAGAGAATAAATTACATATTCATTGCATTTATGCTTGGGAAAAGAAATGTAATGCTTTCCAAGTGAAAAAAACAAAATAATGTGAATTATGAACACCATGTTAATTAGATAGAACATGACTCATTTTGTCATTGTAAAATATTTGACTATAAATAAATAGCTACTTGTTATTTTTAGATATCACTTTCTCTACAATGATAACATGATTCCTAATGGTGATTCATTGTCTTGCCCGAGGCATGGAGTGTTTGCATTTCAACTTGTATTGATATTTCAAGTGTATCTTTTGTGTGGTTGATGACTAGCTGTCACTGGAGTTGGTGGATGGTGGATCATGTTAGCTCTACTTTCTTTGTTTTGTCAATATGTTGCTTCTTTCATTTGTAGTTTTGTTTGAATAGGAGGGAAAAAAACACAACAGAAATGAGTATTATTTTGTCCAAGTTTAAAAAAAAAAAAAAAAAGTAATGTACTTTTCATTTTTTTTAACTTTATAATTTCATATTAGCCGTGACAATTAATATAATGATTGATATTACAATTGAGAAATGTTAATACTGAAATGCATTAAATAGTAACCTTTCAGTTGATTGCTTTCCCCCCCTTTCTACAAAGACAAGGACTGACAAATAGACAAGGGGGAAAACTTCTAAATAAATAACTCTGTGTATTGACAGCCCTTGGTTATATTGCAATGACCAGAATAATACAGGTAAAAGGTTTTCAATTTCTATATTCATTTTATGACTGTGTACAGAACATTTTAAATTGAAGTTAAATAAATATGTTCACAATTGGGTTTGTTGTTTTTATTAAACATTTGTTTTTAACGATTATTTATTATCATCAGAGAGTACATTCAATATATATATATATAAGTAATTATACTAATTTTGTATCTTCAAAAAAATGCTCTTATGGCTGAAAATGTGTGAATATTCTCTTTTAGATATGTCTGAGTTCAAAATGTATAGATTCTCATTATCATGGCTTCAACTTGGTTCCAGCTGCAATATATCATTTAAAAATTTTGACTTCTCACACAGCTTTGTGTTACTTCTATGATATGTATGCAATGTCTGCACTCACTTTCACCGGGAACATGTTTTGTTATCATTGTACAAGACAGAGCTACTACTACTTTAAACAGGAGAGGTCTATTTGTTTGAATGCAACTATGACTCTGTTGTTTTACTCTGGATTAAACAGATGACAATTACTATGAAATCTTGCACATGGAATAAATTGTTTTGTTAAATTAATAGTGACATTTTTTTTTTATAAATTGTGTTAATTTCTTTAAATGTACATGAAAATGACCAAGAAAATATTTATTTTTAAATTTTATTAGTAAATTCTGTAGTCAGAAACATTGCTTTTAATGAACATTTACAATTTAATCATTCAAATAGTCAATTAGCTCAACATAAAATGAAACACTGTGTAGGTGAAAAAGCAACAAAAAACCATTTGCAGCTAACAACAAATAGGAGGCACAAATGAAAATATTGTCAACTCTATGCAACTAATGATACCAACATGAATGTTCTCAGTTTTGATATATGTGAGACACTGGTCAACTCTATGCAACTAATGATACCAGCATGGATGTTTTCAGTCTTGATATATGTGAGACACTGGTCAACTCTATGCAACTAATGATACCAGCATGGATGTTTTCAGTCTTGATATATGTGAGACACTGGTCAACTCTATGCAACTAATGATACCAGCATGGATGTTTTCAGTCTTGATATATGTGAGACACTGGTCAACTCTATGCAACTAATGATACCAGCATGGATGTTTTCAGTCTTGATATATGTGAGACACTGGTCAACTCTATGCAACTAATGATACCAGCATGGATGTTTTCAGTCTTGATATATGTGAGACACTGGTCAACTCTATGCAACTAATGATACCAGCATGGATGTTTTCAGTCTTGATATATGTGAGACACTGGTCAACTCTATGCAACTAATGATACCAGCATGGATGTTTTCAGTCTTGATATATGTGAGACACTGGTCAACTCTATGCAACTAATGATACCAGCATGGATGTTTTCAGTCTTGATATATGTGAGACACTGGTCAACTCTATGCAACTAATGATACCAGCATGGATGTTCTCAGTTTTGATATATGTGAGACACTGGTCAACTCTATGCAACTAATGATACCAGCATGGATGTTTTCAGTCTTGATATATGTGAGACACTGGTCAACTCTATGCAACTAATGATACCAGCATGGATGTTTTCAGTCTTGATATATGTGAGACACTGGTCAACTCTATGCAACTAATGATACCAGCATGGATGTTTTCAGTCTTGATATATGTGAGACACTGGTCAACTCTATGCAACTAATGATACCAGCATGGATGTTTTCAGTCTTGATATATGTGAGACACTGGTCAACTCTATGCAACTAATGATACCAGCATGGATGTTTTCAGTCTTGATATATGTGAGACACTGGTCAACTCTATGCAACTAATGATACCAGCATGGATGTTTTCAGTCTTGATATATGTGAGACACTGGTCAACTCTATGCAACTAATGATACCAGCATGGATGTTTTCAGTCTTGATATATGTGAGACACTGGTCAACTCTATGCAACTAATGATACCAGCATGGATGTTCTCAGTATTGATATATGTGAGACACTTTTCAACTCTATGCAACTAATGATACCAGCATGGATGTTCTCAGTATTGATATATGTGAGACACTGGTGAAGGGGTAAAGGGATGATTTTGGACATCAGACAAAACAATTTGAATTACAGCTTACCCTCAGTGTTTATTTGTATGCATATTATGAAAATAGTATAATGCACATTATAGATAGGACAAATAATTTTTTTTTACGGTTGTCATTGTTATCAAATAAACAACTCAACATAAACAGCCCTGGAAATATAACAAAACGTACTAAAAATTTTAATTATTAGCGTTTAAAAACAGAGAAAAGTAAAATTTGGTAATTAGATTTCTTAAAATGTGACAGTATATAACACAAAAGAAACCCCTTTCACAATTATTCCATCAAAAACTTTTTCACATATGCATAAAGGAAAATATACAATGTATAGACATCATCATCACACCTTAGGAAACACACTGGAATGAAACTTCACTTTCTAAAAGATTGAATAAATTTTTTTTTTTTTTTTGCATAGCTAGCTTATAACATTTCATGTTATAACCATTAGATGCTTGTTTATAACATGTGAAAATAAATTGTTACAATCCAGGAATTCTTTTTCGATACAAGCGTCCAACGTAGTTAGCATTAAATGAGCCAAAGTACATAACTCCATCAGCATGCTCCACTTCACTAACACCTTTGATTACAGCCCCATTTTTGTCCTGGAGACTGCGGATAATAGTACCCTCGCTATTCAACTCTAATGCCATGGCTTTAGCATCAGTCTTAGCAAAAAAATCTTTGAGTGTCAAAAAGACATTTATAGTGAAGACCTGTGAAGTAAAGAGAAAATTCATGCATAATTGTAAGTCTAAAAAGAAACTTTAGGCTTCATGTTTCTTTAGTAACATCATGATATATTAATTTAAGGTTTTTTACTTTTCTAAACGTCTATGTCTGTATGAAAGAAAAGTTTCCCTTTATTTGCAGATATATTCTTAAATGGTTCATAAAGGTTCTAACTGGTACTGAATCTTTATTTACTGAACAGTTTTGTTCGGTCATATATTAAGCTTGTGGATTAGCTGAAGGCTGAAGTAAACCCCATCCTTTTTCCTAAAATTGTTTATGCATTGTCTAGAAAGGCAAATGTTATAATTGTACAGAATTTCTCCGGGCAATGTTTTTTTAAAGAAACATTCTATCTACATCATTATTAATTCCTTCTATAGAGGATTGTGAAGTCAACTTCCCTGCAGTGTGGCCATTTTTGAAAGAGTTATCTGGCCAATCTTTTCCATGATTCAAACTTAGGTTGTTCATTTTAGAAGACCACTATGAGCATTTCACCATCACATTTCATCATTACACAAACATTATATTAACATTTGTTTCATAGTTTACATTTTGTGTACCTTTGCAATGACTCCTCTGACCCATGGACGGTTAGCAAGGAAGTGTGTGAATGAGGGTTTGCCTTGTTGAGTGATCAACGCCAACCCTACCCAGTAAGTCCCACTAGTTTTACAGTAGCGGATATTGTCTGGCGCTCCAGGTAGCCGATCGCTCCACACTGACAAGTTTTTAGTTGTCAAATCAAATCTGTAACAAGACATTTATGAATGAAACCACTGTTTAATATTTCTTCCTTTTAAGTCAATGCAGCCCTGTGAAAAGGGAGATTACACCTTATGCCTGCCAACTGTAATTCATAGTATTGTCTAGAGTTTCTCACTGGTTATGATGCCATTGTAAGATGTATAGATAATTGGATTTCAAGTTTGTATTAAATTTGTGAAAGTGAAAATGTTTTTAAAAAAAGAGAAATAATATGTAACATGATTTAAGGTGCATCTGAAGACAAAATAATTTTGTGGCTGTATTTTTTAATTCGTTTTTTTTGTATTGTCTGAACGTTGGTTGTCTTAGAGCCATAATTACCTCACCCCTCCTCCAGACTCACTTGTATAATTCTTTGTTCCCTGAAGATGAGAGGGAATGGATAAGACATTTTTTGGGGAAATGAAGCAACCATGGATTTGTTTTGAGCACTATTGTAAGAAGAAAG
This sequence comes from Biomphalaria sudanica, assembly GCA_036873155.1. Classification (NCBI taxonomy): domain Eukaryota; kingdom Metazoa; phylum Mollusca; class Gastropoda; family Planorbidae; genus Biomphalaria; species Biomphalaria sudanica. Next base: position 463,303 of record JAZGLO010002808.1, read on the forward strand.
TAAAGTACAAAGGATTCAAGATGAGGTCTAGTGACGTTATTAATGATGGTATTATTTTTCAACTGGGAAAGAGCAAGTCATGGTCTGCATAAACTCTGATGTATCATTAGGGCTACATGTACTTCCTTTTGATACTTTTTTTAAAAAGCTATTCCAAATTTTAAATGACAGAGACATTACATTTTTTTTTCATAAGTAAATATAAGAAAACTGAACTGACTTCATGATTCTGAATTTTGAAGTTTCAGCGACAAGTACAGCAGTCTTGTCTCTAGTGACTTGAACTCCATTGGCAAACAGCAGGCCTTCAAACAGTTGTGTTGTTTCCTTTGTCACTGGGTCATACATCAATAAACTACAAATAAAGAGAATTTAGTTAAATAACTTGATATTAGGACCATGGACCTCTAAGTCTAAAAAAAATAGTTTCACGCTAAATAATTGTCTTTTTCAAGAACTATTTAGTTATAAGGTAAGTAATGCAATAGTAAATAATTACTTTTAGCAAAGCAATTTTTTGAATGCCAAATAACACCTTTGCCCTATGTCAGGGTACATTGCTAGTAAAAGTAGGAAATAGATTTATGTATTAGGTATTTTATAAACATAAATAATAATGTTTGTGATGGTGACAGTTTCAGGGTAAAGAAGACAAGGAGGACATATTTTCCTACAGTGAATTGATTTTTTTTAAGGAATGTTTTATTTAGCTCGTAAGTGTTTTGGATTATATCACATTCCCCAATAATTTCAGTTAGATGGCATAGAGCTAGGAATGTCCCCTAAATATGTCATTTGTTAGAACCCCACATCCAGGATGTCCTCCCATCACCCTATATAACTTTATCAATCATATAAAGCTTATGCTCTTACCGTCCATCTGGAATACCTTCCAAGAACACCATTGGGAAATTATTCCTAGTCCACTTTGTGCTTGTATCAGTAAAATATATTTTCCCATCATCATCAATATCTAAATCATTCAAAAATTTTGGAGTCTTCCCATTCACAGGGGTGCTCGATGAATATAATGTAGTATAATCACCTGTAAACAAACAACAAGTGTATAGTAGGCCTACTCTGACTAGCTCTTAAGTATATATCACGTCTTCTGGGACCATAGTTATGTGGGTTGTGTGAGGTAACTAACAGCCATTAAAAAAATATGTGAGCATGAGTGTTGTATAAAAAGTGTGATACAATTGTATGAAATATTTAAGTAGCTTGAATGTAATTAGTTTGAAAGTCATGAAGTAATTACTTCATTTTTTTTTAACAAAATAAATTTGGGAATGGGTTTAAGATCAAGGTCAAATTTTGTAACTTGAGGCATGGGATAAAAATATAATCAGGCTATGCAGTCAGTGAATGACAAATTGCCAAAATAATTGGGATTGCTGGTGCATGAGTGAATAGACACAGGTGAGATAAAACAGAGTTAAAAATCAGATACTTCAACACCACTTGAGGCTACCATAAAGTCTACTGTCTTTGCAGGTCTTCTAGAACTATGTGAAAAAATGAAGGTTGTCTGTTTGAATGATGGGTACATGATTAATGGGTAAGCTATTGATGCTGAATGTTTTCTAAAGTCTCTTCTCCAGTACAATATTCATAACTGTCTCTGTTTAAAAACAAATTTACTTCTTTGATGAAAAATTGATTTCTACCTACATGTGATGTTTTTTCTAAGGTCATAGTTTGTGCCCTCTTTCCATTGGTCCCTGTAATTTTTTTTTTTTGAAGCAGAAATTATTTCCATCTTATCTCCACAGTTGGAGCTTAAATGTTCTTTCCATTACCAAATTATCAGCTATTTATTATTTTTTTAAATTTCTTAAGTTGCTAAGCAGTTCTTGTGAAATTTTAGGAGATTTTGCATTTAAATTTCAGCTATTGCCTCCTGATGGATTGAAAAGAGGCTGTGCTACTATCAGAGAACTGAAGTTATATATGAATGTTCTGATTATTTATTTTTAAAAATGTATATATAGAATTTTATAATATGATTTAGAATGTTTATATTTGTAGTTGCCTTATTGAATTAAAAAAAACTTAAATGATAATTCTTGAAATGTCTCTACATTATTCATTAGCAAGAACTTATTTTGAGGAGTTGCTTAAAACAACGCAGGAAGATTTTTCTCTTTGCCTCCTAGAATGTTTTTTGTTAAGCACTTTTTTTGTTTTTAGTACGCTTTAGTGGTTAAGACATTAGTTTCCCTTCCTTGTAAGTTTTTATTCTCTATTTCTATGGTCAGAATGGCAGTATTCTTTTTTGCCCTTAGAATAATTCCAAGTCCCATTTTTTGAACTTGATCCTTGAATTGGATGGTTCCTTACAAGAAGTTCAGCTTGAATGGAATATTTTAAGCACTTAAGTACTTGTACTAAATTCTTTTGATTTTTGCAAAATCCTTGGTTTTATTCAAGTTAAACTGAATATTAAAGAAAAATTGTGTCATCTACTTAAAACATTTTTTTAGGGTTTATATACACTTTACAAACAGTTTTAAAATGTATACATTTATTTGTTTAAAAAAATGACAAATAATAAAAACAATGATTACCGTATTTTTTGCCGTATAAGACGCTCCGGCATATAAGACGCACCCAATTTTAAAGGAGGAAAATCTAGAAAAAAAAGATTCTGAACGTACCGTATTTTTCGCCGTATAAGACGCACCAACTTTTCCCCCCCAGTTTTGGAGAAGAAAAAGTGCGTCTTATACGGCGAAAAATAGGGTACTTCTATATTTATATTGATATCTTACCTGTGACAACATTCACTTGAAACAAACCAAAATATGCATCAGCAACTATTAGGAAGCCATGTTTATCCATTCTCATGCCCAGTGGTCGGCCACACGTGTTTTCATTTTCAATGCCTCCTGTTTCAAAATTTGAAAGTTCAATTGTATCAAACTAATTTTTTCTTACATCAAGTGTATCATATATTTTGTTTTGTTAAAGTAGCTTATCAGTTTCCAATCATCGTAAACTTTTAAAAAAAGATACAAACCACAAGGCTCACTCCCAAATCTGACCAGTTTTTTCACAGTTCCCTGATGAATATCATTGACCCAGCCATCAGCTGTTCCAGTGTAAATATGGTCTGTGAACAATAAAACAGAGCCTTAAAGATAAAAGAAAAACATCTAGTGTAAAACATTTTTCTTCCAATCTGATACTCCATTATCATCAAGTATGCAATAATGAAGTAATTTTAATTCATGGCACATTTGGAATGAACACTTCTGTTATTAAGATTTAGCATTCCATTTATTTTACTGCACAGAGAAAAAAAAAAAGTAGTAATAGTAAGAAATGGAAAAATTTGATAATTATAGTTTTACATTGCCCTTAGTGTTTGTATATATATATCTTATATTACTTGCTTTTTTTTTTTAACCAGCTTTGCTCTGTTTTTTTATATATTTTTTGTTGTTTTCATATATCTTAAAGGCAGCTATGCAGTTTAAATTGTTAAAACCTATGTCCAGATGCCTCACTGACCTAAATCTAGTAAATTCTCTTATTGTAGGGCAACTTTAAATATCCTAAGATCACTGCTATTATCTAAGGAATGTTCATGCCAAGTTTTATTAAGATTGGTCAAACGATTTTGATTTCTATGAAGGACATACATACATAGATACATTCTCCTAACATTGTACTATATATATATATATATATATATATATATATATATATATATATATATATATATATATTTCTCACACACCTATTTATGTAAACCCGCCATTGATACTCCTTAATGCAAGTAACCTTTCTTTGTAATAGTCTAAACACATTCTTACAAAGCTTCTATCCACTCACTCTATTTATCTATCATGAATCAATAAAAAAAATTAATCAATTAGTCATTTAATTACTGGTTAAGGTTGGGATTAATTATTTTGTTTAATACCAACAAGGGAAATTTCTCCCACACCCTTTAAACAATTATTTATTGTACCTAACTAAACACAAATCAATAAAAAAAATTAACCAATTAGTAAATTAATTATTTACTGATAATAAATAAAGGAAATAACTTCTACATTCTTGAGGGATATAGTTGTAAGTGCAGAGTTTTTTCCCTTAGATAAGATTTTTTTTAAAAAGGAATTTTAATTTTTGCTTGTTTTTCAAATGTAAATATTTCATTTCAGTTGTTAACATACCAACATCAACAACAATTGATTCAGGGCCACTAACTTGACCACGATAGATTTGTTCTGCATTGCTTAACAAATCATTGACTGTCAAAGCTCCAGTGAACTCAGGAGGTTCAGGTAGACTGAAAATTAAATACAATTAGAAATAAACTTAAAAAAAAACAACAACAAAAAAACAGTGCTAAGTCAATGTAAAATTTGAACTACATTGAGCAGTTAAGAAAAATATTACAAACAATCTATATATATATAATTCTCTTCTTCCCTCTTGAATTAGGTTGAGAAGTAAAGTAAGACCACTCTGCGTATAGTCCACGAGAAAACAAGAGTAGTATTCACAATACGGATGACTGGCTGTGCGATGGACTGTCGTTTAAATTTATCAAACCCTGCCCGCTCCCATCTCCCTTTGTCCTGCGGGAAGTTTGGACTAGGAAGTAATCTAAGTAATCTACTATGTATATATATAACAGGGCCGGATTTAACCATTGTGGGGCCCTATGCGAAACGGATATCGCGGGACCAAGGTTGGGTAGGGAAGCGGATAATAAGTGAAATTTAAGAGTTTGTATTCAAAAATAAATTCGTCTATGCATTATATTCATTTTTTACTACGTACAGAATTACTTTACGAGCCTTGCATGTAGCAAAGTCATACAGTATATCATAATAATTCAGTTTCCTACATAGATCACACTCAATAGCAAGAATTACCAAATGTTTCAATCTATCTTGGAGAATTGTTGACCTCAAGTAATTCTTCATTAGCTTGAGGCGCGAAAAGCTTCTTTCACCAGATTACACAATTACGGCTGGCGTTTTGCATATTGAATAACACCCCAAAATGACAATTTTTGTGTATATTTTAAAGACTTTTTCGTATATTTTGCGATTTCGGTAAATCGACAGGAGGGCGCAGGAAATCTGTTTTAAGTTATAAAATGGTTTAACTTAATAATTTATACACCTTGAATTAGAGCGAATCATATGAAAGTGCGGGGCCCACTGCGGTCGTATAGGTTGCAGTGGCCTAAGGCTGGCCTGCAAAATAGCGGCGTATGCTATGCCGCCGGTCGACTAGTATTACATTAAAATTTTAATGCATATTAATATTTACCCAGTGATCTCAAGAGGTGATATTGGCGAAGGAAAAACAATTAATGCAACAATAGGTATTACTATGGTCAGAATCAAAGCTTGAAAAAAGCGATAAATCCAGCTGTTGATAAGAATTGAATAAAATAGCTGTTAAAAAGTAATTATTATAAGAAAAAAGGTTGAAATATTCTATAAAGCTACCATTGTGAAACCAAATTTTACTCTATGGAGCTAAGAACTGGAGAACAACTATCACTACCATGAAAAAAAAACTAGATTTTCATCAATACCTATCTTAAGAGATCCACTGGCCAGATAAGATCACTAATGAGGAACTGTGGAAAAGAACAAAGCAGCTGCTCATTGATGAAAATATCCTTCAGAGACACTGGAGATGGATAGGCCACACCAACATAACCCCTCACCTGGAACCCTCAAAGAAAGAGGAAGTGGGAACGGCAAAGAAATACATGCTGCCGAGATTCAGATGCAGATGATGTGGGGACAGTTGGAGAGACTTACCCAGAATTGAGATGTCTGAAGGAAGCTGGTTGATGCCCTATGCCACAGAAGAGACCACATAATGACATGATGATTGTATAAAGGTTGACTGAAACTTCTCATATAAAAATAACTATCACTTGTAGGTTTTGCTAGTTTTTGCAAAGTATAAACTAATTTGACTTATTACTAGTGGGCTTAAATGTTAATTCGTATAAAAATGTAACAAAAACAATAGAAAAAAGGTTTTACAAGATTTTATAAAAATTCACACTAAAATGAAAAATGGTTGGTTCGAACAGTTTTGATTTTAGTTTAAGTATGGAGCTTGAGTTATAATGATCAGTGACAATCACTTAGAGAAATGATACTGATCAGATTTCTGACATTTTATTGTTGCTATAAAAGTAATTGAAATATTACTTTTTTTATGATCTATTCATTAATATCAACTCATAATGGCAGACTTCTCATCTATCAAACTATTAAATAGTGTCAATAACAATATATATTTTTTGATTCCCCAAGTATACAAACTATTTACTGTTGTTGTTTTTTTGTAAGAAAAAAGTGTTTTTTAAATATATATTTTGGATGTTCCATCAGAGTTAAAGATAATTCGTCAAGAAGTCAGAACGACAGTTCAGTGCGCATACCGCACAACCAGGCAGCCATCCAAACTATTTTACTGTTTTCCAACAGGATTATGTTACCTGTGCTTTCTGACTAAAGGTTCTGTAGCCAAAACTTCTGGCAAAAGTTCCAATTCTGACTCCTGGATTTTCTGTGATTCTGACTCTGAGTCTGACTCCAATTCTTCCCTTAATATTTTAAGATAAACTTTATTTATAAGTGACTGAGATCTGACACAGACTCTGTAGAGCTGCAGTTAATTTTACATTGAAAACATCAGCTTTGAATTAGCTGTAGAGATAGGAATGCTTTTGGCCTTACTGCACTTTCAGCTCAGGATCTACTTATGGTCTAGCTTCCAGTGACATAGTCTGATAGGTCAAGAGGAGTGTTTAGGGGAAAGCAGAAATATTGCAGTTTCAGAGAAGATTTACAGATAAAGTTTTGGGGGTTTACACTGCAGATAAGTGGATTAATCACTATCTGATAGTACAAACGATCTATAGTGCACTACTTAAACAGCTCCTCAATGATAATTATTTGCATAATGACTGTTAGAAAAAGTTCTGCATTGTTATTTTTATATCTAAATTAATCTAACAATATCTTAAAAGTATTTCCCATGTTTCTGTTTTTTTATAAATATAATTATAAGTACTGTTTAAAAATATTTACATGATGAAAGTAATCCAACTACCTTTTGTCAATTACTTTATTATTTACATGTTTTCATCTTAGTTAATAGGGCAAATATGGGCTAGATAATGAAAGGCATCAGTGAACAATTCAGTATTTGGCTTAAAGAACTTAGTTCAAGTATTTTTTTTTCTGTTATTAAGACTAATGTTTTCAGGATAGTTTTGTGTTTATCATTATTATATAGCCATTGTTTTTACATTCAATCAAATAACTAAGACATTCAAGAGAAATCTTCATGTTTATAAAAGATGCAAATGAAGAATAAGAAAAAGCATTCATTGGAGTGAACATTGGAATTAGGCTGTCACAAGTCTTTCAATTAATTATTTCATTACCTACTTATTAACACAATATGACAAAAGCTAATAAAATAAAACTATTTCTTATTTAGATCTAGGTTTATATAACTCATTACCCCTGAGATGCTTGCTTTACAGCATCTTCTTCTGTTACTTCATTAGAATTCTTTGAGGTGTCAGAGTATTTCTTTTCTGGGCGCCGAAGTCTGGTACCTTCTGAAGACATTTTTTTTTTCAACTTTTATTCTTTGTTCTTCAACTTTCTAGATCTTCATCTAGAATCCAACAATTTTATTTTGAATCAAGAAAAATTATACTCATAGTAATACAAGACTTACTAGATTAAGTCTAAATATAATGTATGAATAATGAAAAACTGAAAATTTTAGCTAATTTAAAAATAGTATTAATCATTTTAATTTTCATTCAGTGTACGAATGATACTGAAATTTCAAAGAGAATTAGAAGAATTACAGACATTGGGATCAAATTGGAGCATGTCTTTTCACAAAGAAAAATGGCAGTTTTTAAGAGTAACAAAAAAACAACTGAACCATATATAAACTACTTATTTTATTTATGGTAAACCAGTTACATGGACTAAAAAGTCAAAATAGCTAGGTCTAATAATAATGGAGCCCCTATATTGATGAAATCATTTTAAAAGATCAAACAAAAAGCGTTAGGGCTTATTAAAAAAAAATTTTTACAAATCAAACAGGAACAAAAAAATACAATATTATTTAGCCTTAGTTAGGCCAATATAAGAATATGCCACCCCTATATGGGAACTCTAACTTAAGAAAACATTGAGAAACTATAATATAACAAATGCAAAATAAAGCTGTAAGATTTATAACATGAAGACAAGAATTAACTAAGAAACTGGAACAGACACAAAATAGAGCAGTGAGATTCATAACAATCAAATATTCACTGTATTTGAAGATTATTATGGTTCAGTATATGGTCCAGCAGTTACGCTGGGTAGGGCAGTATCCCGTATGGGAGACGAACGTATGCCAAAGGCAGTCTTTTTTGGTGAGCTTAAAGGTGGTCGATGTAACAGAGGCACCCCACGGAAACGCTTCAAAGACCAGCTTAGGCGTCAACTTTCCTTGGCTGACATAGAAGAGAGCACCTGGTTGCATGCAGCCTCAGAACAAGACACTGAAGATCATTCATGAAGGCCATGGGATACACATTTGAGACCAAAAGAAAATCCACTGACAAGGACAAACGCAGACGCCGAAATAAAAATCTAAATCAACCACCTGCGGACAATGGTTACGCTTGCCCTGGTTGTGGCAAAATATGTAGGTCACAGCTGGGGCTGCGCAGCCACAGGAAATACTGCACTCCTCTTATCTTATATAATACAGACGTTACTTCAAAAAAGAAGATGATTACGTCCTACGCGTCATGCATATTAACCAATGACTTAAATTCTGCCAAGTCACTGGTTTTTCTGGCTAGCTCAGGCAACCCATTCCATGCTCTAATAGCACTAGGGAAGAAGGAGTATTTGTACAAATTTGTCCTAGCATATGAGACGAGGAATGTGCCTTTATCTTTGTGTCTTTCAGAGTATTTTATTAAATTTTGTTTTTGTATTTTGAAGATTATGGTTCAGTGTTTTATGAATAATTGCTACTTTACTTTTAAGTCTTCTGTCCTGAAGGCTTTCTAAATTTAGGGATTTTACTAAAGGTGTTACTCTGGTTAAATGTAAATATTCGTTTGTTATGAATCTCACTGCTCTATTTTGTGTCTGTTCCAGTTTCTTAATGTTATCTTGAGTTGAGGGGTCCCAAACGGAGGATGCATATTCTATTATAGGCCTAACCAAGGTTAAATAACATTTTAGTTTTATGTTCTTATTTGATTTATAGCAATTTCTTTTAATAAATCCTAATGCTTTGTTTGATTTTTTAATAGTTTCATCAATATGTGGATTCCATGACAGTTTTTCATTTATTATAACACCTAGGTATTTTGCGTTTTTAGTCTGTGTTGCTGGTTTGCCATGAATAAGATATAAGTGGAATTAATTTGTTTTAGTTTTTTTTGTTACTCGTAACAACTGACATTTTTCTGGGTGGAAAGACATGCTCCAATTTGATTCCCATTTCTGTAATTCATCTAATTCTCTTTGTAAAATATCTGTGTTTTGTGTTGTTTTTATTGTTCTATTTATTATGCAATCGTCTGCAAATAATCTGACTTTTGTTCCTGATGTAATGTAATTTGGTAAATCATTTATGTAAATTAAGAATAGTAGTGGACCTAAGACAGTTCCTTGAGGTACACATGAGTTTACTGTTATCGGTGTTGATTTAGGGCCATTTATTATTACAGCTGTGCTCTCCCTATCAGAAAATCTTTTATCCACTGATGCAATGGACCATTAATGCCGAAAAATTTTAATTTTTTAAGCAAACTATGGTGGTGAACTTTGTCAAAAGCCTTGGAAAAAACTAGTAAGATAGCATCTGCTTGTTCACTATTATCTAAACCTTTTGAAAAGTCATCAATTAGTCCTATTAGTTGTGTTTTACATGATCTATATTTCCTAAAGCCATGTTGGTATGGGGTGAAGACATTATGTTTGTCTAAGTGGTCTATGATGTTGCTACATATTATGTGTTCTAGGATTTTACATGTGATGCTGGTAAGTGATACTGGTCTGTAGTTTCCTGGGTCAGATTTTTCTCCTTTTTTAAATAGGGGGGTGACATTAGCTTCTTTCCAGTCCTTTGGTACTCTGCCCTGGTTAAGCGATGCCTGAAAGAGTATTTTGAACACTGGGGCTAGCTCATTGCTTAGTTCTTTGAGTAATCTAGCTGGAATACCATCAGGTCCAGACGCTTTATTTTGTTTGGTGTTGGCTAATAGTTTTTGAATTCCATTTTCTTGTACTACTATATCTTTTATGTTGTCTACTTGGTTCAAATTAAGTAATATGTCTTTGTCTCCTGGGGCTGAGAATGCTAATGCAAAGTATTTGTTTAGGATGCTTGCTTTAGTTTCATTTTCATTATGTATCATTATCGGACTCGAAGACAAGCCTTATTATTATGGTTCAGTGTTTTATGTTTAATTAAAATTAATTGCTACTTTACTTTTAAAATTGAGTCTTCTATCCTGAAGGTGAAGGCTTTCTAAATTTAGTAATTTTACTTAATTAACTAAAGGTGTTTGTAATGAATCTCCAATCTCACTGACTGCTCTACTACTAGATTATAAGATATAGTATAGATCTAGTAATACTTCTCTACTTTACTAGTAACAATAGTAATACTACTAGTGACCTAACCTAGATAAAGATAGTGGCCTTGCCTAGTCTATTTGTTACTCTATTCATTACTATCATATTACTATTTTTAATTTATATTTATAATAATTAATATAATCAGGATTGTCAATTCTCAATTGTGTCTGTTCAGAACAACTGGAACAAGTTTAGTAAAATCACTAAATTTAGAAAGCCTTCAGGACAGAAGACTCAAAAGTAAAGTAGCAATTATACATAAAACACTGAACCATAATCTTCAAATACAAAAACAAAATTTAATAAAATACTCTGAAAGACACAAAAATAAAGGCACATTCCTCGTCCCATATGCTAGGACAAATTTGTACAAATACTCCTTCTTCCCTAGTGCTATTAGAGCATGGAATGGGTTGCCTGAGCTAGCCAGAAAAACCAGTGACTTGGCAGAATTTAAGTCATTGGTTAATATGCATGACTAAATGCATGACGCGTAGGACGTAATCATCTTCTTTTTTTGAAGTAACGTCTGTATTATATAAGATAAGAAGATGAATTCGAAGTTTCTTAATCAACTTAATGTTTTCTTGAGTTGAAGGTCACAAACAGAGGATGTATATAACTATATTCTATTAGTGGCCTAACTAAAGTTAAAAACAATTTATCAGTCGTAGAATTTTGTTTATCAATGGGCACAGTGAACATCAACACATTTTCGTGTTTAAATTACAAACCATCACGACATAAACAAACGGGGTTGAAGGTCGGCTGCGGTTCTATAGCTCTTTTGCATTTAGAGGTAACGATAGTTTTTTTTAAACACTAAATGGGTCTTTATTTATATTATTGTTTTGTGGTCCAAATGTAGATCTAGAATTTAGATCTAGATCCATAATAGCTTGTTTTAATCAAACAGATGTTCTAATTTAAATTCAATTAGATGTAGATCTGTATCTAATCTAGTATATCTACTCTAGATCTAGATCTATCTAAGACAAAATTAATCTTGATAACAATATAGTAGATTTAGTTAAAAACAAATAAAAAGAACGAGGGGCATGATGGGTATTGCTAAGGTAAACTAAGATGGCGCGTTATCATGTATATGGCATAATGATATTATCATTATGGTCAACAGTAAACGAATTATAATAATTCGATTTTAAAAAAAAAGATACCCAAATAATGCAGGCTTAGATCTATAGATTTAGATTATAGAAAAAGAAAAATAAACAAGCTAAATTTAAAAACCAAAATGTTTTGAAATCTAGTGATCTACATTTTTATATTGAAGATTACAACTAACTTTATTAAGCTTTTGAATTAAGCTAAAACAAAATATAATCATATGATAATCATTATAAAAAAACACTTTATAAAGCAAATTTAAGCATGGCTGAAGTTGCAGAAGAAAACCAAAATCATGATAAAAGTCAATATTCTGAATCAGTGGTTCTTAATCAAGACTTTGCTGATCTTAATACTTTAGATCAAGATTTTCTCAGTCAAAGTCAAGTCTTGAATTCTCAAATGAATACACGAGCAACCTCATTTATGGATGCAGTTGAAATATCACCAAGATCAAAGAATATAAATTTGAATGATTCAAGAAGCATGCAAGCAAAATTAAGAGACAGATTATATGATAAACCAGAAAATTCAGGTGTTATCCAGTTTGTAAAGTTACAGTCTTTAAAAAAAAATGCAACTCCAAGAGTAAGTATAATATAGATCTATGCCCTATTTAATATTTTAGGGAATAATCGCTATAACTTGTATAACTATGTTGACAAGCTACATTGTTTTATTAACTCTTAATAATGATATTTAAAGACCTTTTTTTTATTATCTATATAAGTTTTAAATAGGCCCTTAAATATACACCTACTAAACTTAATATTTATATTTTACTAAACTATTTTTTTTTTTGGTAAGAGTAAAAACAAGTTATTAAGCGTTTTTTTTTTAAATTTTTTTTTGTCTGAAAATTTTTTTGTAAAGATCTTTTTAGGCACAATAACCAAGATTTATTATGTCGAAATTGTATGTGACATTATTATCTAGTTCAATTATAATGATTTCTAATAGGTCTGCTAAGTTAATTATTTCATAGAAATGAATCTGGCATTTAAAACTTTTAGAAATAAAAACTGTAGAGGCAAGTATAATGAAATGTTACAGAGATTAAATAGCTAACAATTAATTCTAGTTTTTCTAGTTTATTCTCTATAAAAGGATTTATAATTGGCTAGCATAAGTTTGACTCATACTCTTTGTTGTAGACACATTAAAAACCTCATTAGAAAGCTAATTATGCTTCAAACTTACAGAGCTGTCAAAATTCAGAAAATTTATATTAGGATTTGAGCATCTGCTGAGTTAATATTTCGCCAAGCTCTTTAATTTCATCAGATTTGATCATTTAAAAAATTTCCATTTGTAATTCTTCATGCAGGAATTTTTAATATCATGTCCAAAAGTTGAAAAGTTGGTACCATTAAAGCTTTACTAAAGAATGGAGGACCAGACAATATTGTGTTGTTTTTTTTTGTTCTCTGTTCTCTAGGTTGAAGGAAAGCATAATATAATTGGTTGAGCATTCATTTTCCCTTGTTTATTTTTTGTGAAATATACATTTGAATAGACAAATTTGAAGTAAAAACTGTGAAGTACCTTTTTTTTCTCTCTACCAAGAGTGGCAGTGTTGTTCAACCTTATAGCCTGCAGAACAAAAAAAACATCTTGGAGCCTTTGAGTACAACTATTCCTAAAAAAATGAGTCCCTCATCAAGTGATGAAAAGCTCTCTGGTGAAACAATTTTGAAGGACAAGTATCTGCTGTAAAGATAATCCTTTGCTAACAAGATTTAGTAGTCTGATAATAATTAAAATACATATTCTTGCATAGTTATAAACCATAATTATTACCATTACATTTGTTTTTTTTAAGCTTAACTAGAAAACGATCAAAGCATTTGGAGCCTCTTGATATTTCACCAGATTTAAATAGCAGCATTTCTGTACAGGATATCACTGCTAAAGGTGAGCTCTTAGTAATTTATAAATGCTGATCTTTATTAATCAATACATTTACTTTTGCCTACTACCTTTACTTTTGATTACTCTTTATAAGCTTACATTAAATGTCACATTGCTACCCCCCTTTTTTTATTTCTTGAAAATGTTACATAATAATTCTTGGAGACCTTTTTTTTAAAAATATATTTTAGAAAAAGATAAACTATGGAAAAAAGGTATACCTATGCTTTACTCATTATTTTTTATTAATAATTTCCATCCCTTTTTTTTAATTGTCATTTTCAAATAGGAAATAGGTAATGTACTACTTTTCAATACTTGAGTTAGTATTCGAGCTAGTTTTTCAGTAGACCTATAGTTTTAATGTAAAAAAAAACAATCTGGTTTTACCAAACATTTTTTAAAGTCTTCTGCATGAGGCTCAAAACTTTAAGCCAATATTGTTTTGTGTGTAAGCTTTGTAATAAGTTGTTTTTTTTTCTTTTGGGCTATTCTGCATATAATTTTTCAATCCTTGTTATTTTCATTGGAGTGGTGGTGGATGAGTGGTAAGTGCTTGCTTCTAAACTGAGGGTCTTGGGTTTGAATCCAGATGAAGACTGGGATTAGAATTTTGGGATTTTTAGGGCACCCCTGACTCCAATAAACTCTAGTGGGTACCTAACATTAGTAGGGGAAAGTAAAGGCGATTTTTCATTGTGCTTGTCACATGACACCCTCATTAACCATGGACCTCAGAAACAGATGACTTTTACTTTACTTCATCAGCTCCATATATTGAAAGGTCTGAAAGGGTAACCTTACTTTTCTTGTATTATGATTTTTTCTCTGCCAATGATTGGCTTATTGAAGACTTTTCTCAAACAAGGAATATCATAATATTTCTTGTTCTCATTTTATTATTATTTTTTAAAAATTACTGTCATTTTTTAAAAATAAAATAATTATTTTTACAAAATGTAATAGACATCTGTTATCTGCTATAGGTGACCAATCAAACAATAAAGTTAGTAAAGATTCAGGAATAGAAATAGACAAGCCACCAAGGAGTGAATCAAAAAGTCCAACTAGAAAATTGGATCCAGTGAATAATGTTGATAAACAGCAAAATGAAGGTTCAATAGAAATAAAAAAGAATACAGAAAATAGATCAGGAATAACACAAACAATTTCTGTGACACCTAGAACAAATAGACAAAAACAGGTTGAACTTTTTTATGTGTTCTAGTTTCTTTTCTAGTTAAACATGTTTGGCTTCCGTTTATAAAACAATTTATTTTAAGAAAATATTAAACTAAAAGCTAAAAATATTTGCTAAGTTTGAAACAAGAGTCTAGAAGTTGTAATTATAAGTATATGAAGATAAAAAAAATATAATGACCTAAACATTATTTAAAAATAAAAAGTCAGTTGATCTGGAAAATGTTATATTCTGGTTAATTCCAATGTAAATAAATTTTATGGGTGGGCATAAATCTTTTTTGATGGATGACCTCATTCCAAAAGCAATCTTTTTAGCCTGTTCACATTAGAATGCTTCTGGAAGTACTTTAAAGACCAGCTATGACATTAGTTAACTCAGTTAACTTTTACATGACCATTGCAGTGCTAAAGAATAACAAAGCACCAGAACTAGACATATCAGCAGAAATGCTAAAATATGGGGGACAGTGCATTGTTAACAGAATGACTGATCTCTTAAATCTCTGTTGGCGAACTTAAAAAATCCCAGAGGACTGGCAAAAGGGAGTGATTGTAAAGCTTCCAAAAACTTGGCAGACTGCAACAACTGGAGGGGCATTACTCTCCTCTCTGTCCTGGGCAAAGTTTTCTGCACTGTTTTGTTGCTTCAACAGTCTGTAGATGAAAGGCTCAGAGAAGAACAAGCAGGTTTCTGAAGAAGCAGATCATGTACAGAGCAGATTTTTGTTCTACGAAATATTATAGAACAAAGTCTTGAGTACCAACAATGGCTATCGATCAGTTTCGTGGACTTCAAAAAAGCATTTGATAGTGTCCACTGAGAATCACTATGGAAAATAGTTAGAGAATTCGGCATCCCAGAAAAATTTGTCCAGATCCTACAACACCTTTACAGTCAGTCTAGTTGCTGCATCAAAACAGAAGAGGGAACAACAGAGTTTTTTTACAATCGAGACAGGTGTGAGACAGGGGTGCATCTTATCTCCCTTCCTTTTCCTCCTAGCCATCGACTACATAATGAGGAGAGCAATGAACCAGACTGCCTTTGGTATTACATGGCGTGAACAACTCCGATTGACGGACTTGGACTTTGCTGATGATGTTGCACTACTCGGGGCTACAAATAAATGCATTCAAGAAATGACGGAGAGCCTAGACAGAGAGGCACCCAAAATTGGCCTCCACATAAACTTGGATAAGACTAAAATTATGTGAGTGGGATATAAGACAAAGGGTGTCCCCATCAGACTTGGCGAGTCAAAGCTTGAAGAGCTGGACAAGTTCACGTATCTTGGCAGCATCATAACAAATGATGGAGATGCTTACCATGATGTAGCATGCCGAAAAGGAAAGGCAGGGAGCATTTTCCAAAGGCTGCAGCCTATTTGGACTAGCCAAGCCATTGGACTCGAGACAAAAATACACCTTCTCAACACAATCGTCATTCCAGCTGCTACATGTGCATGTGAGACATGGAAGTCACCTGTCAAAATTGAGAAAAGACTAAATGTGGCTCAACAGAGATGGCTGAGATGGATTTTGGGAGTCAGTCACACAGATCGGGTCTCAAACAAGGAAATCCTATGCCAAACTGGAAGTCAAACACTTAGTGAGGTTGTGACTGAGCGTCGCATGAGGTTTGTGGGACATGTTCTACGTCATAATGAATTACGAATTAGTTGCGATAACATGGAAGCCAAAACGAGGAAAGCGCAAACATGGACATCCTCGTATTACTTGGCGAGACACCTTCATGGAGGACCTCAGAACAGTGGACACCAGGTGGGTGGAGGCTTCAGACATTGCCAGTGACAGATCTTTATGGAGACAGCTTGCTGCCCGATGCCCCGAACGGCGCGGGAGGACCTAAGTCTAAGTAAGAGGTAAAAACTTGGCAGTCTTCTGAAAATGACAGCTGAAGAACTCATACAAAAACAATGGCAGGTACCATTACAGTGTCCGACCCAATCAGACAATGACTTTGTCTGTGTTAGATGTAGGTCTTAACTGGTTCTTTGTAACCATATAAAGTTCTGCTATTGTACTTAGTTTTTGGACTCTAAGACATTGGCTAAATATTATTATTATTATTATTATTATTATTATAATTGTGCAATATATTTATATATATATAAATATAAATATATAAATAATTTGGCTCTGGTAATTATTTGTGAAATAAAATGGTATACTCAAATGGCCCCTTTTCAAGTATTTGCATAACAAATAATAAGATTAGAAATTAGCTTTGCAGACATTGCTACTGTTCTGATGACCATGACCATCTATTATTAGAACTTATTATAATATTTTGATATTTTTAGCTTTATTCCAGTATCTTAATTGTGTTCTATAACATATTATATGACACAGGTAATACTGTACAGTCCAAGGCAATATAACTCAGATGTCCCAGTAGAAAGATCAAAGAGTGCAAGTGTAGCAATGAGGAGATCAAAAGATAATTATGAAACAAACATTAAGTCCTTATCAACCTCTCATGTTTCATCCAAACCTGATCCAAATAAAGTATTGACTTATCTGAAGACTAACAAATATGATGATAGTGGTATGTAACCTGAATGAGTCTTACAGTTACAACTATAATCAAATTGAAATAAACAGTAAAAATGATGAGAGTGCCCACAGTTTCCTGTTAAAGTGTTGACTAAACTAAGTTTGTGACATGTTTATATGTTAACTAAACTAAGTGTACACAGTGACCTGATTAAGCATTGACAAAACTAAGTGTCTACAGTGATTGACAGACAAATTGACATGCAAGCAGTACAAAAATAAATAGTAGGTTATTTGCTTTGACAAACAATTTTAATGCCTATTACAGTGCCTGATGTAACAGATGGCTTTAACAAATTGATTGAGATGAGAAGACTGTTGGGATGGGTGACTGAAATACCTAGACATGGACCTGGCGTAAAGAAGAAAATGGAAAGCTTAAAAGATTTTGATGATGAGGAAAAGGTAAAATTATAATCATAGTTATAGTAGAAGTCAGAAGTGTGGCCAAATATAACTAGTCACATAAATTATCAGTCTTGAACTGCAATAACATTTTTAGGAAAAAGTAATGTACAAAGTCATGTTTACAGTTTACATGTAGACGAAATTTTCATGGTTAAATATGTTAGAAATTTCAGTAATGTTGTGAAGATGAAATTGTAAACAAATTAGGAAAAAGGTTTTGAATGGTATTCATTGTTGCATGTTTTCACATCTTTGTATTGAATTTCCTAGTAGTCATTTAGCTTTGTTAATTATTACAAATTTTCTTTGATATTTAATTCTTAATTACACAAGAGACTCAACACTATATGGCATGTATAAAAGTTATAAATATATTAACTATACATTAATGCCTTAAATTACAAAATAATAATTAAAAACAAAAAAGAATTTACATGTGACATGTTAGTAAATGTTAGTTTTTTAATATTTTTTTTCGCTTTAACTATTATTACAATTAAAAAAACAACTAAATTTTAATTAAATTTTGTTTTTGTTCTAAGAATTGTACAAACATTGTGAAAGAAGACACTGGAAAATTTTATTACTGTTTGCCTCGTAACAGCAGCAATCTTAGAGCTAGATATGATCCATATGATCTTGAGGTGGTGTCAGCTAATACAGCAAGGTCACAAAGAATGTATTTTACCATCAGTGCCTCCTATGTGTCTATGGTAATAATATAAAATAATTAGTTAATTTCACTCACTTATATTCATATTGTGAATTTTTTTTACTTTATTTTTCTAAAGAAGTTTAAGTTGACATTATTATTATTGTCATTATTATTTATTGTTTAATTTTGTATGAAAACTAAAGCATTGAAATGTAATAGTTTTTTGTGAAGTCTATTGATTTTAACTTAAATGTTTGTCAGTGCTATGAAACTGATGAGAAAATGAATGAGTCCAATGCTACACCTGCCCTATGGTGGATTTGGGAACAACGATTATTTAAGATGATTTTCCACATTCCTGTTTTTGTAAAATTCAGGTAAATGAACTGATGAAGAAGTTTTTTATTGTAAGCTGTGATTTATAAAGATCAATGATATTATGAAAGCCTAATTCTAATAATAATTTTATTATTTATCTTTATTATTATTGCTACAATTCATCTGTTTTGAGAGTTTTTAATTAGTTTTCCCAAATGGGGTTTATGACAACAAAAATTAGTTAAACTTGACTAATAATCAATCTACTGTTTTTTTTTTTTTTTTTTTTTTTTTTTTTTTCAAGAAGCCTGGTTAGTATCTTTTATTTTTAGCCATATTTTTTCTGGAGGATAAAGTTATGTTTTTTTTTAATATGTTCAAAAGTATATAGTTAATTATTTGATTTTGCAAAATATTTTACATTTTAGATTGTGGAAAGCTTTTAAAAACTGGAAAAAAACAATA
This sequence comes from Biomphalaria sudanica, assembly GCA_036873155.1. Classification (NCBI taxonomy): domain Eukaryota; kingdom Metazoa; phylum Mollusca; class Gastropoda; family Planorbidae; genus Biomphalaria; species Biomphalaria sudanica. Next base: position 482,650 of record JAZGLO010002808.1, read on the forward strand.
CTTAGACAAAAGAACAAAGGTCAAAAGTAAGTTTATTATTGTCATCCAAATTACTTCAATGAGTTGGTTCTGAGAAAAAACAACAATGTAAGATGGATTTAAATATCTTATGTTTTTTTTTCTCTGATTTAGAGATAGAAACAAAATATATATTATACAAATTCTTCAATTTGAAAATTATTAAAAACAGTTTTGTCCTGCTTTACAATATATAAATCTTAACCTACTTACAATCACCAGTGTTTTTTTAATCCAGTTATTTTAGTGTCACTGTACTGATGCTGAAATACTCTGATAGCTATCTCCTCTGATTTAAAGTTATTTCATTACTCAAAGCATATGTCTTTATAGTATTCTCTAAAACTGATCTTACATGGAACCACTGGCTTAACTGGACAATCTTTCCATCTGCATGTTTTATCATGAATGTTTTTTTACAATTTATTTTTTTATAACTTTTTTTTATAGAGCCAATATAGTATATGTAATAATACTCTAGTAAACCTTGGTCTAATGTAAAGCTACTTTTTCTTTCAGAGACAAACTCTGCAAATCTTTATTCATAGCTAATGAGGTGCTTCAGGGATGTCTCATACATGTAAGGAACATTTGTGAGAGTACTAAAGATGTCCTGAAAGATGGTTCTTCTAGCTCTCTTATCTCCCTTCTTGACCTTGATCCAGGAGCAACGCTAAATCTTGAGGAGTTTGAGCTTCGCCAGAAGAATAGATGTGACAGGGCCTTGCTACAGTTGAACAGGCTCAGAGAACAAATCATAGAGATTGTATGGAAAGCATGTGCAGTGAGTCTAGCTTACAAATAATTAAAAACATTTTTGAACAGATTAAAGAAAGTAATTAGAAATGTTTATAATTGTAATACCTTATAATCATGGTTAATAAATTATTTTAAGACTGTTGCTGAAATGGAAGGTGTGGCTCAAGGGATCAGAGATGATTCTGGCACAAAACTAAACAACAAAGTTAATCTTACTGCTTATTTAGACAGAGGAACAGCAAAGAATACGCTAGTGAAAAAATTAGATCAGAAAAGTATGTTTATACAAAGTCATAACCATATATACTTGATTTATACCATTGTATTTCATTCTTTATTTTTCCATGCAACTTCTTTTAAAAAAAAGACCAAACAAACATTGCTAACTTTTAATCTAAATTGTGAGTTTCCTACAATCATTTGAAAACATTTTCAGCTGATGCATAGTACCATGGGTGTTATGTTTAAATTAGAGTAAAACAACTATTATTGATAGGTTTGTGAAATATGCTTACACACACATTTACTAGCATTAAGGTTTTAAAGTACCTTGAGTAAATTTTACTGCCATGGTAATCTGCAACCTGGTACAGATGACTGTAATACAGTGTTTTAGTGTCATCAAATTCAGCTCATGGGAGCTAGCATGTCCCTGTACAGATTGACTGTTGTAAATGTGAAAGAAGCACACTCCAGATTTCTTTTACTGCTCAGGTTAGGAGGTTTTGAATTGGTTCTTTGAGGCAATCATCTTGGATCATGGAACCTAAAGAGCAGAACTCTCTCTCTTACTCCAGTAGGTGATCATCAAGATCCATTTCTTTTTTTTAAGGATATTGATCTTAGTGTCTACCAACCATCCAACCATATATATTGTGAAGTTTTACAAAAATATATGAGGCCCATTTATATACTTTATATATGTTGTAAAATGTGAGTACAAATGAAGAATTTTTGTGAGTAGTTATTTAATCTTTAGTTGATCACAAACTTTCATTTGAAGGTACATGTACATATGTTTATCTCCTATAGAAGTTAAGCCTTTGTATGCTGAGATTGCTGAGTGGCGTAAAATCCTGGCAAGACTGTCATGTTTCCTTAGATGTATAGATTACTTGCTTCAAGATTTGCTGCGACACTTAGTTTTCTCTGCTGCTCAGAATCTTCTAGATCATATGACTGATTCTTATAAGTCATATGATTTAAGAGACTTTGAAGCTGTAGAGGAAGAAGTAAGTATCTAAACAAAATTTTTTATTGAAAAATATAGACATTGAATCCAAATTTGTTTCTCTATTTGATAAGTTTCTTTATGTTTTTTTTAATATTGAAAGCATTTAACAATGATCATTCACCATATTTTTTTTCATTGTGACATTACATAATCTTATGTATATTATTTGTAACAATATTTTATAGTTTTTCAAATGCTTTTATTAAGTCGATCTGTATGTTTCTTGCATGTTAGGATTTTCTATTTAAATGCTGTTGTTTTTTCCTCAGGAAAGTTCTATCAGATCAACAAGTTCTAGAATGCTCTCATCAAGGTCATCAGACTTTATTTATTTGAAGCAATAAATTGTTTTTAAAGATGTTCTTTTGAAAATATTTATAAAAGCAATAGAATTAACAAAAATATATTTGAATAAAAAAAGTATAATAATAGTCCATTTGTTTGATCACAGAGCCTATACACCAATGACAAGATACCAGCACAAAGTAATAGAAGAACCGACAGCTGAGAGTCCTGAAGCTTATATTATTCCCAAATATGATTTCAATAAGATAGAAGTAGTTCAAGGTCCACCAGATATTGATGAGGTAGTAAACTAGATTTAGAATACAAAAAAAATTTCTTTCGAAGTCGAGTGATTCAGCATTTTAAACTCTTTTCAAATGATTCCATCAGGTTCTGGAAGAAATAAGACGTAGGGATATTGTGGAGGAGGTCATCAGTCCTGTCTTTACTGTCAAACTAGTTTTAAATGTGCCTACTCTTACTAGCAACCAATCTCAAGATGGTTCAGCCAAAAGAAACTCTAAAGTGAAATGGTCCCTAAAAGGAGAAAAAACACATGAACATAAAGGGATAACCAGAGAAAACAGCACTGGTAGTTGTCTTTTCAAAGCATGATAGATTATTATTAATTTTGATTTAAAATGTTTGAAGATTTTATTTTAGTTGCTAGTTTTTATATGTAAGCTTACACTATAAAACAGTGTTTTTCTTAGTTATATTTGTATAAATGCATGTGCAAAAACTTGTTTACTTTCAATTTGAGAAAGCATTGTTCTCTTCCTTCTTAAAGAATCAGATTCAGAAACTGAGAGTGACTATGAATCAGCGGAATCGGAAATAGATGAAGATGATAATGTCCATAATAAAACAGATGCAAAACTTGATCCATATGCATACCCTAACAAAGAAAAGGAGTAAGTTTCTCCTTCTTTTTTTGAAAGTCAAAAAAATTAAATTGTTTCACTCCCTGCAGGGCTTTATATTGATCCTTTAAATTAATTGGGTGATCATTGACTGGGTTAAAAGAGGAATCACAAATATGTAGCTGAATTAAAAGTGAAAAGTTGCATAGCAGCTGTATTAGAATGACAACTTAAGACTTTGGAAAACTGGTTTGGGTATAGTCTTACTACAGTAGTGAGCCACAAGCAATCTTCTTTCCATGAGAGAATATCTTTCTTTTACATTTTCAAGAAAATATTAAAACTCTTTGTAAAAGTAACCTTCATTATCAAACATATGCATGCTTCGAATTTTTAAAAGAGTATAAGATTATAGTAGAAGGCAATATTTTAAATTGTGAACTTGAAAGAAAAGTGAAGTTCACATGACTTTGCTTACTTGTTTCAACCTACTAAGTTGTTCTCTCAATTTCACTTGCAATTTCTAATTATTCTTTTGTTGGCCTCCTTCAGTTGTAGAATGACTCTGGTTCATCTCGAACACTTTTTCATGTAACTTTGGAGCCCTATTTTGGAGAGACACTCCCATCCACATATATCGCAGGTTAAGGTGGCTTTTTCTTTGTTGGTAGAGGAGCCAGAGATCTTTCAAATGGCATGCTTATTATTTCCCTTTTTATTATCCTATATAATTTGTATCTAATAATATCATTTTTTTAAAATTCAAAATCGTTTTATCTTTCATTTATCACCTCATTAAACTTTAAAAAAAAAAATTCATACTTAAAAATAAAAAAGTTTAACTTTGTGTTTCTGGAACTCCCTAAACAGCACCAAGACTTTTGTGAGCTTATCCCCCAGTTCTGCTGAATTTAATGCCTGCATCAGGTCTATGATTTGTTACTTTGAGGATACAGTTGGTAAGAGAATGGACTCACTGAATGCAATATATATATTGTTTATAAACTCTTTCAATGGATAATATTTTATGCAGGAGGAAATTATTTATTTCACTTTCAATATTTCTTTTCTAAATAATTGACCCTTTAGGAAGTCATTTAGAGGTGCAGTAGCTAAGTGGTAAAGCACGGCTTCCAAAGGTGGGGCCCTAAGTTTGAATCCTGGTGAAGACTGAAATATATAATTATGAGATCTTTGGGTGCCTATGAGTCCACCCAGCTCTAATGGGTAACCAACATTTTTTGGGGAAAAGTAAAGGCCACATGACACCCTTTTTAACCATGGGTCGCAGAAACATGACCTTTACATCATCGCAAAGTCTGAAAGGGGAACTTTACTTTTTAGGTAGTCATTAAAATGCTTTATAATGAAAATCATTCTTAGCAAAATTATTTCTTTTGCCCATGAGTTTCACCATTCTGATTTTTGCCAGACAACTTATTTTAAAAAATGTTTGAATCAGTTATATTAAGAAGATGAGATTTTCTTATATTGAAAGCAATATCTACATTCTTGTAAAATTTAGTAAAATCAAGTGCTAGCCATTTTATTCACAATACACATTTGCTTTTAGTTTTACTTTTTATTTCATTTTGATTCCATGTTCAATGAATGTTGAAAGCACAAATAAAAAAAAAAGAAGATAATACATATAGATTTGTTATGCAAAAATTTTTTTTTTTCACAGTTAAAGTAACTCCAATGCTCAGAGAGCCCAAACTGGCTGTATTCTACTCTCCTCCAAAACATGACCTCAAGCTTAACTGTGATGAAGAGGAAATGGAAGAAAAACAAGAAGTTATGCAGGAATGGCCCAACCTTGAGCTTGTGCTCAGAGAAGATCCAGCCTATCAAAAAATATTGACTGGGATGTTTAAATATGTAGAAATGGAAATGCAGTTGCTTGAGCAATTTATTTCAGTATGTTTGATTATCACTTTCATATCTCTCTGTTATTACTTGCCCTATAAACTATACATATAAGGGTTTTCTATGGACATACTCTTTACATTTCTTGTTCATTTTGAGATTCAGATACCAACTGTTTTCTTTTCTTTTTCAACATACAACAACATGAACATTTCTTTCTAAGTCAAATTGAATGTGTTTACATTTATTGACAGAACTATAATGGATTTTGTCAAATGGTGGATAAATCAAGAAAAGTAAATGTGGAAGAATCAATAGCTAAGAATCCATGGACATCAGAGGATTTTAACCATATACTTGGAGTTCATTTAGAAATGGTCTGTGCAGTAATACTTACTGTGTTCATTTTAAACTTATTCTAAAATTAGAACTAATAAGCTACACAAAATATTAGGCTGAGCAATCATTATGAAAAGTGAGATCAATACCAAAATCAATTTAATAGAAAAGTATAAGGGATAGCTTGCACATTTTTAAAAGTGATATAAGATACTTAAATTTAACTCTATTTAATTCTATCTAATCTGTTGATCTTCCTCATTTAACGATGTTAATGAAATTCCTTTTCTTTTTGTTGATGTTTTTTTTTTAACATAAATAAAAATAGATTCTGTTTTTATATGGACACTTTATTTGTATTTAAAATATTTAGATTCGGCATATGAATAAAATGGTGACATCCAGAAGAGTAGCCATGGTCCAGGTGGAAGGGGTTGACTTCAGAGATGCCTGTCTGCCTTATCCCCAGGCAGTGGTGGATGCTACCAACAAATGCCTACCAATCATAGCCAACAAACATAATGATGATCTGATGACAATCATTAAGGTATAATTAATATATCTTTTCCTTTTCATTTTAAAGTCTTTGAATTAATCCTGATTTTAAGAAAATGTTTGTTTTAAATGATAAAAAATATTTGAGTATTTATAATTTCTTTTAAAAACAAATGGATTCTAAGCCATGGTGGGTGAGTGATAAAGTGTTTTTTAATTGAGAGTTTAGTTCTAAGTTTGATTAGGCTTAGATCTTAATTCAAGCTTTGAGAACATTGTTGAGCTCACCTAGAATCAATGTTGAGGCTCCTCATAAAAGTTGGGATTGTAAAATATTGGTGAACAATGTCTCCTACATCATAGACTTTTAAGTCTAATGGTCTGTTGAAACAGATAAACTGTCACTTGACTGCCTCATGAAAATGGTGTTTATATACTGTCTATAAAGATTATTGACTAGACAGAGTAGACAGGTGTGTTATGGCTACTTTAGGTGTCAGCTTCATATTTTGGTCTTGTAATTATATAAGGTCTACCTACCTTTCAACATATCTCTTTATCAAAGGGCACATTTCATTTAACATTGTAATTGCATTAGCCAAAGATATGTTCAGTTATATGTTGTGATATACATGTTAAACAGTTTGAAACACTTGCTTAAGTCAAAATAAATCCTTATTAAACTTTTTTTTTTGCATATAAATTAATAATTGCATTTAATGTTATATTTATTTAATGAACAGGGAGCCTCTAAGAGACTAGACAAAACAATTTTGACTGTTGAAGAGTTTGTGGAGCATCTCTCTTTTCTGGGTCGCATGTCAACAGAGTTACCTGCACTAGATAAAGAATATGATGTTGTCAATAAATTATTTACTGTTGCTAAATCTTACAAAGTTACTATCAAAGCCGAAGAAATGGCTTTGTACCAGACACTGTCTCCAAGTTTTCAACACTTAAAAGTAAATTTGAAATTAATTTTAAATTATTTTAATTTATTTATTATTAATTAATCTGCACAGATATTCAACAAAATACAAACCTAAAGTAAAATTTAAATTGAAAGAGCTTTATCAGAAAATAGGTTTTTATAAACACAACAAAATAGTATAATGTATTCTTTTTTGCTATTTCACTGCTTGTAAAAAAATTGATTGCCTCCCTTTATTTAATAATAGTCTTTGAATGATATAAAAAATGTTTTTGTATTATGGGTATGATTTTTTTGTTTACAGAATACTATCTTGTACTGTGAGGCCAAAAAAGATGACAACATAAGAAAATTTTCATCTCAACTTGACAGTCTTATTGGCAACATCAAGACCTCCTTAATGGATTTGAAAATACGTGTCCAAGACCCAGAACTCCTGCATGTTGACACGCATCCCCTTTCAGCTTTGGAAACTACTCGACTTCTTCAAGAGGAAGTGCATATTTTGTCTATAAAAGCAAGGAGCTATGCCAGCTACCAAGAGAGATTTGGATCTTCTTTGTCAAAACAAAGAAAAAGTTATTATGGAGAGTTAGTTGTTTTTTGTTTTTTTTTCAAAATATGCTAAAAGACATCAAAATTAAGTATAAGTAAACTTTATGTTTTTTTTCCCACTCTCGCAATTAAAAGTTATAATATGTTTTGAATTGTCTTAATACATTATTAAAATTTAAGCATTTTATAATAGCTATTTTACTCTTTAAATAAAGACTTCAAGGCTTAGAAAGACGATCAGATAACAGTATTCAAGAAATTCAGGCAGACTTGAGTGAAATTGAAAGGGACTTAACTCTGAGGACATTACTGTGGCAGTCATTAGAAGAATGGGCAAAACTAGTGGAGGAATGGATGGAAACCCCATTTGATTCTATCAACGTTGAAGGGCTGCAAAAAAATGTGAACAAGTTTACTCAAACTCTTTACATGCTAGAAAAAGGTAATATTTATAGCGTAATAAAAAATGTTAAGAAACATTTACTTTTTAGAGAAAGATATATTATAAAGATATATTATAAAGATATACTATAAAGATATACTATAGAGATATATAATATAGCTATATATTTATGTATATTTATGTGCTCTGAGATGAACCATAGTCGTCCTACGACTGAAGGAGGCCAATGAATATATATATATATATATATTATAAAGATATATATATATATATATTATATATGTGTGTGTGTGTATATGTGTATATATATATATGTGTGTATGCACAGATGGGTTGAACATTACTCTGAGCTCTACGCCACAACAAGCTCAGTCTCTGACTCAGCCCTTAAGGCCATCATACAATTACCCACTATGAACGAGCCAGATGAAACACCCACCATTTCAGAGCTCAACAAAGCCATAGACAACATTGCTGCCCGCAAAGCACCCGGATGCGATGGTATCCACCCAGATCTTCTAAAACAATGCAAAACTACTCTATTCTAGCCTCTACACGAACTGCTTTGCAAATGTTGGCAAGAAGGTGCTGTGCCACAAGACCTGCAGGATGCTAAAATCATTACACTGCATAAGAACAAAGGTGACAGAAGCGACTGCAACAATTACAGGGGAATCTCCCTCTTAAGTATTGTAGGCAAAGTCTTTGCTCGAGTGATACTTCCCAGGCTACAAAAACTCGTTGATCGGGTCTATCCAGAATCACAATGTGGCTTTCGCTCAGGGAGATCCACGATTGACATGATTTTCTCCATCCGCCAACTCCAGGAAAAGCGTTATGAGTACACTGCTGTATGGCAGTGAATCATGGACCACCTACGCAAAGCAAGAGAGAACAAAGGATGCCTTTGTACATTGCGTTTATTGACCTGACAAAGGCCTTCGATCTAGTTAGCAGGGATGGCCTCTTTAAAATTTTACAGTTAATAGGCTGTCCACCCAAGCTACTAAATGTAATCATATCTTTCCACCAAAATATGATGGGTACAGTGCAATTCAACGGTGCCAGCTCTGAAAGTTTCAGTATAAACAGCGGAGTTAAACAAGAATGTGTCCTGACCCCAACCCTCTTTGGAATACTATTTTCACTGCTAATCCACAACGCGTTTGACAAATCCACTGAAGGCATCTATCTCCATTCCAGATTTGATGGCAAACTCCTAAATGTTGCCAGACTGAGGGCCAAAACTAAAATCAGAGCCACCCTCGTAAGAGATATGCTATTCGCGGATGACGCAGTGGTAGTGGCACACACACAAGAGGAACTTCAGTCACTAATGTCCCGCTTCTCTCAGGCCTGTAAAGAATATGGCTTGACTATTAGTACGAAGAAAACAAATGTTATGGGACCACCTACTACAGCACCACCTTCCATCCTCATAGACGATAACAAGCTGGACGCCGTAATCGAATTCTGCTATCTGGGATCCACAATTACAGATGACCTGTCCCTAGAAGAGGAGATGAAAAAACGCATAGGGAAGGCTGCCTCGACATTCGCTAGACTCAGACCAAGAGTTTGGGAAAACCATAAGCTAACTACGGTGACCAAAATGGAAGTCTACAAGGCATGCGTTATGAGTACACTGCTGTATGGCAGTGAATCATGGACCACCTACGCAAAGCAAGAGGGAAAACAGAACTCATTCCATTTGAGATGTCTCCGTAGGATCTTGAATGTCACATGGAAAGAAAAAGTGTGCAATACTGAGATCCTTGCGCGATCAGACATTCACAGCATCTTTACAGCCCTCAGACAACGCCGTTTGCGCTGGCTTGGACATGTTCGCCGGATGGAGGACAAGCGCATCCCGAAAGTCATCCTCTATGGTCAACTCGCGACTGGCACAAGTAAAACTGGTCACCCCCACCTCCGTTACATAGATGTAATCAGTGAACATCAAAACTGACAATTGGGAAGACATAGCTCTAGACCGCAACAGGTGGAGAGAGACAGTGACCAAGAAAGCTATGGACAGTGAAAGTACATGGGTCTCAGCCCAGGAAGAAAAATGCACAATCCATAAAACCGCCAGCTCCTCTACCACCGAAGCTAAAGCCACCTAAACCTGCGCTTTCTGTGGACGGGAGTGTCTCTCCAAAATAGGGCTCCACAGCCACATGAGGAAGTGTGCTCTGAGATGAACCATAGTCATCCTACGACTGAAGGAGGCCAATGATTGATATATATATATGTGTATATATATATGTGTGTATATATATATGTGTGTATATATATATGTGTGTATATATATATATGTGTGTATATATATATATGTATATATATATAAAGTGATTTAAAAGAAAAAGCTTGGTGATATTTCAATCAGTAGCTCTGGGTTTAAAGGATTTAGAATAAAATATATTAATTATACTTTGTTGTGAAATAACAAATATTGGTATATATTACAATTTAAATTTTAAAAAAAGAAATCCCACATTTTCCTAGTTAATAGCATGTTTACTGAAAAGCTAAATTTTTTTTATGCCAAATAATTTTAATCTTCTTTTAATAATTATCACTTAGTGTGTACTCTTTTTTTAAGCATTTGCTGTGAAGTGTTAAATGTTGATACTATTGGTAGCAAGTGGCAGCAGTCTCAGTTAATTAATTTTGAGTTGTAGGGTAAAAGATGTTTCGTACATTTGTTTCCTATATTTTCATTGGTGGTAATTTTTTTTTCTTTCTTTTGCATTGGTATTTATCTTATTTTTGTTTTCTATTTTTGTTTTAATTTTGATTTTTTTTCTCTGAAATGTCTTCAATGGTTTATTCTTTGTATTGTATTACAAGTTGATGAAAATATCATCAAATGTCACTTTATTATGTGATGCTATATTGTTTGAATATTTAGCTAAACCATTTTTAATACATTTACTTTTTTCATTAAGCTTTTCATGATAATTTCATGTACACTACAAATGTCCAGTAGAGTTAATATTCTATTTTTATATTTTTTCTTGTAGCTATAAATTGTAGAGTTTCAAACACTACTACTTTTCAAAACATGAAATTTCTAAACTTTGTATGTCTATATTTTTTTTTATTTTTGTTTTGCAAATTAAATTTCATTTAGTTAGGATTAGAAACAAACAAAAATAAAAAGATAGTCTCCTCTAATCTTTGGGACACATTAAATTTTTTGCAATGATATTGCAACTTAATTTTACTTTTTATTCATTGCTAATAGGACTGCCACATAATCAAGTTGTTCCAAAACTTAAGGAAAAAGTGTTAGACTTCAAACAGGGCATGCCTGTGATCATTGCTCTTAGAAATCCATCTCTTAAGCCTCGCCACTGGGAGGAAATACAAAAAGTGATTAACAAATCCATTAGTCATGATAAAAATTTTACACTTGGAAATTTGATAGAAATGAATGTAAGTTTTTAAAATTCTTCAAACATATTTTTGTAGTTCAAATCTAGTGTATTGAGAAGATTTTGAAACCCTGATTGCAGAAGTTTTTTTTAATACTTGTGAAACTAAAATTCTTTTTGTTTTTTGCTAGTGTTGCTAAAATATTAGAACACCTTTTGGTATATCAAGTGTTTTCTGTTCCTTTTTTTATTTTAAAGTTTTTCAAAAATACATTCATCATAAGACACTTTTGCTTATAAAATACACAAACTTTCTTAACAAATGTTATAAAAGTCTAGCCCTGAATACTATGCTATTAGAGCATGGAATGGGTTGACTGAGCTAGCCAGGAAAACCAGTGACTTGGCAGAATTTAGGTCATTGGTTAATATGCATGACTAAATGCTTGACGCGTAGGACGTAATCATCTTCTTTTTTGAAGTAACGTCTGTATTATATAAGATAAGATACTTTAGATTATATAGAAACTCTCTTAAGTAACCCAAAAGGACAACAAACAAAGCAACCAAAAAAATTTAAAATGGTTAATAAAATGAATTAAAAAATATTAAAGTCTAATTATTGATTTTTGTGATAATCTGATTAATTAATTTAATATTTTTTAGGGTAAATTTTAAAAAATCATGATTACTTAAATATATAAACATTCATTTACATTTTACAATGTATTTTGGATGTAGTTGTTTCTTTTTTCTTTTTCTACAAAAAGATCTTTAAGCATAAAGATAAGATCCAGGAGATTTCTACCACAGCAAGCAATGAAGCTACTCTGGAGCTAATGTTACACAAGGTTAACTCCCTTTTCTTACTTCCCTTATTTGTTTTATTGTATGCATTAAATCAAAGCAGTTTCATTTCTAACATAATTTTTTTTTTCAATGTGTGAAAAAAACAAACCCAGTTTGAATTGTTCCATTTCTAAAATGTATAAATAAATCTCTCAACATTTGTGTAATTTAAAATTCTCAGGTGATTGACCTGTGGCTTTCAACTGATTTCCGTCTGGTACCACATGCTGGACGAGACACTCTGGTCATTTATGGTGTAGAGGATATAATGGCTCAGCTGGAAGAGAGTCAGGTGACTGTTGGAACCATTAGAGGTTCCAGATATATCGGACCTATTAAGGTAAAATATATTTATTGTCTTCACAAAGTGTACATGTAATAGTTGATGTTTTCAATTAGATTTATCAATTGCATTTAACAAAAGTTTTTTTTTTCCCTGAATAATTTTAGGCTGAAGTGGAAGAATGGGAACGTAAACTTCAAGTGTTTTCTAGAACATTAGATGAATGGTTGACTTGTCAAAGAAATTGGCTTTATTTAGAACAAATATTTAGCACTCAAGATATTCAGAGGTCAGATTACCTACCTTGTCACTAGTTATTAATTAGTTTTAAATACTTTTCCCTGCACTTGTCATAACATTTATCATATTACAAATATCATTTGAGTTTACTTTTCAGTCATATGTTGTTACACGTAGTTGTTAATTCAAAATCTTAATGAATAAATTACTTGTCAGGACTTTATTTTCTTTACTTTGTTACTCTAACTATTCTGTTTTTGTTAACAGACAACTCCCTGCAGAATATAAGCTGTTTATGACTGTAGATAAAGCTTGGAAAGACATCATGCGTAGGACAGAAGACAGACCTAATGCTCTCAAGTCTGCCATTACTCCAGGAACTCTAGACACATTACAGATGTGCAATGCCAACTTGGAGAAAGTCCAGAGATGTTTGGAGGTAACAATTTGATGTTTCAATTGAAGGCTTTGTTCATTTCTAAAGAGATGACTGCCAATAATTTTTTGTGAGAACTATTTATGATGAAGAATGAATCATGGACTAACCCTACTTTATTTTAAAAATCTATTAAAATAGGAAAACAAAAGGAATCCTCCAAATTTACAAATTTAATTTGATCCGCCTTAGTGCTTGTATATTGTAACTCACTTTTTAAATTCCAAATTATCCTTATCTGTTTTAAAAGTCTATTGGTGACCCATTGTCAGGTCAGCAGAAAAATACTCTTTTGTTTTTTAAGGGGTAAATGTTGATGTAAATTATAAAATATATTGATTGTTTTTTTCTTTAATTAGGATTACCTTGAGACCAAACGGTTCATTTTTCCAAGGTTTTACTTCCTTAGTAATGATGAGCTGTTGGATATTCTTGCACAATCTAAAGATCCTAATGCTGTTCAGGTATGTATTCAGCTTACAGAAGAAAGAAATTCTTTTTATTTAGAAAGAAAACTCCTTTTTTTTTCTTATTTGTTTCACTTAATGAATAATTTATTTTTTAAATACATAATCAACAACATTATTTCAATATTATGATTTGTATTTTATTTTGTGTTAAGCCTCATCTTGGAAAATGTTTTGGTAACATCAAACAGTTGGACATTGCTTTCTTGCCACGGCAGCCTCCAACTGTTAAATCAATTATTTCATTTGAGAAAGAAACTATTACTATGCCAAGGTAATTATTTATGAAACTTTATACATGGAATGTTAAGGAATCAAATATTTAAATGTTGTGTATATCATGGTTCTTATAAACGTATTTAAAATAGTTTTAAATATCTCTTTACTTAGAAATGTGAGAGTTAGAGGAGCTGTAGAGCAGTGGCTGTTGACTGTTGAAGCTGGCATGTTTGAAACTGTTAAAAAGTAGGAGATATTTCAACTATAATTGTTCTGTTTCCTGTAGGCTGTATTGTTTGTTTGTTTCTTTTATTTTTTACATTTTGTTTTACATTTGTTGTTGCTGCAAATATTTAGATTAATAGTGTTAATATGATTTTTCTAGCATCTTATGTTTAGTAATTAGAGAAATAAAGTTTTAAAGAAAAATATTTATAAAATTCTATTAAATAAAACTCTGAATGAGCTTTTACATTTAAAACATTTATTCTAGACATTTAAAAATTGGGTTAGCAGACTGGCAGATGACCAATTTAAAAGAATGGGTTTTGAAACATCCTGGCCAAGTGGTTCTCACAGTTGTAAGTAGCTTACAAATATTCTTTCTGGTTGTTAATCATGTGATAGGACTACATTGCTTTTAACCAAAAATGTAACATTTGTTAATACATATTAATTAATCATGCTTTTCTTGCAGTGTTTTAATCTGTTACACCCAGTTTCCAACCTGATAGTATCTCATTGTTAATTATAAAATTGAAAAGAAATACCCTCATTTGTCTTGACCATTCTGTTTTTGCTTTAAATACTTTAATCAAGCATTTCTCTTATTCAATATAGATGCAGATCATGTTCAACAAAGATGTGACCAAGTCATTTGACTCCCCTCACACCAAGTCAGCCTTGAAACAAACACTGGACTCCATAGTGGAGCTGTTGAATCAGCTAGCCAGCTTTACCTATGCTAGACTCCAAGGCTACCAGAGACTGAGTATAGAAGCCTTGCTGACCATAACAGTCCACAACAGAGACATTGTCATTGAAATGCTGAAAAATAAAGTCAAAAGAAAGGAAGACTTTGAGTGGAAGAGGTAAAAAAGAAAAGTCTTTGAAAAGAATGAAAACTAGAGTGTTGTTTTATGTACAGTACATTTGAGTGGGCTACATCATACACAAATATATGTTTAGCACATTTGAGTAGGTTTTATAGTCAAACTTTATAAAGTACATTTGCGTAGGTTACTTTCTGCAACAAAATCTAGTACATCTGAGAAGGTTGCATAGTAAACAATATACATTACATGTCAGGTAGATAAATTTTAAAACAATCTTCTCCAGCTATTTTTCTCATCTTTCATAACATTGTAACCTTACTACTTCATTATATCAACTTATTTTGACTCTAGCTCTAATAATCATCTTTGCTCATTTGAGGTGCTAAGCCTACTTCCATTTTACAGCTAGGTCATTAGTTTAATTGATTAGTAAACAAGAAGCTTATGTTGCATATAAAAAAATTCAATCAAATATTTTTTACTTAATTCAGGAAAAAAAGTCTCTGGAATTTCAGCTTTAATTTCAAACCTTAATTTTATATAATTCTTTAAAAATAATCATGATTGTGGTAAACAGCTTGTCACTTTCACTATTAAATATCTATGAAATTAAATATATGTTAATTGCAGGCAACTGCGTTATGAATGGGATGAAACATCAAACAATTGTCTGGTTCTGCAGAGCAATGCCAACTTTCAGTATGGCTATGAGTATTTGGGATGCTCCAACAGGCTTGTCATTACTCCACTGACTGACAGATGCTACCTGACACTGACTGGTGCATTGCATTTACACCTGGGTGGCTCTCCTGCAGGACCAGCTGGCACTGGAAAAACTGAAACTGTAAAAGATTTGGCAAAGGTGAACTTAATACTTCATACATACATGCTCTCATCTATTTTTAGATTCTAGTATAAAAGCTTCAGCATGATTACTATTTTCTGTTTATAGACTATGGGGAAACAGTGTGTGGTTTTCAACTGTTCTGAAGGATTAGATTACAAGGTAAATAGAAATGACTCAATTATTATAAGTAAAGAGATATCAGATTTGAACCTAGTCCAAAGATAACTAAAGAAAGCAATATTTCACATGGCTATGCATTCCCAGCTGTGAACTACATATTTTATTATATACTGAAAGAGATATCACTAACTATCTTTATATTTAAACAAAATAATTTTAATTTTTAATAATAGTATAACTGATTCATAAATTAGAGTCCTGAGCCAGCCAGAAAAACCAGTGACTTGGCAGAATATAATTCATTGGTTAACATGCTTGACTAGATGCATGATGCATAGGATGTAATCATCTTCTTTTTTGAAGTAACGTTTGTATTATATAAGATAACTTAAATGTATTTTTATATTTACATTTCCCTTTTTTTTTCTAGATGCTGGGCAAGTTTTTCTCTGGCTTGGCTCAGTCAGGCTCATGGTGCTGTTTTGATGAATTCAATCGTATTGATGTGGAAGTGTTATCTGTTGTAGCTATGCAGATTCACACCATCAAATCTGCCAAAGATTCTCAGCTGCCAAGATTTATGTTTGAAGGTCGTGACATAAAGCTGAACCCAACCTGTGGATATTTTATAACAATGAACCCTACGTAAGTGTTGAAAGTGTTGCTTGATAAATATTGTTGAATATACTAATTGTGATTTTAATCATGCTTTCTCTTATCTTGTCTTATCAATTATAAACAAACATTACTTTAAAAGAGAAGATAATTACATCTTATACATTTCATGTGTCAATCTAGTCATGCATGTTGTTATGTGTGCAGCATAGCGTGAATGTGGAATGGTGTGAATGCTTGTTGAGGAAGTGTTGGAGATCCGAAAATGGAGTAATGTAAATGAGTTTATTATTGGCATATTGTTATTTGTTGAATTGAGATTAAAGTCCTCATAATCTACTATGTTTGGTGTATGATTAATAGTCTCATCTGCTTATAACAAGTGGATAGTGGCTCAACTGATGAAGTTGTGCATAAGACCTACATAATACTTAAACTCACATGATGGCCTTGTGTTCATTCGTAGAATTTTAAAGGGGATACTTGACCACTATGTTAAAAGTATATGCTGGTCATTTTTACAACTTATAACATTTGGGAGTTTTTGTACATTAGCAAACAGACAAACTAATCCATTCATTTTACATAGTTAAAAAGGTTACTATCTAGCTGTATAAAAATATTGCATGTAATCTATATATCTATATCTATAATTTATCTATGGTCTGCTTTAATCTTTTTGCCAGGTAATCTTACCTGTTCAATGATTTATACATTGTTGTTATAACTTTGAATTTTTATTACATTGCAAATTTAGGATATATATTTAAATAGATTACTACATCTTTTTAACTTAACCATTTTAAAAAGTTTCAAAAATAGCTTGCATTTTTACCAATTTCTAATTCTACTCAAATTTTTCACATTCTTCAACAGCTATGCAGGTCGTGTTGAGCTTCCAGATAACTTAAAATATTTATTTAGACCTGTGGCCATGATGGTGCCAGACTATACACTGATTGCTGAAATCATCTTATTCTCTGAAGGATTTACTGCAGCTAAATCATTGTCTCAAAAAATTGTTAACCTTTACCAACTGGCAAGTAAACAGCTTTCTCAACAAGACCATTATGACTTTGGTATGAGAACTATCAAGTCAGTTCTGGTCATGGCTGGCCATGGAAGGAGACAAGTTTTATTGAGGTAGAACAAATTAAAATTGGATATAATCTAGAGCCCCCATGTACAAGTATAATACTTAATATTTATATACCAAACCATAATACTTATTTTATAGTAGGTTTTTGGTGAGAGTACCTATCAATTAATAAATAAAAAATTATACATCATTTGTAGAGATCAAGCAAATGGATTGAAAATAACAGAAAATGAGGAGTCTTACATTCTCATCCACTCACTGAGAGATGCCAACATGCCCAAATTTTTAGCAGAAGATGTGCCACTATTTGAAAGTATTCTAGATGATCTCTTCCCAGGAGTTACACCCCCTGCTCAAGATACAGGTGTTTTAGAGGTAATGTTGGCACACCCAAATATCCTGTTAGTTTGGACTTCTATTTATTGACTATTTATATAAGTAAAATTCTTGCTGTCCTACAAAACTAATGACAGGCTTGGGGGAGAAATTTAATTTTGAGAAAATAATAAAAAAAAAAACAAAAAAAACAATGAATAGATAGTACTTGAAAAAGATGTTTAATATTGTACATCAGAAAAAAAAATATCTTGGCCAAGAAAATCAAATTAAGTTGAAAAAAAAGTCAAAATGCTCTCTAAAAATGGCAAAACTCAGTTTTAATCTTCATTGGATGGCTAATTCTTTATAATAAAAACAGATAGTTTCATTTGATATAGAGGAGTATGTTTTTTCTAGCAATGTAGAAATTGAAAAGAACATTTAAACAACATATATGTACCTGTGTACTTTAGGAATTATATGATCTGGTTTATAAATGATTTTGAAATAAAAAACATTGTATATATTTCCATTCCTAGAAATCCATCAATATGTCCATCAGAGAAATGAACTTGCAACTCTGGCCAAACCAAATAGAAAAAGTCAAACAACTCTACAGTCAAATCTTGGTGCGTCAGGGTGTTATGTTGGTGGGCCCCACTGGTGGTGGAAAAACTTCAGTCAGGATGATCCTACAGAAGGCTCTGATCCTGTTACCAATGCTACAACCTCAAGTCTCTGACCCCAGCACCAGAGACATCAATACCAAGAGACAAAGTGTGTTCTATGTGAGTAAAGTGTTGAGAATTTTGTTCTTGTAGTTTTTAATTTATAAGGTAAGCTGGACATCTGGAAATGTCATACACTCTCTATTACTTTGATGTTAGAAAAAGGTTGAAAAGAAGGGGTTTTTAACCATCATTACCAAAGACTGTGCTAGCTAATGTCTGATCCATAAGAAACCAAATGTATAAAATTAGTGTCCTAGTACTTTCTACTACAATCTTTTTTTACGAAGAATATATATTGTGTATTACTGAGAGGGTGAGATTAAGATGACTTGACAATTTGATTGCCATTTAGTGACTTCTCTTTGTTAAAGAAAAAAAGAAATTTGATGGAAATAATTACATTAAAGAAACAACCAATATGCAGTCCTGATTTAGAGCTCTTTTCACTCTAATTGAGATCATTTTAGTGGACATGTGAGTTTGGCTCTATTAACATTGTTTCTACATCTATTAACAATGATAAAAACATTTTTGACTTGTTGCATGACTAGGTCACCAGATGCCACAATAGTAGTACTGGGTAACTCTAATAAATACAATATAAAAGCTGACTTTCCAACAATATTCATTATGTTCAACACAAAAGGGTCCTATGCATATAAGTAGCAATCAATGAATCTATTGGACCAATATACACACCACTTTTTACCTGAATACAAACAAAGCTCTAAAAAAAAGGAAAGAATCTAACAATAGCTTGAATCAATGTTCCTCTAATATTTTTATGTTTTTAGGCAAGTAAAGGAAAGAAAGGTCATGTTGAAACATTTACCATCAACCCAAAATGTGTGACACTTGGTGAACTCTATGGTGAGACTGACCCCAACACTTTTGAATGGTCTGATGGGCTTATTGCCAATGCTACTCGCAGATTCTCAAAAGAGCTTTCATTGACCTCCACTACACCTGTAATGGATGATGAGCCAAAGAACTCCAGAGAGGCCTCAGCTGGCAGTGCTAGTTCCTCTTCAAACAAAACACATGTTAGTTTAATATTATTTTTTTAATTGTAATTATATGACAAGCATGTAAACAATGTACCGAAAAAATAATGCATTGTTCATTTTAATGTGTCACAATTACATTTATTTTATTTTAATATGCCTTTTAGATCTACTGAGAAATAATTGTTTTGAAAAGATTTATGAGGCTCTCAATAAAAATACATTTAAAACATTTTTAATAATTTGAATATGAATGTCTATTTTTATGTTGTAACTTGTCCCCACACCCTGATACCTGATCAAAAGTTATTCTGTATAGGGTGCATCTAAATCAGCTAATGCTCAGAAACAGCCAGTGATTGAAGAAGAAATGAATGATGAAGATGAAGGCAAGGAAGAAAGTTATATCACAGACTGGAGATGGTTGATTCTTGATGGTCCTGTTGATACATTGTGGGTAGAAAATCTCAATACAGTACTAGATGATTCAAAGGTATAGTTTTGCTGCATGTTTTGAAGCTGATATTCAGTATTGAAAAAAAAAGTTTTTAATTGATATAGTTATTTGAAAGTAGTTATCTTTTTATATTGCTTTGTTTTGCTACATAAGTTTAGTTTTTTCATGTCAGGTACTTTGCTTAGCAAGTGGTGAGAGAATTTCTTTAACTCCTGGCATGAGACTGCTCTTTGAAGTTGACAATCTGTCTCGAGCCAGTCCTGCTACAGTCAGCAGATGTGCAATGGTTTACATGGCAAGTTTTAACAATAAATGATGGATATTCCCTTTATCTTGTTTATACTAGGGGTTTTAATGATAAATTTTCAATTCCAAGCAATGTCAAGGTTACTATATTTAAAAGTTAACTGCTGCAAACTAGATAATAAAAATTAGTTTGTGCAAAAGAGATTAAAAATTTGATTCTTCAATTCTAAAAAGTGCATAAAATTGATTGGACATGTTCTAAATTGCAAAGCTAATCAATACTTCCTTTTTTTCTGTCCACTTTTTACACCAAATAATTAGCTACTTATAATTGTATACCATAGATTTTATCATCTTATTTTGTTTTGTCTTATAATGAAGATTAATGGTAAACTTAAGTATGCATAGCCTAAAAAGAAAACATTGAAATCCTAATTTTATCATTTTTTACTTCTGTCTAGAAATGAGCATGTTATATTTATCACATGCCATTCTGTGGGCCATTTTAAGATTTTGAAGTTTTCAGTTCTAATAGTTACCTTCCAAACTTGTATTTACCTTTCTAGTAGTTCATTATTGATGAAAATGTTAATTTTAATTTTTTTAAACAGCAACTCATATGTTTTTATTTCATGTTATGTATTTATCTTTTTGTAATATGTAAATATTTTAATTTTACAGGATCCTGTGGACTTGGGCTGGAGACCTTATGTTAAAACCTGGCTCAACCGACTTTCCAGAGATTTCCCAGAGTCTGGAAAACATTTTCTTCAATCTCTGTTTGAGTCAAGCATTGACAAGGGCCTTAACTTCCTGCATAAATATAAAGAACATCAAGCAATTATTGCCCCTGATTTAAGCATCATAGCAACTTTATGTCACATTTTAGCTGCTTACTTAGAATTTATGACTTCACATGGAGGTTTTGGAACTTTAGGTTATTGCTTGTGTTATTATCTTTGATTGAAAATGAAAATAATAGAAGAGAAAATGTATTTGAATGTCAAATGGTGACTTACAATTTCTAATATTTGTGTTGTAAGTAAAAAAAAAAACATCGCTAGCAACATCTACAAAAAGAGTAAGTAAAAAAAGAAGTTAAAATTTAATTATAAAAAGATTTAATTTCAAACTTATCTAAAGATAATGACATCCTATAGCTATATTTCAAGGGGCTTGAGTTTGAATCCTAAATTATTAATAATACCAATGTTAACTTTTTTTCCAAATATTAGCCCAAACCATAACTTAATTAACTCCTGAAATAACCCTAACACTTAAGCTTAACCCTCATCCTAACATCTACAGATGAAAAAGACAGAGATAGCAAACTGACAGTACAAGGAACAGATGATGACATGACTAGTCGCAACTCCTCTTCTACCACTGGATCCAAGATGAGAAATAAACTGTTTAAAAAGCATGTTAAGATCATAGATGACCTAGAGCCTACAGATCTATTTGAACCAACCCATTCTAAAGGGTGAGATAATTTAGTACAGCATAGAAGTAAGCAATTTTAAAAAATATGTATATATACATAATATATATAATATATTATATTTTTGTAACCACCTCATAAATATGTATATCCTTTTGTTGATTGAAGCAACACTTACCTATAAATAAACGTTAATCAGTGTATCTAAAATGATAGTTTAATCATGTTATATTTAGTTATATATAGAATGTCAATTATTGTTATCATTTTGCACACTTATTTTTTGTTTGTTTGATGGTTTTTTTTTTTGAAGTTCAAATTAAGTTTATTTGTTTTTTTGCACTAAATATTTCAATAACTTAATCATCAGGTTTATCTGAGTAATGTTTTTTTTTTCTTTTTAACTTTTTGGCTTTTAAAAAAAATAATATGTTGAATGTTTATATTGGAGAAAAGTAATTAAGTTAAAATTATTTTTTTAGGCCAGATAAGAAGAAATTTTATCTTGAACAACATCCAAATCAACTGACCAATCTTCTTGGAAAACTCTTTGTCTTTGCCTACACTTGGAGCATTGGGGGTGTGCTCAAGAGGAGAGAATTTATGGATGAAGATGACAGCAGCATCAGGAGATCAGGAACAGTGGTTGACAAGGTGGACATCAACAATGAGTTTGACAACTTTGCCAGAGAGCTCTTTGATGTTGAGCCACCATTAGGTCTGTTTTGTAGAGTGCAGTTTCTGTGTCATAGAAATCTGTGTGTATTTGTGTTTACATGATATACATTCTTATAATATATATTATATATTATAAGAATGTATATCATGTATATATTTATTTTTGTACTCTCCTGTCTTGATAGAAACTATATAGAAGCTATATAATGAATGCACAATAAAACAGAGGGAGGTAATAATGAAAAATGTTAAAAATGTTGGCTATTAAAAAAAACAATACCTAGACAGGGCCCAGGAGGCACTGTGACAGTGGTAATGCACAATAAAAACAGAGGGAGGTAATAAAGAAAAATGTTAATAATGTGTTGGCTAGTAAAAAAAAAACAATAGCTAGACAGGGCCCAGGAGGCGTGGTGGCAGAGTGAATACTGGAATTTTTAAATTTCAGAATCTTAAGGGTGTCATTGGATTAAGAACCCCTATGCAGAGAGTGTTATAGCTATCCCTGTGTGTGTGAATAATATCAATATTAATAATTGCTTTTTATATCTAGGTGTCAGATTGCCAGCAGGAAATCGAAGCATCTATGGTTACTTTGTTGACTTGGAAGGAGGAGGCTTTGTTCCATGGGATGTCCTTATTCCCAGCACCAAGTCATTGATTGAAAGAGGAGCAGTGATTACTATTGGTATAGTATTTCGTGTTAAAATTACAACAAACAAAAAACCCAGCTTAGCCTAAGATTGTCTTTGAGCATATGAGCTCTGTTGTTACTATTTCATTAGATTTTAATCAAATTCACCCAATGTTATTTTTTATTGTTAATCTTTGTTATTGTTTTCTTTCTTTTCTTAGGTGAAACTTTAGGTGTAGTGTCTGACAAGAAGAAGAATGAGCTAAAGGAAGCTGAGATCATCCCAACAGTTGATATCGTCAGATTTACATTCCTGACAAGCCTTCTTTTAATGAACAAACACCCTGTACTTTTATCTGGTTAGTTTTATCCTCTGAGATGTTTCGTTTCACTTGTCAGATTAGATAGACAGAAAAGTTGTGGCATAGAGACCTTGCAGTTAGAATGGAAGTATTCAGTTTTAAAGGTTTTTAGTATCAAAGTTTTGCCAAGTTGGGATGGTTTTATGAATTGGCTGCAAACCAAAAAAAACATTTTGGTTAAATCTGGATTTGAATATTAGGATTTTTACTCTTGGTTAGAAATCTATGCTGTTCAAATTAGTTACAGCACTATAGCTGATGAATATAAAAGGTTGTTTTTTTTTTTGCTAAACACTGCTCAACTCAATAAGGCAACATTTTTTAGTGGGAACCTGGCTTCATATCTTATCTTATTTTCTAATATAAATTACAGACATTACTTCAAAAGAAATGATAATTACTTCCTATGCATATCTCTGTGTCAATCTAGTCATGCATGTTAATCATTGACTTAAAATATCTGTAGTCATTGGTTGTTATGTCTTGATTCAGGCAACCCATTTCTTTGCCCAAATAGCACTAGGGATATTGATTATTGTCTACTGTAGTAAATACAGGAGGATATTTGACCAAGTACTGTTGAATTTCCTCTATTAGTTTTATTTTATTTCAACATGAATGAATCTCTAAAATAAAATCGTTTTATTTTTAATCTATATACAAATTGCAATTTTTCAAGTAAATATAATTTTTTTGAAAAAATTACTAAAATATATTTGAAATAAAACTTCATGTTTTGTATTATATTATTGTATTATTGTTAGGTGATTCTGGGGTTGGAAAAACTGCTATCATTAGTCACTTATTGAAAGAGTTGGAGAAGGATGGTGGCACATCTGTTGACAAGTCACAAACTATATTGGGGTCAGTGCTGCAGTACTCTGAAAAACAATCTCATCTACTGGACAACCTCAGCAATTTATCCTTTCAGAATGAGACAGAGGATGCCACTATTGATATTTTATCCGGTGGTAAGTAAAGCAACTGTAAAAAATTTGAATGGGAAAAGAAACAAAAATATTCAAAGGAAAAGTCTGATATAAAAAAATGTTTTTCTCACTGTAGTCTTTGCTTGCTCCTCTTGTAATGTTATAGAAAAAAAAAGTAAAAAAAAATATTTTTTTTTACATTTTTACAGCCAAAGGGAGGCCAGTAGGAGTTCTCAGCACCATGATACAATGCAGCGCCCAGACAACTGCTAAAAGAATTCAAGCTCAAATTCTGTTGAAACTCATTAAGAAAAGCAGATCATCAATGGGAGCACCTAAAGGCAGAAGGGTAAGTATTGACAACACAAAAGAAAAGTTTTGACAACAAAGAGATATGATTCTAATAAATCATAGAATATGCATTAGCTATGTCTGTATAACTGATAATATGACTTTACAATCTGATGCTCAAAGGTGATTGTGTTCATTGATGACCTGAACATGCCAGCACCAGAAGAATATGGAGCCCAGCCACCACTGGAACTGTTGAGACAATTTTTGGAAATGGGAGGATTCTATGATACAAAGAAGATGGTTTGGAAGGTAACAATTAGACCCCCCCTCCCTCCCCAAGTATTTAGGAGATTTATTTCTCTTTAGATTTGTTATCTTTGTTATATTGAACATTCTATATTGGAGAATTTTTACTTTTATTGATTTTCATGTTGTTTGAATTTCTTCCAGGACATACTTGATGTAAATGTTGTCGCAGCTTGTGGACCACCAGGTGGTGGCAGGAATTTAACAACACCAAGGCTTCTAAAACATTTCAGGTAACTAGAACATGTAGAAAGCAGAATGAACTGAGAAAATAAGCAACAATTTTTTTTTTTTAGATTTCAAAATATTTTTTTTCTGGCAAGTTTTTGTTTTAAGCAAAATGATGTGGTAATTTTTGAAATTCATAAAGAAAACATAAGATAAATAAAAAAAGAGGCATTTTTTAAAATCAATACTCCTTTTTATACAAACGTTAAAAGCAAAAGGTTTAAATTATATAACTTTCTGTAAAAATTAATATGGTTTCCACAAAAAAGAAAAAATAAATTTGCCCAATTAGGGATTATATCTTTTAACAAAAAAAAAGATCATTATGTATATTGTAAGTATCAATTACAACAAAGTAATAAAAAAAGTTTATTATTTGCATATCCTTATTTGCATATCCACACATTTGGCACAAAATTAGATCTAAATCAACCCCACCTTCCCATTAAAATAATTTTCTATTTTCTAAATAATAATTTAATCTCTATGTAGAACTAGTTTAGTTTAATTATTGAATTTTAATGATTGTTATATCAAATTTTTAAAATTTGATTTCCAAAATGTAAATATTTTTATGTTTTCTATAAATTCTATTTCAGCTTGTTTACACTTCCCCAGCCATCAACCAAATCCCTGCAACACATTTATCAAGTTCAACTTGGACGGTTTCTCCAAGAGGGAGAGTTCATGCCAGAAGTGATGGACAGTTTGTTTTCCATTGTCTCAGCCAGTATTGCTGTTTACTACAACATGTGTGCTGTGATGCTGCCCACACCTACAAAATCTCATTACACATTCAATATTAGAGATCTATCCAAAGTAAATGTCTCTACACAATTTTAATTAGGCACTTTTTATATGATATGGCAGATTGATACTGCTGAAGCCAGGGTCTCCATTTCTAACCTAGATGAAAACTGATATTTTTTTTAGGAGTTCCTAGTTGTACTTTGACACTTGTTAGAAACATC
Source organism: Biomphalaria sudanica (assembly GCA_036873155.1). NCBI lineage: Eukaryota > Metazoa > Mollusca > Gastropoda > Planorbidae > Biomphalaria > Biomphalaria sudanica. Next base: position 508,610 of record JAZGLO010002808.1, read on the forward strand.
CTCATTAACTGTTGACCTCTGCAACAACTTTACATTATTTGCTCCATAGATAATGAGGTCTCAGGAATCTTAGTTATTGTTTATAATTCATTTTACATGTTTGTTTTATGGAAGGCTAAAAAAGATATATAAAATTATTCTTCTATAGTATTAAAATTCCAAGAGTAGGTACTAGATTTTTTTGATTTTTTTTTAATGAACACCTAGATTACACTAACCTGTGAAAAGTCTATACTGATCTGTTTTGTGGGAGGGTAAAAACTGTACAAGTCTACACTTCAGCAAAATATAGCAGGTTTAAAAGAAAAAAAAAGATTATATATTTGTTTGTTTTGTCCACTCCCATAGTTGCCTTTCTAGATGCTCAAAGTGATTGCAGGGGGCAGAAAATTTTGAGATACCACAGTCCTCTCACAACTTCAAGTTGTTTCTTTGTCCTCTGCAATGCTTGCTTTTTTCCCCACTATTCTTCCTGTTAACTACATCTGTCACTCTTTCCAAACATCTTCTTTTGTCATGTGTTCTGTTTATTAAACATATTGATGAAACTATTAAAAAAATCCAACAAAGCGTTAGGGTTTATTAAAAGAAATTTCTATAAATCAAATAAGAACATAAAACTAAAATGTTATTTAACCTTGGTTAGGCCAATAATAGAATATGCATCCACCGTTTGGGACCCCTCAACTCAAGAAAACATTAAGAAACTGGAAAAAACACAAAATAGAGCAGTGAGATTCATAACAAACGTATATTCACATTTGACTAGAGTAACACCATTAGTAAAATCACTAAATTTAGAAAGCCTTCAGGACAGAAGACTCAAAAGTAAAGTAGCAATTATACATAAAACACTGAACCATAATCTTCAAATACAAAAACAAAATTTAATAAAATACTCTGAAAGACACAAAAATAAAGGCACATTCCTCGTCCCATATGCTAGGACAAATTTGTACAAATACTCCTTCTTCCCTAGTGCTATTAGAGCATGGAATGGGTTGCCTGAGCTAGCCAGAAAAACCAGTGACTTGGCAGAATTTAAGTCATTGGTTAATATGCATGACTAAATGCATGACGCGTAGGATGTAATCATCTTCTTTTTTGAAGTAACGACTGTATTATATAAGATAAGATAAGATAAACAGGCCTATTGATTTTAATTTTTTTAACTGCTGTTTTTGTCTTTTAAAATTTTTATTAGAACAAAACTGGTTAATTCTTCCTTCTAATAAAAACATTACCTACAAAAAAAAAAGATATTGTAAGCCTTTTAAAATGTTTTGTTAGTCTAGCATTTTGATAAGCTCAGTATTTCTTGAGTATCGTACTTAATTGTGCTGAATCTCAGCATTCAGCCAATATGAATTAATTCACTCTATAAGTAGATGTTAGATATAGCAAAATATAACAGATAAAACAATTTTGGACAGTAACAATGTGTCACATTTTCTTTTCACACTATTTATTAGACTTTCGTCTCTCAAAGTAGTATAACATCTACCATTCACAGATCCCTAGATAGTATTTCACAGAAGAAACACAGTTGAACCAATTTAGAGCTTTATAGCTTCAAACTCAATTAAATGAAATAAATATTTCAATGTTGAAACATAAATCCCCTGTATACATCATATTAGAAGCTTGACTGACAAAAAATTTTCGATAACCATGGGAACAAAGAGTAAGAACTGATAACTACTACTAACAAATGGTGATCAAATGACTAATCAAACCCAATAATTTTCCTCATTTTCCAATTACGGTGTCTCAAAAAAATTTTTCTAGATGAATACATTCATCTTAACCCTTCCTTCCAACTTCCTTTTTCAATATTTTATTTTGTGACCCACACTTTATATTTTTAAAACAAGTTTTTAACTTTCTTCAACAAGAGTCTAGTTTATACATTTAAATGTTTATTTTCAGGTAATCCAAGGAATGTTGCAGTCTCATTCTTCAGTCATAATGGGTAAAGAAAATTGTGCTCAACTTTTTGCCCATGAAGCCACAAGAGTTTTTCATGATCGTCTCACCAATCCAATGGACAGGGAAACATTTTTCCAAATATTAGCAGACAACTTGCACGATTATTTTAAGGTTTTTATGTTTAATTGTAATTTAATTTTTTTGTTTGATTCATCAATCTAGAAAATACTAATTGAAAAGAATTGCTGTAATATATATTTTTTTTTAGATTTTCAGTTCTGTTTGAAATAAGAGCATTAACCCTATTTATCTGAATAAAAATCAATGAAACAAACAAAAAAAGAAAGGCATTTACAGAAATATTGTATCATTTGTTCTTTTATATATTGTTCTTACATTTCTAGTTTGAATTGATCTTTATGGGTTTGCTTATAGTAGGAGAATCATAGAGTGTTTATTAACACTGAAGATGAGTGGTGAATGAAAATTGATCACTACTAAAAGAATTGTATAAATACTTATATGCCAACATAATGCTCAACAAATTCACTTAATGCTCTGCATGTTTGTTTACTAGATGAGATGGACTGCTGAGAAATTAATGGAAGAGTCTGTTTTGTTTGGAGACTTTTTTGACATGGCTGAGCACGGGTCACTCCACAGAGTGTACAGACCTCTGGCAGATAAAAATAAACTGGTTCGAGTTCTTGAAGAGTACCACATGAGAATGAATATGGGAGAATTTGTAAGTGAACAGTTAACATAGTTTGTGATGTCCGATTGTTCTCTTTGTATTATTATTGTGAAATTTGTTTTCTATATCAGTTGTTTTGAATTCCATGCATATTTTTTAAAATTAAGCAATGCTTACAATGATTTCTTTAGTGCCTATGTTTGTTAAAAGGTTTAATGCAAACTATTTTTTTTTTCAGACTGACCAACTTGTTTTTTTCAAAGATGCTGTTGAACATGTAGTGAGGGCTGCTAGAGTGTTCAGACAACCAGGGGGACATCTTTTACTGGTATTTTTAAAGCTGTTTAAAAGACAAAAAAGCTTTTTTAAATGTACTTTTATAAAGTGTATATTTATGGCAAATCATTAAAAGTAAAACATTATGAAAATATTTTTTACAGGTTGGCATTGATGGTACAGGCAAATCAACTTTAATTCACTTAGCTAGCTACATTGCCAATTGTGAAATTTTTAGACTCAAGCTACATAATCAATATGGCATGACAGAATTTCATGATGACTTAAAATCTTTATTCATGAAAGCTGGAGTCAAAGGAGTGCCTTCAGTATTTTTGTTGACTGATGCTGATATTGTCAAGGTTTGAAGATTGTCTGATTTTAAAAAAATATATATCTATTGTTGTAGGTTTGGTGCAATGTTTACTTGTTGTACTGGGCTTATAAACAGTGTTAAAATTATTATTTGTAACAGTGCATTTTTTTTCTCAATCAATGCAAACTACAGTATACATAATGTATTTAGTTAATTATTTGCTAATAATATTAATCATTTAAAATATATTTTATAAAAGTTCAGTGACTAAAACAATATATTGTATTAATAAAATAGCTTTTTTTGCAATTTAAACAAATTATATCTGTGCCATGTCTATGTTATGGCTTCCATTGTATTTTAGGAATCTTTCCTAGAGGACATCAACTCCATATTGAACTCTGGAGAAGTTCCAGATCTGTTTGACAATGAGGAAATGGATGGTATCACGATGGAACTGAAATCTGCTGCTACAGAGGCAGGCATCCCAGACACCAGAGCTTCAGTGTACTCTTACTTTACACAACAGATAAGGAAGAAACTCCATGTTGTCTTGACAATGAGTCCAGCAGGTAAGTGGTTGACAAATAATGGGTTAACATTTGGTGTTCATTTATACATTTTCCTAAGAGTAAATTCATACACTGTGAATTTACATCTATAACTAGTGTCAGTTTAAAAATTATAGCAAAGCCTAAATTTTAGCTTGGTATTTAAATTGCAATAATGAAATTTTAAGTGATTTCTAAAGATAGACAATGTATATAGATAATGCCATGTTATTTATTATTGTTTTTTTTTTAGTGTTATTATAATTTCAATCAAGACTAAACTATCACATCTGTTCATCTAACAAAAAATAGATGTTTTTTATGTATATTATGAACAAGTAACTAAATAGTCCTATCCTTTGCAGGAGAAAAGTTTCGCCAACGTTGTCGAATGAATCCAGCCCTAATTAACTGCTGCACTATAGACTGGTTTGATGAATGGACTGATGAAGCTATGTTGAGTGTTGCTAAAGTTTTCTTTGCTAATACTGAGTTCATTGTTGATGAGATACATTATGACATAATAGTGAGTAGAAATTCTTACATTAAATTGTATCATAGCTTGTTAACATTTCTAGATAGCTCATTCAAAAAGGTTATTATTCCATCATCTCCTTATTAGTCCAATGCACGAGAGCCATCATTGTGGAAAAATGTATTAAGATACACCCAATGCTAAAAATTTTCTAGAAATAGAACTATTCCATTCTATTCAGATTATGAAATGATGTAGTTGTTTACAGGTATTTTGCATTGTCATCAAATAAAAAGAAAAGTGTGCACAGACAAGCTATCAACTGACTGTGGATGAGTCAGTGTTGTGGTCTAAAATTATTAAAAGCATATCTTAATGTTCAAGACAATTTATCTAATAGAAAAGTTATCAATTTTTTATTTGTATTATCCAATAGGAGCTGAAAGAAAAAGTTGCTCACATCTGTGTTGGAATCCATAAAACTATATCAGAAATGAGTGGCAGATACTGGGAAGAGGCCAGACGCAGATATTACTCCACGCCAAGCTCTTACATGGAACTTATCAAACTCTACTCTCGCATGTTGAAAGAAAATAAAGATGAGTTCATGAATAATAAGTGAGATGTGATGTTTTTTTTTACTTTCATTTTTTTCTATTGTTACGTTTGATTATGTATTAAACATTTTTATCACTACAGATACTTCTGTAAAACTTGCTAATTAGAAATAAAATAGTTAAATCTGAAACCTGAAATTAGTTTTAAATTTTAATTTTTCAGGGGCCGCCTACAGACAGGCTTGCAAACTTTGACCAATGCATATGCCATGGCTGGGTCCATGCAGGAAGAGTTAGTTTCTCTTGGTCCAATCATTGAAGCCAAAGCCAAGGTTCTAAAACAAATCAATTTTTTTGTACAGTTGAATATTTAAAACTAAAACAGAATTAATTTTACTGGCTGTGTTAAGAAATTCAATTTTTAACATGTTTCAGGATACAGACATTTTACTTCAGCAGCTAGAGGAAGATAGACAAGCTGCCAAAGAGGTTGAGGAAATAGTATCTCAAGAAGAAAGCATCATGGCCAAAGAAATGAAAATTGTGCAAGATTATGCTGATGTAAGTTTGGTCAACTTTGAAAAATACAAATTATAAAAGATTATACATAAATCTTATTAAGAAATGGGCAGTTTCAATATATCATAACAATGTTAGCAGAAAAATATTTATGAAACATGGTTTCAGGAATGTGAGACAGATCTGGCCTCTGTGTTACCAGTATTGAGAGATGCAGTAGCGTCCTTAGAGACATTAGATAAAGCCTCAATATCTGAAATAAGGTTAATATATTTGATTGCCACCTTTTGTTTTATCTTTTTCTTTTAAAATACTAATTGCATTGTAAGTTTCTTTTAAACTATACTTTAATTATACTTTTTTAAAATGTAACTTCTCTTTACCCAGGGTATACGCAAGACCACCGCAGTTAGTGTCCACTGTTATATCTGCAGTCTGTGTTTTGTTCCAGAAAAAAACTGATTGGGCTACTGGAAAGTTATTTTTAGGTGATCCCCAGTTCCTCAAAATGTTGTTGACATATGACAGAAATAATCAACCAGAAAAGGTAAACATATGATATTATTTCATTTTATTTTGTCTCTCGACTACCAATGCTTTGATAATTTTATTATGTTCAGTAATGGTACATCTTAGAAGGCATTTTATTTTCTTTCTAGACTATATTATTTAAAATAGCCTGAAATTTTAATATAATTCTTTTTATTGGTGGGATGGATTGTAACCTGAATTAATATTTTTACAGTAAAAAAAAAAGAATACTATATAGCTTGGCATTTTAAAAGGATTATTGAATCTATGATGTTAATTGCCTTCTCTCTATTCTACTGCAGGTATTTGCTAAGTTAAAGAAGTATACTAAAGATCCAAACTTCAATCCTGAGGCTGTTGGTAAAGTTTCATTGGCCTGCAAATGCATCTGTCGATGGGTTTTAGCCATTGACAACTACAATGCTGTATATAAGGTAACTTTTCTATCAGTAGTGGCTTGTGTTTTAGTTTGAAATAAAGGAACATCTGTGGCTGAGAGGCATAATCCTCTTGGCTAACTATCAAGGGAGCTCGAGTTCAAAACCTAACTTGAGCTAAGTAGTATTAGCTGAGAACCTAAAGGCAGAATGAAAGTCTTCTCCTAGGTACCCCCTCTTCCCATTTGGCCACAAAAGAACTATTGAGTATTGTGCATGCTTTAAACATGGAAGATTAGCTGTAAAATACAATTTAACTCTTTCTCTCCTAATTAATGATACCAACGTTGATTTGACTCCCATTAAACTAAATTGTTTTTTGGATTTATAAACTTTAATTTGTGTTGTTTAAAAAGAGCATGCATTCTCCTATAGTGCAATACCAAATATAACATTTTCTGATAACAAAGAAAAAAGTTATTGAAGTTTAATCAGAACAGGATAATGAAATACAAATGATGAAAATGAAAAAATACTATCGGAACGAGAAAGATAATTACAGAGAGAAAGAGTTAAAGAATTACTTTTTGTATTCCAGTGTGAGGAGAATCATTTTCTTAAAACATGCAAATTAAACAATTCTGAGTACAAAAAATATAATTGTTGATCCTAATTATATAAAAGTTGTATTTCATTAAAGCATTCTCTAGTGAGAGGCCTGTGTGGGTGCTTTCAACTAAGGTTTTCACCTCCTCTCAGTCAAATTCAACACATCAGTAATCAAAAATGAGTTTGCATTAACCAACCAGCTTTTTATCAGATTACTTTTTGACTTTTTTTCTGTTTTCCCATTCTAAAGTAACAAACAGAACATCTTTGTGTCCAACCAAGTATTTCAACAAAAATAAACTGTCATATTGTTTAAAGATTTTAAATCCAATTTTTGAAATATCTCCAGATGGTTAAACCAAAGCAAAGGAGAGTTCAAGATGCTAGAGAAGCCTTGCAACTTGCACAAGAAAGTTTGGCCAAGAAACAAAACAGTTTGAAAAAGGCAAACTACAGTTTTCATTTATTCACTAGTCCATATCATGATGGTTTCTATACCATCTTTAAAATGTATATATATATATAATATATATATATATATATATATATATATATATATATATATATATATATATATATATATATATATATATATATATATATATATATATATATATATATATATATATATATATATATATTGCTATCATTGTATTATTGCTATCTCATCTTCAAATTATTTTTTATTTATCTTACAAATTCTTTACATTCTAATGTTTCATAAATATTTTGTTTAGATTCAAGCTCATCTCCAAATGATCCAGCAACAGTACCAGGAGAGCGTTGATCAGAGAGAGGCTCTGAAAGAAAGGAGAAGAGTTACTGGCATCAGACTTGAAAGAGCCTCAATCTTGATTTCTGCTCTGGCCGATGAAGAGGTAAGATGTGCTATGATAAACATGTGAATTCAGATGCCTAGAACAGATTTTACTGTTGCATGTTCAAATATTTATATGTTGTGTCTAAATTTGTTTGTCAGCTTTAAAGTGGTCTTTCTTTTTTTATGGTACTGTAGATACTGTGTGTGTGTGTCCTAAAGTTGCATTGAATAATATTCTAATATTAGCCCTGGCAATATTTATTAAAAACAATCTTAATAGAGAAACAGCTTTGTAAAAAAAAAACTTTTTTTACTTGGAATAATTGAATTCAATAGTAATGTGTTGAGATTTTTAAATGTGTAATTCAGTGGCGCAATATGTGAACAGTCATTTTCAATAAATCTATTTGGATTTTATTGTTTCTAATTTGAAGGATTTCAATACACTTTTCATCGAACATAAATGAGAAAACAAAACCCAAACTCATCTCTCAAAAATATAATTAATGCATTGTTTATTTTAAATGCTTGTGTAATTGTATGTATGGATATTTACATAAATTGAATATTTAAATAATATACATATATCTGTATAAGTTGTATTTGGTTTATGATAATCAGTATGATGTAACTGTTTCATTGTCAGGTCCGCTGGGCACAGTCAGTCAAACTTTTGGATATTAAACTAGAAGGCATCATTGGTGATACCTTGGTGTCAGCTGCAGCAGTGGCTTACTTGGGGCCTTTCACTGCACACTACCGAAATATTTTGGTGGAGAATTGGATAAGAATGTGTGTAGAGAAAGTTATTCCCATTTCCAAAGATTTTGATATTATCAAATGCATGATGGATGCCAACCAGGTGTATATTTATTATATATTTTTTTAAATATATATAATACTAAATGTATACATTTTTCTTTTTTTTTTTTAGACCCAATCTTATCTTATAAATTACAGATATTACTTTCAAAGAGAAGATAATTACATCCTATGCATATGCCTGTGTCAATCTAGTCATACATGTTAATCAGTGACTTAAAATCTGCTTAGTTGTTGTTTTTCATGATTGATTCAGGCAACCCATTCCATTCTTTAAAAGCATTAGAGAAGATGGAGTACTGTACCAGTTTGTTCTATCATATGGAATAAGAAATATGCCTTTATCTTTTTGTCTTCCTGAGTATTTTGTTATGTTTTGTTTAGCGTTTGTAAATTATGGTTCAATGTTTTATGTATTATTGCTACTATACTTTTTTTGTTTTCTATCTTGAAGGACCTCTAAATTTGTACCAATGATGTTACTTTGTGTTAAGGTCTATCAATTTAAACAAAGCTCTTTAAAATAATAATTTAAACATTCTATATGCTAGTAAAGTTGCTTAAAACAATGTCCCTATGTATACACATTTGTTTTCACAATACAATGTCAGTAGAAAACTAAACAAAGATTTCTCAGACAATAAAAAAACAAATGATTTGAAAAAAAGATAATTAGTTCATATTGCATTAATGTTTGTAAAAAGTAAAGTTCCCCTTTCAGACCTTGGGGTCTATAGGGCAGATGATGTAAAGTTCATCTGATTCTGTGGCCTATGGTTAAAGAGTGGCCAGCACGATCAACCGCCTTTACTTTTCCCCAACTAATGTCAGGTACCCATTAAAGCTGGGTGGGCTTAGAGGTGCCTGAAGATCCTGAAATTAAAAAACCAAGTCTTCACAAGGATTTGAACCCCAAACCCTGCTTTACCGCTCAACCACCACGCCTCCATTAATGTTTGTATTATGCCCTAATTTTTTTTTTACCAATACTTTTCAAGGTTATGAAGTGGCACAACAATGGACTCCCCAGAGATAAGCTGTCAACTGAAAATGCTACTTTTGTCAGCAGAGCTCGCAAATGGCCATTATTTATTGATCCACAGGGTCAAGCTAGCAGGTGAAGTATATTTGTATAAATATTAAATATGAGGCATGTAGTTGAGCTTAACATCATTGGCCCCATAGATCGCAAGGTCTGAAAGGGAAACCTTACTTTTTTTATGTAGTCGACCTCCTTGATGATGTGAACAATTTCTTCATGGCAAATAGGAGAGAAGAAAGATTTGCTTCACTGGTGTGGGTTTTTTTTTTGCTGAAGAAACAACTCAAAAACAAGTGTTGAATTGCAAATTATAGCCTTTTAAATATTTAAATTTAAGACACTTCCTTTGGGGCAGCCAATTCTTTCATATCACTCAGCTAATATATAAATATTTGGTTGTTTGAACTATGTACAATATAAATTATATGTTATTTACAGATACTACAGTTTGATCTAAGGTTAGGGGCTAAGATACATTTTCAAAGACTATAATAATTATTTATTTCATTACCTGAATTAACCAGTAAAACCAGTTACTTTGTATAGTTTATGTTAGGGTTAAGAATACTCCTTTTACTACCCTTTGACCTGGTGAAGGCTTTCACTCCGTGGCCAGGATGAAAGGGCTCTTCACTGACGTCTCTGTCTGGAGAGATGATGATGTAATCACTTCTGTTTTCATGATACATGGCTCCTTGAGCCATTGTCATAAGCTCCTCCTCTTATGTGGAGGCTGGAGGCCAAGACCATGAGGAGATGCTCCACACACCTATAATGTACTGTCATGTTCTGTGGTTGGGCCAAGAATGGTGTGATGAAAGGGACGTGTGAAATGAGCCTTTCTTACATCCTCACCATATGCTAGTACATTCACTAGAACATACTGTGGGAGCCCACTGGAGGCCATGTTCACTGTGGTTATTGGCCTATCTGATTCTCCTGTTGGATTTTTCTAGAGAGGTGTCTTGATGAGGGTACAGGAGCTGGAATTCTCCCCTATGTGCAGTTCAGATCTCTAGTTAACTTCAACAACTAAATAAATGTACACTTTTAAGACTTCATATCTTTTTAAAGAAACTTCTGTTAATTATAAGATAAGATCTGATAATATAATACCTGTTCTCTAAGTGTGTTGTTGTTTTTTTATAAACGTCTAACTATTGATAAAAATAATGTTCATCAACTTCTTATCTTGTGGTGTCTCAGGTGGATCAGAGAAATGGAGAAAGGTCGTCTTAAAGTTGTGACTGGATCAGAAGTAAATTTAATGCGTACCATTGAAACTGCTATCAAAGTCGGTGATCCTGTCCTTATTGTGGTAAGTATTAGAAAAATCTTTTTTTTTAATAAAGAAATTTGTAAAGATTTAAATATGTATAGATCTAGTAATTTTTTTTCTTAACATTTCTCATCGTTAAGGATGTTGGGGAAGAATTAGATCCAGCGTTGAGACCTGTTCTGCTGCAAGAAACATATCACAAAGGAAGTCAGATTGTCATAAAGATTGGTGATGTTGAAATAGAATACAATGAAAATTTTAGGTAGAGACACAAAAGTTTTTAGTTTTCTTTATGTTTTTCAATCACTGGACCTATCATTAACTTATAGTTTTAAAAAAAATGTTTTACTAAATAATTTACTTGTATATTTTTAAGACTGTACCTGGCAACCTCCTTGGCCAATCCTCATTATTTACCTGGCATCTACCTACAAGTGAATGTAATCAACTTTACAGTTACTTTTGATGGCCTGCAGGAACAGTTACTCTCAGTTGTTGTGAAACAGGTAAATAACACTTTCACCTTCTTTACAAATTTCAAATTCCTTTCCTTAGAAATATTATGTAAAAAAATTTTAGTATATAAGATATTTTTATATTTTTATAGATGCATATTATGCACTAAACATTTCTATAGATAACATAATCAGTTTTGAGTTGAAAATTTAAAAACTGCTATATCAATATACAATATCTACTAATATTTCTATCTACAACATATTATTGCTGTTTGCAACTTAAGTAATTTATCAAAATATCATGTTATATAAGGTGATTATAGGTTTGGTTTTTCAAGATTCTTTAAGCTGTAATCAATTACCATCATTTACAGATATTAATGTAGTTGCATTGATCTAAAGTGCCTAAAAATACAAAAACCTAAACAGGCTTTAATATGATCTCTTAATTAGAATCAATGCAACCAGACAATTAGTGTTGACCTAAAAATGAATACTTTTTTATTAGATGTTTTTGGTGTATACACAAAGTATTGTTGCATTTCATGTGAATAGGACATACATATATGATATAGAACCACATGACAAGAGACTGGCTGCATACATTTCAGCTAGATATGAATATAAATATGTAAAGTATCAAGTTTTATAACATCTCTATTGCACCTCAGTCTGAAACTTATGATGGACATGACTATACATGTTTATATTCATGCAGCTAATTGTTAAATTTCTCTCAGTATTGCATAAAGATAATGCATTAGAAAGATTTGTTTGGCAGGAAAGACCACTATTAGAGAAACAAAGAACTCAACTTTTAGAGAGTATTGCTAATGATAAACAAACACTGAGAGATTTAGAGGACAAATCACTTTCCATGTTGCACAGTACTGAAGGTAATTACTGTCTTTTTGCTCCATAAGACACATTAATGATTCTAAGGAGAAAGATAAAAAAAAAATGAACCTTATGGTGGGCTAAAATATAAAGAACAAAATATATAAAGTAAAGTCACCCATTCAGATCTTGCAATCTAGGGGGAAGATGATGTAAAAGTCACCTGCTTCTGTGGCACTCTGTTAATACAGTTAATAAAATATACCACAATAATGTTTCAAGAATGTAAACCCAAGAGCAGTATCAATAATAGCAGTTCTCTTATTATCATTGTATAAGCCAGCCCTTACTTCTTTGATATTTGGAGACTGGTATTTTTCTTAGCAAAAGCAGTTATGACACATAATTACACTATTAATGAAAGATCTACTACTATCTCAGTACAACACTTTACCTGACAATGAGAAACTTGCTGAACAGATTGTATGATGCTACTAATGACATCAGAGCCACTGCTATGTGGTGTTAGGCTCTAATTGTGTTGCAAAGATAAGATCTGGTGGATTCTTTGTTCCCACATAAACTTAGCATAAATGAATAAAGCACAGAAGATAATACCAGCATTAAAACTCAAACACTTTAAATACAAGTACAGTTGTTCTCTGAATTTCAATTCACATCTTATAGATTTATTAAGCCAAACTTGTAAAAGAAAGTAAATGAAAACCCTGAGTCTATTGTCTTTCTTTTTATAATATTTTTGAGTTTATACTCAATGATTAATGAATGATTCTCAACAAGCATCTTGACGGCAAAGGAATTTCCTAGGCTATTTTTAGCCATTCTAAAATGAGTCACTAAGTTCTAGAAGTTGATCATTCATTCTAGTTAAAAATGTTTGTAAGCAAAGTTCATGGCTAAATTTCTTTGATTGACTAATTGGTTGTGACAGCCACATACCATTGATGTCAGATTTTCATGCTGTTTATGTGTCAAGAAGGGATGGGCAAATCATTTCAGAGGTGAGAAAAAAATGGGTTTTGATATGTTTTAAAAAAAAAAAAGGTTATTTCTCTTAGAAGTGGAAGTAATTTTAAAATTTGTATTAAGTCTCTAGGCGTTTAAATGGAGAAATGAGTTGAAGCTTTCTGTGGGTGTGTTGTTAATTCATTTGAAAATTCCTGTTGTTTATGATCACTTAGAAATATTTCTTAGTCAAAAGTTCGTAGTTATTTATCTATACTGCGCTATCATATTCTATGCTTAGTCATTTCTTTTATTTTTTGTTATTCCCCTTAAAATATTTACCATACAAAAACTTGCCTGATGCTGTAGTAGCATTCAAACCACACATTGAAGTTGTTACACCCTGCACATTTGTTAATCCAGACATTTATGTTAATTAGATATTTTTATTGCTCCATGCTTAATAAGCACTTTAAGAAATCTGGGTATTTATTTATTGGTTTTTAAATAATAAAGTACTTTTTAAAAACAAAATTGTTATCAGGCCACCTTCTTGATGATCAAGATTTGGTACAAACACTTCAAGATAGCAAGACAAAGTCTCAGGAAATCTATCTAAGAGTTGCTGAATCTGAAGAGACTGAAAAAAATCTGAATATAGCTCGTAAAAGATATTTGCCAGTAAAATATATTTCTTTCATTATTTAATACAATAATCATAAAATGAGTAAAATTTAAAAAAAAAAAAAAAATTGCTTCACTATGTTCAATTAAAGGAGTATCAGTTTTCAAAGACATAATTGTACGAATAGATATTCATTTGGTTGTGATGTAGATTTTTCCTGGTCATCTTTTATGTATCATTTAAGTTTATAAACAAATATTCTGCTTTTATGTAATGAATAGTATTGAAATATTTGGTGGTATTTCATTTTTAATTCTATTTAAATTTCTTGTGGTCAAAATATGAGGTTATTTCATTAGTTATAAGAAAAATAAGTTACACATAAAAAAAAACAACTAACTATTTAAGTTCATCCCAGTGTAATGTCATACTACAGGTTGCGACCAGAGGCTCTGTCATTTATTTTGTGATAGCTGAGTTGGCCAACATTGATGTTATGTATCAGTATTCACTCACTTGGTTCCAGTCCATGTTTTCCACTTGCATCACAGAGAGCATTCAGGAGTCTAGGACTACGTTCAGTCACCAGACCTTTGCTAGTGGTGTACTCAGACCTTCTAGTGCTAAAAGTATCAAGTCAATGCACAACAGTGAGAGCCAAGAGGGTAAGTATAAGTATTTATCTTCAATATTCTATCTAATATATTTTTAAACATTTACACTCACTCTCATGGTTGTGTTATATGAGAATTTTGAATTTAGACATAGAGGTAAATAAAATGTTCCAAGTATGAATAATTGTCTTTTTTTTTGGAGGGGAAAGAGTGGATATTTATTTTTAAAAATATAGTGACATGAGGTGAAGGAAAATTTCATTATGTAATAAAGCAATAATAATACAATATTTAGTTGAATGAATAAGGCTTCAAGTATATAAGAAAAAGAAAATTTACTAAACTTTTAACATTTAAGTTTTAAACTTTGAACTTTCTATTTTTCATATTCCTAACTGAAAAGAATGTTCAGAGTTAAGAGAATTTTGTTCTTTATGTTGTTTGGAAATGGTTGGTTGATAAAATGTTTGCACTTGCTGGAATTCTAATTTAAATTAATAGACTTTTCATCTCTGTTATTATTTTTATTTGAAAAGTGATTAAGGAATAATTTTTTTTCAGGTGATCTTGATGATCAGAATGATCCTGACAGCTCGGCTTCTCTAATGGAACACTTGACCAACATGATAGAGCGTCTTACTTTCAACATTTATAGAATTGTATCTGTTGGGCTATTCTCAAACCACCAGCTGACCTTTTCTTTCATGCTGTGTTCTAGCATCATGAGGGTAAGAACTTGTCTGTATTTCTATTGTAGTAATATTAAGTTCAGAACTTAGCAGTGTAGGTGTTATAATATTTATCTTCACTATGGGTGACTGCCTCGTCATGCACTCTGGCTTGTTATCTTGATGTTTCCATGTTTGAACTCTGCCCCCTCCTTCATGCAGAAGGTTTGGGTTACTCTCAAGGAACTTGAGAAACATGTCAAACAAAAACTATTATTTTTGGTGCTGTCTTTTTTTTTTATGTTCTTAATGTCATTACCATGACTTTAAAATGACTCCTCTTTGACTATTTTGAAACTTGAAGAAAAAACTTTCTTTTTTTACTTTGCAACTCATGTTTTTTGCCTTTCTTTCAATTTTATCTTCTCTCTCATGTATTAGTTAGCATTGATATGTGATGTGTTATATTTTCTTCAACATTCCATATTTACATATCTCAATATTAAAACATTCCTTAAAAGTATTTTCAAAGACAAAAGAACGCTTTAAATAAGCAGTAATGAAAATAATGAATATCAATTTTTCTATAAAAACTTAGAAGCCATAGAAACTGGATAAATAGTTAAAAGTGTTTACTTAGCTTTTGTATGGTACAAGGTATATGACCTCAGTTTCAAGCCTATTTGCTGTAATATCTTAGGCAGATACATTAAAGATGTTCATGCCCTCTTCCTATAAATCTTTAGGGCAGCTCTTAAAGTGATGTAGTTATCTGAACATTCCTTCACAGAAGAGCCTTTTTTTTTTTATTAATGTATGCTAGTGTTGTTTGGTTAGTCTAACTAAAAACTAAATTTGTCATTGTATATTTGGGGAAAAAATTATTGATCTGCAGGCCAACACCAAAACAGAGAATACATCCCTGACAATAGAAGGGATTCAAGACAACGAATGGTATTTATTTCTCCATGGCAATGTTGCTGCAGCATTAAAAAGTCAAGATAGAGGTGAATTATACAAAACAAATTAAAATAAATATGAGAAAATAAATATAAGTTTGCTTTATTTTTCATTGAATCATTTTAATATAATTTCATTATAAGATAATGTTTTAACAATTTAATTTCTGTTTTCACAAACCAGTTAGTTACTTTTGTCTACTTCATCCAAAATATTCTTAAACTTTATTTTACATTGATTACATTATATTGATTTACTGGAACCAAGCTGTTATTAGGACTAAATTAATTACATTCTGATATGATCAGATTAATTGAATTAACTGTGTTTTTTTTTTTTTATTTTCCTTCAATAAATGAAAATAAAGACTATTTCTTAAATGTATATATGTGATTTTTATAAGCTTCTGTCAAATAATTTTATCTTAAATTAACTTTTTTTTTTCAATACGTTTTAGAGGATAAAAAAGAAAGCTCAGATTTGAGTAAGAGCTCGGATATAGGAGATAACATGGAGGAAATGGCAGATACTAAAGAATTAAAACCAACCTCTGCATATAAAAAAATCATCCCCAGCTGGATCTCAGAGTCTGTATGGAGACAGTGTCAGTTTATAGAAGCCACGCTGGAAAACTTTAGTCAGCTGTGTTTGAGTCTAACAGACAATGATCAACAATGGGAGCTATTTAGAAACGCTGAGAATGTCTTTAAGCTTGTCAGAAAACCTTTTGTCTCAGGTAAAACTATTTGACTCTGTATTGGGTTTAAACATCCATCTGTTAATCTAATTATGCATCGTAATTAGAGACTACATTTAGCAATAAACAAAAACATTCTTATAGTCATAGAAATATGACAACATTAAAAGCAGAATTACTTTTTTATTCTTATTATGCATGTACTAATCTACTTGCTTAAATATAACAGTCATTGAGTACAGTGATTTGCTGCCTCAAAATAGTATCAGCTGAGGAGATATAGTGAAAGGGCTGTGGTTACTGACTTGCATTAAAATTTGCATTACATTTTTCTATGAAACTTCACACTTCAGAAGAGCATAATATTAGTTTTCTGTGTGTTTACTTCATACATTCATTTCGATCTTTGGTTTTAATTCAACTAAATGTCTTTATGTTTATTTATTTACTCGAAAATGTCTAAACTAAGTCAACATTTTATAAGTACTTGCAATTTTATTACTTTTATTTTCTATTATGTTTTCAGTTTTAGAAAAACCTGGCACTGTTTTTGAATGGCAAAAACTGACCAAATTCCAGTGTTTGATTTTGATTAAGACTTTGAGATTAGACATTCTTCCAGCATCTCTCTCTCTATTTATCAAAGATCAGCTTGGATCTAAGTATGTGGCCACTGGTACATTTGACCTGCGGGATGTGTACAACGAGTCCATGGCTAAGTCCCCAATGATATTTATCCTATCTCCAGGTAAGTTTATTATTTTGCCCATGTATATTGTGCTGGAACATATTAATCAGTATATTTGAAATTTTGAAGTCAAAGTCTTGTGTGATTGATACATAAATATCATTATACTCAAAAGCTTTAAGTCCTTGTCCCACAGCAGTAAATTATGTTGTCTTGTGATAACTAGAGTCCTCTTATGAAGTGTTATGTTGTGGTGTACATATGAAGTGGTACAAATACATTAATGTTTGTGGGGTCTCATGGACTAGAGTTGTAACTTGCACCTTTTTTTTTCTAAGCAATGCACCAAATCTTCTGATTAACAATTAAATTACTTTTTTGTTTAATAAAATAAAATTGGCTAAATGTTTATTTTATTTGCTTATTTAAAGGACAAATATATTGTTTAAAAAAAAGCTTGTACATTGAAATACATAGATTTTCTTGTTGCATAGACAATGACAGTTAAACACATTTTGATTATCGAGTTAGTATTATTTATTATAAATTGTCTATTTATGTGACCAATCATCATCTCTTTTAGAATGTTAAGAACTGATTCATAAAAACAGTTTTACTCAATTTTTATTTTTATTTTATTCTTGAACACATCAAACTTCCTGCTGATTGATAATGAATTACTTTTGCTTCCATTGTGCTTTGTGTTGTCTTGTCTTTAAAATATTTATTTATTTTTTAGATGTGAAATGTTTTTGATATTAACCCCCCACATCTTTTCTTTATTAATTATCTAGGAGAAGGTAAGACTATATAGTTTGACTATATGCTTTAGAGCTATAAAGTAGTACTAGAATTTTCTGTTGTGCCTTAAAACCAGTCACTTTAATAACAAATTAAAACATTTACCTTTTAAATATTTTTGAGAGTTTTTTTTTATTTCTACAAGTCTTTAAAAAAATTGTCACATTTATTTGAATGCATGATATCAAATTTAAGAATAGCTTAGTTTTTTGTTTCTTTATCATAAACATTTTTAGTGATCAATATTGTTTAACATAAGAAATAAATTTATGTTGTCCTGAATTTTTATCCTTAGAGAATGAATACTAACACTAATTGTATTATCTTTATAAATCTAAACTTCTCTTGTTTTAAATAGGTATCTCTGTGAGAAAATAACATTTGCATATGTAATAATGTATTAAGGCTTGCATAAAACATACATTAGAAATGAGGACTCTTTTTCACACTTTTGAAAAATATTTATCTTATTTGTGGTTAAGCTACTTCTGGAAGGATTGATGTAGAAGTTCAATCTGAAATTAAATACAAATTAGATTTTCATAGTTTCCAATAGATAAAATATAAAATAAAAATTTACAGACACATGAAATGTAAATATATGTAAATTTATTAATATATTTTTGCATTTTTTTAATGGGATATGAAATTGTTTTTTTAAATGCAACTGCAGGATGTGATCCATCCTCCCAGCTACTCAGATTTGCCAAAGAACTTCGAGGAAGTATTCTTCATCTTGATATGATCTCCCTTGGCAGAGGTCAAGGACCAAAGGCTGAGGAGCTTATCTCTAAAGCCCAGATTCTGAAAGGAAGATGGGTATTCTTGCAGAACTGTCACTTGGCTGCTTCATGGATGCCCAGACTTCAATCAATAGTTGAAAGGTGGGAAACTTTTAAACATTATCTTGAAGCATATAAAAAAAAATTTCCCATTCAGATTACTCACTTTTCTTGCCCTCATGTCACACCAAAACAGATACAATTCAGATTGAATCTTTATTTAAATTTATTATTTCTTTTCATTAGATTCAACCAGGGAAATGATGAAAATCTTGATCCTCAGTTTAGACTTTGGTTAAGTTCTCGACCAGATCCATCATTTCCAGTATCTATTCTACAATATGGACTTAAGGTAAAGTTTCTGCATTGAATTTAAAATATTTTTGTTCTGAAATGAGTTTTTTTCTTATTGAGACCAATACAATTCATTGCCAACAGTTTAAATGTATGATTTGGTGGACAGCACTTTAATCTGCTTTTTTTTTACTTTGGAAAAAGTCTATTAGGCAATCAGAGATCAGTGCATCCTATGACTGCTGAGAACAATTTCTCTCAGCAGACAGGCATAGAGTGTGAACTCTAACCAGCTGCTTTTACTATTGCTATTGAAAATAAATATAAAATATAATCTATTTTAGACTACTACTAAGCCATAATTATTTTTAAAAATTTTAGCCTTATTTTGTAATATAATTGCTATTTGTAGAATTTTAATTCTCTTACTTCCTCCCAATTTTTGTATACCATATTTGCATTTTAAAAATGGTAGTTGAATTTCATAACTTGTCCAAGATACATTTCATAGTTGGTTTGTTTTTTAGTTGATAGTTCTTGGTCATAAGATAAATTTAATTGTTTAAAATAAATTTCTTAATGTTATTGTTTTTTGAAGATGACAGTGGAAGCCCCTCAAGGACTTAAGGCCAATCTTCTTCGAACGTTTGGAAGCTCAGGTGCTGGAGTTGTATCAGAAAATCTGTACGACAAAGGGTCAACCAAGTTGGCTTGGCGCCCACTTCTGTTTGGGCTTTGTCTCTTCAACAGCGTCATACACGAGAGAAAAAAATATGGTACTTTGGGATGGAACATACCATATGAATTTAATGACTCTGACTTAGAGGTAAGTTTTTTTTTAAACAATGCCATATAAAGAAAATGTTATAAACCAATTCATTTTATTAAGTAATCATCAGAAAAATGGTTCCCGATCATTTCATCCGCGGTCACAACAAATTTCTGTAAGGATCAAAAAAGCATTCTTAATCTTAGTCATCCCCGGTTACTTAATCCCCTGGTCATTTCATCCGCTAATCCATCAAATAATAATTGTAAAATTATGAAATTTACAATATTTCATAGATTTATTTTTATTTACATGACAAAAAGAATTACACATTAATAAATAAGAATAGAATATAATGTTATTAAAAATAACAATATTCAACATTTATAGATATAGAGCTAATGTAAAAATTGTCTTTGCATGTTAATTAAAATCAATAAGATAGGCTATTATTGAAAGTAGGTACAGAAGATGATTCTTTGATTCATATTGCTGTACATCATTTGCAATTTCTTATGAGCGCAGAGCAGCAGGATCATAATTATTCAAATCGTACTTCTAACTCTCAAAAGATTTTCCCTACTTCCACCACACCTTGGCCTTTGATCATTACATCACGCTATATGCGTAGGATAATATTGACATTCTTACATCAAATAGAAACAATATAATCAAATACAAACTCTGCATTACAATATATCTACTTATTGAAATATATTCTTGCATTTCTCAACAAGTATGAAGAGTTTAGGGGGAACACTATAAACACTATAATAACATGTCTAGAATATCAAAAAATATTCTAAATAAACATATTTATATATTAGTTGAAACAAGGGCTTAAAGGCAAAGTCTTAACAACACAATTACACAATGACTAAGAAAAAAAAATTTAATTGGGGATGAAATGACCGGGGATGAAAAGACTGGTCACCAGAAAAATAATGTGATATTTTAAGCTTGACAATTATTGAAATAATGGCTACTTAAAATAAAGTATTAATCTAGCCATTTATGTTTATCTAATACAATGTTTCTCAATACATATCCTTTAGGATGCCCAGCAGACATACTTGAAGACATACTATGGTTATAGTGTGTAGTACTTTTAATGAAAAAAAATGTTTATCTATTCAACCAATAATTGTTTGTTTCTTTGACCATTTCTTATTATTTAGGTGTCTATATTAAAACTTCAAATGTTGTTGGAGGAGCAAGATGATATTCCTTGGGCTGCTCTGAACTATCTGACAGGGGAAGTTACCTATGGTGGACGTGTAACTGATGACTGGGACAGGAGGTGTCTTATCTCACTTCTCAATAAATTCTACAATAGATCTCTCTTCCTACCTGGATACAGCTATGACTCTGCCAATGTATGTCTCTTATTTATAACTATATCATTGCTTGTTCTAATTTGTTCAAATTTCATCCTAATATTTTATTTCATTTGTTCAAATAACAATGTAAAGAGTATATTTTGTATTAAAAAAAAATTTGTTTCGATTTTTTTTTTTGCTTGAAATTTCAACAGATGTACCATCCCATGCCAGAGGATACCAAGTTTGCCTCTGTTTTTTCCTTTATTGAAGAGCTACCCAGTTATGACAGGCCAGATTTATTTGGAATGACTGACAATGCTGAGAAATCTTGCAAAGAATTTCAGGCCAACAGTATTATAAAGACTATCATTAGTGTTCAGCCTCGTAGAGCAGCTTCTATAACTGGGTTAGTGAATTTAGAAAATTATTGAAAACAATTTATTTTTCAACTAGGCTACTGATATAAAACTTAAACATAATTTATCTATTTTATAAACTATTAAGAAAGCATATACCATTATTATTAACCCAATAGCTAGGATTGCAAGAGAATGTAGTATTTATGGTAGACTACTAATATGGAATAATGTGACTCAAATTACCAGCAGTTTTTTACTTTCATATAAGAACTTTTCATGCCTCATTCAGAACAAGATACACTTATCTTAACTGGTAACTTTTTTGTATTTTTAATTTTTAAAACTGTGTCAATATACAGTGTATATGGCCAACCTGGGAAATTGTGTGTTTAACTTTACTAAGTCTTGCCTTTACAAAGACATGACTTTTTAAAACTGGAAATAGTAGCTAGTGTGTAAATGCTAATATAAATATTATACATATATATTAATTTTCTAAACTGTTTTGTTTTCTTCACACTTTTCGATAAATAAGGGGAAATAAGCAGCTTAACTAGGTCATTTAGTGTGGATGTGAAGAAAATAATGAAACAAATAAATTGATAGCCTTTTGTCTTTTTTATACATGAATGTAAGAATGCATGTGTGTGAGAAAGAGTTCTGTCTATGTGTTGCATTTCCACTATGATATATTCCATAGATTAAATTGGTAAACAGGCCAATTAAAAAAAAAGAAACTCTAGTCATTAACTTGATGTTGTTGCTGCACAGACAATGAAAATTTAAGATATTTTACAATTGTCTCTTGATAGTCTGACACTTAATAATCCTACACAATCGGTAATCTAACATTTAATATACCCACACAGTAATCCAACACTCGGATGGCTGCCTGTCGTGCGGTTTGTGCGCTGGACTGTCATTTGATGGTCGAGGGTTCAAATCCTGCCCGCTCCCATCGTCCTGCAGGAGGTTTGGACTAGAAAGTAAACTATCTTCAACTCTGAAGGAACATCCGAAACATGTAAAACATTTTACAAAAACAAACATTTACAAACACTGTCCCAACATTAATTCATGGAATTAATGCATACTGTGTGATGTACTATATTTTTAGAATTTTGGTACCCTTCACTTGTCATTTAGTAAAGTATGTGAAAGCTGAAATCATATGATTGGTATATTTTAGATCAATAAATGTTTCTGTTTCATCTCTTGTTTAATTTACATCCTTGAAAACCCAAGAGAATATCTTATAGCGTCATAATTAGAATTTTCTTAACAAATACAGTTACATTCTTTGAAGAACAGTTATGTAATCTGACATATACAGTTACATTCTTTAAAGTACTGCTATGTAATCTGAAATTTTGGTTAATCTGACAATCCCTGGGCTAAATAATCATTGGACTATCAAGAGTCAATTGTTTATGACAGTTTTGTTTTATAAAAATGTGTTTAATGTTTGTAGTTTAGTTTTATAATAATGTGTTTAATGTTTGTGTATTTGTTGTGCTGCTGTAGCTCACAAAAAAGTAATGATACAGCCGTCTTAGACTTAGCTGAGGAAATAAGTCAACGTCTCCCTCTCTGTATAGAAGACACATCTAGGACACCCAACTCAGTATTGATGGAGCCACAAAGGTCACTTAAATCTATTCTACAGAGAGATGTGGACACCAAAGGATTAGATAAGGAGAAATTAAAAAGTTTGTACATATCTACTATTTAGAGGAAAAAATTATGATCAAGAAAAAATCTATTAATTTTTATTATATTATATACGAAACAATACTTTTTTTCCCTTCAATTTCCTTTCTTTTTTGCTAACATAAGATTTAATCCCTAGTTACCTATTCTAAATTTTTCAAGCATTAAAATGGATTCAGTTGAGCAATTTATTTACTGAATTGAAACTTTGCACTATTTTTTTTCTTTTACAAATAGTTATGTAATAGGCTTTCCTGCTAATTCAAATAGATCTGTATGATTTTGTGTATTTTCATACTCAGTTTCTTGATTGTAACATGTTTCTTATTTGTCTAGTTCTAGAGTCTTTGACAGCCAAGCTGGCAGGTAATTCAGCTTTACTTACTATTCTGAGACAAGAAATTGATCGCTTTAACCACTTGCTGTCTGTCATTCAAATATCTTTGACACAGCTGACACTAGCCATCAAAGGAGAGATTGTGATGTCAGAACAATTAGAAGATGCCTATGATGCTCTCCTAACACAGCGCATACCATCCCAATGGAAAGTAAGTGGAAGCTGTTTTTTAATATGTTTAAATTTACATTGATATATTTAATCATGCTAAAGTTGGTGATTGTGTTTGTTCTAGTTAGGCTAAAGTTTGGTGATTGTGTTTGTTCTAGCTAGGCTTAAGTTGGGTGATTGTGTTTCTTCTAGTCAGGCTAAAGTTGGGTGATTATGTTAGGCTTAAGTTGAGTGATTGTGTTTCTTCTAGTCAGGCTAAAGTTGGGTGATTATGTTAGGTTAAAGTTGGGTGATTGTGTTTCTTCTAGTTAGGCTAAAGTTGGGTGATTGTGTTTCTTCTAGTTAGGCTAAAGTTGGGTGATTGTGTTTCTTCTAGTTAGGCTAAAGTTGGGTGATTGTGTTTCTTCTAGTTAGGCTAAAGTTGTGTGATTATGTTTCTTCTAGTTAGGCTAAAGTTGGGTGATTATGTTAGGCTAAAGTTGGGTGATTAGTTCTGTTCTAGTTAGGCTAAAGTTGGTTGATTATGTTAGGCTAAAGTTGTGTGATTATGTTTGTTCTAGTCAGGCTAAAGTTGGCTGATTATGTTTGTTCTAGTTAGGCTAAATTTGGGTGATTATGTTTGTTCTAGTCAGGGTGATTGTGTTTCTTCTAGTCAGGCTAAAGTTGGGTGATTATGTTAGGTTAAAGTTGGGTAATTGTGTTTCTTCTAGTTAGGCTAAAGTTGGGTGATTGTATTTGTTCTAGTTAGGCTAAAGTTGGGTGATTGTGTTTCTTCTAGTCAGGCTAAAGTTGGGTGATTATGTTAGGTTAAAGTTGGGTGATTGTGTTTCTTCTAGTTAGGCTAAAGTTGGGTGATTGTGTTTCTTCTAGTTAGGCTAAAGTTGGGTGATTGTGTTTCTTCTAGTTAGGCTAAAGTTGGGTGATTGTGTTTCTTCTAGTTAGGCTAAATTTGGGTGATTATGTTTCTTCTAGTTAGGCTAAAGTTGGGTGATTATGTTAGGCTAAAGTTGGGTGATTAGTTCTGTTCTAGTTAGGCTAAAGTTGGTTGATTATGTTAGGCTAAAGTTGTGTGATTATGTTTGTTCTAGTCAGGCTAAAGTTGGCTGATTATGTTTGTTCTAGTTAGGCTAAATTTGGGTGATTATGTTTGTTCTAGTCAGGGTGATTGTGTTTTTTCTAGTCAGGCTAAAGTTGGGTGATTATGTTAGGTTAAAGTTGGGTGATTGTGTTTCTTCTAGTTAGGCTAAAGTTGGGTGGTTGTATTTGTTCTAGTTAGGCTAAAGTTGGGTGATTGTGTTTCTTCTAGTTAGGCTAAAGTTGGGTGATTGTGTTTCTTCTAGTTAGGCTAAATTTGGGTGATTATGTTTCTTCTAGTTAGGCTAAAGTTGGGTGATTATGTTAGGCTAAAGTTGGGTGATTATGTCTGTTCTAGTTAGGCTAAAGTTGGGTGATTATGTTAGGCTAAAGTTGGGTGATTATGTTTGTTCTAGTCAGGCTAAAGTTGGCTGATTATGTTTGCTTTAGTTAGGCTAAATTTGGGTGATTATGTTTGTTCTAGTCAGGCTAA
Organism: Biomphalaria sudanica; assembly: GCA_036873155.1. Taxonomy (NCBI): domain Eukaryota; kingdom Metazoa; phylum Mollusca; class Gastropoda; family Planorbidae; genus Biomphalaria; species Biomphalaria sudanica. The sequence goes on from JAZGLO010002808.1 coordinate 534,032, forward strand.
AGTTGGGTGATTATGTTAGGCTCAAGTTGGCTGATTATGTTTGTTCTAGTTAGGCTAAATTTGGGTGATTATGTTTGTTCTAGTCAGGCTAAAGTTGGGGGATTATGTTTGTTCTAGTCAGGCTAAAGTTGGGTGATTATGTTAGGCTAAAGTTGGCTGATTATGTTTGTTCTAGTCAGGCTAAAGTTGGCTGATTATGTTTATTCTAGTTAAGCTAAACTTGACTGATTATGCTTGGCTAAAATTGGGTGATTATGATTTGTTAGTTTAGGCAAAAGTTCAGTGGTTATGTTTGTTCTAGTTAGGCTTAAGTTGGGTGATTATAATGGAGAAATATGGATCACTAGTTTTGGATCTCTTGTTTACTGAATTTATATGTTTTTTTTCTTACTGTGAACTTCTAATGCTGCCTATTTATTTTGTATCAATTTTTAAACATATGCTTATACAGCACCTATTTTCCCTAATCTTTGTATTAAAGGAATAAAATTATTTTATTGTCAGATATCTTAAAATAAACATAGAGTTGAAGCTAGGTGCTGAAACAAACGATACATACATATATTAAACATAAATGAATAATAGCACCAGGGACCAAGTTTTTAAGAGAGAAAGTAGTGAATTAAAATGCTACGGCGCATGCCCTTATTTTCGTAGCATTTCTATGTTTACATTTACAGCATTATTGCTTGTACCCACTGAAGCTTCTATATGTAATGTGTTTATGTTGTCCACTTGTCTTTGTGAGAGATATACAATTAGATAGAGCCATCGTTTGTCTAATACATGCCTAACGGCTGTCTGTGTCGGCTCTATCGAAGTTGTTAGTGAACGGATGCTGCGAGGGTGGGGGAGGTGCTAGCTGGGGCTTTTGACCTTTGACCACTGGGGTGGTAATTTGCATACGGGCGAAATGACTCTGGAACAGAAGAATGTTTTTTGGACATTCCGATGGTCTAGAGGGTAGTTTCGCTTGGTGCCTTATCGCTAGGCGGTGGTGTCGAATCCGGAGTCACAGGTTCGAGCCTCGGTCGGCGCATGCCCTTATTTTCGTAGCATTTTAATTCACTACTTTCTCTCTTTAAAAATTGGTCCTTGGTGCTGTTATTCATTTATGTTTAATATATGTATGTATCTTAAAATAAGTAGATTTCCCATTTCCATATTTCTGTTGTTAGCAAATTTTCTATTTAGTTCCAGAAAATACTGAAATCAAGAAAATAAACTTTTTCTGTTCCCTTATTTTCCTACTAGGTATCACAAGATCACTTTTCTAAAACTTAATTATTGTGTATTTTGTTGGTTTTTATTTGTGTATGATCTACAAATAAGTGACTAAAAGTTTCTTTAAGAACAGTGAGTTACACAAAATATTTCAGACATTTATAATTCCTTTCTTACACTGCTTTTTTAGAATGCTGCCTATGAGTCTGCTAAATCTTTGTCATCATGGGTGACAGACTTGCACAAGAGAGTTTTATTTTTTGCTGGCTGGGCCAAATTATTGTCATCTACTATTGAAAAGAAATTCAGGCAAACTATTCGCAGCGCCAAAGATACTTCAGTGGAGGTAGAAGTCCCTGCTGTAACTGAGCCTAATTATTTCTGGCTGTCTGCATTTTTTTTCCCTCAAGGTATGTATTTAAACATCTTAAAAACTTTGACAAATAAAACTTAAAGTGACTTGAAGAATTTTGAGTTTGATCTTCTGACATAGTCTATAAAACCTTATAGATTTGTTTACTGATTTTTTTTATTCAACTTATGTGGATGATTCTTATTCAAGTTGTTGTTTTTAATTAATTTATTCTTTAAAAGTATTAATGTTTCAATTCCAATTATTTTCTCTCAAAGTTTTTTCTCTAAATTATTTTCTTCACTAAGTGTCTAGTTTTGTTGGAGGATATCAAAATTCTTTTCAATTTACTTAATATTTAACACTCAGCCTTGCCAAGGCAAAGAAACAATTTTTGAGACCTTAAGATTTAAGGAGTACAAAATAGAGCAGTGAGATTCATAACAAATGAATATTCACATTTGACTAGAGTAACACCTTTAGTAAAATCACTAAATTTAGAAAGCCTTCAGGACAGAAGACTCAAAAGTAAAGTAGCAGTTATACATAAAACACTGAACCATAATCTTCAAATACAAAAACAAAATTTAATAAAATACTCTGAAAGACACAAAGATAAAGGCACATTCCTCATCCCATATGCTAGGATAAATTTGTACAAATACTCCTTCTTCCCTAGTGCTATTAGAGCATGGAATGGGTTGCCTGAGCTAGCCAGTAAAACCAGTGACATGGCAGAATTTAAGTCATTGGTTAATATGCAAGACTAAATGCATGACGCGTAGGACGTAATCATCTTCTTTTTTGAAGTAACATCTGTATTATATAAGATAAGAGTAAAATATCTATGTTTCTATAGCCAATGGTTTTTGAGGAAGTTATATAGCCATAATAATAGCTGACCACTTAATGCTCTTCTAAGCAGTTGTCAAGGCTTTATTTAATACAACCCATTACTTTATGTCTCAATAATGGATCACCATTGTCAGTCCAGCAGAAGGTGTACTTGATTGTAAGTTAAATTGTTTCTGTAGGTTACGAAGATCCACACCATAAAGAAACATTGGTATTAAGTATTCACCCACCCAATAGCAGTGAGATCTAATAAGATCAAGACATTTAAGAAGCGGAGGTTATTCCAAGGCCCATCTCATTTTGATTGACAACTGGTAAAGGGATTACAATTAATTTTGTTTCACTCTAATGAATTTCAACTCTGTCATTGCCACATAATAAATATTACTTCATTTCTAAAATAATAATATCTTATCTTTATTATCTTAGAATAAATTTATCTAACAATTTGTGCATTACACATAAACAGTTATTATGATAGCAAATAAAATATGTTTCAATCAGACATTACATCAGAAAGCTGCAATTTTATTTACTACTAGATAATAGTCAGGGAAACAAAAGAGTTCTTGTGTCTCTTTTTTTATGATGGGTGTTTTTCTTCTCTGTGATGGTAAAATATTAAAGTAACGACCTAATGGAATTTTTTTTATTTTAAAAATCTATTCAGTTTTCTTAATAATGTGGTCAATGGGGCTAGGTAATGTGGTCTGTTGGTCTATGCAATGTGGTCTGTTGGGCTATGCAATTTGGTCTATTGGGCTATGCAATGTAGTCTGTTGGGCTATGCAATGTGGTCTATTGTGCTATGCAATGTGGTCTATTAGTCAAGGTATTTGAATGATGTAGCATTGCAGCCATTGAACCTTTTGTAACTTGTCTTTAAATGTATAATGAAGTTTTAACTTTTAAACATTTTTTTTTCAGTCTTATCTTCCTTCAGAAATAGATGCAGTAAACAAGAAATATTTAATTTGTATGTATTTTACACTTATATTTTTAACTTACTTTTTTTTTTCATTATTTTAGGTTTTTTAACTGCAATTCTTCAGAATCATGCCCGTAAACTGGGAATTTCAGTGGACTCACTTTCATTTGGATTTGAAATTTTAAAATATTTGGCAGAGGAAGATAATTCCATGACTTCTAGTGACAAAGAGTTAATGCTTGTGGTGAGTCATTTCTTCTTCATTTAGCCAACTTTTTGCTGCTCATCTGTAAGCTCTTTTGCAGTAAAGTCAGTCATAAAATAGAAATCCTGTGAAGTATTAAGTCAGTTAACCAGAAATATTTTTTGCCTCAACTCAGATGTATTTTTAAAGATTAAAGATTCAGTGGGGAAAAAAAAGAGTTTAAATATTGAAATGTTTTTGTCTTTAACCTTAATTAATACATTTTTGCCTCTGTTTATTGATGCTGATGTAAACAAAACATAATCCCAATTGTCATGTCAGTGAGTGAAAAATGAAAATTCCAAAACTAAAATATAGCAGTCTAGAATTTTATATTTTAAGAAGTAATTTTATAAGTGTGGTTTTTGTGCAGTGATAATTTTAGACAGTGCTTGCTCATATCACACATAGTAGAGTCACTATTGCGGAACAGTTTGCAGCTACTTTTAGTTTTCAATTTTTTGCTCCATAATGGTTAGACCTATGGAAAAACTAAAAGTATCTAGGCATTGCCCAACCATTTTCGGATAAAAATAGAAGCATTGTTTAGTTTTTCAACAGATATTTAAATTTTACATTCAAATCGACTGAGATATGGTCAGTCACAATTATGGAACAGGATTTTTTAAGAAGTCACACTGTAACAATGTCGGAACAAAGCCTATATATTTATTAGTCTTATATAATAATTGAACTCCTTATCCTTTACATTAATTTTATTTTATTAAAGCTTTAGACAGCACATTGCCGCTTTAATACTTTACCTCTAATTTAATTGACGTCACTCTACCCTGATTTTCCTTACAAGGTTTTATTTTCCACTATTCTTTAATTCTTTTTTGTTATATTAATATTATATAGGCCTATATGATATTATTTGATATTATGATTTGTCCTCTTTTTGCTGGACGTCTGGTAATCATAAATTATATATATGTAATATTATTGTCTAAATGTTTTTAAATTTATGTTTACTAATACAATTTCATATTTAAATTCCGATAATCTAAATCACTATGTAAATATTAAGCTAAATGCGCAGGTCAAATAAATGACATCTATAGTGTTCCACAATTGTGACTATCTTTAAAAAGGTAAAAACTGGGTTAACACCTCCCAATTTTTTAAAAATTAGATTCCTGGTAAATGGCTACGACATGAAGTTTTTCCACATCCATTTATAAACCTAAAAATAGGTGTATCATGCAGGTGATGTGTCATTATCATTTTTAAAAAGCCTTAAGCCCTGACCTATGCGGTTCTCCTGGTACGTGAAAAATAATGGACGATTCCACACTTGTATACTTTAACCTGCAGTCAAAATTAATTTTCTGCTGTGAAAGGAAAACCCTTATATTGGAAATGTAGAGAAATGGACCATGCGCAGTACCATTACAGTAGTTTAGCCGAAAATTTCAAAATAAAGTAGATTTTAACTAATTTCGATGAGCTGTTCCGCAAACATGCCTGCTCTGCAATAGTGACTCTACTATACTGTATTTAAACTCATTAAAGTTCAAGTTATCTTTTTATTGTCTGTGTTCCAGTATTTTTATTATGAACCTGCAGACTTGCATTTCATTCAATTGTGAATAGATACTTTGTGCACACAATGACATTACCAATAAATTAATGGTGAACATATTGACATCACCATGATGGTGTCAACAGTACTTAAAATAATCCTACATTTTCATCTATCCAGATCACAAAATCTTCATACATCAGATCTTCATTCATGAAGAATTATTAACACCACAGAAACGTTTAAAAAGTGAATGTAATTGTATTTTTATTAATCTTATTTAAATCTTAATGCTGTCCAGCTTTTAACTCATGAGTTTAAATATGTATGATTTTCTATTCCCTGCCTGGAAATCAGATGAGCCCTCCAGAAAATGGTGTATTAATATCAGGTCTGTTTTTGGATGGGGCTCGTTGGGATACAAAAAGCCACACTCTCCAAGATTGTAACTCCAATACAAGATTTTTTCCATTACCACTTATACACTTTGAACCAAAAGAGGTGAGTATATTTGCATATGCTAGCATCTCAATTGATTTATTTCACTCAGCTATGTATAAAAAGAACAAACTAAGATTCAGACAAGCCTCAAATGACAGTAATTGTTTGGTCTTAACCAGGTAAATTCATTGTTATTTCCCTATTCTGATTCTCTGAGATTTATTTTTCCTTTAAGCTTTTTTCTTCTTTGCATTTTAAGAGTTGTTTGGTGAAATGTATTATGTTTGTAAAATATTAATTATTTAGCATCATTATGAACTAATTCTGTTCTGTAATCAGTTGCTTACATTTCTTGTGAGTTAAAGGTGTGCAGAGAAATGCCTTTAAAAAAAAATTAGAAACTGTGGACTTTTAGCCATTTTAAATGAATTAAGGATATTTTATATAAATTTTGAATAGTTACAAAATTTGTCATTGATAGCTACAGAATACAGAAGTTACAGTGTCACCCAGTTTGGTCTATGACACAGAAGTAACCAAGTCCCCCAATTTAGTTCAAGATGCAGAAGTGAACACATCATCCAATACAGGTCAAGACACAGAAGTGATTAGGTCATCTAATTCAGGTCAAGAAATGGCCAGGTCATCCAGTTTGATTCAAGAAGCAGAAGTGATTAAGTCACTAAATTTAGTGGAAAAAACAGATCAAAGTCCACCCACTCCAGCTCCAGAAATACAGTCCTCACAATTTAGCTATGAGTGTCCACTCTACAGGACTTCAGCAAGAGCTGGCACACTGTCTTCCACAGGACACTCCACTAACTTTGTTACCTCTATCACACTGCCGTCAGAACAGTCTTCTGATTTTTGGACCCTCCGTGGAGTGGCCATACTTTGTCAGCTAGATGACTAATTTTATTTTTTTGCGCAACAATGAAATCTACAATTTTTGTCAGTAATATAACTGCTTTGTAAGTTGCCATTTATTATTTACATCATTTTTAAATATTATATATATATTGTTAAATATCTTTGAAGCCTTCTAAACTTGCCTAAAGTTGCTCAGCACATTTAAGCAATTGTTGAATCACGGGTGATCTAAATATTTTTTCTTAAGTTATATATATATATAGAGAGAGAGAGAGTATTCAAGTATTTATGAAGGCAATACAAAAATGTTCTTGATTTTATATAGGCCTATATATATTTTATTGCCTACATAAAAACTTGAAGATATCATCTCTACTTATACAAATGTATATCTATGTATGGGTAGATATTTCATCATTAGATTGGAATTCAAACATCTGTGAACCCATTTACTTTTAGGTAAGTGTTGGTTGTATTCGTTCTTATGTCCTTTTCCATGAAATAAGACAAATTTGATGTCACCAAATATCTATTAGTATTAATAAATATCTATAATTTACTTTTTTGATATTGACAAGTTCAAATTGTTAAGCACAAAAACACCCTAATAAATACAGATGATGGTAATCTCAACTAATATATTTAGCATCACTTCATTAGTAATCTCAACCTTGAAATATATAATCAGGCTGCTATTACTTGTATTTTATTTCTATTTCAAGCTGTGATATAATTATAATTGTGATAATTATATTCGTGCTATTTCTACATTTGAAACAGAAAATATTCTGTAGGTCTATAGTTAGTCATATTTTAATAACATTTGATTCTCAGTCAATTCATTTTTGAGTGTTTAATAATTCACTTTGTCTAGCAATGAACACCTGTTTGGGATTATGTACATATTGAAATATTTTATACATTACATAAATGCACATCTGCATTAAAGTTTCCCTATTAGACCTTGCAGTCAGGTACCTATTAGAGTTGGGTGGACTCATGGGCACCCTAAAATTACTGAATTTCAAAACCCCAGTTTTCACCAAGATCCCCAGGTTTAGAAGCCAAGCACTTAACCTCCTGGTCACCAAGCTTCCCTACATTTGCATTAGTATTGGATAAAAGCAATAATGAAGTCTTTCTAAATCTTCACTTCCTAGTGTATAATAATTAGAGTGAATGTTGTTTTATTTTGACTGAAAGTTTCATAATTATAAACTGTATAGCAAGACACACACAAACACTTTGTAAGATAAACAAGTTTGTCAAAAGTAACAAACTATAATTGCATGGGGTGCATTTTTGGTTTGCACAATGCAAAAATAAAAGTTTTTTAAAGATTTTCATGTCACAAAATATTGTGTGTTGCAATTATGAATAGATTTCTGGCCTTTCTTTCCAATGTTGAAATTAAAAATCAATTTAAAGTCACTTTAATATTTGTTTGTTTCTTTTTGGTAGCAAACAAAATAGTTCACCCCAAGGTATCATTCACTGACAGAATATTTGACTCCAATATCAAGAAATGTGAACATTTTAAACTTATTTTTATTTTCCAATAACAATTTTCCACTAATTTCAATGTATTGAAGTATAGAAAAACAAAATATATTTTTAAACATTGTAACCAAATCAGTTACATTTAACATAAAATCAAATGTCCTTGTCTAAAATATTGTGGTTCTTGGCAATATTTATACAAGTTTGAAATGCATTGACAAATGCAATGACAGCGTTGCTGTTTGATGTACACAAAACTTTTCATTATAGGATTAATTACAAAAATAAATTATATCTACTCATGACCATTTGAAATGCACAAAAACTTCTATAAAAAGTCAATATCTACTCATGACTAAAATGGGCAACAGTCTCCATAATAAAACAAGCTAGCTTACACAAGAGATAAGTATCTTTTAAATTAGATGTCACACCAATGTTTGAAATGCACATAAAGCTTCTATAAATGTACTATTAAAAAAAGACATTTTAGAATTACATCATTCAATAATAGTAAAGTTGACATATTATACCAAGTTTATAAAATAAATTAAAAAAAAAAAAATTACAAACAAAAAGAAATATGAACACAATATCATACAGATTCTAATCAACATGATCCTAAAATATTGAGTTCAAAATAGCATATATACCCAGCCATTAAAAACAATTTGTAATGCCTTTAAACTGTCCTAAAAAATTAATGATGTGATATAATGTACACTTCACTTTTAATTAACTAGTGTACACGAGCAGCATATAGTGTAAAATGTTATTAATGCCATTTTCAAATGCTTTATTAGGTAAAATAAATGCAGAGAGAAATGCCATGGTCAAGTATGAACAGGCCAAAATTATTTCTTCATTTTATGTTTAACTGGCAGATTGTACAATATTTGTGCTGCCTATAAAAAGTCAATTGCAATATTATCCAAAAAGACATTAAGAATTCATTGCACACACAGGTATAGGTCATTCAAATGATGATTTAACATAATTACCTTTCCTAAATTTTAGTCATTGCAAGGCTAAAAAAAAACCTCCAAAAAACTGAATATATCATCGAGTTGCTTTTTTCAGCAATCTATCCTCTGATTCTGATTTTGAGAATGAACTCTCTTTAATAACATATAGATATTATTTTAAGCATATAGAAAAAAAACACCTGTTTTTTTCTTAAAGCCAGAACTATTAATTCTAGTATATTTTTAAAACATTCATTTTTTTTTCTTCTTCTTCTTCGTTGTCATTATTTTTTTTATGTTGAAGAGATAATCTACTTGATAAAGTAAACAAAATAATAATTGTGGACATCTGTGCTTATAGATTAACAATGTTATGCTTACTAAGGAACTAAGAATCTGCCTGATCATATTATTGAGAGCAACAGGATTTAGTCCATGTCACATGGTACTTGATTGTTTTAACAAGTATTTAAATGTACATAATATACAAGTATAATGTACAAGCCTATTTAACATCTTAATAACTTCACAAACATAGATTTCATGAAGCTGACTTTTGAGACAGTTCATTATTGGTGGCTTTGTCTATCTTTTGGCCAAACTTTTCAGTGTAGGTCAACTGGTAGAAGTCATACAGGCGATCAGTCCATGTTCTCCAATAATCTTTATTTGTTGCCTTGTCCATAATGTGAACATGAGATGGCTGTCCATCAGGATATGCTATCACAATCATTCCATGGTTGATTAGTCCAAACTGAATTGATCAGAGCAAGAAGAACATGACTAACTTCCTTTCAAACAATTGAAACTAAATGATTCAAATTACAATAAAAACTTCTTTGCGAACAAGACTTTAAACAAATCTATCATGATCTTACCTTTCGAACATACTCATCATTAGCATTGATGGCACCAATGTATGCCACAATCTGCAGTGGGTCATCGTATGTGTCTTTAATAGTAGGTCTGGGTTTCTTTGAAACTTTCCAATCAATGACACAAAGAAAATCTCTAGGGGTACAAATGATTTTTTTAAATAGATTTAATGAGAATATAATTCTAAGATTTTTGCTGGTAAGTTTAGTAAGTAACGTCATAGAAAACAAGTAGAACATAAAATAAGATTAATAAGGAACATAAAAAAATAATTAATAAAACTACAAAGTGGTCACAATGAAATAGAAAATTCCAACAACTGTAACTTTCTAAGAAATCCATAACCTGTCACTATGAGTAAACTCCTTCCATGCACAGCAATTATATGGATTTTTAGTTATTTTCTGTATGGATTGTATGTATCATATTTATAAGCAGTAGAATAATTGATAGAAACTAATTTTCAAAAACTATTTAAATAGGTGTCTTTTACAGTTTGAATTCATTATGGGATCAGGGGCAGACTGGGTGTCCAAATTGGCCCTGGCATTACCATATGCAACATTTATCATTTTAAATTATTTTATTATGACCTAAGTATATTCGAACAGTGCGAATTCTATGTGACTTTATGAAGTATAAGGCTCTGTTGTTTGTTAATCACTTAGTAGGCCAATGCATACAGGACTGAAGCCCACCAGAAAAAATGGTAATGGATCAAGTCAATGACATTATTATGAAAAATATGTTAGGCTAATATTACATAGTTAGGTCTGTAAAAGATCTTTTGTAAATAGTAAAGCGAGGGCCAGTTGTGACATTCAGTGGGACCTTTTAATAAGAGAATATAATAGCACCTTTTAGTGTATTACAGGTCTTACTGCAATTCTGAGTGCACCTTCCGATGTTGATCCACATGGGTAGTGGCCCACTAGGCATGTACCCAAGTGCCAATATGGTATGTGCACCCCTACATGCAATATGTGTCAATGTTTATTGAAAAAAAAAAAAGTGCATCTTATAAGCATTGTAAATATTTACTTACTTGTATTTGGCAACACAGTCAAAAACTCCTCTGTACAATAATAAAGGATGAAATACTCCCACTTCAAGAGCTGTAATATTTGACATGGTTTTAAAAGTTGACTGTAAACTGGCCCAGTGACCTTGATTATCTGGCATGATTTGTATTTCACTCAAAGGCTTGCCACTTAGATAATCCTGTATGTTGGCATGTAAATTGAGGCCCCTTTTTATAGTGGCTGGTGTTAGACAAAAAAATGTATAACTTATAATTCACTCTCTGCCAATGATTCTTCAACAAATTATTTTGAACACTACACATTAATAAAAAAAATATTTAATATTTTAGAAAAACAAATCATTTTAAAATCACATTTTGCAATAATAGAAATATAATTTTAATGTTTAATAAATACATTTCAATTTGCTTTAAATTTATTGTGCAAGAAACCTGACAGGCACACTTTATAAAAGTTGACCACAAAAACAAGTAGCATTAGCATCCTGTGCCCATTTGGCTGCTAGGTCTCTTTATTTGCTTGCAATAATTGTGTGGTGTTCTTCTTCGTCTAGTGAACAATTGTTATTTTTTAAATGGATGAATAATTAGATTTTTAACAACTCACCTTCTTGGTGTTGCTGAAATCCTTCTTCTCCTAATTCTTTAATCATCTTCCCTCGCCATCTCTCAAGGAAATAACGATTTATACTTGGCATTGACTTGTTTAAAATACTTTTGACAGATGGTACTGTTCGAAACCCTAAAGCCTTTATATCATTGTGAAAGGCTTGTAACTGGTCCAGTTTAGCAGACTGTGACCAAGTTGTACTCTCCCTTGGAAACAAAGGCACTTCAGAAATCACATTGTAGGAGTCAGGTGGTTCAATAGGAAGAGATGATGTGGCATCCAACACTGATGGCTCTGGCTTTATAGCATATACTTCAGAGATATTACTGATAGAAGACTTAGGCTGTGGGATGGGTGCTAATTTTGGAATAAATATCTCTGATAAATCTTCTTCTGCATTAGATGCTCTATTTGTAAAGAAACTTTTGTCCTGATTATTATATTTTAATCGATTCTTAGTTAAAAAAAATTTGTTATTTACTTCCAAATCAGGCTTTGTTAATCCAAGAAGTTGGCTTTGTTTCTTTCTATCTGAAATTACTTTTGCCAAGCTTTGAGTAACCTCATCCTCACATTTTATCTCATGGTCATTTTGTCTTAAAGCTGTAGAAGCTGACACCGGCAAGGGAGAAAGTGGCTGATTAGTGGCTGAACTTTGTACTTTACTATTCAAGCTGATAGGCATATTTGTGTGTGCCATCCACTTATGTCCATCTAGTACATGTTTAGCATGCTGATTTCCATCATCCTGAAATGTGGGCATTAACTGTGGTGCAGGGTTGTCAACATTATAAGCTGATTCAGGTGTAGGAAAATCAGATGAATCTATTTGTGGAGGAACTTTCAAATCTAACTCCTCTTTGCTTGGAATTATAATTGCATTAGGAGATGAGCAATCACTTAATACAGACAAGCGTTCATTCAGTAAGCCACTTTTTTTACTCTTCATCATTTTACCAGTTTTAGTCATTTTCCTTTCAGCACCAAAAGCAAGATGAGTTTCTTTTTTCCATTGGATCAGATCATTAAGGTTAAAAGCATACAGTTTTTTCTGTACTTTTCTTGTCAGCGAATATTTTCTAGTTGTACTTTTTATTGCTGTTCTAGATATTATCAGTGTACACTTAAAAGAGACTTCAAAACATTGACATAGTGCCATCTCTTTATTGATGAATTAATTTTGCCTGTGAGAAAATTTTTGAAACTAGTTAAATCTTCTTTGTCAATTTAATTTAAGTTTTTAATTTTTATTTTCAGAAATTTGAGACAAAGTCACAAAACTCAATTAAAAGAAAACCACATTAGTTTTAGTGGTCAAACTTGCTATGATTTATCTAGGCATTTTAAAAGATGCTTTTGAAGATAAGAACATGCAAAAGTCTGCTACATTTAATTTAGGAGAGCATGGAACAAGATGTTGATTCAAATAAAAGTTCAATGGATGGCTGACTGGTCATATGATATGAGCTTTGGACTGTCATCATGATACTTCAAACCCTTCAGCTTCCACCCCCTGGACATAGATTCTAATCATCTTCATTTCTGAAGGAATGTCGTAAACTTTAGTTTTGTTTTAATTACTATACTTGTGTATTAAGCTGTACCAGTACCATTAAGTAATTACCATTACATTAATTACTGTTTTGGGAGTTCCTTCAGATTTGAAGATAATTAGATCGTAGCCTAAACATCCAGAAGGACGACTGAGGATGGCAGCAAGCAGGGTTTGAACCCAGGACCATTGAGACAATCGAACAACAGTCCAGAGCACATACCACATGACAGTCACAATGCCGCCATTCATTAATGATTAAATTTCAATCAATTATCAAAACAAATCAATACATTCACTAGCAGATGGCTACTCTGAATAAGTTTTAACTGCATGCCTACATTGGCTACATAGATCTAGACTTAACCTAGAGTCTATCACTCTAAATTTATAATTTAAGAGTCTAGACGTAATTCTAGAGATCTGAATAATCAATTACTAGTTTAATAAATGATAATCATTTAATGACTAGATCTAGTTTAGTAGACCTCACATGAAATCATTAAGATGTTTTCAAATTATGCATAAATATGAACACAAAAAAATAAAAATATGAACACACTTATTCTACCAAAAATAGGGCACTGGGATAGTGACTTCTACACCAACTTTTAGACTTATTTTATGTTTGCATGATTAGATGTGTGTTGAATGTTTGTGTTTTTTGTTTATTCATTTAATAAATTTCTAATACAGATGATCTTTTGTAGTATAGTACAGGCTAGGATGGCCTCTCTTGCCTAAATAGCTGAATCTTCTATATTCTCTCTATATAAATCTAGATCTATCTAGTAGGTCTAGATCTAGGCATTTAACTTCGTTCAATATATCAAACTCACTCCAAACATTTGCCCATTTATTCTTTTAATATAATATCATATTAACACTGATCTCCAAAAGTGGCTGTTTCAAATACTTTTGGTAAGAAAATTGTAATTTAATACAAACACCCTATAAAATTATTTTTTTATGGAATCAAACAACTTAATTTGGCTTATGAATAAAAAAAAACAGCTCCAAAAACAGAATAAATATTGCCGGGCTCATTAGCATAGACATAGCCAACCAAAAAATATAGCCTTAACACTAGGTGACTAGGACTAGGAAGAGGTAAAAGTCATCCCGGTAACATTAAACAGGAAAAAACAACAACCTGACTTAGACATTTGAAATTCTTTTTTCTTACATAAAAAGACAACTAAATGATAGTGAATGGAAGGAAATTGGATTGGGTCAGAATCATTGGAAAATGGACAAGCACATTATACAGCACGCTAGTTAAAGTAGTTTCAAATTAAATTAAATATCAAAATAAGTATCAGTAAATAATCAGTATCAGTTGACTAACTGGCAGTACTAGTACTACTACTAAGTTACTAAGTACTATAGTATAGTCTATAGACGTAGAAAGTAGAAGAGATTAAATGGTAATTAAATCTAGATTACATTAAATTATTTTATGATTCTAAATTAAAATTTTATTTTACCGGTTTACACTAAAATAACATGATCACATTCTGTTTGCATTCGGCACGATTCGGGATACCTCTATCTAGATCTAGATCTATTCTATATACAGGTTTTAAAAAACAACATAGGCCTATACTGATTCTCACTGAACCTAGAATGTATGCATTAAGACACTCAAAAATACCCATTAATAAATAAAGACATAACGTCATATGGACTAAAGCGATCTTAGTAAATCAACCATGGAACTATATTAACCAACTAGCATTTCTAAAGCTATGGGGCGCGTACTACGTCATCTCAAAAGGGGTAGACTAAGCCAGTCAATTTATTTTCTAAGGGACATTTTATTTAGACATGTTATTGAATTATTTCTTCTGGGATATTAACCTAGTAAACATGTATTAAAATTAAAATAAATTATGTATTAAAATATTTAAGAGTTTTTGTTTCATCTTCTAATAAATATCTTTTAAAATGTATATTTTTCGCGAGAAGCGTTTGCAACCATATAGACAAAACTAAATTACGCGATTCTTTGTATAGGCCTATTCTTTGAGTCAAAATATTCGAAATTCAGGCCATTGAACATAGTTATAATGACGGCTTTTGTGAAAAGAAAAAAAGGTCTGCTACAAGATTTCTAATTTACACAAAGATTATATTGTAACTATAATGCTATTACAGATGTATGTGTGCTATATTAGCTGAAATGCTCCTCGCATATAATTAAATAAATTATAGCCTTTTTATAGCATGCCCAGAGCGCTTGAGTTGGGTGTCGAACCTCAGGCCCCCTTCGTAGGTAGCCAAGTTCAAGCGTACTTGGCCAGCGCTCGCTGCCTCTTTTTTTTTAGACTCAAGTAGACCTGGGACATTTTTTAAAACCAAAATAGAAGGCTCTGTTTGCGGAAAAAACATTTCACTACGTCTGAAGCTTTTTTTTTTTTACGTGCTCTTCTTACTAAAGTATAATTTAAAAGCATTCTAGATGCCATGAGAAGTTTCTGAAGCGTAGTAATGTGAAACACTGCACTCTCGGAATCGAAGTAATTGCCAAATTATCTTCTTTTCTTGAAGGAAGGCTTGTTAAAAGGATACCCAAATCTAGTGGAAAATATCCAGTAACAGTAGAAGTTATGGATTATTAAAATCATCAACCACTTCCCGTTTCGTTTTCAAGGTTGACAGTGTTAGGTTTTTGTTTGTTTTTTATTCATCCTTTATTTAGATTCTAGTTTCATGTCTTGAAACTCATATTTGCAACCCTGTCACAATAAAGTTTATAATCGAATCTTGAAATATTCTTAAATGGCCTTAAGCATTCACCAACAAATTTGTAGATCTTTTTTGCAAAGGGTAGGAACTTCAACTTGTCAATTTAGGTAAGTAACTTAGTCAGTGACTACAGACTAGGCACTACTAGGACCACAGACTGACACTGGCACTAGAGACTAGACAGATCTATTATCGATCTACTATCTAGAGTTCTAGACTAGACCCTATATCTATATTGCGCGTGCGGCTATATTTATATATTATTTACTAGACTCTATAATAATTATATAGTTATATACTACTAATAATATATATAATCTAGATCTAGGTTCTAAAGTTAAAGTCTATTAATATTATTTTTCATTAAATTATTATATTATATTTATAGTCCTAAAGTTAAGTTAGTATAAATAGTAGGCCAGTGGCAGTGGTCTAGCTAAGTTAGTAGATTGTCTAGATTAGTTACAATTAGTAGATAAGTAGATTCTATTTCTAGAAAAATTGACTAGATCTATATCAAGTCCAAGTATAATCAGTATATGTCACTTCACTAGATCTATCTATTCTATTACTTTTTTACTATATTGTCTATATTCTATATCATATTATTATCATATATTTATTATTAATATACTCATACTGTCACTGTACTCTTACTCTATGAGTCTATGTTACACTATGTATAGATCTAATATGTTTTTTTTAATTATTTATATCTATTAATATCTAGATGATAGTAGATCTAAATCTAGTGACAATCTAGTCAAATCTAGTAATCTAGTACTACTAGTGGTGTACTACTACTAGTAGATCTAGTATTCTAGAATAGTATTAGATTATTAATTAGATCCAGATTATAGTTAAGTTATAGAGATCTAGAATTTATTGTTGCCAGTGAGTACAGTAGTCTAGTTGACTCTAGTAGTGAGTAATGGCTAGTACAGTAGATCTAATCTACTAGATACTGAGTGTAGATTCAAAAGTATACAATACTGGCTATATAACTACTATTAGAATTAGATACACATTATAATTATAAACTATGTCACTAATATATAATATAGACTCAATGTAGAGTATACATAATAGAAAATCTAGTCTAGAAATTATAATCTATATTATAAAGTAGAATGTGAGGTGTATGTATTTATGTTACTTATAGACATCAAAACCGCTTGACCAATCTTGATAAAACTAGGCAGGAATGCTCCTTGGGTACTAACTTAGACCGTAGTGTATGTATTGTAGCCCTAAAACAAACTTAAGACCCTCAAAAAAATAAACTTGTCCGACTCTATTACAGCTATAGTATTTTATGGATCTAGGCCATGGTTAACAATGTTGACATGAGAAAAGATCGAAAGGATTTAGACCTAGATCTAATTTAAAGAAATACACTTTGCGCACATAGTTTTTTACTTTGACACATGAAAATACAAAAGAAGATCCATTGATTTCATTATGTAATAACATTAACCTTCAATTTTGAGTTTCAAAAGCATTTTTTACATAAATTAGTTCCTGATATCTGTGACGACAGTATTTCCTGGCGAACATTCTTTCATCAGACATTACCAATTAGTTACACATTAACACATCTCTCTACTGAGTCTATTCCTAGGTCTAGGTCTTGTGCTTTAACACATAAACATACTAATTATTGTCCATTCATTTGATATTTTAATCAATTTAACATTCAAATTTGTTTTTCTAAAGCATTTTTAATACATTCGTTCGCTGTTCACTTAAGTTGCCTAGCCGTGGTGAGATAGGCCTATATTCATTCATGAAAAAAGGTCACGCATGTGCAACACAGAATGAACTCTATAAAAGCCAATTTTTAACTCTAGATTAGTGTAGATTTAGATCTATGTCTACCTCAAGATCTACTTTATACTTTAACACATGAACATACAAAATTAAGTCTATTCATCTCAAATTTTAATCAAATATATGTAGGCCTACAAGCAAATGTTTAAATTTGAAAAAATGGATTTAAGCCTATTTGCTATTTTTATTTGATAGCTTCATTCACACTATTTTTACATTGTCACATTTGCTTTACTTATTACATTATTATTTCGTTTAATTGTGACTATATCGACAGTAATGCGCAAATAAAGACCTGCGGGTCGCGGGTAACATATGTCTAGTATTAATATATATTATAGATCCATTATAGAGAATATTTAATTCTTCTTCTTCGTTCTCATTGTTATGTTGGAGTGTTCAGATGAGTAGACCAATACATGAGATGAAATGCGCAGTGGTTTCCAGATCAGGGAGCTCTCCATATAGTTTCCTTTCTAGTGGGGTGATTTGGGGCCAATGTCTTATACGGGCCTCTTGGTATAGAGAGCAGTTTTGGAGGACGTGGTCTGTATTCTCTGGTGATTCTCCACATGGGCAGATTTCACTGGTTCCAATTTTGAGCTTCCGGTACATGTGTTGTCGCATTCTGTTGTGTCCGGTCCTGAGTCGAAAGATTAGACGTTGGTATTGTCGGGATAGCTTATAGTAAGCGTCATCTTTCTTGTGATTTGGATGAGAGCTCGTCCATTTCTCATTTATTTTATTTACTATTAATTTCTTCAATTCTTCTGGATAGAGTGCAGAGTTTATTAGTGTGTTAGTTCTCCCACTCTTGGCGAGTGTGTCAGCCTTCTCATTTCCTTCTAGTTCTATATGAGCTGGGATCCATTGAATTACAGTTTTTTTGCTGATGTTGTTGAGCTTTATAAGTGCTGTTTTGAGGTTATTAATATGTGAGGAATCAGATATTCTAACCACTGGAATACTTCACCTCATCCTCCATGACTGCAAACCAGTTGGTCCGCGGCTGTTTATTTGCTATTCACAGCTAACCCTTATATCTAAGGGTCTTTCCCCTATCTGCCACCTGGGGACGCGCTTGGTAGAAGGTCATAGCTCCACCAAGAGAATATTTAATAATAATATAGAAAATGTAGACTCTAGTCTATAATTAGTATTTAGTCTATAGTTATAGCCTTAGACTATACATTTGTAGAATCTAGTAGATATACTGTCTATGACTCACTATAGTATAGACAGTGGCGTAGCTACCAATGTGCGGGTGGTGCGGGCCGCACAGGGCACCAAGTGGAGAGGGGCACCAAAATTCCCCCAGTGTATATTAATTTCCTATTTCCCTGAGCCTTTCAGTAAAAACGACTAATTGTATGGACATGAACAAACATAAGCTGCTGTATTTTAAACATAACTAACGATTTATAAACTAGTCATGTTGCTATTTTGTTTCATCTCCTTGACTATTTCTTCCATACAATGTAAGCTATAGAACAGTTTGAATCTAATTTACTAGATTTATTTCGGACACACGGTAAATGTTGTTACTACACTGATCAATGCTCTGTAATAAGAAGAAGAAGATAGGCCACCCTTTTTTTACTTCATTGTTTAGTCCATAGGTTTAATCTAGATATTGAGTTTACAAATATATTTCTAAACTCTAGCTCTAAACAATTGTCTTAGTTTATTCATTTCTTTATGATTCTTTATTGATTAATTTTGGAAATAATTCTATTGTAATGTCAATATTTTTAACCTTTGTTTTCTACGAGTTTTTTTAAACTAACTAGTTAATTGTAATACTGTAACGTAAAAACAAAATGATGAACAGTGCTCAAGACTGACTAGTCTGGCTGGCGCCTCATAACCCTTTTAAGCTCAAATGAAGAAATCGGCATCTGTGGTTCTGTCCGGTCTGGGTAGACTATAAGGGCCCAATACCCAGATCTATCGGGGTTCCTCATTACCGACCCATCGGTAGAACAGAAAATGGCATCTGATGGGTAGGACTTTAGTGTAGCTGATGCCAAGTTTTGGAGTATGGCAGGTGTTAATCGCTTCTTGGTGGCTCCCTCTTGCCCTATATGGGACATGTTTATTTGTGGGGCCGGCATTCTTCTCCACAGAGGGCAAGTACTAATTCTTCTAATAGGATTTTTATCAGTGGAGAGCCCATCTGATTTTGCGGTTCCTCTCTCTCCACTGTTGCACTACGGTTGTGGTGTGTAGCCTAGAGTCGCCCCTTTTGTAGCGCTTGTAGGTCGTAAGTACCGTCCTCTCCCTCCTTAAATGTAAAGCGGCCACGTTTGTTAAGATTTCAGCAGCTTTTTTTGGCTTGTCCGAAGGGTGCCACAAATGAACCTTAGTGCCTGTGATTCTACTCGGCCGAGTGATACGAGGGCAGTTTTACTAGCATATACTTGAACTGTATAGCTGTACTCAATTTGTGATCTGACTGCCCCTAAGTACAATGTGCGTAGCATGTAAGCTTTGGCACCCCACTTTGTGCTGGCTAGCTTTCTTAGTAACGCTAACTTCTCCAAGACTTTTCTTTCAACTTCCTGGACATGCTGGAACATTGACAACTTTCTATCCAGGGTTACCCCTAGATATTTTGGCGTGTTTTCATGTTGGAGTCGCAGCCCACCGAGTTGAAGCTCGAATGGAGCCTTAAGAATGTCGATTCCTATGCTGAACAAAGACCAGGTCGTTTAGGCAACATTTATATGAATCTGTCATTTGTCGAAATACGAGGAGATGGTTTGGAGTTCTGCTTGTAATGCCACCTGTATTTGGTCGGCTTTCTTGCCGGTTGACCAGAGGACAATGTCATCCGCATAAAGCAGTTTCTTTGACCGCAGTGAGGTGTGTTTCTTAAATTTCCTAAGTCTAAAGAAGCATAGAGACAATTTCAAGTCACATCATTGCCAGAGTCCACCGACTATAGGCGAGCTGTTATTGGGTATGAATTAACTGAACAATTAAAAGCAACAAAGCAAGATGAGACGGTTATCATAGAATCCAGAAAAAAATGATGAAGCCGACATCCTGAATGATGAAAAAGAAGAAAATACTTCAATACCGCAGGTTCTAGAGACTAAAGGACAGCACACAAGCATGTCTTTAGTAAACTCCTCAAAAATTCCTACTGAAGAAGCTGAACCATCAGACAGTGTAAACAATACAGAAAACAGGATAATAAACTCTAGACTGAACGACATTGGAGATGGGCCTGATGTCATCACAGATAATATTCGCATACACCTTGTCACTCAAGGATCTGAAACAGTTCAGCGTATGGACAGTCAATTCAGAGAGGCATATAGACATCAAGAATCAGCAAAAGGTTAGGCTAGAGAGCTTTCAAAGGCTTGTTTTTTCCGGCAAATGTCAAATGGCGAGAAAGTTCTTAGAAAGTGGATGTGTTATTCGCCAAAAAAAAAGAATTCTTATTTTGCTTCCCCTGCATACTCTTCTCAACAAGATCAAGTACCAAATCTTCATTTAAATCCAAAGATGGATTCAATGAGTGGTGGAGGTTATCCCCGGAAATAGAAAACCATGAGACCAGCAGAGCTCACATTCAGTCATCGCTTGCTTGGAGGGAACTTGAAGTTCACCTGAGAGTAGGGAACAATATTGACAACAAGGCCCAAGATTTGATTATACAAAAGACGAAAACCTGGAGAGTTAGTAAAATTACTATTAAAGTACAATCCACTCTTGAGGGAGCATGTGCTTCGAACTAATCTTTGATCCAGACCGAATACATACATGTCTCCACAAATACAAAATGAATTTATTACAATATTGGGGGATCACGCTGAAAAACAAATCTAACGGCAAGTAAAACAAGCCAAATATTTCTCTATTATTTTTGACAGTACCCCTGACATCTCAAAGCTGGATCAAATTTTACGGTATGTTGTCATGGATAATGACAGGGTGCAGGTTCGTGAGTCTTTTGTTGACTTCATCGACACAAAGGACAAGCATTCTGCTGGAACCGCTGAGATGATTCTAGAGAAACTGCGTTCGAATGGCTTGGACATAATGGACTGCAGGGGTCTAGGCTATGATAATGCTGCTGTCATAAGCGGTCAAAATTACGGTGTCCAAAATCGTATTCTAGAAGTCACTATTCATTGCCTGCTCAAACCATTCTCTTAATTTAGCAGAAATTCGAGCTGCAGAAGCTGAAGTCAATTCGGTAACATTTTTTGGTACACTGAACCGTTTACACGCCTTTTTCTCAACTTCAACACACCGCTGGGATATGCTCATGATGCTCAACCGGAACTAGACTTAAACGTTTAGTTGAGACCCGCTGGAGCGCCAGAGGAGAAGCCGTCAAGATGGTTAGGGATAAATTTTCTAAAATTATAGAAACTCTGGAGACATTAACTAGCTATTCTACCTTCAAAAACAAGGATTGTCTATTCGAGACTGCTCACTCAAACTAAAAACATTAGAGACATTTTTAAGTAGTAATCGAGAGGACATCGCTGAAGCCAGCATTACCTTTGCCAAAAGCATGTGTTCAGATCTGAGAATCAGTACAGAACCTCAAAAACTTATTGGCCATAAGAAAAAGATGCCTGGTGAGAAAAGTGATTACTCTGTACTTACACGCAAAGAAGAGCTACGAAGGGAAATTTATTCTACCTTGGACAGGATTGTTCAAGAAATAATCACCCGAATCGAGCAACTTCATGATGTAGCAGATTGATATGAATTTTTGTCGCCTTCCCAGCTATTAAATCCTCAGATCGAAATCAATCTTGATAGTACTCCTAGTGACATTGATAAAAACACATTTCTGATGCAGCGAAAGAGGCTTCAACGGTTTGTCACTGTTTCATCAGAAGCCTCCGAACTTCCAAAACTAGGACCTGTTGAGCTCTTGAATTTTAAAAAAAAATATCAGATAGATGATTCAGTCCCTAATATCATCATCACGAGTCGCATATTTTTTACTATTGCGGTAAGCGTCGTTACATGCGAGAGAAGTTTTTCCAAACTTAAACTGATCAAGAATTACTTGCAATCAACGATGACAAATTTACGACTCACTAATTTGTCCATTTTGTCCATTGAACAAGAGCTGGTGGAAGAAATTGATTTCGATAAAATTATTGATGCTTTTGCCAACAAGAAAGCGTGTAAAATTCATTTGTAGTATGTTTATGTAAAAGTGATTTTTTTGAATTAACACTATTTGATTAATGAATACATATTATTTTGAAAAAAAAAGTAAGGTTTTGCAATGTTATAATTTGTTAGGGTTTTTTTGGGGGGGGCATCAAGATGAGGTACCGCACCAGGCATCATATACTCTAGCTACGCCACTGAGTATAGATCTAGATATGTACAATCTAGAGTGTCTAGACTATTCACTAGATTTGACTTGATGATGTAAATGTAGATATATAGATTAGTAGAATCATTGACTAAGATTCTAGTTTACATGGATCTGCAGTCAGTGTAGTCATAAAGTAGAGCACAGGGGCTTAGCTCATGTACTTCTTACCAGATATAGGTAGTTATCTATAATATCTATATAATAATATTATAAATTAAATGTTAATTTATGTAGACTCTTCCCTGTATTGCACATGATAATATTTTTTTATTTTTTTTTAAGCACATCACAAACACTTCATGAAGTTCGTAAATTAATGAGAATGAGAATTGTTGACAACAGTGCTATAGGGAAGGCTGCTGCTCAAATCGGGAAACCTCCAAAAGTCATTCATGTTTACAATAAACGACAGGTAGCATACATTTTTTTTCATATTGAGAGTTTGTCCAGTACTGGTATCAAAAAGTGTTACATTAGGTTAAAAATTATTTTTTGTTTCATTTCAAGTGTATTCACTTCTTCAGCCATTGTTCCAGTACTTTAAGAATTTATCAATAGAAAATGAATTGGAATACATCCATTTACACAGCAGTGCTGGTTAAGGGGGTACCCATTTATGCATTGTAGGTGCATCACTGTGATACCATTGATGATTAAAGTACAAGTAACTGTTTGTTGTTTTTTTTTTTATAGATAATTTGAATGTTTCTATTGTATTAAGCAGCTAGAAAGAGAAATTTAAGGGTTTTTTTTACTATTGGTAAAAGTTTTTTAAATAAAATTTTTTTTAAGATAATAGAATATATATTATGCTTGCATTGTAGCTAAATATATAGGCTATTATCTTATCTTATCTTATATAATACAGACGTTACTTCTAAAAAGAAGATGATTACGTCCTATGCGTCATGCATTTAGTCATGCATATTAACCAATGGCTTAAATTCTGCCAAGTCACTGGTTTTCCTGGCTAGCTCAGGCAACCCATTCCATGCTCTAATAGCACTAGGGAAGAAGGAGTATTTGTACAAATTTGTCCTAGCATATGGGATGAGGAATGTGCTTTTATCTTTGTGTCTTTCAGAGTATTTTATTAAATTTTGTTTTTGTATTTGAAGATTATGGTTCAGTGTTTTATGTATAATTGCTACTTTACTTTTGAGTCTTCTGTCCTGAAGGCTTTCTAAATTTAGTGATTTTACTATAGGTGTTACTCTAGTCAAATGTGAATATTCATTTGTTATGAATCTCACTGCTCTATTTTGTGTCTGTTCCAGTTTCTTAATGTTTTCTTGAGTTGAGGGGTCCCAAATGGAGGATGCATATTCTATTATTGGCCTAACCAAGGTTAAATAACATTTTAGTTTTATGTTCTTATTTGATTTATAGAAATTTCTTTTAATAAATCCTAATGCTTTGTTTGATTTTTTTTATAGTTTCATCAATATGTGGATTCCATGACAGTTTTTCATTTATTATAACACCTAGTATTTTGCGTTTTTAGTCTGTGTTACTGGTTTGCCATGAATAAGATAACTGGAATTAATTTGTTTTAGTTTTTTTTTTTTACTCTTAACAACTGACATTTTTCTGGGTGGAAAGACATGCTCCAATTTGATTCCCATTTCTGTAATTCATCTAATTCTCTTTGTAAAATATCTGTGTCTTGTGTTGTTTTTATTGTTCTATATATTATGCAATTGTCTGCAAATAATCTGACTTTTGTTCCTGAAGTAATGCAATTTGGTAAATCATTTATGTAAATTAAAAATAGTAGTGGACCTAAGACTGTTCCTTGAGGCACACCTGAGTTTACTGTTATCGGTGTTGATTTAGAGCCATTTATTATTACAGTTTGTTCTCTCCCTATCCCTATTTTCTGCAATATCACCACAATAATTCAAGCATAAATTATAACACATGACTATTATGACAAAATGTTGTGGGTGTTACAAAGGGACACCAATTTTAATTATATAGCTTTTTTTTTCAATATTTGCTGAAATACAACTTTTTTTTTAGTCTGTTAATAAATTATCAATTATTCTTTTATTAGCGATTTACAAAATAGTATTCTTTAACCACATATAAATGTATTAGGCCTTTTTGTTGTTTTTTTTCATAATTTTTTAAAATATAGTAGAAATAATTGCCTTAACTGGACCTAATCATAGACTAAAAGGTGCAGCTTTCTGAATATCAATACACTAGGAAAAAAATTTAGAACTAGATTGACATATAAATTGAAATATAGAGTAGAGTAGGCCTAGATGTAGATAAAGACTTGTTCATTGTCCATGGTGCTTAGATAAAGACTCGTCTAGTGTTTGTGAAGCACCACAAACAATGATAAAACAATAACATGTATATCAATAATAGATATAAGTAAAATTATGTTTTTCAAACTTATTTTCAGGTTGGTTTCCTAGGAGATAAAGTACTGGTAACAGTTAAAGGAGAAATGAAAAAAGCTTACATAGTTGGCTTACGGCAAAAACAGCTTCCTAATGTTCCCAGGATGGACACTAACAATATAGTTTTAGTAGATGATAAAGGAGATCCTTTGGGTACTAGGGTGATGGTGCCTATCCCTTCAGCTCTTCGAGGAAGAGGTGGTGACTTGACTAAAATTTTATCATTGGCCACTAAATTTGTGTAATAAATGAAATATTTTATTTTTGTATATTGTGTCAGTCTCATAAAAAAATTATCTTTAAAATGTGTACAGTAATAATTATTTTGTATTTTATGCTGAAGTTTATGTTATGCTTTCAGCATGTTGACTAAAAATAATGACACAGACACTGATTTTATTCTGACAAAAATTACATCTAATTGTTTTCTTTTTTGTTCCTATGGAATATTCACTATTATGATGCAAATTCACCCAGCATTTGGCATAGTTAATAAACAAATTGGTTTACTCTCTACACACATATTTTTGTGTGGGCCTATGTGTGACTTGCCTTTATGGATAAGAAATTAATTGATTTTCACTTTAACGTTTTTAATGACAGAAAACAATGTATGTGTAATGAGAATTTTGAACAAACTTTTAAAACCAAGTTTCCTCTCTTTAAATAAGTAGGCTACCGTTACTTACTGGCCATCAGTTATTAAAGGCATAATTAGCTTGCTATTATTAAAAAATAATTAAAGTACAATAAACATGAATACTCGTCACAATGCAGATAAAAATGTTTGGTTTCAAAATTGTTAGTAATGAAATTGACTTGCATCATAATTCTAATTGTACAAACACAAAAATGGAATGGGATGTATCTATATAACATGAATTTCCCACGAATCTTTCCAGCCTGAGTTAGCATCATGACAAGGTTATTTTATCAAAAAATGAAAACACATCTTCTAAAACATGGGCTATTAATTTAAAAAAAGACGGACGTAAGGGAAACTGTTATACATTCTTGTAATCATTGCCTATATAAAATTATAAATATATTGATATATAAATACATAAAATATTAACTTGGTTCAAGATATCATTATGTTTTTATGTATAAGGCCATGTGTAAAGACTTTAAACCAATGAAAGGAAATTTAGAATAATTTATTTTAATATATTTTTACTATCCAAGAGAAAATTAGTCATATAGTTTATGGCAAAGTAGAGAAAACATTACAACCATAGCAAAATGTACATTCATACCACAATTTTAACTCAACACTACAAGCGAAGTCTACATCAGAAAGTTGGGTTTTAATTAATTTAATTATCTAGTGAACAAAAGTTTTTATGACGTGAAGGTAAAATGATGTTGCAATCAAGCTCCTTTTACAAAGCTTATGTCAACTCACTGTCTGGCCAAAAGTATGTAGGCCTACATGTTATTTCTCTGACACCCAATCTTGGATCAAGCTGAAATTTTGCACAATTATTTCTATTACCTGAAAATACAAGAATATATATATATAAAAGGGGGGGGGGTTGAGGTTAAACCCCCTCTTCTATAAAATAAAAAATCATTTGCGTAGCCAAGAGGGATTCTGAGTTTAAAATCCTCTCCAAAATTTTTGTAGGCTAAGACCTTTTCTTCAATATAAGACTAAAGGATATATTAGTCACCAGATTCTATGAGCGTAGCCAAGTGGGGTTTTGAGTTTAAAAAAAACAACAACCTAGAGAGAGTTTTGAGGTTTAAAAAAAACCCTCTTCAATATCATTCTAAAACAAACTACAGTCACTAAATTATCTGAGCGTAGCTAAAGGAGTTTTGCGTTTGTTAAAAAAAAACACTTCCATAGATTTATTAAAGTGCAGTGAATAGCAGATTTGTTTTTTTTTGAGCTAAAATTTTGTATAGCAGCATAATGCACTGTAGATACCAAAAAGAAAAAATGTGTTTTAAATACCGGAAATAGTGCTTGGCGCTGGGGCTCAGCGCTTTCCAGGCCTCATGGCTGGCAAGGACGGGGTGTCTACAATCTTGCTAACTCCAGGAAGAACCTATTCTATGAGACAATAAACGTCTTCCGAAAGAATTAAGGGTCGGGTAACATAGTTGGCATATCGTACTATGAACACTATTATTGTGTTCATGATTTTAATTATTTAAAGATTACTTAATAATCGGCTGGCTTTTAGAATAGAGCAAAAAAAATTAGCAAAAGAAAAATAAGAATGTGGGGAGAGTGCGTGATGCCTTTTAAAACAGGCACAACATCTTTAAATGTGTATAGCCTGCAGGAAAGTATTTTCGATTGACTAGGTTATTCAATCAGTTGCAGGACCATGGTTGGTTAACCGTGGTTATGTTTTATTGTCATTTGATTGGATGTTTATTTGTTTCAAAGGATTTTTTAAAATGTGGTTCTTCCAATATAGCCAAGCAACATTGGGAAAACAACCTCAAGGAATGGAAAATTAAACTGCGCGTCGCTCCGGGGGGAAGTCACCCACAGAATGCGTTTTTATTCAAGAACAAAAAATCAATTGTAGTTTTAAATCCACATTTGATATTAACAACAGTAATAATATGGCTTGTCTTCGAGTTCGAAGATTAATGAGGAATGCAGTATTTCTCGTGACTACGCAGCCCCAGCTGTGACCTACATATTTTGCCACATCCAGGGCAAGCATAGCCATTGTCCACCGAAGGTAGATTAAGATTTTCTTTTCGCCGTCTACGTCTGTCCTCTGCAGCGGATTTTCTTTTGGTCTCAAATGTGTATCCCGCGGCCTTTGTAAGTGACCTCCAGCTGTCTCGTTCTGAAGCCGCATGCAATCAGGAGCTCTCTTCTGTATTAGCTAGGGCAAGTTGGCGCCAAACTGATCTTTAAAGCGTTTCCGTGGGGCACCTCTGTTAAATCTATGGGCGTAGCTTTGGGGGGGGGGGGTTCAAACCTCCCCCCTCCGAAATGAAATCCCCCCCGAAAGGGGGGGGGGCGGAATTTAGTGACTGATTTTTTGCTTTCATTTTGTTTATTTTAGGTGAGATTTTAATACTAAATCATCACTTACCACAGCACAGCCGAGGGGGTTTTAAAAAGCCTCTACCAGGGGGTTTTGAGTTTAAAATCCCCTACCAGAGGGTTTTGAGTAAAAAAAAACCTATAGGGGGTTTTGAGTTTAAAAACCCCTACCAGGGGTTTTGAATTAAAAACCCCGTACAGGGGTTTTGAGTTTAAAACCCATACCAGGGATTATGAGTTTAAAACCCCCTGCAGGGGTTTTGCAGTTAAATCCCCCTCTTCTATAAACAAAACTAAAAAAAAATGCAAACGACAATCCCCAAATTCCAAGAAAACAGCTAAGGAAGATTTTGATTTTAAAACCGCCTCCAAAAATTACGATAAACCCCCTCTCAATATTAAAAAGAGCAAATTAAACACTCAAAATTCTATGAGCTTAGCCAAAGGGGTTTTGAGTTTAACCCCCATCCACTCCAGTTGGGGTTTGAAGCTAAAAAGTAACTCTTCAATATAAAAAAAAGCAAATTACACACTATAAAATCTATGAGCGTAGCTTAATGGGTTTTAGGTTTAAACCCCCCTGCCAGCGGGGTTTGAAGCTTAAAAATACCTCTTCAATATTAAAAAAAAAAGCAAATTACGCACTCAAAATGCTATGAGCGTAGCCAAAGGAGGGTTTGAGTTTAAATCCCCCTTAAGAGGGTTTTGATGTTAAAAAATACCTCTTCAATACAAAAAATTGCTAAAATGCTTTGAGCGTAGCTAAGCTAATGAGGGGTTTTGAGTTTAAATTCCCCTCCTCCAGATGGCTTAATTTTTTTTTATTTAAAACCCCTCCAGATGGTTTTGAGTTTAAAATTCCCATATAGAGCGTTTTGAGTTGAAAATCTCTCTCTCTTCAATATTATTTTAAAGCAAACTACAGTCACCAAATTCTATGACCGTAGCTAAATGGGGTTTTGAATTTAAAAAAAAACTCCAGAGATTTTTTTAGTTTAAAACCCCTCAACAGATGATTTTGACGATAAAACTTTCCTTTTCGATATAAAATCTAAAGCGAAATACAGGCATGTAATTCCAAGAGCGTAGTCAAGAGAGGTTACAAATTTCTATCAGTGGCTGGGCTCCATTAATAAAGTGTGCCGAAATTGAAAAACACTAGATGTAGCTCAACAAAGATGGCTAAGACAGATTTTAGGAGTCAGTAATAGAGATAGGGTCTAAATCAAAGAAATCATATGCCGAACTGGGAGTCGAACCCTTAGTAAGGTTGTGACAGAGCGTCGTATGAGGTTTTGCGGGACATGTTCTCCGACAAAATGAATTACGCATAATAAGAGTTGCGGAAACAGCTTGCTAAGTCAGTGAGAATAGCACATTAGGTTTTTGAAATAAAACTTTTTAATAGCAAGATAATGCACTGTAGATACCTCATAATATGCATTTTGTTGGCTTTCAATACCAGAAATAGTACTCGGCGCTGCGAGCTCCCCCAGATTCCTTTGCTAGCAAGGGCGGGGAGTCTACAAGTTTTCCACTAATTCCAGGAAGAACCTATTCTAGGGCACAATAAGCGTCTTCCGAAAGGGTCAGAATGTAATAAAGATTAATTATGTACACACACACACACACACACATATTTTAAAAAATTTCCGCGGGGGGGGGGGAGAAATCACCCCTCAAACCCCCCCCCCCGAAAAAAAATCCTGGCTACGCCCATGGTTACATCAACCATTTTAGCTCACCAAAAAAAAAAAGACTTATTTTGGCATACGTTCGTCACCCCTACGGGATACGTGCCCTGCCCGCTATCTGGACCATACCGGCGTTCGAAAGGACATCGCTGTTTGTAGTGTGGTCTTGCCACCGCATGTCCATGGTGTAACGCAAGCATCTTTGGTGAAAGCGTTCAAGTGGTCTTAGTTGCTTTCTGTATAAAACGGTCCCATGTCTCAGATCCATATAGACGGGTTGAGAGAACCACTGCTTGGTATACATATCTGATATAGGCCTAAATCATTTAAAAATGACATCATCACAAATGTTTAATTAATCAAATAATTAAATTCGTGGCATGGTTTCATCTCCCAAGAAGACCTTTTTCTTTTTTTTAACTGTTTTTTTGCTATCAGGCGTATGTAACAATAGGAAGCAAAGTGGTTGAGTGGTAAAGCGCTTGGCTTCCAAACCAAGGGTCCCAGGGTTTCGAATCCTGGTGAAGACTGGGATTTTTACCTTCGGAATATATTTAGGGCACTTCTGAGTCCACCCAGAAAAGTAAAGGCAGTTGGTCGTTGTGCTGACCACATGACAGCCACGTTAACCGCTGGCCATAGAAACAGATGACCTTTACATCATCTACATAAGAAGGTCTGAAAGGGGAAGTTTACTTTACTTACGTCTGCAACAAGATGGATTCAAAACTCGACTAGATCTGGATCTAGTAACACTTGGCAGAGGAAGGGGAAGGGGCGCACAAGAAAGTTTAAGTTTGAGAAACACTGATCTGGGCTCTTATGATTGAAGGGAACAGAGTCAGGGGTAAGAATGGTAGTTGAAATTTTTACTAAAACATCGAATCCATCATCAAATTTTTTGTGAATGTGATGAAAGTGCAATATAATATGTGCATTCAGGCAACATACATGTAGGCAAATGTGAATCGTGATAGCATCAATATTATTGAATGTTGTAGGCCTACCATTCCAATACTACAATAGCTCGGCGGCGTGATAGGATTTATACAAAACTTAAATCAACTATGTCTGTCTGATCAAAAGTTTGTAGCCTACACGACGTTACTTCTCTGACACCCAATCTCGGATCAAGCTCAAAATTTTGCACAATCGTTTCTTTTATTTAAATTGACATCACAAGAATCAGTAATAATAATAATAGGGGCCTAATAAAAAAAAGTTAATTAACTATAATATTGGTAGGCCCTATCTCGAACAAGGGAAAATGTACTACTTGACAGAATCAAGTAAGCGGAATTAGTCCCCTCTATATGTCGCCGCTAAGGAAGTTTGAAACACACTATTAAAAAAAAAACACTATACAATCTTCCATTTTCATAAGCACCTTTCACTAGCAGAATGGTTAGTGTGTTGGCTTGTGCCATATGAGTTCAAAGTCAGGTTGTGCCCCCCCCCCCTTTTTTTTCTTCTTTTTATGTTAATGCTTTTAAAAAGATATAAAGGTAAAATTCACCCAGATATCCCTTTATCTCCCCCCCCCCCCAATTTGTTCCAACTGGTCCAGATAAGTGATATGATCATTGCGTATTGAGAAAGCAAAAAGCATGAAATGGGGCTGAATAATAACAATTCAAAGAATAAAATTATTTGTTGCCGCACAGATATAGATATGTACCGTATATAATCTAAGTATATATGTTAATTGTTGGACTAGAACCTAGATCTATTAATTTAATGTAATTTAATTACATCCCTGATCCAAACTAATTGATACTATTACACTTCTTATACGCTTTTAAAAAAGTATTTTTATGTTTTTTCTTGTTAGTTATTTTAAAATTGAGCGCAGATGTTATTATTTTTCAACAAATACCGTAGTGCGCGGAGGAAGGGGAGAGAAACGCCGATGGCCAAATCCTGGTATAGCTAGTTAATAGTGTATGCTTCATTGAGTTTACCCTTTATTTACTTCATGTGGATATTTTTTTTATGTACATTATTCTAGCTACACTTGACTCATTGTCACCAAGTCAACTGTATAAAAAGATCAAGAATCCTTTATTTTAAAGATGCTTATGGAAAATGATGCAGTATGTGTATCGATATAGATCTACATCTATAAATATCTAGATATCTAATTTATCTTTAGTGTAGATCTAGACAATAATTTTGAATAATATAGTCAATACAGATCTAGATCAGCAGAGATGATAGATATATTTATAATATTATCATATATAGTAGCTTCTTATATTAGGCACAGCTCATCGAATTCTCCTTTAAGAAACACGTCGCTTTTTTTGTTTATAATTAATTTGTTTTTATGTTTGGAGCTAAAAACGACGTTTCGGGACAGTAATGTCCAATTTTAGATAAGTTCCTGTATTTTTGTCCCGCTTTTCCAAAGCAGATGGCAGTTTTTTAGATTCTCGGTAACCAAGTATGTCAAGCTATTGTTTTAACCTCCCCCGGCAATTCATACCCATATAAATGATTAAGGCCATATTATTAGCCTGTTTGATCGTAGGCTGATGGATATATCAAAATAAGCTTCCAAACATCTTTAGAAAGACATTTCAATCACAGTTATTCCGTAAGCTGTTAAATAAAATTTAAAAAGGAGGTGTTTCAACAATAATAATGAATTTAACACATTCTCCTATAGTGCGCAAGGCAAAATCATAATAAGAAATATTACTGGGATTAATAAATCTATTATTTTTTAAATAAATAAACGTGACCTAGATTGATATATATATAATATATAATTTATGAATGAAAGAAAAAAAGTGGGCTGCTAATTTGAAGCCATAGACCATGCCTACTGCAGGTGATCACGCCAGGCAAGTGCTGGCGGGAGGAGAGGTATACACTAAGCGTGTAGTGTCGCAACCTATCAAACAGGCAGTGGAGGGAAGGGGGAGAGAGTCATGAAAAAAATTATAAGCATCTATGGGAGGGAGGGGATGTTAAGGTGTAACAAAACGAACATCCAAATTATGAAAAGAAGAGGGTCCTTGGATGGGAAAGAAAAGAGAGAATACATGTAGCCTAGTTGAAAATATCATGTTTATTAAATTATGATAATTAATTTTTAGATCTATAATTTATAGAGATTTATTTCTGTCTGTTTCTACACATAGATTATATTGGTAGGCATATATAAATAAATAAACTATAAACGATATATACATAGGCCTATATATATATATATATACAGAGAGAGAGAGAGAGGCAATATACTATAAATACATATTGCAGAAGTGAATCTAGATCTACTTCTTTTAATACAATCTAAATAATTTTTAATTAACACAGATATAATTTATTAGCAATAACATAGTGGTGTTTCTTAACGGAGCTCAATGTGCGCTAAAGGAGAAAGCACAAAAACTGCGTTTATTATAGGAGCATGAAGTGACCCAATTAATTTTAAAATAAAATCTTGACTATGAGTAGTAATTCAAAGAAACAAAGCTATTTTTATAGTCCTTTAGTTGCAGAATAAGAATCTGCTTTCAGTTTTTTTGTAAGTTAAACCGTCACCAAATAAAAAAATAAAAAAAAAATTTGACCTAGTTCCCGAATACGGTGTGCCTAATATAAGAATCTACTATAGTATTGATAGATCTACGATCTAGATTAGATCTAAAATCTAAGATTATGACTAGAATTACTAATTTTAGTAATTAGATCTAGAATCTAGAGGTAGAATACTTTGACTTGGTTAGTTAAGTTAGTTAGTAATACTAGATTTAAATTTAACTACTAACTAGACTCTAGATCTAGTAAATCTAGACTAGACTAGATCATCATGATCATGAATTGTAGTATTTAACTTAATAACGAGTATTAAATTACTTAGATGACTTAGATCTAGTAATACTATAATTTACTATAAAGTCTATAGATATAGAGTATAATACTAATAGTGTAATAGAGTATACTTGTATACTTATTAAATGTCAAGTTATGTAAGTTATGACAATTATGATCTCGGGGAGTCTAGATACTAGATCTAGAAATCATTCATATTAATTTAATTAATAAGATCTAGAATAATCTAGACCTTACTTTTATAAAATACAGTCTAAGTTAAGTTACTTCAAAAAAGGTGATGATTACGTCCTAAGGGCACCTACGCATTATGCATCTTGTGACAGTCTAGTCATGCATGTTTACCAATTTTAACAATTTAATGCTGGCTAATTTCATAAATTTGGAAACTATTACATAATACCATCCAGTTGCATGGTTAAAACGCCTCTTTTATGAAAAACGTTTTTATGTGTAATATTACTATATATATATATATACTATGTAGCATAAGTTGTAGGTAATGAAAAATGCAACTGCTGATTCTAATCTTATATAATACAGACGTTACTTCAAAAAGAAGATGATTATGTCATACGCATTATCTTGTCATGCATGTTAATAAATTACTTAAATTCTGCTGAGTCACTGGTTTTCCTGGCTAGCTCAGGCAGCCCATTCCATGCTCTAATAACACTAGGGAAGAAGGAGCATTTGTACACATTTTTCCTAGCATATGGAACGAGAAATGTGCCTTTATCTTTGTGTCTTTCTTAGTATTTTATTAGATTTTGTTTTTGTATTTGAAGATTAAGGTTCAGTGTTACTTTACTTCTGAGTCTTCTATCATAAAGGCTTTCCAAATTTAGTGATTCTACTAAAGTTGTAACTCTAGTCAAATGTGAATATTCATTTACACTTGTTATGAATCTCACTGCTTTATTTTGTGTCTGTTTCAGTTTCTTAATGTTTTCTTGAGTTAAGGGGTCCCAAACAGAGGATGCATATTTTATCATTTTATCTAAGTCGTCATAGAAGTAGAAAGAGTGCCATAAACAGACATACTATACTGTGTTACAATAGTGTGACATGGTAAATGTTTGTTTGTTTTACATGTTTCGGATGATCCTTCAGAGTTGAAGATAATTTACTTCCTTGTCCTTACCTGCCACAGGACAACGGGGGATGGCAGTGGGCAGGGTCTGAACCATACTCCATAGCCATAGTTTCATAATCATAGACTAATATATATAGAGAGACTCCACACTCGTCATAGGCTCACACTCGGGGCACAGGCATATTTTAAAAGACATTTTAAAAATCATTTTATTAATTTAACTATTTACTTAGAGGTCTTAGCATCTAGATCTAGATTATAGTAGATACCTAGATCTAAGTCACAATTCTTGCATTTAACAGACATCAGTGAAAGTGAATACTGATCTATAGTATGAGCAATATCTAGCTAGACTAGAGCTAGATCTAGTCTATCTGGAACTACAAGAATTAACTAAGTCTATACTATCTAGATCAAGATATATTTTTCTATAGTCATCTACTTCACTGACTTGATGATTTACTGAGCAGTCACACTAAGACTTTTAGTTCTAGTCACTCTCTTCTTATATTTCTATTGCCGAATGAAGCACAAGTTTCTCAATGACAATTTTGAGCTTATTTTGTTTTGCAAGTAGCAATAACAAAGAATATAAGGCCTGCTAACAGCTGGCAAGCACAATCATTATTTTTCTGAACACTGTCTTCTAAAATTAACTTGTTTTGATTGTTCTAATAACCAAGTAATTAAAGAGTTACTAAGATAATTTAAAGTGGTGTCATGTTTTTCTTGTTCACAGTTTTTAACAGAACTCACTAAACTGTTCCAAAAAGGAAAAACATCAGGCTCTGTCTGCATGACCATGAAAAGATGTAAGTGTTTTACTACATTCACAATTGATTACACAGTCAAACCTCTTAATATCTTTTTTCACAAAATTACATAAAATTGTAAGGAATATTCTGTTTGACATAAGGGAAAAAAAAGCTGCAATGAAAAACTTTAAAAAATAACTGAAGTTTTAATATAACTGCATTTGACTGTATACAAGAGACCTCACAAAGCAACTCTTTTAAAGCAGTAATTTTCTTCTCTCAATATGCAGATGATGGCAGATTAAAGCCGAAACCTAGAAATGGCAATGTCCCTGAGCCAAATGAATACAAATGTCTTGTCAGGGCTACACTCGGTAACAAAAAAATAACCACAGTGGTAAGATATTTTTATTGCTAATAATATTGTAGCTGTTTCAGAATTGAGAATAAACATGTTATTAAAACATAATTTTCTTTCTGCCTGCTTTTACAGATAAATCATAAAGATGTGACCAAGTTTCAAATGGTTGGTTGTGTTTTGCTTTTAAAGTTTTTTTTTTACATTTTTTTAAAAGAAAATCAAAATTTATTGAAGTAGAATTCATCAGTTTCTGTAATTGGTTAAAGTTAGTGTTACAATTTAGGTGGTAATAGCCTGTTAATTATCAATGTAGCCCAGTTGTTAGTTAAGTTCCCCTTACGATCTTTAGGACATATGATGTTAAGGTCATCTGTTTCTGTGACCAATGGTTAACGAACAGGGTGTCATCTGGCCAGCACAACGACAACCGCCTTTTCCCAACGTAAGTCAGGTACCCATTATAGTTGGGTGGACTTTTGGGCACCCTAAAAATCCAGAAATTAAAAATCCCAGTCTTCAATAAGGTTCGACTCAGGACCACTTGTTCAGAAGCCAAGCATTTAACCACTCAGCCACTCCCCCCCCCCCCCCAAGGAGTTAGTATATCTATGTAGAATTCTGTCCTGCCTCTGGTTAGTTCATTAGCTATTGCTCATTCCTTATTAATATTATTAGCTTTTATCCATTAGTCCATTGTATATTTAATAGTCATGGGCTAACTTGAATCAGCCTCCAAATATCAGTTTCCATTTGCTTAATGATGCAACAGTTTTATTTAGAAATACAAATGCCCTTAGAAAACCCTCAAAAATCTTAAACCAGTTTATTGTTCAGATCACTTGTAGATATTTTACTAAAAAGAAATTGGACAGTTCATCAACTTATAATTTTTAAACTTATGACCCAGTTATCGATATTTAATGCATTCATAATGTTTCAGGCATATGGGAATCTTTTGAAGGCCAACATTGATGGGTTGAAAAAGAAAGACAAAAAGGCAGCCAGAGGGAGGAAAAAAGCAAAGGCTACACAATAGTTTCATTCTAAATTAATTTAGGACAATTTTATATAACTTATTGGGTCTGGATAAATCTTTTTGGCATCTAATGTTTAAAAAAAGAAGCAACAACAAAATTTTTTAAAAATTTCTATTTTGTCATTTTGCCTGAAACTTGCGCAGCTCATATTCACACATTAAGGGAAAAAAATGTTAGCCATTTTTAATATGGTAATCATGGAAGCTGTGAAACCAATGTTGTTTTAGAAGGATTCTATTCAAGTATTATATAAATAATTGAAAATAAATTTTATTTAAAGAGCATAGCTTCAAAAACTAGTAAACTTTCAATTGTGGAATTCTTAGATTGTATATTAAAGGCTGGATCTATTGGTGATGCATTTAAAATAGTGTACACATGGAAGACTATTCACACTTTGTGCTGTCAAAGTGGTTTACTTTTTAAAATCATTTTGTTGTCCTATTCTTGTTATTTTTTATGTCATTGAATAAAATGTTGGCAACTGTATTGCTCTAAATCAATTAAACAAAATGGTTTTAAAAATTTATTTTAAACAATGATAATATCAGAACATAAAGGCATATTTATTTATGTTGTGGCTACTGCTGTATATAAATGTAGGTCTAATATTGTAATAGAGAGAGAATTCAAATTTTGTGTGTGTGTAACATCTTTAAATATCAATACAGCAGAGATTTGATAAGAGCCATGGAAAGGTCAAAACTCATTGGCTATCATAAGGCATTTAAATGTTGGATAAAACTTTGATTTAATAGGTTTTATTATTTCTTGTTCAAGTATCAAGTGATATTGATACCATGAAAAAGGCTTTTCAATTGATTCGACTGTGTTTCTTTCTCAAGATGTTAAGTGCAGTAAATAAATTGAAATTTACCAATAATTAAAACAAATGGAAATTCATTAATTTCTTCAGTTTAAATGTGATGCTAATAATACATATGAGTATGTGTGCATGTATTGTAAAGGTAATGGATTGGATATTTCTTTACTTTAATGAGAACATGTTTTTTCTTCTTTTCATAAATCAATAATTAACAATGGTGGTGTAATGTGTACATTTAAAATCATTTTTTTCTTCTTTTTATTGTATTTATCATTGAATATTACAAGTTCAAATGTTTTTTTTTTTCATTGAACATTTTTTGATTGTTCCTAAATGCAGTAAATAATCATTTAAAATATCAAGTCTCCTGTTTTCTTCCAATGGTGTACTTTTGAATATTCATAACTTTTTCTTTTGTAAGTTTATGAGCTAAAACTCAAAAATAGTTTAAAAAACACTTTAACTTCTTAAAATTGTAGACAGAATTTTTTTTTTTGTTGAAGAAATTTTTAAAATGTATTGATTTTTTCCTTTAATATATGACCCAGTCGTTGTGAATTGTTTAATTAATAATTCTGGCTTATGCATTATGCACATTTCCCCCTGAATTGGGGTTAGCGGTGTATTAATTACTGGTATGAATTATGAGTTATCCATTACTCATAGTGGATGAGATTAAAGCTTACATTAATTCACATAGAAGTACACAACTTAAAATTTAAAAGAAAGAGAAAAAAAACTTGTACTATAGCCTATAAGAAAGAAAAACAAAACAGCAACTCCTTACAACCCCACACTCCCAATTAGTTAATGTCGAGAAATTAGGACAGAGCCAAAGGTTGAGTTCAGACAATATCAAACATTTTATGAGGTGGGCCTATTTTTGGAAATAAATCATTGGTAGACTTCAAGGTAGAGAAGCTATAGTCACAACACACAATTCATGCACGTTCAAACCCACACACACTTAGAACCGCACACTCTGTCCTGAAAAAAAAAGTCTTATAAGCAACTAATGTGACCAGACGTCCCGCCTTTGACTGTCTGTCTCACTGTTCATAAAATGTAAGAGCGGGACAAGCACTGTCACGCATTTCTCTACAAGGTCAATTAATGTCCCTCTTGAATTAGGAACCTGATTTAGAATATCACTTGATGAGTAATTTCAAAGCAGAGGCGTAGCTAGCAATGTGTGAGTGGTGCGGGCCGCACGGGCATCAAACTTGCCAGCAAAAAATAGAAAAATCACTGTAGTATCTTATATATATATATATATATATATATATATATATATATATA
The DNA here is from genome assembly GCA_036873155.1 of Biomphalaria sudanica. Lineage (NCBI taxonomy): Eukaryota > Metazoa > Mollusca > Gastropoda > Planorbidae > Biomphalaria > Biomphalaria sudanica. The sequence continues at coordinate 573,297 of JAZGLO010002808.1, forward strand.
TATATATATATATATATATATATATATATATATATATATATATATTATTTTTACTAATTAGCAATACTTTCTAAACAATAAATACACATTTTTTAATGGGAAAATAACGTCTTTCCAATGTTTTTTGTTTGTTTGGGGGGGGGGGGGTTGGAGGGCATCAAGATGTGCTGCCCCTTCAAGCATCAAATACCTTAGCTACGCCACTGTCAAAGCCACAATCATTTTCCCCTTTAGATGGTAGTAAAAGTTTGAATAAAGTCTACCAAATGAAACATGTCTAAGTGATTTTAATGAATATACATTGTAAAATATGCAAAACTATTGAAACAAATGTCATAAAAATTTAATTTTACTTTTGTGCAAAAATTAATGAAAATAGGTAATCAGCTTATTGGATTGATTCAACAAAATGAATTTCTATTGGGAAAAGTTAAACGCCCAGAGATAACCGCACCGGTTGACACCAACCCTAGTGACGCCACTGATAACTATAAGCATACTTTCTTTACCTACTTCCAGGGCCGGTCCTACAGGTTGCGGGGCACTATGCGAAACGGATTTCGCGGGGCCTAATTTGGGTTTTGAAAAGGATAATAATTGAAAATTAAGTTTTTGTATTAGAACATAAATTCGTCTTTGCATTTTATTCATACTTTACTAAGTACAAAATCACTGTTAAATTAACTTTACTAGCCATCTACAGTAGATAGTAGTTTTCCAACAAAAAACTGGTAAACATCAAATCTGCCTTTTAGATTTACTATCGATTCCCAAAATATCGCTTTTTTTATATAAGAGGTCGACATAGATTTAGATCTATATCTGTATGCTAGTGGCTATACAAGTATATAAGTATTAGAAGTTCTTGTTTTGGTTAAAATTCGGCTTATTATTACATTTTTATTAAATGAAAGCTGAAAATGCCTTTTTTTAATCGCGAGTAGGATTGGCGCTTTCCATATTGGATGACACATCGAAATGACAATTTTGTCTGTTTTAAGATTTGCATCAGTTTTCAGAAGATTTTAATAATCTCAGGAGATTTTCATGACTTTTTCTTATATTTTATAATTTCAGGAGAATTCCAGGAACGCTTTAATAATAATTTAAAATGGTTTAATAATTTACACTTACAATTCGCATCGCTCGGGGCCTATTAAAGTGCGGGGCCCACTGCGGCCGCATATGTGGCAGTGGCCTAAGACCGGCCCTGCCTACTTCGATTTAATCCTCCAGCGCCGTTCGGCGCATAGTGCGGCAAGCTCCCCAAAGAGATCGATCATAGGCGACTTCCACAGCATCTTCCCAGCTGGTGTCATAGATATTAAATGTGGACGGTCTTGTTTGAATTTGGGTGGTGGATCTTGGTCTCCAGGCTAATTGATTTGGTATGCCGAAGCTGCATAGTAATAAAAAAAAGTACTTACAAGCGTTGGTCGCAATGTTGATTCTTGATCTAGCACAATTTAGATGTATGGCCTACGGCAGCTTACCTGAAATCTATATTCAATGACAGAACGAATCAATCTTAAAAATGGAGGAAGGCCCGGGAAGGGGTGTCACATGGACAGTGAGCAGGATTTTTTAGCGCGCAGGCAACATTAGAAGGACGTAATATGTAGACCTTATCTGTAAGATTTTTTAAATTTTTTTTTTAAGAAAAAAGAAAAAGAGAGAATAAAAAGTTGATACAAGATGTAAGAATCGATATCTATGTAACATACTCGTGGTTTCATTTAATGCCACAAAAGGCTCGTTCGAAAATAAACGGCATGTTATAGAGCTATTTGATCTATGAATGGAACTATACCATGACTATAATATGTATATCTAAGTGTAGACTGTTTGCTTTCACAGCAAGTGTATTAAAAAACTCTAGCGCGCCTTCCTAACCATTTAGCACCAAATCAGCATTTCATGTCAGAAACAAAAAATGGCGGTCAGTCGTGAAAATTGCGACGAAAATTTTATTAATTATGTCGCCAAAATGAGATTTTCGTAAGTATAAAAATCCTGCCCAATCTGAGCGCTAGATGACATATCTCTTCTTGTTTGAGTGTCCATAAAGAGTCGAGTCGAAGCCGCATTGGACCAGTAGCCGTACATAGAATAAAACTATCTAATCTCTATCCATGGATCTATCCAACAACTTAGCACAGTTAGTACACGATGAGGTCTCCAACTATTTATTTAGCATAGGCATATACGACTGAACACATGGATACGAGTAGGACGTGATAACTCTTTTGAAGGAACATTATAATTTATTAGATAAGATCTGTAGTTTTGGACTTTTGGATTTCTCTCAAAGGACACACATGTGAAATGAGTCTTCTTCACCAAACTCGCTTTCATTGTATTTAAAATAGGCCTACTCCTTCAGCGAAACAGAAAGCCAACTTCGAGCTTTACGTATTTTTGTAGGTCTAGTCTAGTAGGCTCAAGCTTTGCTGAAAGTTAGAAAAAAAATAAAAATAAACAAAAAGTAGAGATGCCCCTATAACTTCTGCAGGAGTCTTTACTTAAGTCTTTTGTATATGTATTTACCGTTTTTACAATACTGTTACGTATTTCAGAATCTTCTGGCTAAATGTACTTGTAGACACACAAATAAAAACACTGTAAAGAACTTGACGACTAAACTTTCAGCTTCATATAACTTTATTGACTATTAACTCTAACAATTTGTTACTGTAACATGTAGCGTAGAAGACTGTACAATATCTGTCAGTTTACAGTTAGCTATACTTCGTTGCAATTTATCTCTTCACTTCGTTGCTATTCATCTCTTCTCAACTTGCATCGAGCCGTATTCCACAGAACAGACCAACGACACACTTTCCAGTGTCGCTCCAGATCTCCCAAAGCTGAACCAAGTCGTATTCAAGTCTACCGAATCAGAACCGCACACGTCTTACATCGACTGTATCGACTGTAACGGCTCAAGTCCACTGTAGTTCGCTGTATAGACTTTAACGACAGTAGTCCACTCCAGTTAACTCTACCCTAGTTAACTTGCATCGAGTCGTACACATCTCTCCTCTACTGTCTCGCACAGTAGACAACAGTACCGACGACTCACTCACGACTGACTTTCACATTAACTCTCTGGCTTATATAGAGTCCCTAATCGCTTGTCCAAAGTTGCACAAACACGGCTAGTATCCTCTGGAATAACACGTGAGGAAACGTCACATCCTGTCTTTGTTTTTACATGTAGATTCCAGAGAACACCTGCTGCAGTGTCATCAAGCCGGGGTCACACGTACTGACCTCTATCTGTCACTGTTCATTAGTAACTGCCCCCTTCTTAGATCTATTTATCCCCTGGAACAACACGTGAAGACACGTCACATCCTGTCCTTGTTTATACGCGTAGATTCCAGAGAACACTGGCTGCAGTGTCATCTCTCTGGGGTCACGTTGACCTCTACTTGTCACTGTTCATTTGTAACAATACCTATATTCAGCTGGTACCTTCTTGGCAACTTCGAGAGGGGGGGTAGAACCTGGGTGGGAAAAACCTGGACATGGATCCAGAAAAACTTGAAAAAGGCTCTAGAAATATGACTGTTGATTGTACAATCGTTGGGAAAAGAATTACTACTCGTTGGTCACACTGGAAAAATTCTAGTTTGATAATAATAATTTTCAAAGTATAAAAAGAATTAAATTTATATTAGGCCAGAGAAATAGGAAATATTGATCTTGGACGGACTATATTCATTGAAAAGTCTAATAAATTAATGAACATTTTACGCATCGTCTTCTTAGTCAAGATCTAAAGGACTATCATTGGAATATTATAAAGTCTAATAAATCATTTGCTTAACCAGGATTCTTTCTCGAGGGAGGGGGAAATGGGGCGAGGTAAAAATGTTCCATTTTAAAAAAATCTAACATTCTTTAGTTAAGAGCGAAAACATTCACTCTATACTTTGTAAAGGAGGTGATGTTATTTTTTTTATTAGTAATTTTTAAAATGTTTTTCTTATTATAGTCAATTTAATTGTGGGCGCTGAATCTTGTAAGGTATTTCTTTTCCTATGTTCTGTGTGTTTATAATGTATTTCTTTTCCTATGTTCTGTATGTTTGTAATGTATTTCTTTTCCTGTGTTCTGTATGTTTGTAGTGTATTTCTTTTCCTATGTTCTGTATGTTTATAATGTATTTCTTTTCCTATGTTCTGTGTGTTTGTAATGTATTTCTTTACCTGTGTTCTGTATGTTTATAATGTATTTCTTTTCCTATGTTCTGTATGTTTGTAATGTATTTCTTTACCTGTGTTCTGTATGTTTGTAATGTATTTCTTTTCCTATGTTCTGTATGTTTATAATGTATTTCTTTTCCTATGTTCTGTATGTTTGTAATGTATTTCTTTTCCTATGTTCTGTATGTTTGTAGTGTATTTCTTTTCCTATGTTCTGTATGTTTGTAATGTATTTCTTTACCTATGTTCTGTATGTTTGTAATGTATTTCTTTTCCTATGTTCTGTATGTTTATAATGTATTTCTTTTCCTATGTTCTGTATGTTTGTAATGTATTTCTTTACCTGTGTTCTGTATGTTTGTAGTGTATTTCTTTTCCTGTGTTCTGTATGTTTGTAGTGTATTTCTTTTCCTATGTTCTGTATGTTTGTAGTGTATTTCTTTTCCTATGTTCTGTATGTTTGTAGTGTATTTCTTTTCCTATGTTCTGTATGTTTGTAATGTATTTCTTTACCTATGTTCTGTATGTTTGTAGTGTATTTCTTTTCCTGTGTTCTGTATGTTTGTTGTGTATTTCTTTTCCTATGTTCTGTATGTTTGTAGTGTATTTCTTTTCCTATGTTCTGTATGTTTGTAGTGTATTTCTTTTCCTATGTTCTGTATGTTTGTAATGTATTTCTTTTCCTGTGTTCTGTATGTTTGTAGTGTATTTCTTTTCCTGTGTTCTGTATGTTTGTAGTGTATTTCTTTTCCTATGTTCTGTATGTTTGTAGTGTATTTCTTTTCCTATGTTCTGTATGTTTGTAGTGTATTTCTTTTCCTATGTTCTGTGTGTTTGTAATGTATTTCTTTACCTGTGTTCTGTATGTTTGTAGTGTATTTCTTTTCCTGTGTTCTGTATGTTTGTAGTGTATTTCTTTTCCTATGTTCTGTATGTTTGTAGTGTATTTCTTTTCCTATGTTCTGTATGTTTGTAGTGTATTTCTTTTCCTATGTTCTGTATGTTTGTAATGTATTTCTTTTCCTGTGTTCTGTAAGTTTGTAGTGTATTTCTTTTCCTGTGTTCTGCATGTTTGAAGTAAAGAAATGATCAACAAAGAGAACATGATTCATCGCAAAATCTGGCCAAATAGATGGGGTTACATTGCACCAATCTATAACGAGGTAAGGCGCTCACTTATTGTGTATTGCTTTCTACAAAACCTCTATTTAACTCGTACCTTCGTGGAAACTTCTAGACGAAACCTTAAACCTAGGTGGAAACGGATCTAACGATTTTCCTAGAAATTGGACAATTGATGTATATTGTTGGGAAAGAACAACAGTAAAACAGAATAAAAACGCAAAATACTTAAATTAGGTGTTATAATAAATGAAAAATTGTCATGGAATCCCCATATTGTTAAAACTATCAAAAAATCAAACAAAGAATTAGTGTTTATTAAAAGAAATGTCTAAAAATAAAAAAAAGAACATAAAACTAAAATGTTATTTAACCTCTGTTTGGGACCCCTCTACTCAAGAAAACATTAAGATACTGGAACAGACACAAAATAGAGCAGTGAGATTCATAACAAACGAATATTCTCATTTGACTAGAATAACACTTTTGATAAAATCACCTAATTTAGAAATCCTTCAGGAGAGAAGACTCAAAAGTAATGTCGCAATTATACACAAAACACTGAACCATAATCTTCAAATACAAAAACAAAATTTAATAAAATACTCAGAAAGACACACAGATAAAGACACGTTCCTCGTTTTGTATGCGATGACAAATTTGTACAAATGCTCCTTCTTCCCTAGTGATATTAGAGCATGGAATGGGTTGCCTGAGCCAGCCAGGAATACCAGTGACTAGGCAGAACTTAAGCCATTGGTTAACATGCATGACTAGATGCATGACGTGTAGGACGTAGGCCTAACATCTTTTTGAAGTAACGTCTGTATTATATAAGATAAGAAGATATAAGGATTACTCGCTCGTTGGCCACACTGGGAAAACTCTAATTTGACCTTAAAAATGTAAATAAATAGATTTAAATTTGGCTAGAGAACTAGAAAATATTTTTCTTAAATGAGCTACTTGCCTTGGAGTATTTCCGCATTCATTCAAGATTTTAATAAATTAATGTTCAGGAAAATTTTGCGCATCGTCTACTTATTTAAGTTTAGATCTAAAGGTCTACCATTGGAATATTAAAAAGTTTAGTTCTGACTAACATTCATTAGTTATAAAGAGAAAAATAATCGCTCATTAAGTTGTACAAAGGAGGTATGTCTTTTTTTTTAATATAAAGTATTTAAGGTTTATCTTGTTTATATGAAAATTATATGTATGTCTATGTGTGTGTAATCTTACAGGAAATTCATCAAAATCATATACATTTTCCAATATATTGTCTCCATGTAGCAAGTGCTTCTGGGAGTTATTTGTGTGCGTGTGTTTGTTGCAGATGACTGAACAGCTAGAGAAAGGAAAGAGAAAGCCACTGCCATCTCAAGTAGTGCGTGTTGATCCTGACGACTTTTCTCATGTTTGGCCCAATCAAGATTTACGTGGGTAGGTAGGACATCCTGACATTGGCAGAAATCATTTGAAATCATTTGTTAATCATCATCATTTATACAATAATATTCATAAAGGTCTATATTCGCGTCTGTGTGTGTAAGGTATTTTCTTTAGCTGTGTTAAGATCTTTACCGCCTGTCCCATGGACGTAGCCGGGGGGGGGGGGGGTCTGAATTTAGTGACTGATTTTTTGCTTTGATTTTGTTTATTTTAGGTGAGATTTTAATACTAAACCATTATTTGCCCCAGCACAGCCAAGGGGGTTTTAAAATCAAATTTCAAACAGCGAAGTCAAGAGAGGTTACACATTTCTACCAGTTGCTGGGCTCCATTAATAAAATGCAGTGAATAGTCATCTGCCGAAATTGAAATAGACTAAATGTGGTTCAACAAAGATGGCTAAGGCGGATTTTAGGAGTCAGTTATAGAGATCGGGTTTCAATCAAGGAAATCCTAAGCCGAACTGGGAGTCGACCCCTTAGTAAGGTGACAGAGCGTCGATGAGGTTTGCGGGACATGTTCTCCGACAAAATGAATTACGCATTATAAGAGTTGCGATGACATCCAACTTAGCGCCACACATTCATGGAGGTCCTCAGAGCATTAGGGAAGAGGCTTCAGACCTTGCCATTGACAGATTTTTGTGGAAACAGCTTGCCGCCCAATGCGCCGAACGACGGGGGAGGATCTAAGTCAGTAAGAATAGAACATTAGGTTTTTGAACTAAAACTTTTTAATAGCAAGATAATACAATGTAGATACCTCAGATTATGCATTTCGTTGGCTTTCAATACCAGAAATAGTGCTTGCCGGCGGGGCTCCCAGCTCTCCCCCAGATCCCCTTGCTAGCAATGGCGGGGAGTCTACAATTTTTCCAGGAAGAACCTATTTTAGGGTACAATAAACGTATTCCGAAAGAATGAAGGGTCAGAGTAATTATGTGTGTACACTAACACACATACACACATATCTATTTCTTTTTTTTTTGGCCCGGGGGGGGGGGTAGAAGAAACAAAATCTCCCCCCCCCCTTCCCTCCCAAAAAAAATCCTGGCTACGCCCATGGTCTGTCCCCCATGACGAGGTCGAAACAAAAAACAGTGTGCATGTTACTCTACTTTTTTGTTTCGAAGTTCTTAGTTCTACTTTCTGTTCTATCTGCACGGTGGAAATGAAACGTCCACTTCTTCTATGGTTTTAGATCTAGCCATGATTATATCATAAGCAGCGATTCTCAAAGATTCCAAAATCATCTTTATTAAGATTATCTCATTGATCTTCGATAGTACGTTGAAAACGGCTCCCTGGTCGTGATGGAATGCGCTCTGGACTGGCGTTCAATGGTCCCGGGTTCGAATCTGCCCGCCGTCTTCTCTCACCAGCTTGCGAGAGGGCGAACTAGGATGTTGGCTAAATATCTTCATTCGAAATGTGTAAAATAAACGAAACAAGAAACTGGATTTTGTTTTTCTTCACGAGAATTGAGTTTCTTGTATCGTCTGGATTTGTTTGTTTGCTTATTTCTGTAAATATGAACTATATGAAAAGTATTTGGCTGAGGATAGAGGTCTCAGCCCAATCCAATTATGCAGTTAAAAAGTAATTTAAACTCCCTGTCTGAAACTCAGAAAATTTTGTTTCGCTAGCCTACGTTAACGGTGCGAGATATATATTTTTGTGTGGGTCGTGATCATCTGGTTCTATATCCTTCGTGAATGTCCTTTTCATGACAGTAATAGTAAATAACTTACCAATAGACCATATAGTCACTCGTGACCAGTTATAGCTGATTATAATTAACATAAGGACGTGATGCTCTAGCTACAGAGGACATTTGTTCGAATCTGAATTTTTAGACGACCCCGAGTACGCATAACTCAAAGAGTTGTTTATCTTTGTACTTAAAGTGGTTGCTAGTCGATTTGATTTTAACCGTTGGAAATAGATTTTTATTTTAAACTCACATATTTTACTTCAAAGGTTATTAAGTCTTTATAATAAATGAATTGTAGCCTCGGTATGGAGTACAGTTTTCAAATAAATTGCTAACGTTATGTAATTTTTTAGTTCGCCTAGTTCTATCAGTTTAATTTCATGACTCATGCTTGGAACAATGTTTCAGTTTTGAACCAAAAGATACAGTGCCTCCCGTAAGGTCAAGCAGAATGTATGGATGGAAGATCAGCAAGGGCATTGTGGACAGAACTGACCAATGGGTGAAACCACGAAGTCGGTATAACATGTACAAAGATCTGGGATGGAAGGAGGACTGCCTCTGGTGATTAGCTTGCGGATTGTTTGATCAGTACTTGAACAGGGCAGAATGATACTTGATTCAAGCTCGGTGTTGTTACTCTATGTTGATCAATCCGTGGTCATTTAAACATTAAATAGCAATAATTGTTGTTGAACATCTAAAAAACAAATAAATAGAAACATATTTTCTGGTAACATTGTTATTTCTTTTTAAAGTGGATCAAAATTTCAAACTTAAGGTAATCACCTTCTGAGACAATAAAACTTGCTACTCTGTCTAATATGTAGTCTTAAGCCTTCATCAAATTTCAGGGAGGCACTAGCTGCCTAACGCACGCACTGCACCAATCTGCCACAACACAACAACACATCATTTCCATCTTTTAAAGACTTTTTCGTCTCTCCAGCATCGGCGGACTCATATCAGCCTCAGGACAAATGTGTTTTATCTTAACATGACACTTAATATTAAACTCAAGATTAGTCAAGAAAATTATATGTTACAAACATTTTTTTTTATTAAGACCAATCTTTATAGAAGACCTGAGCACTGACCTTCAACGTCAGAACATGTAGGCAGTCTAGACCATGTCACAGGTCTCTACCCAGAATACTGTCTACATTGTTAGGCCTACTAGTAGGTACGGTTTAACGTTGTTTTTTTTTTCTTTTTGACAGAAAATGTAATTTAAACCAGATTATATTTTGTTCAAATAGCAAAATAAATAAATAAATAAGATAATGTCGCAAGTACATAAATAATAAATATTGATTAATTTTTGAAGTACATGGACAATATGTAGGCCTAGCGACCATTTACTAAACTTTTGTGTATGTTCACTCAAAGATTTAATTATTTTCAAGAATATTTAGACTTTAATTTAATCCTTTTTTCTTAATGTGAAAAATAAAACAAAACTTAACTTTTTGAAACAACTCTCTAAGACTAAGAAATTAGGTTTTCAACATAGTTCTGAAGTATTTTTGTCAATAGATCTCAACATAGGTTACCAGATAGGTTCTAGTGGAGGCAAACCTTTAGGAATAAGAATGACGCTCTATTTATATGTTAGAAGTACGAAGAATCCCATCGTGGTGCTCAGCCGCAGCCTCAACATGGCGAGAGGAGTCAAATAAAAGTGGTTTCTGGTCGATTTGATCGTTATCCTTTCATCTTCAGCTGTATTTTGTTTTTTGGACTGTTGGGGCACCACAAATGGTCCATGGACCGTCTCTCAACATTCTTCTTTATCTTTTGATAGGATCAGAGTTTCTTTTATTTATATTTCCTTCCATTATTTGATGTTTCCTTCTAGTCGCATCTTTTTTTCTGCTTCTCCATTTTGTCCTGGTATGTTCTCTGCAGAAAGATCTTAGTAAACTTTGTGGATCACGAGATATGGCCGAACAGTCTTAGCTTGCGTTTTTCTTGTTGTTGTTGTTTTGGACAATGGCCAGAAGGTCATCATGGGGCCTGAGCGCCATTGTGATCCTGTTTTAATTTTCCTCATTGTGATAGGTGTTACTTAAATTCCTTATCTCGATGATCTTCAAAATAATCGTGCGGTTGTAATTTGTTGGATGTTGGCCTATCTATCGTAATGTATTTCAAAGTTTATGTTTTAAATCATTTTGTCTTTTGTAACAAAAAAAAAGTATTCTTAATGATATGGTTTGTCTCTAGCTCATTACATATTATTTTTTGGTTCTGAAATTATTTCTTTACATGACTTAACCAGATACATGTCTCAGAATAGTCGTCATCTAAAAGCTACTTTTAAAACGTTATAACTACTATAAGCCAATTATTTATAGGTTTAAAAAAGTGCATTCTATATATATAGGCCTATATACAAACTTTTTAAAAAAAGATGCACTTTTTGTTTCTAAAAGAAGTAATTAAGAGCGCAAAGCGCTACTTATGTGTGTGATCAGTATCTAACTTTACATTTCCTTCGTCTAGTATGAAGTTTACATACTAATTATATATTAGGTAAGGTAGGAGTAGATTTCGACTTGACTTTATACAGGTGCAAATATTATTGACGCTTCTTAAAAAAAAGAATATAATTAGGCCATACGTGTAACCATGTATTAATCTAGTCGGGCATTTGAATTAGAGATTTAAACTCTATAAACTACTTGATTTTCGTAGCTTACATGTAGACAGTCCGCATTGCTCTAACAGCTCTATAAAGGATATTGTTGCTACTCGTTTTTACCAAAATAGGTCGACAGGTACGTGAATATTCCCGGAAGTATAAGACGATATAACACTGAAGGAAAGAAAAAAAAAAGACTTATTTAAACAGTACATCTTGGGAGAGGAACATATGTGCCAATTACAGTGACACTACCTGTCAGTGTGTGTTGAGACCTGCGGATTGAAAGACATAAATAAATAAGCTGATCTTTTAAAGAAACAAAACTAATGTAGCGTCAGAATAATCAGGTGAGTGTTTATAGTTTTACATTAGTTGACGACTTTCGAAAGTCAATTTTTGTTTACTATCAACTTCATCAACTCATTCTGTCTGTCTGTTTGATACACATTTTGAACACGTTATTCCTCTTATCTCCAATTCTCGGATCGAGTTAAAATTTCGAACAATTATTCACGAATCAATTAAAAAAATAACCTATTAATTAATAAATTATTGTTATATAGTTAATTTTGTTTGATATAGAAAAGGGAAATAAATCTTACACTATTTAGACCTATGGCTGTAAATATATAGTTAGCTTTTTTAAAAAGTATTTTTGATATTTTACTTGTTTTAAGGTTCTAGTAAGCTGAAATGATATCGTTACATTATTTGCTATCAAGAAATGTCTTGCTTTCTCTCTGGCCATCGTTGATTATATAAAATTATGTCTTTATAATCTTTTTAGGCTTCTTTTCTTTTTCTGTCTCTATAAAATGCGTGTGCAGCTTACCTTCATAATAAATAAAACTCACTTCTTAATCGGATCAACAATGTTAACCTATCCCTTACATTGCACCCCAGTGCTATTTTAAAACTACTGCGCTGTAGACATTCCTGCAAGGCTTACTCTTGAGTTTCTAAATGACAGTGTTGTGCATGTCTCGTCAAGGTAACTTACACCTCATATAAACAGACCCTCAGTTATATGGGATTTTATAGCTGACTCAGAGTGAGAGAGAGAGAGAGAGAGAGAGAGAGAGCTTTCTGTCTGCTGAGACAAGGTCATGGATACTTGTCGTCTGTTGTGTTGATAAGAATTGTTGTCCTTAATTACTGATATCAAATGGAAGAAACATTTCCTTCACTAACAAACCGAATATAAGAGAATGTCCCCTTCTTACCTGTACGAATACTCAATCACACTGTACACAAACTTGGAGAAAGTTGTTTCCTTCACTTTCACCTTAGTGGCTTAGTCTGTTGAACCGGTGGGGGCGTTTCAATCCAATCAAACTCAAAAATATATTTCTCTCTCTCTCACACACACACACTTGTCAAAGCTCATTTTTGATGCTACTAAATTCATCTATCTATCTATCTATCTATCTATCTATCTATCTATCTATCTATCTATCTATCTATCTATCTATCTATCTATCTATCTATCTATCTATCTATCTATCTATCTGTCTATCTATCTATCTATCATTATATCTATATCTACCTATCTATCTGTCTATCTATCTGTCTATCTATCCGTTTGTCTGTCTGACTATATTTATCTATTTATCTATTTATAAGTCATACATTACTGCATAAGAAAAATGACATTATTAGTTAACGTAAGTCAATATATATCTTTCTCCACCTCTCTCTCTCTCTCTCTCTCTCTCTCTCTCTCTCTCTCTCTCATGACGTAATAATCTTTTTAAATATAAATCAAATTTGCAAATACAAATGTATAATAAAAAAGGTAAAATCTAAAAAAAAACTACTTAAAAAAAGCAAAAAACAAAACAAACCTATATTGAGTGAAATTGCATCTACTATTTTGAATCAGTCATGTAATAGTTTTTGTTAAAAACAGATCTACATTTATAATAAATAATGCATTTGTGCGATTGGAAATATTTTTAATAGTTACTTTTGTTTTAGTGCAACTTTAATGCTGTTAGCATCCTTAGTGCGGTATAGTCAGGACCAAATGGGGAGTGAGGGAAGGGCTATCTGGTAGAAGGTTTCCATGCAGCCTTTTCAAAAAAGTTGCTCGAGTCTGAATTCGAACTCGAGGTCTCAAGCTTCCATGATAAAGGGCCGATGTGCTAGCCTTTAAGCTACTCAAGTATTAAACTTTGCACGCCACAGCATATGGTGAAATCAGATTTTCAATATCTTTTCTGGGTTTTTTTTGTGTGACCTAAACGTGACAGACGGACAAAAGTAATAGCTGCTTTTCCCCTTACGGAAGCGCTAAAAACAATTTCTTTGTATTGAAACCCATTGGGATGTTAAGTGAATAGTTTGGATTTACCTGGGAACGTTTGTACGAAGCATAGGTTAGGCAGGCTTCAGAGATTTGTTCACATCTAGTTATAACAAAATAGTAAATGAGGACGAGAACAAAGTATTTAGGAGCATTATGAACACACTATCTGAGCATGGAACTAGTAGTATAGTTCCATGATCTGAGAGAGAGGAACGTGCGAGAACTGATGCAACGTTATTACTGAATAATGGGTAGACGTTTTTGTTTCTAATATAAAAGAGTTTATTTAATGTTAAACTTTCTTTGTTTCAGACTCCATAAGATGTTTGCATTCGCAAAATTGTTGGGCGAATGTCTACTTATCTCCCTGTTTATTACGGTAAAGAGTGCAGAGCCCCCAGACTGTGGCATGTATCGCACTGCATTTCCTGACTGCAAATGCCTGACGGCTGATGACAATAACTACAAAGGTGTCATTGACTGTTCGGGTCTCGGTCTGACGTCTGTGCCCACACCACGTAATCCAATACATTTTATGATCTACGAGTTACGTCTCAACAACAACAGCATTGTGACTTTAACAAATAATTCCTTCAGTGGATTCAGTAGTGGTATCAAGAAACTAGACTTGAGAGATAACAAAATAGCCACTGTTGAAGTTGGATGTTTTGACAGCTTAACTAATAGTTTACAATATCTTTTCATTGATGGCAATGGCACATCTGATCCACCCAAGATTGTCTTATCTAAATTGTTTAATCTTATTGAATTGACAATGAGATATTATGGGACAGTAGAGCTTAGCGATGTCCCAGAGAAACGTTTGTTTGCAACTTTTTTCAACCTTCAAAAGTTGTCACTGGAAAACTGGAAATTTACATCAATAGCTTCTGATGCATTTTTTGGGCCTAAAAACTTGATTAGTTTAACATTGAATAATAATCCTTTAGAATTCCTTCCTATTAATTTTTTGGGAGAAGGAAATGTGGGTAATCTAAAACAACTAACTATTTCAAACTCAAATATACAGGAGATAAGTGACCATGCCTTTCAAAAGCTTACCAGTCTTGAAAACTTGGATCTAAGTCATAATCATATCAACAAGTTGGATACGAACTGTTTTGATAATCTGGCCAACAGTTTATATACATTGAACCTTAGTGGCAATGTTCTTTACAATGGAATATCTTTACAAGGATTAAAGAATTTACCTAAGTTAACTCTTTTGGATCTGTCATCAAATGAAGGTATTTCTTCAATTCCAGATTTATCACCAATTGGTTTAACAGTAAACTATTTGAGATTATATCTAGGAAACAATAAGATACAAAATCTGAATAGCAATTCATTGGCCAGCTTAGGTAGTCACCTCCATACACTAGACCTATCCAGCAATGCAATTACTTCTATAGACAGCAATGCATTTAATAGTTTGATATCACTAGTATCACTCAATCTGTCTAACCAAAATCTACCAACAAATATCTGGTCAGTCATCAAACCTCTTATTAAATTAGAGGTTCTCAACTTATCAAGCGCTGAGCTCAACAACATACCAGAGTTTGTGTTTGAAAACATGACAAATCTTCGCGTGCTTGACCTGAGCTCCTCAAGTACTACAGCATTTCATAATTCATTCACTTCTGTCATACAACCAGCAGTATTTGCAGGGCCACGTGCTAGTTTCAAAGAATTTTATCTGAGTGGCAGCAGTGTGTTCAGACTTTCACCTTGTTTGTTTCATGGCTACACAAGCTCCCCCATCACCATGTCGCTATTTGGTGGCTACTACCTTGAATGTGACTGTGACATTTACTGGATGTGGATGAAGATAAAAAATGGGAGCATCACTTTTCTGCCAGGACATGAGCCAAGATGTTCTTCAAACCAGAAACTACTGTCAGATCTACAACAGTCTGATTTCTGTGCAGAGCTTCCTACTGAGTCGTGTACAGACTATTATGAACATGCAGCACCATACATCACACTGGAAGCAGGTACAACTGACATCAGTGTCTCCTGGAAACTAGTCACGACTACCAGCAACATAAAACTTCAATCAATCAAAATGGAGATTGATGACAATGGTATGGTTGTACAAAGTCTCAACCTCTCCACGTCAAACACAAGGTCTGTGTTCCCCAATCTTAAAAGCAACACCCAGTACACTGTGTGTGTCACAGCTATATATATTACTAATTCGACTGTATCATGCAAGTCTGTTAAAACTCTTGGTAACATTCAGCCCAGTACCCAGAGCAGAGATTCCCATAACATAAATTTTCTGAACCCAAAGCCAAACATTAGCATAATGGTTGGAGAGACGAACATGGTATTGTCATGGAAACTCTCAGGTTCAACCAACAATCTACTTTCTTTTATTGTGGAGATTAAAGAGAACAGCACTTTTATCTTTAAGGATCGTGTCAGTTTATCTACTAGTACACATGCTATTGCAGATATAAAGCCGAGTACTTCATATACAACGTGTGTTACAGCTGTGTACTTCACAGAATCACCAATGAAATGCATCCGTCTCACTATAGATCGGATTGCTTGAGCAACTAATTCTGAGCACATCGAGATGATCTCCCCTCCCTACATTCCTGTTCTTTTTTCTCTCTTTTCTTCTTACGATTTACTCCCAAACAGTTTGTGATAAAAACAACCAATGAGCGTTCTGATTTTTGTTTTCTTCCTTTTTATATAAATATGATCATATTATGACGACACGTACGAATGGATATTTATCATATGGCACGCAAGATGTGGGCCACATTGGGCCGATAGTAAGTAATGCCCGGGCAGATTTTGGCACCTAGTCGGCCCATGCACTGCCCAACATTTCACATGGTCAAGATTAATAGATAACTTGTGAGAAATGCCAAGATGAGAGTAGAAACTGGTACCCCGATTATCCTTTTCTCTTCTGTCGAAGAGAGCGAGTTTGTTCCGAAAAAAAGTTTTTAATGATAGAAATAGCATGACTGACATGTCTTTCTGACAATACTGTACAGTAGACATAAATAGGCTGCATAGCCAGGAGACTTATTTCTTATCTCATTGTTAGGCTATTTAATCCGATAGTGGAAAACTTTATGGACGTTAAATAAATGTGAGGTCACTCTTCATCCTCAAGAGAACTTGTGAGTTTCAGTTTCAAAAGCTAAACGTAAAAAAATTATCACCAAAAAGAAGGCGCAATAAATTCCATACATCAATCTATTTGTGTTTCGGGTTAATTATTATCAAATGTGTCAAACGTCTCAACCTCTCTTCTTAGTGTTAGATCTAGATCTTGGAGGACAAAGATCACTGTTTGCTCGTTTTCGAGTGAAGTGAATCAAACGCTAGAAAGATCAAGGATCTTCTTTTTCGGGTTATTCTTTTTTAGCGGTTCCGAAAGGGGAAAAGACGCTATTAGTTTTGTGCGAAATGTCTGTCCGTCCGTCCCGTTTAGATCTCGTAAACTAGAAAAGATATTGAAAATCGGACATCACAATATTTTAGACCATTCAAAGTTCTGATGCAACGGCTACTTTTTTTTTCTGAAAGCGAAAAATCTAATTTTTAAAATCAGTTATGCAAGTATTTTTTCTGAAAGCGAAAAATCTAATTAGTATGCATTATAAGTTAGACCTAATTTTAAACGAATGGTAATCTTATAAACTTTATTTTCCTAAACTTTTTAGCTTATACAGGGATGTTTTTTATAATTATTTTTTTTTTTGAAGATTCAAATAAGAGATTGATTAAGTAGCTAACACTTGAGGATTTATTCTGTGGATTACTTGTGTTTCTGTGTTTTTTTTGTGATTCTGTGGATTTTTGTGTGCTACTGTTTAGAGTGGACGGCGCGAGGGTTGTGTAGTAAAGTACTGTGTAGTTTGTAGTGTAGTTATCGTCTCTTTTCTGTCTCTACTTGTGATAAACCCTTGTAAAAATGTCAGTTAAGACATTTTTTATTGAAAAAAAGGACCTGGATGGTGAACCTTGGTACCCAGGTACCTTGCTTCTAAAGCTGTCAGGCCAAGGGGCTGTTAAGGCCACTATGGCGAGCCTAATAGAGTGCCTGAAACTAACACCGGACGAAGTGAGTTCTCTCTATCGCTTCGAGAACCCCTTTGTCTGGTTCCTGTTCCCAACATCCGCCCGAGTGAGAACCCGTATACTAGGGAAATCATTCGGGAATGATAATGACTTCAAGGTAGATGTCTGTACCTTGGAAGACGAAAAAATCAGGGTTACCCTTCACTGGGTAGCACCAACCATAAACAAATCAAAGATAGGAGAAATCTTTGGAGCCTTTGCAGAAGAAGGCTCCAAGATAGAGCCAATCAAGCTAGGCAACTCAGATAAGTGGGCGTCTTGGATAAAAATCAGCAAACAGACTGAACTCCCCCATTATATTCAGTTACGATACGAGGACGATCCGAGGACCTACAAGGTCCTCGTGACCATCCCGGGACGTAGACAACAGTGCTGGCATTGCGGACAGGATCAGCACTGGTCAAACCAGTGTCCAAATAGGGCGAACCCCAGACGGGACCAAAACCCCACAGAAGGTGCAAAGGAGGTAGGAGGGAAAATCTCCTATGCCATGGCCCTTAAAGGTGAGGGAGAGAAAAAGCAATCCGAGATTGATCAACAGCTAAAAAAAGATGGCTTCACGATGGTTGAAAGCAGCAAAGGAGTTGGAAAAAAACAAATAGAAGCTATGGGAGCTACTCCAAGTGGTCTCCCCCCACCAAACAGCCCTGAAAACAAATCTAAGCAAAGTAAATAAATTAAAACATCCGGAGGGGCAAGTTCAGCACCCACCACCCCAACCAAAATAACAAGAAAGAGGGCCCTCTCTCTCTCTTCCTCATCAGAGGATCTAAACGAGGATCCCCGGGTAGAGGAGGAGAAAAGAGAGGAAGAACAGTTCAAGCTCGAGCTGAACTTTCCAGACTCCCCGTCAGTGCTAGTCATAGATGAGAGCGAGGACCTTAACACACATTCAAACACATAAACAACAAAGCAACTCTTAAAGATAAAATGCATACACACACAATAGAATAACAAACACGCAAACCAATCTCACACACTCATGGCAGACATCAAAATTTTGACACTCAACATCAGAGGGCTTAACAATAAACACACATGCATAGCACACCTCACAAGGAAATACAAGCCAGATTTTATCTTTCTACAAGAGACCAACACACAGTTAGAGTACAAGGCCAAAAAAGCAGTCTCTCTTATGGGCCACTGGGAGGGTTATTTTAGTTTAGGTAGAAAGCCACGAGGGACAGCCATTTTTCAAAAACATCCAATAGGTTTTCAATCACACACTCATATCAAGACAATAGCGGGAGGATAGTAATAATTAGGACAAGCTCACAAAAACACACATACACGTTAGTCAACATTTATGCACCCGCTCAAAAAAAAGAGAAACACGAGTTTTTTGGAATGCTAAGTGACATTCTACACACTCAGTACGCAGGAGAAAATTTAATAGTAGGGGGTGATTTAAATTACATTGATTCCCAATTAGACAAGCAAAACACAAACACAAAGGGTCCTGCTCCTCATATAACAATTAAAACGCATGACTATTTGGGGGGAGTCATCAAGGCATTCCGGTTAGTAGATGCCTATAGAGAAGTAGAGGTCACGGGCCGGGTCACCACGTTCAGGGACAAAGCACACCAAATAGAAACACGGATAGATAGAGTGTATGTGCCAAGAGCGTGCAAAACAAAAAGTGTAACACATCTCGTAGAGACGTTACAATATACAGACCACAAAGGAGTCTTAGTGGAACTGCTGAACCCAAAACTAAAAAAGAAAAAACAAAAAACACCGATCTGGAAACTTAACAACAACCTCCTAAATGACCCGCTCTATTTAAAAACAATCGCAAACCTCCTCAAAAATATAATACATGACTCAAACACACCCTATTTCAATGTCACAGAAATATGGACGCTAATTAAAAGCTCCATTAAGCAGCAAAGCCAAATACTGGCCACACTAGTCAACTCAAAAAGGAAAAAAGAAGAGGAAAGACTTAAAAATTTACTAACACACGAAGAAGACGAAGCAGCCAAAACACACATACTAACACAACTAGAAGAACTATTTAACTATCAATACAAAGGAGCGGAATTGAGGTGCAAAAGTAAAAAAATAACCGAAGGGCCTAACAAACTTTTTTTATCAGCAGAACAAAACATTCAAATTGACAGAACTATTGACAACATTGTTGATAGTAAAGGAGAAACTATACACGACATGGACAAAATAACAGACACATTACTAAACACTTTACTAATTTGTATGACAAGGAACAGACGGACGACAACGCACAAAAAGTATTTTTACAGAACTGCAAAGAAATACCAATGACAGAACAGATAGAGACAGACGCTCCCTTTACGCTAGACGAACTGAGAGCTGCTTTAGATACAACACAAAACAACAAATCCCCTGGCCCAGACGGTCTGACGTTTGAATTTTACAAAGCCTTTTTTCCCCAAATAGGACCCCTACTATTAAATCTATACAGCGACATGCTAGAGACAGAACAGTTACCTAAAGATTTCAACTTAGCATACATCACACTTCTACCAAAAAAACAAGAAAACAACACCTCACCTAGCGACTTTCGACCGATCTCACTTCTAAACACCGACTACAAACTCCTGACGAAAATGATTTTTCTAAGACTAAAACCCCTCATACCACACTTAATAGGACAGGATCAATACTGTAGCAACCCAGACAAAAACATCGACGAACTTAACCATTTTTTAAGAGACATTATATATTACTGTAAAGACAAAGACTTGAAAGCAGCCCTCTTTTCTATTGACCAGGAAAAAGCCTTTGACAGAATAGACCATGACTACCTTTTCAAAATACTAGACAAGACGAAGACAGATGGAAGAATGAAGAAATACATAAAGCTAGTTTACACTGATGCCACAAGCAAACTCATAATAAACCAAACCCTTAGTGGCAGTATCCCTATTAGAAGATCTGTAAGACAAGGGTGTCCCCTTTCTCCCTTTTTATACACCCTTTGCCTAGAACCCCTTTTAGAAACCATCAGGCTAGATAGTGGAATCACGGGGATAAGAATCCCAGGCCCCACGCCCGTAGTTAAAGTTAAAGCATACGCTGATGACACCACACTTTTTCCCTCCTCAGAAAAAGACATAGTCGCAATCATAGATAAGTTTATTCAATTTGGGAGGGCAAGCGGGTCAAAAATCAACATAAATAAATCTTGTATTATGGGATTGGGCAGGTGGGAAATCCCCTCAAACATCCCCTTTAACCTTAAAATAGAGAAGGAAATTAAAATATGCGGCATCACGTGGACAAGCAACCCAACATATTACCACACACAGCAGTGGGAAAATATTTTAAAGAAAACCAAAAACACACTTAAAAGATTTCACTATGCAGCAACTACTATATTTGGTAGAGCAATACTAGTAAACAACCTGGTCATCCCGAAGATAGTTTATTTAGCAAACATCACAGAACCTCCACCAACTTTTATACCAAGCATAAACACAATCATTAGGAATTTTATATTTAAAAGCACTATCAGAAACATTAAACACACAACACTTATACAAAACAAAGAGGATGGGGGGATAAACTTACAGGACATCAGAACCAAAATACAAGCACTTAGATTAAAATACATAGGACAAGTAGCCAAGAACCCAAACAATTATCCATTAACAATATACTACTACGGCTTAAGGTTAAATAAAATAATTCCAATAAAAAATGACACCCCACACCACTTTGGTACAAACACACATCCATTTTACAGATCCATATCAAGAATACTCCCCGGCAATGAACATCTAATACACAGTAAATTAAAAGACACATATACAACACTTAAGAAACAGTTACAAGAAAGATTATTCAATAGGATCAAATGGAGTAGAGAGTTAGGTGTAATAGATTTCAGAGACACTTTTATAAATCTACACAGCAAACACATTACACCCAAAGCCAGAGAAATAACATACAGACTAATCTTCGGGATGACCCCTGTAGGAAGGAAGAAAAGAAATGTACACACATGTGTTTTAAGTCACACAGATAATGGTAACAATGAAAGCCATATGTTTTTAAAATGTAAAATATTTGATAATGTTAGATGCACTATGAAAGACCTACTAGAGGCAAACTGTAACACCAATGTTAATTTAACCTAGCTATTGTTTTAAATAAATTGCCTAAAATCAAAAGTAAGATGATTCATAAATTTAATCTAATAATAGTGAGTGAATACAGAAGTCTTGTGTGGCACAGTAGAATTAAAGTTGTTAATAACAATGTATCTTTAAATCCTTATAATCTAGAGTTAATATTTAGAAAAAATAATTGAACATAGAATTGATAACTATACTGGTTAGATAGAAATTGCAATTATTGTATAATTTATTGTCCTTGACTAAATTGTCAGACCTCAGATATAAAAATCTAAATACTGTAATCAATCTGTAAAGCTACTCTATTGGTATTATATCAATTAGTTTAAGTGGTTATGCGAGTGAGAGTGTGTATGTACCTGGGTTAAAGAGAGTTTGGGCTGAGAGATGCGGGATAGGAATCAAATTGAACTTCATTTATCTATGGAAAACTACTAAAGAACTGTCTTGTAAAGGGAAGTCAACACTTTTGAAGAATTATTTCTCCCTCGTGGTTACGTCCTCTTTGATCACATGATCGGAGAGCATGTCACAAGTCAACATCAAGTGTGTATGTACTACACTCACAGAACACGGCAAGCCCGTGGAAACGTAACAAGAACACTATGACAATGTATATATCTTAGCGGCAGCCTCATCCTAGACATACTGGGAAACAAAGGAACAAGAAAACAAGACGCAACTGAATGGAGCCTGCTAAGAGACTAGAAACAAAAATAACCAAAACCAATAATCCTAAAGAATATAGACAAGGGCAGACAATTGAAAGTCAAGAATCTTTTATGAATAATGTAATATTTTAAGACAAATTAACTATTTTTTATTTATTTATTAATTTTTTTTAAACCCCTCGTAATGAGAGGAAAAAGAATCTTAAATCGACACCCCTATCCTGAAATAATTTACACATGACCCTCCTAACAGAACCCTGAACAATTGTGCTACAGCAGTACCTTTGCTTGGTTAACTATCCCAGAATGACTCTAACAGACCCAAGGGCCACCTTGATGATGCCAGAGTAGCCCTCTTACATCTCAAGGAGACCTTTACAAAATTGTCGTGAGAGGGATTAACCTGGTCCCTGATCAGTCTTTTTTTTTAAATACATAAGGCATACAGGGCAGCTGTATACAACCCTATATTAGCTTGCCTTGCCTAATTACTTGCTATTACCTGGGAACATAGCATTGCTTCAAAGTCAATTTCCTGAAAGATTGTTAATGTTGCCATAAAGTGACAACGACAAATGCCAAGTGCTTAAAAGGAAAATAAACTAATTGGATACAATTACACTACAGAGTTCTTTTTGCTTCGTTTAATTTTTTGAAAATGTCTACAAGATAGGATAACTTAAATTCAGTTTGACTACAATTGACAACCTTAGCGTTGTCAAATTAGTAGATATTAAATGAATTGTAATTTCTTGACCACTCATGTTTTATTTTTATAATTTTGAAAATGACTACAAATTAGTAGAAATTAAATGAATTGTAATTTCTTGACCACTCATGTTTTATTTTTTTTTAAATGTCTACAAATTAGTAGATATTAAATGAATTGTAATTTCTTGACCACTCATGTTTTATTTTTATAATTTTGAAAATGACTACAAATTAGTAGAAATTAAATGAATTGTAATTTCTTGACCACTCATGTTTTATTTTTTTTTAAATGTCTACAAATTAGTAGATATTAAATGAATTGTAATTTCTTGACCACTCATGTTTTATTTTATTTATTTTTTTAAATGTCTACAAATTAGTAGATATTAAATGAATTGTAATTTCTTGACCACTCATGTTTTATTTTTATTTTTTTTTAAATGTCTACAAATTAGTAGATATTAAATGAATTGTACTTTCTTGACCACTCATGTTTTATTTTTTTTAAATATCTACAAATTAGTGGATATTAAAGGAATTGTACTTTCTTGACAAAAAAAAAAAAAAAAAAGAATAAGAGATTGAGCATTTTCAAAAAATTAGATCAATTATAAGACATCAGTTAGACCAGGGCAGGTGCGGTGGCTGAGCGGTAAAGCGCTTGGCTTCCAATGTCGAAACCTGGTGAAGACTGGGATTTTTAACTTTGGAATCTTTGGGCGCCTCTGAGTCCACTCAGCTCTAATGGGTACCTGACATTAGTTGGGGAAAAGTAAAGGCGGTTGGTCGTTGTGCTGGCTACATGACACCCTCGTTAACCGTAGGCCACAAAAACAGATGAACTTTATATCATCTGCCCTATAGACCACAAGGTCTGAAAGGGGAACTAGTTAGGCCAGGTTCACATCTAACTTTACATTAACTTTCACCTATCCTTTGATCTGCTGCACCGTTGGGTCACTACACAAGATCAGTTAACCTTCTTTCTCCATTCTTATCTTTCATTTTGTCTTTGATATAATTTCATTCGGATGTTTTTTCTGCCTGGGTGGACCACTTCGGGGACCGATTTTGAGTTTGTGTTTCCACACAGACTGTCTTTTGTAACCTTGTTAACAATGATTTAGATTTAGATCTAGACTGCTAATAACTTTAAAGTTTTTATATAGATTTAGGTTATGTCACTTTTTATTGTTATTAAAAATGTTATTACAAGTAAATGTTCCAACTTTTCTTTAACCCATGACTTGTGTACTTGCACACACAATTAGGCCTAAATGGTGAAAGGGGTTAATTGTTACCAGTGAATAATACAAAGAAATGTTTAAACCATTGTGATAGTTTGTCGATGAACCAAGACCTGACTATTGTCGATGTAAAATAATTACTTTTAAAGACATTCTCTTGTCTGAGATAAAATGACTAACAGTATTTTAATTATGTGTTATTATTGAATGATATTTAAAGCCTATTAATGGTTAGGAATAAAAAGAGAGAGAGAACTACAACATAAGACACACTTTTAAATCTACCATTTGAAAATCTCAAGTAAAAAGTTTACTTGTGTACTTCTATAGTTGGACAGGCAACACAAGTTGGCACCTGTATACAAATCTAAGACTAATAATTAGGTATACGGAGATTTTTTGTTCATCACATGACACATTAAGTAGATCTATCAATACAAACTTTTTCACTTAGCAAGGCATATCTAAATACTGCCTAAAGACAAGGGTTATCTCGGTGTAAATTGTATTTACTCTTCATTTTCTGATATGCTTTCCCTTTTTTTGAGTACCATTTCTTTCAGTGTGTTGCAAAGAAAAAACAAATCACTTATCGTGTTGTTTGAATAAAATGGATAGGCCTACAACTCTGAGTGTATGTGATGCTACACTACTACTTTTCGTTCTAAGAAGAAACCAGTTTATTCACATTTTTACATTAAATAATACTAACTTAAGGCAAACAAATTGTACTTGACACATTGTGTTAAATACATCTGTCCAGGGCCACTCCATTAAAATGTGTAAATTATTGACACGGCAAAACTTAGTAAACAAGCCTTGTCAGACATAATAAAACCACTGCGACCTCAAATAGGGTCTCGCTCAGAAAGTTGGGAACTGCGTTTTGCCAATAGGTGACCATTATAACCACTGATCTGCAAATGCTAAGTATTCAAAGGAAATGTACGAACTGTGTGTCAGATAGCGACTAGATCTGCAGTCTGGCTGACATTCGCATAATTTTCAAAGCTCTCGACTGCAAGCATAACTCTGGCAACTCATCACACCTCAGCACAACACAAGCGCCGTACTGCATGGACATATAAAAGATATAAAAGCACAAGTGAAAGTGTTTTAAATGACGCTAGATGCTTATTTATTACATTAGCCTTGCCAAATAGCTAACAGTACAGCAATAGCACAAGATCAAACTATAAGTTTTAGTACATAACAACCCAGCACCTACAATTAGTATAAAATAAGAAAAAAAAAAGATAAACATTTACAAGCTTTTATTTTAAAAGTAAAATAAACAGATCTATAGACCTGAGTGTCTTTAGTAATAAAAAGCAGCAAACATTTTTTTTATAGTTTTAAAATTGCATCTAAAATTTAAAATAAGGGAATATATACAAAAGTGAAACAATTAAATGCACATCTCAAAACTTGACTTTAGACCAGAACAGTGACAACATTGATGAAATGTTTCAATTGCACACGCATTCGAAATGAGATTGTACCTTTTCTCGTTTGGGCAACATACATCATGAAAACAGACAATTCAGTTCAATGACAATGTATTAAAACAGATTCTTTAGAAACACTTTTTTGTTTAACTGTTGTGTCACTCTAAGAAGCTGTTCAATCAGGAAACAAATCAGTCGTCGGAAAAATCACTATCCCACTCAGGTGAATAAGATCGATGGCGTGCTATCGGAGATGGATCGTTGCGCCTTCTGGGAGAACGCGACCTGAAAACAAGAACAACATGAAAAATACTTTTTAAACAGGGTTACAAAAGACAGTTTGTGTGGAAACACAAACTCAAAATCGGCCCCCGAAGTGGTCCGACCAGGCAGACTTCAATATTTTCAGAAAGAACATCCGAATGAAATTATATCAAAGACAAAATGAAAGATAAGAATGGAGAAAGAAGGTTAACAGATCTTGTGTAGTGCCCCAACGGTCCAGCAGATCAAAGGATAGGTGAAAGTGAATGTAAAGTTAGATGTGGACCTGGCCTAACTAGTTCCCCTTTCAGACCTTGTGGTCTATAGGGCAGATGATATAAAGTTCATCTGTTTTTGTGGCCTACGGTTAACGAGGGTGTCATGTAGCCAGCACAACGACCAACCGCCTTTACTTTTCCCCAACTAATGTAAGGTACCCATTAGAGCTGAGTGGACTCAGAGGCGCCCAAAGATTCCAAAGTTAAAAATCCCAGTCTTCACCAGGATTCGAACCCGGGACCCCAGGTTCGGAAGCCAAGCGCTTTACCGCTCAGCCACCGCGCCTCCCCTGGCCTAACTGTTGCCTTATAATTGATCTATTTTTTTGAAAATGCTCTATCTCTTATTCAAATCCGCAACAAAAAAATAATTCTAAGAACGCTCTCGGATAAACTAAAAGTTAGGAAAATGAAGTTTATAAGGTTACCATTCGTTTAAAATTAGGTCTAACTTATAATGCATACTAATTAGATTTTTCGCTTTCAGAAAAAATACTTGCATAACTGATTTTAAAAATTAGATTTTTCGCTTTCAGAAAAAAAAAGTAGCCGTTGCATCAGAACTTTGAATGGTCTAAAATATTGTGATGTCCGATTTTCAATATCTTTTCTAGTTTACGAGATCTAAACGGGACGGACGGACAGACAGACAGACATTTCACACAAAACTAATAGCGTCTTTTCCCCTTTCGGGGACCGCTAAAAAAGCTTAAACGAAGTGTAATGGTATCAATTAGTGTGGATCAGCCATGTCATTAATTTTGTAATAGATCTAGACCAACTACAACAGATCTGTAATTAGAAATATTTTTAACAATTGTTTTGCTTAGCGCTATTTCATACTTTTAGCTTTCTCAATACGCTATGATCCTAACAACACTTATCTGGACCAGTTGGGAAAATGGGGGGTGGGGGCGGAAGAAAGGAAGGGCTATCTGGGCAAATTTTACCGTAAGTGTTTTTAGAAGCAATTACAAAAACAAAAAAAAGGTGGGGGAGAGAACGACCTGAATTCGAACTCATGGCTCACGCCTCCTCAAGCCGACATACTAACCACTAGTGAGGTGCTTATGACTATAGAAGATTGTATAGTTATCTATTGCTTTTTTGTTCAAACTTAATTTAAAGCAGCGACCTATAAAGGGGACTAATTCAACTTATATCACCAATTCAGTCAATTACAATTTCTTTCCCTCGTCCGTAATACCAAACAAAATAATTAATTACCAGTAGTTAACTAACTTATTTATTAGTTAATTAGGTAAAGTTTGATTCTTGTTTTGTCTGGTAAAAGACATAATTTTGCAAAATTTCAGCTTGATCTGAGATCGAGTGTCGGAGAAATAACGTGTGCAAAATGTGTACAAATAGGTAAGAAGAATGCTTTAGGATCGAGTTAATTAGGGCATAAGACCATCATTTAGCATAACTGTAAGCTTCAAAGTAAAACTAAATTTTTAGAATCTAATCTCTAGGTCTACTCCAAAATAGGTCTGATTAATTATGGCAACCCACATATGTAGGTATGTAGGTTACATAGATTGGCCAATAAGACTTTTTCCCCCCTCAACTTAGGCTAATTATTTCGATAGTTAAAACAGTACGGTCGCAAGTGAAAATGTATTTATATGTAGGCCTACTCATTCTGGCACCGGATGGCTGCCTGGTGTGTAGTTTGCCTGGGCTACGCTACATTGCCTCATAGTAAAGCTCAGGTGGAAAATGTCATAAGAGGATGCGTGTTCTATTATTGATCTAAATAAGGTTGAATAACATTTTAGTTTAATGTTCTTATTTGATTAGTAGAAATTTCTTATCATACACCTTAACGTATTTTGTAAGATAAAAAAAGAGGAAGCGATTAGACCAAAAGGCTAGCAAAACAAGACTCCAGTGGGCGTGCTTAAGAAGTGCGACAGCACTATCATTGCACAGGTAAAGTCTGCAAAGAGAGTCCTTACAACCATGTCAACAATCCACATGCCGAGGGCTGTATTTAAGGAGGGCATGCCCCAGGGCCTCCACTAAAGAGATTTTTTAAATTTCGAATTTCGACAGGGCAGAAACTAGTTTTTTTTTTTTTTTTAATAACTTTTTTTTTTCGAATTTTTACCTACAATCTATATATATAATTATCTTCGTCGCTAAAGAGTTTGGACGAGAAGAAGAAGTAAAGGAAAGATCACTCTCTTATTTCTGCTGATAGACACCCCACACAAAAAAAGAGGGGGGGGGAGAACAAGTATTCACCAGTCACTACGGATGGTTGCCTGGTCGTGCGCTTGCGCGCTGGACTGTCGTTTGGATTTATTGATAGCCCCGGGTTCAAACCCTGACCGCATCCATCCCCCTTCGTCCCGTGGGAGGTTTGGACTAGTAAGTAAACTATCGTCAAATCTGAAGGAACATCCGAAACATGTAAAACATTTTACAAGCAAACATTTTACAAAAACTAAATAGCAGCGCCGGACTTAACCATTGTGACCAAGAAGTCATGGAAAGAGAACAAGTAATCTACTATGTATATTTACAGGTCACTAAATAGCAGGGCCGGACTTAACAATTGTGGGCCCTATGCAAAACGGATTTCGCGGGGCCAAGTTTGGGTAAGGAAGCGGATAATAAGTGAAATTTAAGAGTTTGTATGAGAAAACAAATAAGTCTATGCATTTTATTTATTCTTTACTACGTACAGAATTACTTTACGAGCCTTGCGTGTAGCAGAGTCATACAGTATATCATAATAATTCTGTTTCCTACATAGATCACGCTCAATAGCAAGAATTACTAAATGTTTCAATCCATCTTTGAGAATTGTCGACCTCAAGTAATTCTTCATTAGTTTGAGGCGTGAGAAGCTTCTTTCGCCAGATTACACAATTACGGCTAATGTATAATGCCGTTTTTATTTATCGCGCGTAGGATTTGCGTTTTACATATTGAATGACACCCCAAAATGACAATTTTTGTCTATATACTTAAGTACATTTTAAAGACTTTTTCGTATATTTTGCAATTTCGGGTGATTTCCAGGAGCTCCTGGTAAATCGACAGGAGGGCGCGGGAAATCTGTTTTAAGTTATAAAATGGTTTAACTTAATAATTTATACACCTTGAATTAGCGCGGGTCCTATGAAAGTGCAGGTCCTATAAAAGTGCGGGGCCCACTGGGTCGCATAGGTTGCAGTGGCCTAAGGCCGGCCCTGCAAAATAGCTGCGTATGCTACACCGCCGGTCGACTAGTACTTATTATTACTTATTATTCTGATGCATATGAAATATAAAAAGAGAAAGTAAAACTTAAATCCGGCTTTGCACACACCTTTCATCAAGGGACCGTTTCACAAATGACGAGTCATGGACGGTTAGTGCGGTAAAGGGAAAAAAGATGGAGCGGGACCCGATGATTGGCCTTTGACACGTATCTATCCGGTGTGTCCAGAACTTTTGAATCTTATCTTATATAATACAGACATTACTTCCAAAAAGAAGATGATTACGTCCTATGCGTCATGCATTCAGTCATGCATATTTACCAATGACTTAAATTCTGCCAAGTCACTGGTTTTCCTGGCTAGCTCAGGCAACCCAATCCATTCTCTAATAGCACTAGGGAAGGAATATTTGTACCAATTTGTCCTAGCATATGGGATGAGGAATGTGCCTTTATCTTTGTGTCTTTCTGAGTATTTTATTAAATTTTGTTTTTGTATTTCAATCACTGGAAATGGTGTGGTGCATTCTAGAAACCGACTTAGGGTTCTTCCAAACAGAAAAATGTGTTCAATTCGGCTGGTGAAAGGAACTTTTTTTTGTTTCCTTGTTTTTCTGGCTTAGATTTTCTACCGACAGTTTCATACGGGTCATGGTTTGTGTTCTAGACTGTCGTCTTGACTCTTCGAACCCTGCCAGGCTAAGGTTTGGGTTAGGGAGTTGGCCTAAAAATCTTCATTTTCGAAGGAACATAACAACTAAAACTACAAGCAAAAGAAAACAATAGATTTAGAGTAGGTCCTAAGGCTAAATGAACGTAGCCTACCTTGCAACAAGGCCCCTAATTTGAGGTAGTCCATATGCCATTTGACATCTTACTTCTCTGCCCTTAAGTATTGCGCCATCCAGTCCTAGAACCGAATCTTGTGCGTCGTGCTTGTTTACGAACCTAACAAATGCGAAGCCTCTGCTTTTCCTTGTGAATCTGTCTCTTGGGATGTAAACATCTCCCACGTCGCCAAACCTTTCGAAGGTCTCGCGAAGTTCATCTGCTGTTGTTTTGTAAGGGATGTTGTCGACTTTAACTGAATACAATCCTGCTATGTTTGGTGGACCACGTCTTGATGGCCGATTCATGTTTAGAGACGAAAAATAAATGTTTTATTTAGATATCAACTATTTAGATCCTCAAAGCCTAAGAAAACAAGTTCAATCAATGCTATGACCGTTGCTATATAAATGTTGCCAAATTAAAGTGGTGTACACGCTAACTTAAAAAAGCTAGATAATAAGTTAATAGCTAAATTTATTGCTAAGCTCATTAAACTGCTAGATCAGGCCTGGGTTGTGTGTGCAAAGCGTGCGACTGTTCAGAGACTAAGTACGTAGATAGACTACACTGGAAGAAAAAATTGCACGAGTATTTCATTTGTTGTGAGTTTTTTTTTTTTGTAAGATGAGTCGTAAACTAATTATTGTTTTGAGGTTGCTTCATCGCCGTCAAAAAGAAATAAAAGAAATCGGATTTTGGGGTGCACTCCATTAATCAGAGGAAAGAAGGATCAGAATTATTTCAAACACTCTTTGAAGAATTGAGGAACGACTTACATTGTTTAACCAGCTATTGTGGTAAATTTTTAATAAAGCTAGCACTGTTATTTTACGAGAAAGAAGTGTATTAATGGTTGAGGACACCAATAATTGGTTTGGAAGATTTGTCCCATGATAATATCATAAGAGGAGGACTTGCAACTAATACAATTGGGAAGATGCTATGTAAATATTTTAAGACAAGTGCTGGAAGCGTGCCATGGCAAAGCGTGGTCGAGAGGCTAAGTGCGCTTGAACTTGGCTTGGCTAACTAGAAGGGGGCTAGAGGTTCGACAGAGTTGTGTTTACTGAGCGCCTAAAGGCAGCACGGAAAACCAACTCCTAGATACC
Source organism: Biomphalaria sudanica (assembly GCA_036873155.1). NCBI lineage: Eukaryota > Metazoa > Mollusca > Gastropoda > Planorbidae > Biomphalaria > Biomphalaria sudanica. Next base: position 604,757 of record JAZGLO010002808.1, read on the forward strand.
CCCCCCCCCACTGGTCCACAAATGAGATTGGACCAAAGCGCCCTGAGCACGAAAGTAGCGCTATATAAAAGCTATAAAAATTTAAAAAAATAATGTCAACGAAAGAAATTTGCTTTTGTTTTAATTTTGATTAAAAATTAACTATATCATACATAGCCTAATTAGCCTATCTTTATCTTCCAAATTATCCAAATCTTCAATCGGTATTATGTAAAGCATTTTTCGTAGCTGTGAGATCTTTTTACATTTTTGTATCCTACAACAGGTCTGGGTTCAATCTACGTAATAAGTAGTTCAGCATCAATACTTTCATCCATTCTTACAGTAGGCCTATAATGAAAACTAGGCATACTTAAGTAAAATAAAAGCAAAACACAACTCATCATAGCAGTATATTATAGATTGAGAACAAGTATTTATTTAGTTAAGTGGGCCAACTCGTAATGCTTGGGCCGTGCAGTTCAAAGATCATTTGCCACCACGGTGTAATGTAAAAATCATTTTCCCTTTTTACACTTTCAGCCATACGTCTTTTCCCTAACGGCGAAAAACGTTTCGTGTGACTTCCTGCGCGCTAAGGCTATGCTACAATTCGTCAGATTTTGTTTCGGTTAGGAGAAAACAAAGATCCCAGGCAAAGAGTATACATTTGTATCAACTGTTTAGGCCTACGTCAGGCAAAGATTATACATTTGTATCAACTGTTTAGGCCTACGTCAAGCAAAGATTATACATTTGTATCAACTGTTTACGTTTACAATTTTCCACATGTTGAAGTCGAGCTTACATTTAATTTTTTAACGTCCCAGGTCTAATACTACATTAGAAATGGAGTTAAATAGGTTAGTCAAAGTTGAAAGACATATTTTTAGTAGTTCAGATTACTTCAGATATATAAATAGATGAATATTATTAATATTATCTTTTATATTAATACTTTTCTTAGATTTCTCGAATTCCAACTTGGCAACGATATCCGTGTTTGGACAACGTTAATTTATTTTATGCTGATTTCAGAAAACAATTTAACTGAAAACCGAGACAGTATGTGTTTAGTCTGTGAAATAACCCAACGGAAATAAGAAAATGGATAGATTTATGTACAAAAATTATTGTTACAATTACTATAACCAATATATAGTCATTAGCGTTATTCTATGCATTTGAATTAAATGCAAAACAATAGTTTGTGCAAATAGATCTATAACTAAAACTAGATTTAGTACGAAAATAGCTAGCTTGGCCATGTGAAAACGTTCTTAGCGCCATCTATTTTGAATCGGGAAAGAACGTTTAATATAGATTGATTCGGTGCACTGAAACACATTCGGGTATTTTAATTTTAATGTACTGAATGTGTTCAGCAAGATTAGAGATAAATCTTTTGTTTCATTAAGAAATTGATGTCTAGACCTAAAGGATTTTGTTCCATACCCTCTATTAAACTATGATTGAAATTTTGATCTAGATCAAGGGTGGGCAACCTTTTTGTATCGAGGGCAGCATTATGAAATTTTGGTAATGGGGGGGGGGGGGGGAGGGATTCTGGCATCCATGAAACTCCCGCGAAAGAACTTACTGGAACTTCTCTTTCGGGTAATAATTTGCTTAGAGTTATGTACTCTGGAGCTGAATCAGCTTCTCCGCTAAATGATGAGCTGGTGGTATTGAAAACTGATTTTTAACGTCTTAAAATTTGCTTTTATAAATTCCACAATTAAGGAATCTAAATACGTTTTTTAACTATTTTACTAGTAATAGTTTCACCTTTCAGCAAAGGAAAATGACAAAGCCTGATTTCACTTACTTGCCTGAAGAAATGGAAAAGCTTTGTTTGAAAAGATTTAACATGCTCTTACATTTCATATGCAAACAACCCATTGTAATATTTATTAATATTTTATGCAGCTTTGTACAAAATTTCCTGTGATCTATATATTTTGCCACATCCAGGGCAAGTATAAACATTGTCCGCAGGTGGTCGATTTAGATTTTTTTTTCGCCGTCTGCGTTTGTCCTCGGCATCGGATTTTCTTTTGGTCTCAAATGTGTATCCCGCGGCCTTCGTGATTCGTGAGTGACCTCCAGCTGTCTCGTTCTGAGGCGGCGTACAACCAGGTGCTCTCTTCTATGTCAGCCAAGGAAAGTTGACGCCTAAGCTGGTCTTTGAAGCGTTTCCGTGGGGCGCCTCTGTTAATGTCGACCACCTTTTAGCTCACCAAAAAAAAGACTGCCTTTGGCATACGTTCGTCTCCCATACGGGATACGTGCCCTACCCAGCGTAACTGTCGGACCATAAGAAGTCCGTCTATACTGTCCTTACCGGCGTTCGCAAGGACATCGCTGATAGTAGTGCGGTCTTGCCACCGTATGTCCATGATGGAGCGCAAGCATCTTTGGTGGAAGAAGTCTTAGTCCATGTCTCAGAGCCACATAGAAGGGTTGAGAGAACCACCGCCTGGTAGACATTGATTTTTGTAGGCAGGCGGAACGATTTGTTCAGCCAAACTCTCGCCTGAAGGCATCAAAAAGCGCTACTGGCCCTGGCCAGACGGTTATCAACAGTTATCAGCTGCCGCCTCTTTCGGTCTATCTATAAACCTCGGGAAAACAAAAGTCATGTTCCAGACGTCATCCAATAAAACATACTCAGCCCCAAAGATCACCGTAAACTGGCGTAAACGGACAGCCCCTTAACGTGGTAGACCACTTCACATATCTAGGTAGTATAGTGTCAAATTACGCCTCACTTTCAAGGGATGTTCCAACCGTACCCAACACTAAACACAGTTCTACATAGCATTGAATAAATACTGGCCTGAGATTGTATCTTAAACTGAGTGTATAGAAGTAAAATCAATAAGAATAATCTTCGTTTACTTGAACTTTAATAGTTTCAATACTTTATATAGATATTAAGAATTATTTAAAAATATTTGCATTTTTAAAATGTAGGCTATATACTGTGGGCACGTCTGTTTCTGTAAGTGTTCACGGGCCGCATAAAATACTCCGCGGCCCGCTTGTGGCCCTCGGGTCGTAATTTGCCCACCCCTGATCTAGATAAAGCTAATCTACTCATTAGCTAGATGCTAATTGATTTTTCTATTACTACTGTAGTCATGTGCTTACATCTTTCATCTGTTTAATGACTGCGTAGTAGGGGTGTTCTAACAGTTCCAAAATCTCACCAAACAAAAATGATGTGAACTTAAATTCACCTTCACCTATCTCTTAGTCTGTTAGGTCGTTGGGGCACAACACAAGATCTGTTGACAGTCTTTATCCATTCTTCTCTATATTTTTCCTTGGATAAAATTTCTTTCAATGACAGGTCTGTTCATTGTCTGATGTTGTCTTTAATCACTTTCTCTGTCTGCTCTCCTTTTTCTTGTTACTGTTCCCTGAAGGAAAGTCTTTGCGAGCACTGAGGACCTGTGATATGGCCATAGAGTTTAAGTTGTTTTTTTTTGACGGTAGTAAGAGGTCATCGTGGGTTCCAATTGCTGTATTAATTAAGTTTCTAATATCACCATTTGTGATGCGATCTTAGTAAGTGATACCTAGGATCATTCTGTAGCATCTCAATACCATCGCCTCCAACACTGATGTCCCTTTGAAATCCCTGTTGGCTATTGATCTTAATTTGCTGCGGAAGTTTTGTCTATGCGCATCACCAAGTCAGTAAATTCTGTTCTTGCCATACCGTCTATGTCGAAATTACACTAGATCTACAGCTAAGTTTAAACTAAAACAAGGTTACAAAAGACAGTTTGCGTGGAAACACAAACTCAAAATCGGCCCCCGAAGTGGTCCACCCAAGCAGGCAGGGGCGGACTGGGTGTCAAAATCGGCCCGGGCATGTCTATGCAATCCAGCCCTCAAAATCATTCTTCTAAGTTTCATAATGTGACGAAAACTGGGTTTACGTAACATAATGCATTTCTACTAGTAGGTAGCCTTCATGGTTAGCTTTAGGAACAATGTACTTTATGCTTTTTTTTTTTAACTATTTGGTATTACTAAATGACACTTGAAATTGGATCTTTTATAACGTAAACAAAATCATGCTACCATCTAGGCCTATAGTAACATAGCCATGTACTTGACATTCACGTTCAACGAACTATTCACATTGTTTATGACTGTGTCCAAATGGATTACCCGTAGAACGTCTTTATCAAGAGCCTTCACCATGAAAGTACCTTGCGTGATGATGCTTATCCGCCTATCTTTAATATGCAGTGATTTTGTTAATAAGCTCCTTGATTTGTGTACAAGACAGAATAATTACAAGATACACCCATGTCAACTCTTCATCCTTAATTCTTTTTTCCGCCCAGCTCACAAGATTATCTGCTGCTTTCTTAAAAAACTAGCTTAACCTCTAGACCATTGACCACTGGGGTGGTAATTTGCATACGAGTGAAATGACTCTGGACCAGAAGAGTGTTTTTTGGACATTCCGATGGTCGGCCAACATACTAAAGGGGGGGGGGGCGAAATAATCTAAAAATAGGTTGAAATATAAATAATTATTATATATTTTTAACATAACAAATACATTCGTATACAAATTGTGTGATTTCTTTACTAAAAGTCGTCCATCCTCCCCCCTTCGGGGAGGGGGTCGGCCGAGTGGGGGGGGGGCGATCGCCCCTACCGCCCCCCCTTGATCCGCCAGTGCCACTTATAATATATATATAAGGTGGACAAATGTTTGTTCAGACAGACAGATGGAGGCAAGCTTCCAAGTTCCAAGAATCTTAGGATCAACTCTTAGGACAATTATCAATAATTATCTATACAATTTTCCAACCTGTGAACTAAATCTAGATTTTGATCCATACAAGTCACTGTTGTATTCTTTTTTGCTTTCCACAAACAAAGATTCTTATTGGAAACCAGAAGTCGATGGCGCGCGCTTAATGAATACCGGTTTACAAAACTGACAAGAGGGAAACTTCTTTCCAGTGATTTTCCACTAGATATAGATCTAGCTTTAAGATACCACGAGTTTACTAAATACTATTGGTTTTAAAAATGATTCATCTAGATCTACGCACAGCTCGAGGCACAGAGGTAAAATAGAAAGTCTATCCATTGAACCAATGAGAGGCACTCTTTTCACTAAACTAGTAGGCTTAGTGCGTTATCGCTAGGTGGTGTTGTCGTTTCCAGGGCCACTGGTTCGAGCCTTGGTAGTCGCAGTCCCTTATTTTCGTCGCATTTAATTCACTACTTTCTCTCATTTAAAAACTTGGTCCCTGGTGCTGCTGTTCATTTTTGTTTAATATGTATGTATCATCATTTGTTTCAGCACCTAGCTTCACTTCTATATTTGCTTTCTTAATAGCTTGCATCTACATCTTGGAGTTGGCTACACACACAATGTTACATGCTCTCAGAGCATCACGTTCATTTGTTTAAAAGTAATCTAATATCCTTATGGGAAAAGATTGTTTTATATTTTAGCAAAGTTTCTTTATATTTCGGTCTACATCTTCATTGTCTTGACATATTAGTGTTTCTTCGTTGGATAACGTGGCTTGATCTCTAGGAATAAATGACTCTGTTCATTCATAGACGCTGTTGATTATCTTGTGCTTGCCATATCATTTCACCTTTATTTTTATATATTTTTTTTTGGAAAAGAATTCCAGTAATATTTGCTTTCTAAACTTTTTTATGCTTTGTGCTTCTTTTGCATATTGAATCTAAATATTTTGTGGCCACTTTGTTACACAACTCAAGATAATATTTGTGTAACTTTGAATAGTGGTATACCCGATGACAAAATAGCCAAGCTGCAACGTATTCAGAACAACGCCGCACGAATAGTTTTTAGAAAAACAAGACGAGATTCTGCTACTACGTTCTTCCCACGCTTCATTGGCTTCCCGTGAAAGCGAGAATCGATTAGGCCTACAAGGTGGCCACACTTTGTCATCAGTGTATATATAACAATGAGATGCCCTTGTACCTTAGCGAACTGATCACTCCATATGTGCTCAATGGACTAAACGCTTCTAGTGGTGCCACGTTTCTCCCTTAAAAGCTACGGTCTGCGGGCTTTTTCAGTTCACGGACCAAAGGTTTGGAACTCACTCCCCATTGATCTCAGACAGACAACGTGCTACACTATTTTCAAGAAGAACATTAAGACCTACCTGATTAAACTTTTTTAGATTAGTTTGTCATTTTAGCTCTCGTGTTTGTGATGTTATTTCAGCGCCTTAAGCCTACATTTTGTTAATTAACAGCGCTTTAGAAAAGAAATTATTATTATTATAGGCTCATCCGAAGATATTCACACCAACGTGAACTTTATAAGAAATATAAGCCTCATGTTGCTTGCTAATCGCTTAGTGTGTAGGCCCCTATAAGGGATGAAGTCTATAAGAAGCATTGTTTACGGTTGTAGGCTTTTACATTATTTCGGAAAATGTGTAAGATTAGTAGCCCTAATATGTATACACTGTAAATCACGACGCTTTGAGTGCTTCTTTTATAAAATAATACTATAAAATCTTTTGACAATTTAATCCAAGTGACATCCTTGCGGTTCGTTCACTGGTCTACCGGCCCACCGGGCATTTGCCCGAATGCCCATATAGCCAGTCCGTCCCTGCAGGCAGGCTTCAATATTTTCAGAAAGAACTTCCAAATGAAATTATTTCTAAGACAAATGAGAGATAAGAATGGAGAAAGAAGGTTAACAGATGTTGTGTAGTGCCCCAACGGTCCCGCGGATCAAAGAATAGGTGAAAGTGAATGTAAATTTAGATGTGAACTTGGCCTAACTAGTTCCCCTTGTGGCAGATAATGTAAAGTTTATCTGTTTTTGTGGCCTACGGTTAACGAGGGTGTCATGTAGCCAGCACAACGACCAACCGCCTTTACTTTTCCCCAACTAATGTAAGGTACCCATTAGAGCTGAGTGGACTCAGAGGCGCCCAAAGATGAAAATCCCAGTCTTCACCAGGATTCAAACCCAGGACCTCCGACTCGGAAGCCAAGCGCTTTACCACTCAGCCACCGCGACTCCCCTGGCCTAACTGATGTCTTTTAATTGATCTAATTGTTTTGAAAATGCTCAATCTCTTATTCAAATAAGCAAAAAAAAAAATTATAAAAAACATCTCCAAATAAATTAAAAAGTTTAGGAAAATGAAGTTTATAAGGTTACCATTCGTTTAAAATTAGGTCTAACTTATAATGCATACTAATTAGATTTTTCGCTTTCAGAAAAAATACTTGCATAACTGATTTTAAAAATTAGATTTTTCGCTTTCAGAAAAAAAAGCCGTTGCATCAGAACTTTGAATGGTCTAAAATATTGTGATGTCGGATTTTCAATATCTTTTCTAGTTTACGAGATCTAAACGGGACGGACGGACAGACATTTCGCACAAAACTAATAGCGTCTTTTCCCCTTTCGAGAAATGAATTAAACTGTGACAACTTTTCGGAGATGAGCTTGTATTTTTGTCGTTACTCATAACTCTACTGAACATTCTTTAAATATGTTTTGTCTTCTCTTGCCCTCAAGACTGTCGCAAATGTTCATCATATCTAAGTGTACCTCATATTTAGACTCTAATTATCACTGACGCTATCTGAGGCATCATTTGCAACTTACTTGTGAATGGTGATCTAAGCTGAAGGTCTTCACAAAGGATAAAACCGAGAATAAAAAAACAAATATATCATCTATGCCTGTGATCACGTCAGGGGCACAGGTCATCAATCAGCTTCCTCCTGGTGTCTTGGTTCTGGGAGGTCTCTCCAACTGTCTGCCCATCTGCTTGGGATCTGCATCCTAATCTCGGCGCGAGGTTATTTGTGGGCTGTCTTTTCTTCCTCTTTCTTTGTGATGTTGAATGCAGACGTGTGGCCTACCGATCGTTAGTGTCTCTGAAGGATATCGTCTTCGCGATGTGCTGCTGCTTTGTTCTTTGCCACAGTTCCTTATAAAAAAAATCTTCCTGAGGCACGTATTGAATTAATTAATTTAAAAAATGACATTATAACAAATACTTAAAGAATTAAAGTAAGTAAGCTCGTTTCATCATCAAAGTAAGAGTAGGAATTGAATACTAAGCACGAAAATTAAACTAATTATTGCATGTTTTCAAATGACCAGCAAAAACATGTCATTCTTATTGTAATAACAATTCATCTTGACATAAGAACACTAGTACTTGGTAGATTTCAACTTGAAGAATGTTGATCTAAATCGTTGAATAGAGAGATGAGCAGATATGCGAGTCAGTTAATTTGGACAGTAGCAATAACTTTTCACGTTAAGTAATTTCCTTTTTCAAGTGTTATGCATTACTCTTCAATAATAGAAGAGTCTAAATAGTTCCAAAATCATCTGATAAAGCACTCAATATTAACTAATATATAATGATGATAATCTGATAAAGCATTCAATATTAACTAATTAATGCCAGGGCCGATTTTGACGTCCTCATTTCGGTCTTATCTGTAGTAGTTTAAGTTTCAATATGCTGCCTGGTTTGACAATCCAAACATTGAAAAACAAAAACACTAAATAAAATACTAAATAATGCTAATAAGAGTTTGAGACCTCTAGAAACTAAAAACAAAATTAGCAAAGATACACAACTGGATACCTATTGGATACAATTGGATACCTATTTCAGAAAAAAAATTTTTTTTTAACAAAGCTAAACTGACTTGAAGAATACAAAGACATCCTAGAGTCAAACGTAAACAGCACATTTCACATGTGAATCTCATGTTTGAGGGAACCTGTTGCAAGATTGTTCGTTTCGTTTGCTGCCGTTGTAATTAGTTTTGCATAATGCCAGCAAATGACTACATAAAGAGAGAGAATATAGTGTAGTGTAGTGAGTCAGTTGCGCATTCGCGTTTTGTTTCAGTGTTTTGTACATTTGTACATTTAAAACATTTATATTATTTCTTTTCTCTGCAATACACGTTTGCTTTATTACATTATTCATTAATTTAAATCGTAAATGTGTTACCACATTTTATCTAAAAGGAAACACGATACGTTAAAATGCAAGTGGCACAGTCATTTCAACCTAGAATCAATATAAGGCAATAAACACACCAGCAACATTTCTATGGATTTTGTGGAGACGTCAAAAGGAGGACTAGCATGTCGACTTTCCATGATGTGATCTCTACCTTCTGTGGTGATCCGTTCAAATCAATTCAGTGTACAAGTAATGACACATTTCTTTCTAGTTCAGTCTATAGAAACATTTTAAACCTAAGTCAATTGGACAATGAATTTACATGTGGTTGAAAATAATATACACATGACAATTAAAAGACCTACTGTTTTCATTTTGTCAGTGAATATTTCTGGAAATAAATGAAAGACAACAGCAATGCATTTAAATGTATTTGTAGCAGAGTAGATTTCGCTACAATTTTTAATTACTTTATTTCTGAAAAAGAGCTTACAGCTCAGCAGCAAAAAGTTGTCTAGAAGAGTTTCAAAGCATGCGGAAAATCACATTTTCAGTTCTTATTGTATTTTGCAAGTTGTAACTGCTTTCTATATTAGGTTGTAAGCCTTTTCCTTTTGCTGTGCTTGTATACTTTTTTAGTTTAAGAAACATATTAATAGGCTTTATTCATGAGTCTACTTTTAAATGTAAAGTACAGTTGTTGTTTTTTTAAACCAAGTTCTAGGTACATTACTCTAACTACACTTTTACTATAAAGAAACTTACAACATTAAGTTATGTAGCACATTAACAATACATACTTCATTGTTGCAACACACTTTATTGTATTACATATAATTGCCTGTTTATAAAATGGCAGTCATTTAACAAAAATATGTCATTTTATACAGTATAAATATATTGGGTGTATATATATATATATAATTGTATTTTTATATATATCTGTATTCAAAATAAATATATACTGACAAAAAAAACAACCTTTAGAACTAATTTCTAAAGTGACATTTTAACATCGTTGGCATGATAGTTATGGGCATCTCCTACCCTTTACGACTTAAAAGAAAAAAAATCATTAAATATGCTTCTTTTTTTTTTTCTGCTCTAAAAAATGTCCCTTTAATATTAAAAAAAATTAATCACATCAAATAAGTTTCTCCTTATACCTAGAAATGAAAAGAATTTTTTATCTGAATGACATAGCTCTTTTTTTTTTTTTAAATTTCACATAGAAACATAGACATACTTTAATTGCATTTACTCTGTCAGCCTCTACTTCCTTTCCTCAAAGATTCCACAGTTTTCTTTATCAATCATTAGGTCTCTATTTTATGAATGGACAAGTTCTAAACATTTAAAACTAGATCTAAGTAAAAGTTGAGTACAAACGTGTCTCACAAATTCATCTGAACTTAAATTCTTCTTCACCAAGCATACACATCAGAAAAGGGTCCGTTACAGCGAGGAATCCAATCTTCTGACAAGTCGATAATATTCTCCGACCGACTCATTGCTAGTACTACTGTCTGATTCATCTGCAGACCTAGATCGAGATCGTCCTATGGGAGATCTGGATCTGAAATTATAGAACAATATCTCATAGATCTATATGCTTTCTGCAAAGAAATTGATCATACTATTTGTCTCACACCCAGGGCCGCCGCGAGGGTTGAGGCCGCCTGCGTGCGAAATTTTAAAATGCCGCCTCCCCCCCCCCCCTTTTTTTTTTCTAGAAAAAAAAATATTACGACTGAGCTGGACCATGTACTATTTTTGTAGATCATTCTTTGTTTTTTTTCCCCTTTCATATTCACGCCGTTGTCGTATCCGTCATGCCTTCTAAGATGTTTTAGTTCCAATTTTAACTTTGTATTTGTTTCTATTACAAAGTCATAGAGTCCTTCTCCAGTTGTATCAGTAATGGACGAAACCCAGAGAATGTTCATGTATTGCAACATTAGGTAAGAAACAGAATCAATTGGCTAATAATTGTGATTTGTTCGTATGAGACATATCTGGTATACAATCTAATGTTGTTTTTTTGTGTGAAAGTATTTGTGTGCTTACATCTACAATTTTAAGGATTTTATTTTCTATTTCAAATACCCTTTTTGTGTGTGTGTGTCAAATAAACTATTTGTGGATTCTTTAAAAGTGAGAAATAGCCGATAATAATTCGTTCTATAAAGTACGCTAAGGCTGCTTTTGAAAATCATTCATTGTTTAATGCGTTGCATCTATTGTTTTCTTTTCAAAAGCATTTTTAAAATTTTCTTTCTGCATTAGATAAATTCGTGTCTTTTCAGAATTAATTTATGTATTTATTCCTAAAACAACCGACATATGGACTATTCAATACAAAATAAAGTGACTCGAAACACAAAAGCCATTGACAGGGAACCACTTTTAACGTTTCGTAAACTTTCATAAGGATGATCACGATAGTATTTTGGAGAGATGTGCATTGTGTCTAAAATCATCTGATATTCGCCGATTCGGAGGTGCCTACAAATGTATCCAAAATACCTCTAGGACAAAATGAAGCAACTCAGCGCTGAATATTTTTCTTAAATTGATATAAAATAAATCATCCCAAGTACAAGTCACTTATAGCCTACAATGACTTGAAATAAAACACGTTAAGGCAGTGTTTCTTAAGCATTTCCGGGTGGCGACCCAATACATATACAAATTTTCGTTCGAGCTCCTTAGAAGCTGGGGACCTAGAGGAGCAATATAGGCTCCCACAGTGAGGCCCGTGAGTTTTTCTAATAATGTAATGAAGAGAAAAAAATAACTTCGTCATAATTATAACACAATTTTTAAGTTTTATTTTTCATTTATAGTAATTTAACACTATGTTTAGAATCCAAAATTACATAATGAAATTTAACTAAAACGAGTCCGTTGTTGTTGTTTTTTTCTTTTTTTTTTTTGGGGGGGGGGGGAATAGTGTTGCCTACATAAATTTTAAGCGTTGTAAAAAGTTCTTTCTGGAGATAGAATTGAACACACGGCGGGTTTCTGCTCAAGTCAGCAAGGGGTCTGATTTCGGGGCCGGGTCCCTGCGCTCAGCATACTCTAGCTTTATCAGCTTCAGAAATTCTTTCTCCTAGCGTTTTCACCTTTTCTCGTAATAAGAAGAAATAATATAAAAAAAGGCCAATAATAATTAGTTTTCTTTAAGAACGAACTATTCAAACTAGTAAAAAAAAATCTAGTAATAAAGAGGCAGCCCTGGTCCATAGTATTATTCGAGGGACATTATAGGTAAAAAGTAGGTATATATAGGACACGGAAGTCTGTAATGGCGTGATTTTTTTAAAGATCATCTTCATGCAACGTAAGACGTTTCTGTCTCGTACCTTTTTTTCACGCAAAAATCGTCACTATAATAGTACAATAGTCGGAAGAAATTCGACCAATCCCATGGAAGAAAATCCAGAAGAATCACACTAGCGGAGCCGTTTTCAAATGTTTTCTTTAAAAAGTTTTTAACCCATATTGTTACTTACGGTACGCCTCTCGCGAAAACGGTCTACATTTGATAAGGTCTTATAAGAAGATGAAACGATATCTTTTACTTAAGATACGGATTAATAACTACTATGAAAATAAAACGTTTTTTTCGCCTTTTTTTTTTGTTGTTGGTCTACTTACAAGGCGGGGTACTCGACTGAACAACAATATTAATATGTAGTTAGTAGATACCTACTAAGAAGAAAAAAAATTGTTTTAAACTGATCTGCTTCTGTAACTTACTGTAAGCGTCATTCGAAACAAATATTACAGATAACCCGCGAAAATTCAAGGTAAGAAATGAATAGGAGCCTAATGGAAAAACCCGTGGGAATCCCTCGCGAGCGCTCAAGTTTTTCTTATTAACAAGTTTCCATAATAGCTTCTTATGAACGAATATCGTTTTCTTTTTATTAAATAGTTTTCACAGGATAATGGAATAATTAGAAATTATATGAAATATTAAAATATTTGAGTAATTTTTTTATTAACCTTGAAATAATGATTTGGCCGCCTGCATGCAATGCACACATTGCATAGAGGTAGCGGCAGCCCTGCTCACACCATTAAATGCATTTGAAATGAAAATGCATGCAATCTTTGAAGAATATCTAGACTAGATCTATTATAATTTATAGTAAAGTGCGAAGTTCCAAATTATTAAGCCCGCAGGCAGCAATTTTCACGCTTGGATTTACGGTCTGACCTATGAAAAAACTGATGGTATCTCTGAATTCCTCGTCCTTTTTTCTATAAAAAGAGATCAAATTTAATGTATCACTTATCACTAGGCACTAGGCTTGGTTAAAACTAAAAATGAGTTCAAAGAGGTGTAGGGTAGGTATCGCGAAGCGTACTTTACCTCGAGCGGATTTTTCCCCACTTAGTAAGCTCGAATGGGTTCATGGAAGGTTCGAACAGATCCAAAAAAATATATCTAAAAACATTTTTTAATATTTAATTTTCACCATAAAGTCATTTTCTTTTTACTCCAGCGCAAGAACACCATCTATAGCACCATTTCCCACCCTCCACAACTTCAAATAGTCTCTTTAAGCTGATGAGCAATCAGACTTAAAAATAGCCTTAAGCCCATTACCCATTTCCTTCACTACCGGGTAGTAAAAAATAATAATTCCACACCTCCTGTGTTTGACCTCACCATGAACTTAGCCTTTACAAGGAAAAGGAAATAGTATGTGTCGGAAGTAAAGAAAAAAGGTGCATGCGCAGTAGCAATGTAGTAATTTGGTAAACATTCAAAAAGTTTTAGCAATAAAAAGTGAATTGTTCGAACCTCTTCACAAATCGGGGCTGCTCGAACTTCGCACTTTACTCCTAGATTCTAGATCAAAATCAACTTACCGGTCCCTTTGTCCAAGTAGATGGGCGAGTTGTTCTCGACGAATACGCTTGTATTCGTCGATGGGTCGTCCATATCTTGCTATTTTGCATTGTAGTTCTCTGCCATTGAAGATAAAGCCATCCATTGCTCTCACTGCATATTTTGCATCACTTTTATCAAAATATCTCACAAATGCATAGCCTCTACTTTTTTTCGTCGATGGGTCTCTTGGAATGTAAACATCTGCCAAAATGCCAAACCTTTCAAAGACAGGACGAAGATCATCGGCTGTTGCTCTGTAATCAACATTGTCAACTTTAACCGAAAACATTCCTCTTAAGTCCGGTGGTGAACCACGTCCATTTATTCTACTCATTTTAAAAGATGACTAATAGATTCTAAATAAATTGAGCCTTTTAACAAATTATCATTAAAGTAGATCTAGACTAGAGATCAATATCTATTTACGTTATAGGCCTATGTAGATCTAGATCTAATGACTGTACACAATCAAGCCAAACTATAGAGTATTATCAAGGTTGTGACCGTTTCTATCATCAGTGTTGCCAAATGAAATTTTATTTTTGCCTTTAGATCTTGGACGTAATTATCTGTGCGCTATAAGATAAGAGACATATGTGATGGGACCACATGATCCACCAGCAAACAAACAAATTAAACAATAAATCCCTGCTGGAGGCTGTGCATGAGCTTTGCTACTTTAGATAGGCCTACACAATAAAAAACGATCTGTCCCTAGAGAAGGAGATCAAAAAGCGCATAGGGATGGATGCATCAACTCTCGCCAGATTAAGCTCTCACGTGTCTGGGAAAACAACAAAAACAAAGATGCTAGTCAATGTGTCCTGAGTAGTGAGTACCCTATAGTAAGTAGCAGAGTTTGGAACAAAAAATTAAACGTGTTCCACTTGCACTGTCTCCACCTTATCTTAAAAATGACATGACAAGACAGAATGACAAGACAGAATTAGCAAGACTGGGATGATTTCTTGCTCAGGTCTCCCAGTTTATACACCACTCTCAGGCAACGCCACCTGCGCTTACCTGGATATGTCCGCCGTATGGAGGTCGAACGATTTCCCAAGGTCATCCCGACACAAGAAAAATTGGTTGCCCTCACTTCCGTTACGTATATGTAATCAAACAAGACATTAAAACAGTGGACATCGATGTCGACTACTTGGAAGTTATAGCCATAGATTGCACTATGTGGAAATAGCGACAAACAAAGAAATGGAGAGAGTAATGATCTCAGCTCTGGAAGAAAAGCGAGCCAAACGAAAAATTACTGATTCTGCTACCACCAAACCAAATGCCACATTCTCCTGCGATGAATATAGAAGGGGATGTCTCCAGAATAGTGCTCTATAGTTACATGAAAAGGTGCCCCACGATATGAACTGTTTTCGTTTCACGACGACGGAAGGAGGCCAATGACAGAAAATAGAAGACAATTTGTCAATTTCTGTTAGCCTACTTTACTTAATTTATTTTATTTATTAGTCAATCACGTATCAATCTCTACGAACACAGCACTATCAACGCAGCACTAACTAATCCCAACAAAACAATGAAACTGTAGTAAGATGAATTACAACTTATATACAATTAAAGTACTTCTTTCAGATTTTGTGATGTAAAGGTCATCTGATTTTTTGGCTGATGGTTGCCAACACAACAATCAACCGCTTTATATTTTCATCAACTAATGCCAGGTACCATTCAGAGTTTTGATGGCCTCAAAGGCATCATAAAAATTCCAAGTTCAAAATCCCAGCCATCACCGAGGTTTATTTCGGAAGCCAAGTGAAATCGTGGGCAAAATCTCTTTTACAAATATCAAGTCAAACTAGTAAATAAAGTTATTGAAGCTAATATGAAAAAAAATAATTAAAAATCCTTAAAAAGAAAACGTATCTAAAGGGAAGAACTCCGCACTTACAAATATATGTCTCTATAAAGTAGTAGTTACTTCTCTTATTCGATATCAAACAAAATAATTAATTACCAATAATTAATTCACAAATTAAAAAATTGATTCATATTTTGTTTTTAGATACAAGAAATAATTGTTTCAACGTGATCCAAAAATGGGTGTGGGAGAAATAACGGGGACAAAACCCTACATATTTAACCATGTCTTTGAATACTGATGGATTAATTTCCCTTGTCGGTATCAAATCAAATAAATAATAACCAGTTATTAATTGACTATTTTTCGATTGATTCATTCATTGTCTACGACAATGAATAATTGTGCAAAGTATTTACCTGACAGACAGAACGAGTTGATATAAGCTTTGTAAAAAAAAAAGTCTAACTCCCAAGTTTAGACCTAATCACTTGGTTAGTTCAGTCTGTGTGCTTAATACAATCAGGCCTAATTTTTAAAGCTTATCCTAATGATCTGATAATGTCATTGAAATATATAATATAATCGTCTTTGAATAAAATTAGATTCCATAGACATTTTGTGTACATATGAAAAGTAATATCGTGTTAATCTAATCCTAGTGCTTTTACAGCAATGAATGGATTGCCTCATTCGCCAAGAAAAAACAATGACTTGCTAGAATTTAAGTCATTTATTAACACGAATGAGTAGATTGACTACTAGGAACACACGTAGGACGTAATCGTCTTTTTTGAAGTAACGTCTATATTTCATAAAATATAAATAGGCAGTTTCGTTTTTCATTACCTACACCTTATGCTATATATCTCACATATAAAAACTTTTTCATAAAACAGGTGTTAAAACCACAATGAAATTGCAAGGCATTATGTAATTGTTCCCAAATCAGCCCGAATTGTTAAAATACGTTGCTTTCCAGAAAGAATGGACAAGAACGACCATATTTTCGAAAAAACAAAAAATTAACCAGAAAATATCTAGTTTGGCAAATGAGAAAGTTTTTAGCGCCATCTATTTTGATTTTTATGAAAAGTGTGACTACGGAAGTAAAAAGACTAGATTCAGGATCTAGATATCTAGAACTAGACTCTAGGAGCTAGGTATCTTATCTATAGTAAAGTGCGAAGTTCGAGCGCATTAAGCCCGCTGGCAGCAATTTTCAAGTTTGGATTTTTATAGCACCGTAACGGTCTGACCTATGAAAAAACTGATAGTATCTCTGAATTTCTTGTCCTTTTTTCTATAAAAATAGATTTGATTTAATGTATCACTAGGCTTAGTTAAAATTAAATACGATAGTCTCTTTAAGCTGATGAGCAATCAGACTTAAAAATAGCCTTAAGCCCATGACCCATTTCCTTCACTACCGGGTAGTAAAAAAGAATAACTCCACACCTCCTGAGTTTGACCTCACCATGAACTTAGCCTTTACAAGGAAAAGGAAATAGTATGTGTCGGAAGTAAAGAAAAAAAGGTGCATGCGCAGTAGCAATATAGTAGTAATTAGGTAAACATTCAAATAAAAAAGTTTTAGCAATAAAAAGTGAACTGTTGGAACCTCTTGACAAATCGGGGCTGCTCGAACTTCGCACTTTACTCGATGTTGTAGTTAAGGCCCGCGGGCAGCGGGTAATATCTGTCTAGTAAGATGATAAAGTTCCCCTTTCAGACCTTGCGATCTATAGGCATCTATTCTATATCTAGATAGATAGATAGATTATTAGAGATGTCTAGATTTGGAATGTAGATCTATATAAACTATATATAGGAAAGTGCGAAGTTCGAGCAGCCCCGAAGTAAATGACTTAGAAGCGAATGATCTCCTCAAAGTTAGAAGCGATCTACAAGTAATGCTAATCTGGAAAACTTTGCAGTACCAATAAAAAAAAATGCACAAAAAGGCAAACCATGTACTAATGGTGAGTATCCCCTACGTGCATCTGAAGAACTGTTTCTAGGTTTAAAAAAACAACAACAGAAACCTTGAAAACAAAAATCGAAGCTATGCCACTATCCGCTAAAACAGTACAAGATAGAATAGCTAAAATATCTTCAAATGTAACATATTCCCAGGTGGAAGATATTCAACTTTCTTCTGGTTTATCACTTGCTAGTCTTGCGGCATAAAAGGCACGGCACAAGTTGCCCAGTTTGTGAGGTATATGTCTTCCTAATGTCCAAAAGATCTTCTAGGATTTCTAACGCTCTCTGGACAAACTAGCGGGGAAGATTGAGCGAATGCCGTGCAAAAATGCCTTGACGACAATAAGATCGAGTTAAATAAAATCATTTCAACAGCAACTGATGGAGCCAGAAGTATGACAGGAAAAGTTAAGGAGCCACAACGATTCTTCGAGCAAAATAAACCACCGAATTCTTATATTTCACATACACCAGAAGTGCTTTATGCCAAACATTTATGGCCGAAATAGTTGAGGTTACAAATTTGATAATCAAGATTGTAAACATCATCTTATCAAAAGCACTCTACCATCGTCAGTTTAAAGAACTCTTAAACGAGATGGAGTAACAGTATTCCGGCATCCTTCTTTACAATAAAGTGCGATGGCTTGAATCGTTTTTCTTTGTGCTTGAATGAAATAAATACATTCCTAAATGAAAAAAAAGCATTAACCACCCTGAATAAGAGAACGACAAATGGTCGCAAAAATTGTACTTTATGGCGAAAAGAAATGAGCTGATTCTAAAACTGCAAGGAAAGTAAAACCCATCCTGGTTTGGTAGAACAATTAGTTTATTTTGAGGAAAAATAATTCTTTTTGCAGAAGATATGCACTTACTTCATTTTAAATGTCTAAAGCAGTATCGCGATAAAAATCAGTGCAACTATTAACACAAACTACTTCAGCACAGTTTAAAAAAATCAAAGATGAATTTTTTGACAGATTTGAGCAGTTTAATAAAACTATTCTAGCATTTCCAATAAATCCTCTCAACACAAATCGTAACAAAATCCACATTGAGCCATTTGAAATTGATACTGGATCTCTAGAAATTCAATTGATCGATTTAAAAAGTAAAGTTTTTTTGAGTGGAAAATTTACAGTCAAAAAGCAAGTTGAAAAAGTTGGAGGTCAAGAAATGTATTGTTATAACTCTGCCATTCGAACCGCCATCTAAGCTAGAAGGTGTGCACTGTGATAAACTAGACTGGAAAGGATGTCAACATTAGAAGAGGAGAACGATTTCCGCCCAAGTAAAGAGCCAATATGGAGAGATTGTGCCTAAGATAGACGTTGTTTTGTGTACCTGTGATGTCGTGTGAATAAACGTCTATGTCTCGTTGAGTTGCCTCACTTAAGTAATTACAATTGGTGTCAGAAGTGGTATTATAGGCAACTCAACAAGAGGAGGTAGGCTTTAATTACAATGACATGCTTGAAGCTATTACATCAGCTCTCAATTAAAGAGCTAAGACAAGAGCTTCAGTACCGAGGTTTAAAACCCGTCGGTAGCAGAGAAACGCTCACGGCTCGTCTCCGGCAAGCCTTGATTGATGAAGAAGAAATTCCGGAAACCTACCAGTTTGAAATTAATTCTGGGATTGATGAGGTCATTGGCGAGTACCAGGACTTGAGGAATGCATTTAATGAACAATTGAACATGATCTGTAATATGATGAGGAGCATGATGTGGAACAAAGTAGATGAAAGTGTGTTGCAAGTAGAAGGCCAAATAGACCAAAGTGATACAATTGTGTCGCAAGCAAAAGGAGGAATAAACTCGTTAGGGAAGGAGCAGTTACCTGGTCAGGACTGTGGCTGCACAAACAGTGGTGATGGAGGCGCTGGGGATTGGAGCGCCGTCTGTGACTGTGTTGTGGGCAAGTCTGGCGGGGATGACTTTCAGGGCGAGAAACGTGACAGCGATTGCTGCGACGATCTCAATGTTTTATACAGAATTGGAAGAAAAGAAACAAATGAAGAAACTAGAGAAGTCTGTTATGTACCTGAAACTTTTGTTCCTGGTATACCTGAAACGAGTACCTCAGTGAGCCGGACAGATCAAGACAACGTTGGGTCTGCGTCCAAGCTTGCTGCTGTGGACCTTAAAGACCTCTGTTTATCTGTCAGTACCCTTGATGAGAACTCAAACCATGAAAGCCTGAAGACCGTTTCTGATTCCTTGCCTTGGATGTCGTCGGGTGAAATTGCGAATACGGGCCCCAACAATGGCAGAGACAGAAACAACGAATTAGACTTTGGCGTCGGCATAAGAGAGAACTTGATGCTTGGCAACTGCTTCCAGACGATTGACAAGAACTGTATATGCGACGCCCTGCGGGGACAATGCCCATGCCAAGAAACCCAGCTACAAGATTTGAACTTAACAGAAATTTGAACTTCTGATCACATCAGTGAGAGTGACTTGAACGGTTGTGAATTATTTCCAGCGAAACCTGATGTAGTGGTGGATGAACATTACAGGGGTGTTTCATGGGTATACCTTACAGATGAAGCTGAGACAGACTATGTGTTGGAAAATATGGCTAGCTGTGGGCCTACAACTGTGTCACGAGACGTCCATGGGCATACCTTACAGATGAAGCTGAGAAAGACAATGTGTTGGAAACCATGGCTAGCTGTGGGCCTACAACTGTGTCACGAGACGTCCATGGAAGAGATCCTCTGACTTGGCGTCTTAGAACAACGGCCCTGGGAACTACAGTGGTCGCCACAACCTCTATTTGTGTTAAGTGGATGGCAACCCGGACTTCCACTTACTCCCCCTTTGTCAGCTGGCTGGCATCAGCGACTTCATGACTTCTTCATGAGGTCTAAGCAGCGACCACAATATCGACTCAAGCGTAGACTGGCCAACGGGAAGAAGAGAAAGCGACGGCCGCGGAAAACTGTGCAGATGGTTTCGTGGGCAACAGGCACCCTAACGTCTGTGGTTCCCACCGATCGACCTCCACCTGAACTGTCAAATCTCCACTGCACTGTTTCTTTTCGGGACGAAAAGCTCTAAGAAGGGGGCAATGTTATAACTCTGCCATTCGCACCGCCATCTAAGTTAGAAGGTGCGCACTGTGATAAACTAGACTGGAAAGGATGTCAACATTAGAAGAGGAGAACGATTTCCGCCCAAGTAAAGAGCCAATATGGAGAGATTGTGCCTAAGATAGATGTTGTTTTGTGTACCTGTGATGTCGTGTGAATAAACGTCTATATCTCGTTGAGTTGCCTCACTTAAGTTATTACAGTGTGTACGTTACGCAACAAATGTGACAAATTTATAAGAAATGTCTGAAGTTAAGGCACTTAGCCTATATTCGACGCATGGAATAGTCTTCCAGAATGCTACAGTGAGGTGAAGTTGGCATTTAAATCACTGACTATCTTCGGATCAACATATTCGTGCCAGCAAGTGTTATATTCATATATAAATAAAAGTACAGTAGGAAGTCAACTAACAAATGAAAATTTAGAGTCGTGTTTGAGACTAAAAACAAGCTATAAGCCTAATGTATCCTAACTTTCTAAAAACATGCAAAGCCTACGCTTCCATTGAATTTTCTCAATTGTTTGTTATTGAAGTACAGGTTAGTGTTGTAAGTAAATGTTTAATTGCTTTAGTTGTTACCGTAAGAAAAAATAATTATCTAATAAAACTATATATAAATTATCTAATTTGGTGTGAAAAACACGTATATATGAATTAATATATTGTTTTTTTTAATTAAAAAATTTATTGTGCGAGTACTATTTATTGTTGGCAAGAAAAAAAATGTGTGGCTCTTTAAAAACTTTACAATTTGGTAAATTGTAATTTTTGGCTGTTTCGACTCAAAAGGTTGCCGACCCCTGGTCTAGAGCTATGTCTTCCCAAATGTCAGTATTGATGTTCACTGATTTGAGGTCCCGTTTTATTACATCTATGTAACGGAGGTGGGGGCGACCAGTTTTTCTTAATGCCATTAATTGCATAATATTCTTGGAGTCGTGTTTTTAAGGTCCTGCCTGTGTTACCAACATAGATCATTTGATACCTTGAGCATATTATAGCATATATAAAATACTATCACAGTTAAATTTGCCACTGATCTGGTGGGGGTGGCGAGCGTGTGTTTGCATGTCTGACGGTTACGTCGCTTACATGTCTAAGTGCCAGGTTCACTTGAAATGTTGTGGATTAGTGTGCACTAATATGTCTTGTAGGTTTTGGTCTCGCCTGAATACCACAAGAGGTGGGGATGAAAAGACGTCGCGAGTATGTTCATCGGCTAGGGCTAGGAGATCGCCACTGATCTTGACATTCTCCTAGCCGAGACATTCGTCATTTTGCAACTAAGCCCATCTCTATCCATTTTAATATAATAACACACATCACAGGGGTACCACTGGTCTCCTAGTCACTGCTATCAACAACAACAATGCAATGACAAAAACACCCGTCTTCAGATCGAAAACAAACTTATTTACGTAACGGGATCAACCTTTATTTAATATGCGATGGGTACTAACACTACTCCCTTTTCCCATTCATCTTTGACTGACATCTCTCCCCCACCCCTTTTCCGATTTCCCGCGCTTTTACACCAGCGTTTCTCATTTCTTTTCTGCCTCGGTAGAGAGCAACATTGGACAGATAATTTCACTTAAGACTATTTTGTGTTAATTGTCTTTTTGTGTGTGTGTGTTTTGTAGCTGATGAAGGCATCGTAGCCTAAACGTTCTTTGTTTAACTTGGTCCGGCAGGGTTTCAAATATGCATGTTTTTCGTATGTTCTATTTCGTAAAGGCTATACAATTTACTTTAATGTGAACTTAGTCTAGTCTACCAGCATTCGAATAGGCCTACAAATTCGTAAATTCTTGCATGCATGAATTTAATTTTCTATGCATTTCCAGACTCTACATATTATGCGGACATTAACGAATGGATGCCAATCATTATTATCTGGCATTATTATCAGCACTTTGAGGGCTGGATCGTATGGTAGCTATTGGCCTAATGCCAGCACAGATTTTGTCACATAGTCCGTACCTTCTAGAGAGAATATTGGCCAACTTTTCTGTCAGACAACTTTTCTTAAGGGTGTAGATATCTGTATCGTTAGAGTAGACCACAATGTATAGACCTACTACTAAAGATTAAAACTTGATGTAGACCAGTGTTTCTTAAATTTTTATGTGGGGATGAATTTCGTTCACCCTGCCCTCCTCTTTTACAACTATCGGCCTGGGGGGGGGGGCACTCTTGGCTCCCGCAATGGGTTCTATGAAGGTTTGAAGAATGCAATCGATAAGATTTAAATTTAAAAAAAAAACTATATAACAATTTTTCCTTTTTATTTTTCATCTACAATTACGATATGTTTGGAATATTTATATTTCAGCGTCTGAGCTTCACAAAATCTTTCCGCTAGTGTCTACCATTTCTTTTCCTTGTAGTAAGAAGAGAGCTATCAAATATATATATATATATATCATGTCCAGGTAAATAGGTGATGGGGCGTTCTGATATTGGAAGCACGACAAATAGTTCACCACATTTGATTCAACCGACGAATAATTCACAGACTATTGGCTCACAGACAATAGGTTCACAGACTATTGGCTCACGCCACATGGCTCACAGACAAATGGTTCACTGGAGAGTCAAATATTCTCGTTGAATTTGTTTACAAAATGAAAGAACACACAGATGATTGAGATTGTTACTATTGTTTCCACTATTTTTTATTTTACAGCTAGAACACAAGAAATATGTGGATATTGCTTTAAGATGGCTTTGTGTTTAAAACGCATGTTTGTATTGTTATGACCCTACTGGCGCAAAAGGGTTAACTATAGGCTCAGTTGACACACACGAGAATCACTCAGGTCAGCGGGGGCCATGGACAAGGGACAGTACTACGATTACATGATTACACGCAAATATGACCAATGTTATGGTCATGTGATCGAAAGCCTGCGTGGACGAGTGACACAGTGTGTAGAAAGCGTAGTACAAGTCGAGAAACAGAGACAGTAGAGTTTAGTTGTTGATGTACAGAGTGACATTTTAGTTGTTGATGTGTTTGACGCCAATTGTCTAGTATTGGCTGTTATCTACTTTTCACTCATTATTAAGTGCCAGATTATTTGGAGCCTTGTTGTCAAGTTCTTGATGTGTTGATGTATGTGTGTTGTGTTTAGCAGTGTTAAGAGAGAAGGCCAGAAAAGAAGAGAATCGTAACACTGGTGTCAGAAGTGGGATCCTTTCCTGGCTGAAATGTCTTCGAAGAAACTACTTAACCAGCTGTTGGTCAAAGAATTAAGGCAGGAACTTCGCGAGAGAGGTCTGCAGCTCACGGTAACAAAGAAACACTAACAGAAACGCCTAAGACAGGCCCTTATTGAGGAAGATCAGATCCAAATGAATACATATTTGAATTAAACCCAGATATGACAGAGATCCTGAGTAACATGCAGGGCCAGATGGACTTAATGAAGGAGAGCCTCAAGAAAATAAACGCCATGAACGAAAAAGTAAATGAACAGATGAGCTCTATGAACGAGAAGATTGACCAGAGAGTCAACACTGTGGAAAAAGAAATGGAAGAGATAAGGACTCATGTCAAGAACAACTGAGCAAGGAACGGGGTACTAGAACAAAAACATTAGTGCCCGAAATCTCTGTGAAGATAAAGCCGCCTGTGTTTGATGGATCCATCTCATGGACTGTTTACAAAAGACAGTTTGAGGGCAGCGGCCAAGGTTAATAACTGGAACACTGAAGAAGAGAAAGCGACTGCTCTGGTGTTGGCTTTAAGAGGGAAGGCAGCAGAACTGCTCCAGTCAGTGACAAATCAACAAGATTACGCTGCCATTGTTAAGGCTATGGAGCTCCGTTACGGAGACGAACACTTACAAGAAGTTTATAGAGTTCAGTTGAAAACCCGACAACAACGCCCCAGTGAAACCTTGCAAGAGCTAGAGGCGGACATAGAACGTCTTGCTCATTTGGCATACCCAACAGCAGCACAAGACTTTCTGGACGTCGTTATCACTGATGCATTCATTGATGCTATTCGAGATCCAGAACTGAAGAAGGCAATAAGAATCAGTGGTAAGCGCAAATCCAGCGAAGCCCTGGTCTACGCCCTTTCCTACGAAGCCGCCGTAGACGCCTCTAAGAATATCCATCATGGGCGTATGCTGGAAGTCCAAGAAGAAGATCTTACACAACTTCTCAGAAGGGTAACTGAAGTGCTAGAAGAACGCAGGACCAAATAAGAAGCAAGAAGGACAGAATAGAACCAGTGTACGTTGTTGGAATTCGTGGAGAAACCTGGACATCTACAAAGGAACTGCACGAGAAGGTTTCCCCGACAAACAGAGGTATCAGCACAGACCGGAGACAGATACAAGGTCAGGTGCTCATGTCTACCAGGGAAACTAACTTTCGCCGGTTTTATGGGGCAAAAATCGGCGACCCAGAACATGACAGCCCCTGCAACTATAATTCCAGTCGCTGTGTTAGGGAAGAATAACAGTCTATACATCAATGTAAAATTGGATCTCGGAATTACCGTTTTCTCTAGATACTGGGTGCCTCACGTTCAGTCATCCGTCCAGATATTGCCAAAAAGAACGAAATCAAGAAGTGAACTCTTACTCCTTGAAGACGGCCAGTGGAGAGATGATGCCTATACATGGACTGACAAATATAAACTTTGAGCTCGGGCATCAGTCATTTATACATGAATTTCTGATCGCTAACATTACGGATGACTGTATTATTGGGCTTGATTTTATGCAGAAATGTGGATTCTCTCTAAACATCGGAGGTGGTACTTTGAAATGTGGTGATGTTGAGATTCCCTTGCTCGGGATGAAGATGAAGAGAATGGTCAAATAAAGAAGAATCCTTTTAACAGAAGATACAAGGTTGCCAGCTCAGTCTGAAGCATTATCTGGGGAAAGTTAGAGCATGGTCAACTGCAACGATGACGGCGATAGTGGAAGGCATTGAAAATGACAAACAGCGGAATGGCAGTAGGAAAAACATTGGTCCTTGTCGGAAAAGATCAAAAGGTGCCCGTCAGAATCATGAACCTCGGCCTACAGGAGAGACATCTAGAGAAAGACAGCCCCATCGCAATATGTAATACTCTTGACCTGATCAGAAACTGTAATAATGATATCACGATCGTTAATTCCAGCAAACCTTTCAATCCACAAATCACCAAGCTCCTGAAAGAAATGAAAGTGAATTTATCGGATGAGCAGTACAGCAAAGCAAACAGTTGATCATGGATTCGCAGATATTCTGCCATCTGATGAAACAGACTGCGGACGGACAAACATGGTACAACATCGAATAGACACTGGAACACCAGACCGATTCGACAACCACCACGTCGCTTGCCGCTAGCAAAACAACAAGAAGCTAGGGACATGATTGAGGGAATGACGCAGCAAGGAATCATTGAGCCCTCAAATAGTCCTTGGTGTTCACCTATTGTCTTAGTAAAAAAGAAGGGATGGATCTATGCGATTTTGTGTAGATTACAGAGCTCTGAATGAAGTCACACATAAAGATAGTTATCCACTTCCTAGAATCGACGATACTTTGGACACGCTTGCAGGGTCCCAGGTATTTTCTACTCTCGACCTAAAGAGTGGGTATTGGCAAGTTGAAAATGCATCCCAAAGATAGAGAGAAAACCGCTTTCTCTGCTGGCAACGGCCTCTGGCAATTTACTGTAATGCCATTTCGGTCTCTGCAACGCACCAGCCACCTTTGAACGATTGATGGAGAGGGTTTTACGAGGACTTCATTGGACCACATGCCTTGTTTACCTTGATGACATTATTGTCATTGGCAAAACGTTTGAAGAACACCTGGCAAATCTGAAGGAAGTATTTCAACGGATAAGAAGTGCGGGAATGAGACTCAGCCCAAAGAAGTGTTCCTTATTCAGGAAAAACGTTAAGTACCTTGGTCACATTGTGTCAAATGAACGGAGTCAGCACTGACCCTGACAAAGTTGAGGCAGTGAAAACGATGGCCTACGCCAATTAATATCCATGAGCTGAAAAGTTTCTTGGGACTCTGTACATACTACCGACGTTTCGTGCCGAATTTCTCCAACATCTGTAAGGTCCTGCATCAACTGACAGAACAAAGGAGGCCATTTATTTGGACATCTGAATGTCAAGAAGCTTTCGAGAGGCTGAAAAAACACACTATCCTCATCACCAGTATTGGCCTACCCCATTCCAGGGAAGACATTCATACTCGACACAGATGCAAGCAACATTGGAATAGGCGCAGTCTTGTCCCAAAAGGTGGATGAAGCTGAAACGAGTCATCGCATACTTCAGTCGAAGCCTATCGAGAGCTGAAAGGAACTACTGTGTGACGAGACGTGATTGCTGGCTGCTGTAGATGCAATAAAACATTTCCACAAGTACCTATACGGGCAGAAATTTATCTTAAGGACAGATCACGCAGCCCTGCAATGGTTGCTTTCATTTAAGAGCCCTGAAGGTCAGGTAGCAAGGTGGAATCGAACGTCTTCAAACCTATGAATTTGAAACTAAGCACCGAAAAGGGCAAATTCACCAAAATGCCGATACACTGTCTCGACGACCCCTGCAAATCAGAATGTAAGCACTGCAGAAAGCTGAAGAACAGGAGGTAGCTATCAATTGTCATCGGCTCGGAATAGATGTTTCCGGACCCTGGTGTGATAAAAGGATTCGAGAGGACCAAATGCAAGATGAAGATCTGGCTCCCATTCTTCTATGGAAAGAAGATGGACAACGGCCAGATTGGAAAGACATCTCTGAGAAGGGGGTAGCCACCAAGGCGTAACTGGGCTCAGTGGGGACTCGCTGACGTTGGTCAATGGTGTCATCAAAGGGTTGGGAATCTGCTGATGGAACATCCAAACGCCTTCAGCTGATGTTACCGAAGGTGAGAGTTGCTGAAGTACTGAAAGAGATGCATAACGGCGCTAGCGGATCTCATCTTGGTGTCAATAAGACTCTGGAAAAGGTTCGTCAGCGGTTCTATTGTTCAGATATAGAGAGGATGTAGAGGAATGGTGTCGAAGGTGCGACATATGTGCGGCAGCAAAAGGCCCTCAACGCAAAACTAGGGGTCTTTTGCAACAGTATAAATGTTGGGGTTCCCTTCGAGAGGATCGCAATAGATGTAGCAAGGCCCATTTCCTGAAACCAAGAAAGGGAACAAATACATCTTGGTAGTCATTGACTATTTCAGCAAATGGCCAGAAGCTTATGCCATAACCAAATCAAGAAGCTATCACAGTGGCCGAAACACTCGTGGATAACTGGATCAGTCGCTTTGGTGTACCTAACGAGTTGCACTCTGACCAGGGAAGGAACTTCGAGTCCAAAGTTTTCCAGGAGATGTGCAAGACACTTAGCATCGAAAAGACTCACACGACAGCTCTCCATCCGCAAATCTGATGGGATGGTAGAGCGATTCAACAGAACCCTAGAACAACATCTGTCTAAGGTTACTGATGACCGACAAGACGACTGGGACACCCATATCCCCATGTTCCTCATGTCATACAGAGGATCCGTTCATAGCACCACAGGATATGCCCCAGCGAAGATGTTATTTGGTCGTGAGCTTCGTCTTACCATGTGACCTGTTTATTTGGGATTCCGAGAGATACGCCAGTGTCTTCAACTGAATATGTCACAATCTCCGAAGACGTTTGGAGAATGCTCATGTATTGGCCCGCAGAAAACATCAAGACCAACAGTGACCTGATGAAAACAAGGTATGACAGACGGGCCAATACGTCGGGGTTCCATGAGAATGATCTAGTGTGGCTCTATAACCCACAGAGACGAAAAGGCAGGTCCCCGAAACTCCAAGAGACTGGGAAGGTCCATACCGTGTCGTAAAAAGAATAAACGACGTGGTCTACCGGATACAGAAAAGTCCACGGTCCAAACTGAAGGTTGTCCACGTTGATCGACTCCATCAGTACCGTGGTGAAATAGAATCTGTTCGGGACGAACAGATCTAAGAAGGGGCAGTGTTTTGACCCTACTGGCGGCGCAAAAGGGTTAACTATAGGCTCAGTTGACACAACACGAGAATCACTCAGGTCAGCGGGGGCCATGGACAAGGGACAGTACTACGATTACATGATTACACGCAAATATGACCAATGTTATGGTCATGTGATCGAAAGCCTGCGTGTACGAGTGACACAGTGTGTAGAAAGCGTAGTACAAGTCGAGAAACAGAGACAAGTAGAGTTTAAGTTGTTGATGTACAGAGTGACATTTTAGTTGTTGATGTGTTTGACGCCAATTGTCTAGTATTGGCTGTTATCTACTTTTCACTCATTATTAAAGTGCCAGATTATTTGGAGCCCTTGTTGTCAAGTTCTTGATGTGTTGATGTATGGTGTTGTGTTTAGCAGTGTTAAGAGAGAAGGCCAGAAAAGGAAGAGAATCGTAACAGT